>JAGQAX010000017.1:34670316-35870316 GCA_019142605.1 Cephalopholis sonnerati
GGCAAAGCTGGGAAGCCGTGTTTGGAAGCTTTTTCCCTAAACCCTGCGCTCAGTTAGTGTGCAGTGTGGTGTTGTGATGTATGAATCCCCTGGCCATGCCTGACACTAGCGAGCCTGTCTGAGCCCATGTCTTCGTCGAGTAGGAGGCCGCAGACAGAGGCCGCATTGTTCCTCTAAAGTAACCCAAGCTCAGGGCGGCCGCTGCCCAAAGGGGGATATCAAGTTGTTCTCTCCCCACCAACAACACAATCCTAGCTTAAGCCGAGGCTTGACGAGGGAGCAGAGAGGCAGCTGACTGTTTGGACGACGGTGCAGTTCAAATAAACAGCTCAAATCCCAACCAGCCTCCCCTACACTAACCCTCCCTCGCCAAGTATTGCAGTCCCACAGCCATAGCTCATCACCCTGAAGCTTGCCAACAGCTCTCAGCTAAT
This sequence comes from Cephalopholis sonnerati, assembly GCA_019142605.1. Taxonomy (NCBI): domain Eukaryota; kingdom Metazoa; phylum Chordata; class Actinopteri; order Perciformes; family Serranidae; genus Cephalopholis; species Cephalopholis sonnerati. Next base: position 34,670,751 of record JAGQAX010000017.1, read on the forward strand.
TTGTGGTGTTATTTTGAAAAGCATGTTGATGTGGCTGCGCTGAGGTTTCCTGAAAAAGAGGACCTGCGAGCAGAGAGAAGAGGGTGAGAACCTTAGGCCTGGTTACATCTCCCTGTTTCCCCTTTTGTGAGCGATGGCTTTACCGACCACATCAACAGACCACACAGCATTTCCCGGCTAGAGGGAAGGAGGGAGGAAAGTAGGAGTGGAGAGGAGAGGAGAGACGGCCATTAACAGCTTCGTCTCTGCCCCGGGTGTCCCGCTAATCCGGCTGCAGTGAAACCTGAGCGAGGGGGTAATGAGACGGCACTTGACACGCTCGCACACACATGCACGTAGACGCATCGGCTGCTTCTGTAATGGCGGTGAAGATTTAAGGAGAGAAAAGGCTACATGCAAATTGATACTTCACCAGATTTTCAGACATTTAATCCATGCATTCATTCCCCTCCGGAATGAGTTTTTCCTTATACCGTTTTAACACTGGGTGCAGGCTGTATTGAATCTGATCCTTGCTAGCAGCCTGTATGTGTGTGTAAAACCAGTTGGCCCCATTTGAAAGAGAGTGAAAGAGGCCCAGACTGATGACTCTCTGGGGACAGATTTCTCTTTTCAGCCCTCCATGCCTCTCTCCCCGGTGAAATCATGGTGGTGTCAGTGTGTCAGCTCGAGCTGTCACTCTCCTTATTGCTGCAATCCAGTTACTCTCACTCTGCCTCCTGGCTGAAGAGAAGGGAGGGGGGGGAGAGAAGGAGCAGGAGAGGAGGAAAGAGGGCTTTTTCTGCACTTGACACAATGGGTGAGCAGACCATCAACACCCCTTGATGCAACTGGAGAGTCTCAAAAAAAAAAAAAAAAAAAGGACCGAGGCAAGGCTGTCTATCACCTCAGAGAGGAGTCAGCTGTACAATTAACAGAACCCCCCTGTGGGCTGGTTTGGTACAGTCCGCTGGGCTTGGCTGACAGGCTGACAGGGCTTTATGGAGGACAGGCCAACACTGAACAGATCCAGGCAGCAGACATAGAGCTGCAGTGCATGCAGCTCAACCAGAGTGGCATTGGACCTGTTGACTGGTAGAGTTTTTTTCGTATGTGTGTGTGTGTGTGTGTGTGTGTGTGAGTAAGTGTGAGAGCGAGTGGGAGAAGGTGTTTATGAGCGGGTGTGGGTTTTTATGAGCATGTGACTGTAATTGAGATTTAAGCATGGCTGTGTTTGAAGTTTGTTGGCTCAACAGGCGATTGTCTATTGTTCCTCTGAGCCGCCACAGTGACTGACAAGAAACACATGTTGCAGTGCCAGCCAGCGTGTTGTGAAACGCTCGCAGTTGTGCTGAACTTTCAGTATTCTTAGATCCTGGGTTTGACTCATGCAGTTCTGCTCTGGGTTAGTTTAATTAACATTCTTTAGACGCTGAAATGAAAAGGTGCCTTTGCATTGTACCTACATCGCCTGTATGTTGGATATAAAGCTGTCTTAAGGCCACAAGCTCGAGTCAACATCAGACCATCATAACAGCACATCTGAAAATCCCACCAACCTTTAGTCAAAGCATTCAACCTGTCACCTAATTTTAATAGCAACCGGGGTTTTCTCAAAGGATAGGCCAAGATAGGCTAATCACATTGGTGCAATGCAACACAGAAATAAGACACACTTCTGTTCCCCAGCCTCGAGCAGGAATGCATATCAAAGCAGCTGAGCTTTGCAATTGCAAAGGTTCATGCTAAGCATTTTTATTTTCAAACGGGAGTCTGTGACGGTTTATGCTTCTGAGTTGTGCCTGCGATGCCTCTCAGCTGTGAATGTCTGCACACAGAATGATGCAATGATCAGAGATTTTAAGCTCATCGATAATAGCACAGCTTTGTTGTTGTTTTGAGCAGGCAGCAATTACTTTGTGTGTATATTGTACCAATAGCTACTAGCAAATTATATTTAACAAAGTAAGAGATCTTTGTCATTGGCACTAAGCAGTGAAGATCTGAGAGACCTCTCGAAATGTTGCCTTGTTAAATTTAATTTGCTGGGAGCTGTCAGTACACTGCACAGATCTGTTCTTCTGACTTTTGCCTTGAGTTTGTTTTTTGACCCTGCACCTGGAGAAGTTCTTTATTGCACACACATGTCTCAGGTAGCAAATACTACTTTTTTAAAGGTACCCTCTGGAGTTTTTGGTTACTAGTAGCACTGCACAAGGGTAGCAACGAAAAAGACTAGCAAACATGGATGTAAAAATAGATGCTTCAAGTCTATTTAAAAAAAAAAAAGCTTAACAAATGTTGCATGCAGAAGTAAATACGTTCAATATGCTTGTTAGACCTCAACGATACACACAATTACCCTTTTCCCCACCAAATTAGTTCTAGTTCTTGAACTGGATCTGTTCCGGACTCTTTGAACCTTAGTGCTACGTAGCAAACCAGCCTGTGTTTCCACGGTTGTGAGTAGAACAGTTGTAATCAAGGGTGTGAATAGAGGGCGTTGCACAGTGCACAACAGAAGTAAACAGTAGTGGCAGGGTGGTGCATCACATTGATTACCTGCAAGCTTTTGTTCTTTTATTACAGATATTTGCTTTAATGAAAACATGGACCAAGTATTAATGACATCACTGCACACTCTTTTTCTGATGACTTTGATTGTTGCCTTCCTCATCCTGTCTGTCCTACCTGTAGAATATGATACACCCTCTGATGGGATCACAGTTCGCACTGGAGGTCATGGAAGACCTGCTATTCCTTGGTTCCAAGTGGTAACCAACTTTTCGGGTTCAGAACTACCGCGAGGGAGTTTGCGTATCTCGGGGTCTTGTTCACGAGTGACGGCAGAATGGAGCGTAAGATGGATCAGCGGTTTGGTGTGGCTTAAGCGGTGATGCAGGCGCTGCACCGGACCGTTGTGGGGGAAGAGGGAGCTGAACCAAAAGGTGAAGCTTCAATTTACTGGTCCATCTACGTCCCAACCCACACCTATGCTCATGAGCTCTGGGTAGTGACCGAAAGAATTAGATCACGGATACAAGCAGATGGGTTTCCTCCTTTGGGTGGCTGGGCTCAGCCTTAGAGATAGGTTATAGAGCAGGGAGTCAGTTGAGGTGGTTCGGGCATCTGATCAGGATCCTCCTGGGCACCTCCCACTGGAGGTGTTCTGGGCGCGTCCCACTGGTAGGAGGCCCTGGGGCAGACCCAGAACATGCTGGAGGGATTACATATCTCATGTGGTCTGGGAACACCTTGGGGTCCTTCAGGAGGAGCTGCAAAGCCTTGCTGGGGAGAAGGACATCTGGGGTGCTTTGCTTGGCCTGCTGCCCCTGCGACACAGCCCCAGATAATGGATGGATGGATGGATGTTTAAAAATGATTTGGACACTTCAGAATGATTTAGATGATGTAGAGAACAATCGATGAAAGTGCACATACTCTGTCACTCTAGGCAAGCAACCATGCTTATGACACCAGTGAACGCTTGAGCATGTTATCTAACTTCGCATTGGTAAAGTGTGCACACTGCTATGACGTTGAAGAGGCAAAGGGGTGACAGAGTGTATAGGAGCTGCTGAGAGGCCCACGGTGTCTCACATGTCAGCAAGCATCTCACTTCCTCAGCCAGCCATGAGACTTCTGTGTGTCTCTCCGGGGAAAAACATGCTCACAAAGAAACAACACCTACCATTTCTCACTCCTCGCTAGTAGAGATATCAGGCCCTGTGAGAAGTCCCATCAGCTGGCTCTCGTACACGTGACATGTTTGAGGTCAAACGGTCTGGCTCGCTCCACAGCTGCCTTGTCTCTCGGTGTAGTTTTACACCACTGTGACAGTGTGCGTTGACCAATTGCTGTGGACTGGATGGATCCTCATTACACGCTGCTGTTATTTCAAAGCCTCAGTGAGCCTGGGCATGACAGCCAAACCCGCAGAGGATCTGTCAGCCGCGGGCAACGAGTGTCCCCCTGAGGGCTGCCCTGCACAGGCCCCTGGCAGGAGAAGTCTGGCCCCTTGGCAGGCTCTCCATCCACCCCTTCTGGTGGTCACCTGTGCCAGCATGCCCGTCATCGAGTCCCTGACCAGGCTCTTCTCCCATTACGTTCCCTCCACCCTGACCTCACACCCTCAGGGATATATAAAGATTTCTCTAAAGGCGAGCTGGAAATGGGACACCCCGCTGCCACCGATCCCAGCGATACATCCCTGTGAATGTAAAAGACGGTGATGGTGTTTTCGTGGGGCGCTGTTGGGGGAAGGTGTCCAAACATTTAGGCCCCAAGAGCTGTCTAAGGCAGCAGATTTTCCACATGCTGGCGGGGTGAGAGCGAACCAGTTAAGAGCCATTACAGGAGCAGCTGTAATCAGAGCTACTGTGGGTGGAAGAGTGTTGTCGCTGCAGCTCTCTGTTAGTAAATGGCTTCATTATGAAGAGAGAGGGGAGACAGTGCACGTTGGCTCTACCAGACAGAGTGTGAATGGAGCACGGATGGAGACTAGCGAAGGTAGGAGACAGGACAGAGCGAGTGTCTTTCCCTCTCTGCTTTTTCCTGTCACTCTTGCATTACCCTCCTCCTCCTCCTCTGTTTCTGTCTTGCACTGTTGTACTGTAAACATGTGTAAGTGCTTGTTCTCAGCGGTCTGGCAGCCGCTCCTCTATGGCCTCGCATCTGTCAGAAGAGCTCAGAACATTCAGTGGCTTACTCAGCCCAATTACCCCAGATTGGTACCATTTCACAGAGGATCACAGTCACAGACAGTCTGTCTTAGAAGAGGAGTCAGGGGTTTATGTCTCGGTTAACCACGCACACCATGCACCATGACATCACTGCATATACACACGCTATTTATATTTACATACGCACTTGCTTTGGCTTTGCAACTTGTAATACAAAATTCATAAACCAAATGAGACAGGCATGAAATATAGATGTTAAAAGAGGCGGCTTAACAACTCTCCCCCGCCTCCCTGCCTGCTTTTGGCCTTTTGCTCAATCACCGCTTGTTAAAGCAGCAGTTTGTGTTACTGTTAGGGGATATCAGCAGGCTGTGGTGTTCTCACTGAAAGACTACACATGTCACGCTCTCACAGCCAGAATAGTTGGCCTGCTCACCTAACCCTCCCCCCTTCCAGCATCTTTATTTCTGTTTAGCTTCCCACTCCCCTTCCCCAGCCACCCCTGGGAGTCCAGCACTAATAAAACAGCTCCAGTCCAAGACCCTCCACACGGCGGGATGTCCAGGCTGTGTAACCCAACACCCCTCTGGGCTCAAGCTTTAGAGAGCTGCTGACATGACGGAGAGTCTGGGAGGGCCAGCAGGGGAGCGTCCATCATTGTCAGGCCCCAGCGCCCTGAGCTCCCATCTGGGGCATGTCCAACACGCATGCCTGTGAGCTGTGAACTCATTGCTGCGAGGTGCTCCGACACTCTGGAGACACGAGAGGGTATCACAGAGTGTGGTGTTACTGCTCTTAGAGCAGCTAATGCTGTTAAAGTCTTCAGAGCTGTAGAAGGGAGGGATAAGGAGCTAATAGACTGGAGATTCTCTGGAGGCTTTGGCTATGAGATCAGGGAGAAAGCTTCCCTGGCTAAGGTTACCGACACAGGGTTTCAGCTTCTCTGTGAATTGATACCACGAGACCAAAGTGCAAGTCTTTGCTCTTCTGCTCAACAACATTTGTAAACATTTGGTTAGCCTGTAGCTTTCAGCGAAATAGGAATTAACAGCTTCCTCAGCAAGACTGCAAACTTACAGTCATGCAAAGCCTCAGTAGAAGTGCACCTGTGGGGCAGTGTCTTTGCAGATGAGGAATTGAATCCCTTGGTTAAAGGGCAAGTTCTGTATTTTTCAACCTGGACCCCATTTTTTCATGATTTTTTTGCCTACGTGACTAATGGAAACAGTTTTTTAAACTGGTCCAATATTGAGCGGAAGTGCTGCAGACAAAACAGACTGCAACGTAACCACTGGGGGCATTTATACATCTTCAGCTTATATCCAATGAGGGGGCTTGCTTTTACCACTGTTAGGTTTAGATTCTATTTATAAGTGTCTGACAACATTATGGAAAGGATCCCTGCAGAGATAGGCGTTTTTGTTTAACCAGAAACAGCTCTGAAATTACCACCGCCAAGTTCACCAGACCCCATTTAAATAAACAGTAATTTTATCATTGTGAAAACACACTTCATTCAAAGTAAACAGAAACAAAATCAGACTCACAGAAACCATTTTGATTCATCTCGCCACTGTTCCAACAATCACCAGCTCTGGTTAGAAATAAACCCTTAATTCACCCAGTTAGATGGGAGAATGTGTAGGCTGTAAACACACTAAAATTACTGTTTTTTTCAATGGAGTCTGGTAGAATTTAAGATGGTGATTTTGGGGCTGTTTCTGGTTTAAAAAAAATGGATCTTATTCTTTAACAAAAATGTCTGTCTCTGTAGGGATCCTTTCTATAAGTTGTCAGACACTTAACGTAACAATGTGAGCCTGTCAGTGGCAAAAACAAGCCCTTTTAGTGGACGTACATTGTCAGTGCATACATGCCTTAGTGGTTATAATGCAGCCTGTCTCGCTGCTGCTGTCTGCAGCGCTCTGGCTCAATACTGGACCAATTTCCAAAATGTTTTTCCCATTACTCACTTAGATGCAAGAACATGGGAAAATAGGGTCCAGGTTGAAAAATACCAAACTTACCCTTTAATGTGGAGACTCGGTCGACATGGACTGTCTCCACTGCACCAGAGAGGAGTATTAGAACATCTGGGTTCTCAAAAGACCTTCCAATCCCACAGACGTGGGAGTAGAGCTCAAATGTCATCCATTAGTCTGAACTCCACTGAGTTTCCAGAGAAGGAGGAGAAACTGTGGAGAAACACAGACTCTCCTGAGTGTGTGAACATTTGAAGTTTCTTGAGGGGCTGTTTTGTTGGACTGCATTTCAGTGTGTCGTTGTACCAAATAAACTAGCAAGATGCTGTAAAGACAAAACACATGGAGAGAAGAAGGATGAGCAGTGTGTCGTGTATTGGCTGGATGGGTCTCTGAGTCTGTGGCTTTTATGAGCATGTGCAAGCGAGGACACGAGTGAGATCGAGCTCCGACAGAAACGAGCGGCCTGCTGTTTATTGTTCTCTTCTGTGTGGGAGGGAGATCTGTTAAAGATGTCTGCCATTAATGCGACTGCAGGCTTCATTAAGAACAAATAAACAGCCCGGTCCCTCACCAAGGAGCTCTTTGGGGAACATATGCTGTCTAAACCACTCCTGAGGTCAGACCACTGTCAACACTTGCTGCTCAATTACAACTCTAATTTTGTTGTCAAACTAAATATGGAGATAGAAGAGGAGCGAGTTTGCAGTGTTTTCCTTTTTTATTTCTTTTTTTCTCTGGGACTAAATGGTTTCCAGACTGAGGCCCTGAGGCAAATTGTCTTTTAAAACATTCTGCATAACTGGGGACCGTGAATATTTTTGAGGGAGATTTTATTCCGCCAGCTTCTGTGAAAGCCCAGCCCCGCACACAGAGAGAGAGATCCTGATTGTAATTAATGTTTACTGAGACATACCAATGCAAGATGGAATTTTCAATGAGGGCCACAGATCCTTGTTCAGCACAGCATGCATTTTAATTGATTCAACTTGAGCAAACAGTCTGTCTCCCTCTGTTTATTTTTCTGTTTTCTGAGGAGAAGCAGGATGATGATGTGTGCGCGGAGAAAAGAGGACAAAGTGAAGGGCAGAGAAGCTTAGCCTCCTCCCAACAACCCCACCATTATTTACCTGCAGCGAGTCCAGCCCCACCAGCCCACACACTTTGAAAAAAGAAAGTCTCCAGACCGAATGAATGTGTTTGTTATGATTCACCGGCATCGTGGCACAGTTTTCAGCAAATGCATTGTGTCGGCTGGAGTGTGGTAAAAATGTTGCCTCTGGAAGAGCGATGTGATCTGTGAGAGGTTTGGGCATGATTCTGCTTACTGCCGCACAACAGGGAGCCGGATAGAGAATACCAGACGGAGATAGAGAAACAGAGTTGCAGGGGCGACAGTGAATAAGTGCAGCTTGGAAGGTCTCTGTCAGCTGTGACAGACAGCTCTGGGTTTTGGAGTTGTCAGCGCTTCTCCTTAGAAAAACTTTTTTTTTTTATTCCAGGCCGTTGATACAGTGCTAACTGCCTACAAGCTACATTTTCCATCCCCATACACACCAAGCTGAAAGCTGCCAAGATACAGCTTTTGGGCTGCCAGTCAAAATAGCAAATTACTTTGTAAAATCCACAAACCGTACATTTTATACGGCACATATTCCTGTGTTCATTTTATCACCCCTGTTGTTTTATATAAAAAGCGTAGCTGCATGAACAGCAGTGTGGGTCAGTGGGTTCATCTCTTTGGTCCAGACTCAAATATTTTTAGAATTCTAAAATTTGGTGCAGACGTTCATGATGATTTGATGGTTCCCTGACTGTTCCTCTCTACCTGGGTCTTCAGCAGGGGGTCTGCAACCCCTAGGGCAGTGGTTCCCAACTGGTGGGTCACAGGTCCAGTCTGAGCGGACTGTGACTCGCAAACGTGTCAAGTTTGTAGCGTACAGTGAATTTCCGACATAGAGCTTTTATTTTGAAGTCCTGTTTCCTGCTGTAGAGTGAATGACTAACGGAGCTACTTGACTAACTCAACGACATGGAAGTATGACGCTGAATATATTAAAATGTGTGGACCTTGATCTAATGACTTAAGAGGAATCTGGACTCCATGGCTGGACCAGTTGGGGGCCACTACCCTAGGGCATCCTCAGAGTTACTGCAGGGGGGGGCGCCAAATTATTGTTTCATAATTCAAGTTTTTCAAAATATAGAAAATATACATTGACACGAATACAACATATTTTTTAGCAAATATATATCAGCCTATTTACAAAAAAACATTTAATACATAACATTAATGACAGGCTAAATGTTACCCATTAGCTAGCTAGCGCTACATCACTGCACAGCACCTGTGCATAACATCAAGGTGGGCAAGTTAGCTAACATTTACATACTGGCCAGTTAGCTTTATTATTATTATTACAAGTGCATGAACATTCTTGTGAGTTACAATGCATCGTTTTCAATCAAGAGACTCTGACATGCCGTCCACTTAACCACCAGCAGAGCGAGAAGGGTTAAGCTAACACACCTAGCCATGCTACAAGCAAATGCAAACGAGAGATAACCCGAAAATATTCAAACAATTATCTCAAGTGCAACTCGATTTTATATATTATGTGTAGTAGGTGGTCCCTGCTCCATCTCTATTTAGCTAAAGGTGTCCTCGGCCTGAAAAACGTTGATGACCCTTGGTACATTTGTGTAGGCATATAGGGCAGTTAGCTTTATTATTATTTATTACAAGTGTACGAACATTCTTGTGAGTTATACTGGATCATTTTGTAACTTTTAGATCAAGTCTCTGACAAATCGATCCACCTCACAAACCACCAGCGAAAGTGCAGAGGGTGAGGCTAACGCACCTAGCCATGCTACAACTGTTGTTGACCTACCAGCTACAAGCAAATGCAAACAAGTGATAACCTGAAAATATTCCGACAATTATCTCACGTGCAACTTGATTTTTTTGTAATATACGTCATGCTCCATCTCTCTTTTAAGCTAAGGGGTTCTCGGTCTGAAAAATATCAAAGAAGCCTGCTCTAGCGTCGCTATGACGTTGACGGTTATTGTTTTGAGTGAAATGTTACATTAAGATGCAGCATTTTGGTCTACACTCCCTGCACATTGCATATTATTTTTATTCCTAATTTTCTGAACCTTTGCACATCTCCTACAACTGTGGGTCATGGTCCAAAAGTGTGTCACGAGTTCATTCTGACTGGACTGCAGGTGTTGGGACCAGACCTCGTATCAGGTCACCAATTGCCAGAACTTGTGGTTCAAAGTTTTGGTGACCCATCATGAAGTCAGGTCCCAACACCAGTGACTAGCAAATGTGTCAAGTTTGTAAAAAATACACTTAATTTGTAAGTACAGTGAATTTCCGGCACAAAGCTTTTACTTTGAAGTGCTGTTTTCTTGCTGAAGAGTGACTGACGACACGTCCAAAAGCAAGTATGACACCGAATATATTAAACTGTGTGGACCTTGAATTTATGACTAAGGAGAAATCTGGATCCTGTTGCTGAACCAGTTGGGAACCACTGTCCTAGAATATATTTTTGCACATTGTTTTTCTATCCTATATTTATGTTTCCTGTCTACGCACCAGAAAAACAAAGCAAATTCTTTGTATCTGAAAACTTTCTTGGCAATGAAACCAATGCTGATATCTCGACAACTATTAGATAGATTGTCATGAAATCTGCTCCAGATGTTCATGTTCCCCTCTGGATGATTCGGGATCACTTTGTTGATTGTTTAACTTTTCATCCAGTACCATTATCAGATCCAAATTTGTATTCATCCTCTGCTTTTGTTCTTGAAAATAATGACAGACACATCAGCCTCAGCTGTAGTTTAGTGCTAATTCATAAATGTTAGGATAATAACAGGCTAAATAAAAAGGTGAACATGGGAAACAATACACCTGCTAAACATCAGAATGTTAGCATGCTGACATTAGATTTAGAACAAAGCACCACTGTGCATAAATACAGCCTCTCACGCCACCGCCTGCACACTCTTGTTGCCTAACAGCTAGAGGAACAAACCCCAGTCACCCCGTGTGACCGTCTCCCTCCCCACCAGATAATAATAGCTAGTGTTGCAGCATGACACTGGCGCAGGACAGACGTGCAGTCAGCACCAAGAGGTTACCTGTCATTGCATCATCCAGGGGCCCCCTGAGTCCATAATGCATTGCAGGCTGCCCTCCCTCCAGACCTGCTCCTCCCTCCCTGTTAGCACCTGTTTCCGAGACGCTCTCAACAGTTGCACAGCTGTCGCAGCCTCCCGCACAGTAACTCTGACCTGCTTCTCTTTATGGCCTGTGTCGTAGTTGTGAATAGAGATGTCAGCAGATGAAGCTGGCTATTGTTCAGGGCGCTATCTGTTACTATCTTTGGTGCTGTTATGTCTTCAGTTGAGTAACACTGAGGTCACAGGCACTGGTGTGTTGGTATAAACTGCTGGTAGGCTGTGACCTGACATTGGCAGCCATTGATAGTGACAAAAACTCTGATTTTAGGCTGAATATTTAAGTGTTACTGTTGTCTTTTAAAGGTCCAGTGTGTAAGATTTAGGGGAATTTTTCGGCATATAACAGTGAGGATCACAGATTGCAACCAGCTGAAGCTTCTCCCAGTTAGAGTTCCCTCAGTGTTCATCATTCAGGAGCTTTTCACAGCGGTCTCTTCCTCTCCAAAACAAACAGACCAGGTGACTCAAACCACTAAAAACACTGAATAACGCAGTTTAACATTACAAATCAGTGTTTCTCCTCCCACACTGTTTGGCTTGTCACAGATGGGCGGCGAGCCCAGCACCTGCTAACGTGTGCCCACATTTCTCTCTGATAACTTAAGATCCAAACATTCGGGAGGTTTTTACCAGGAGCTGAATCATCTGCAGAGGGCTCTTCTTCTCCAAAACAAACAGTGAAACTGGTAAAAACACCGAATAACCAGCTCTGCTCGTTACAGAGAGGCTGCAAACTAGATTGGCTGAAGTGAAAATGTGAATGGCCCTGTCTGGAGCAAGTTTTTGGTTTGTCCATCCTAGGCTACTGTAGAAACATGGGGGTCAAAATGGCGGACTCTGTGGATGAAGATCTTCTCCCTATGTAGATGTAAACAGCTCATTCTAAGGTAACGAAAACACAATGATTCTTAATTTCAGGTGATAATACACTAAAGAAAACACTTCCATTTTGCCAATATAGGCCCCTTAAATCCTACACACTGGACCTTTAAATATCCTTTTACCTGCATGTTATATTCATTAGTTAATTCACAATTTCTGTAGCAAATACATTAATGCATCAATAATAATAACTACAATTTTAAAGTGAATTTGCTCATAAATGTAATACTTAGAGTACATTTTTAGACGATACAGGAAATGTACTTGTTAAATTTTGTATTTTTATGCAAGTGAAGGATCTGAACACTTCTTCATTGTTCCTCATTAGAAAGTTAAATATGCCAAGAAACTGAGAAAAGGCTGATGTCCTGCTGTTTAGCATGTTGGGCTTTTATCAGTGTTGTATTCTAATACTTTGACCAGACAGCGTCTTCATCAGTGTCAGGCTCGGCCCTCTCTGCATTTCGCCTCTGCTCTACTCTTCAAACCTCTGACGCAGTCACACGGAGCGGCCGAGGCTCAGCTGTCAGTCTCGTGGCTCCTGCTATGTGTTAGGTTGTTGGTTTTGTGTGATTGCAGCTATGCGACCCCTGCCTTGGTGAAATCCCATAAATGAGCTCGAGGGCTTAGAGTGCGTCGGGGGCACTATTTTGAGGAGGATGAGGCGGAAGGGGTGACGGCGAGGGGCGAAGGCTCGGGATGTCGCTGCGGTCTCATAAGCCATCAATTTGTCAGGGTGTCTCCAGGCCCGGGTGTAGGCTGTCACATCCACCCGCACCGACATGAGAGACAGAGATTAGCAAAGTGCTTTTGGCGCGAGTTGGGCGCTAATGTATTTTTCAAAAGGACAGGTGCTTGCCTGCCAGTCGCGCTTTTAAAAGATGATGTTGTTGGCCGCTTGTTTGTTAATCATTTATACGGGGCCCGGCTGTATCCAGGGATGACATTGACATATAGTAATAGATCCCCTTATGTTCGGCAGTAATGACCTAACACCATATTAAACTTCCTAATGTTCTGCGGCTCACTTTGCCAGGCCTGTCACTCCCTCTGTGGATCTTATCGCAGCGCAAAGATTGGCTCGAAGATTTGAGCCATTTGTCTTGACTGTACCAATCCAAATACCTCGCTGATGAAAGACCATTAACCAGCCAATACACAGGCCTATTAACCCTGCAGGTTCAATTTGATATTAGCAGCACATTAAAAAGTCCTAACAAATACAGCTGCATGGCGCTAATGAGCTGCGGCCCGCTGAAGGACAGTAACAACAAAGGTGAGATGAAAGACTAAAATAAAAGAGGCCTCTGTTGTCTCGTGTTTTTCATCCACATTCATCATATTGCGTTATATTTTTATGTTCTCACATTATATTCAGTCTAGCCGGATCAGAGCTGTAGCTAATGATGACATGCTGCAGTGTAGCTTTAACCATGCAGGGAGATACAAATCAGGAGTGGTGGTGTGTGTGTGTGTGTGTGTGAACAGTAGGAGACAGCTCACCCTGCGATAATGAGTTATCCCCCTAAGCCCCTCGCTGGGTCCCCTGACATCCAGCCTTAATGAATGGCTTTCCTGCTCACACACACCCAGCTGACCCTCACAAAGCCCTCGTGTACCCCCTTCACCTCTTAAATCCGGCCTCTAGCTTTCGCCTCCCCGACTAACCCGCACACCCACAGGCCTCATTCCCCGCTGTAATGCTCCAGCGAGCAACGCGCGCTAGTTAGAAACCGGAATACGACTGAAACGTTGAGAAACAGCACGGCTCCACATTTTGAGTATCCCAAGCGGGAATTGCGCTTATTTGTTTCCAGGGATGAAGAAGACTGACAAATGAACCCTCGCGGGAGGGAAGCTGGCGTATACTCCTCTTCTCTTCTTTCCCCGCTCCGCCCGGCCCTGGAGTCTTCATTATGACCAGAATAGACACCCTCTTTTTAGCATGTTAGCACATTCTCAAAACAAGCCGCGGACCTCAGGGACAGAGAGGTGCAGCGGGAGACTTGAGAATTGGGAGTTTCTCCTCTCCCCGTCTGCTGCGGTGGAGTTGTTTGCCAGCAGCAGTCTCTCTTGACCGGTAATAGCATTTGTAAGTGGAGAAGATTGACATGGGTGAGGGAGATGGATTTAAGAGCTGCTGGGCTTTCTTGTTCATTGATGCACGTGAGTGTTGAGCAGGGATGTGTTTTGTGTGCAGACTGCCAAAGAAGAGAAGAGGGTTAGTTAGCTTTGAAAACTGACGCCTCTCTGCATTATGAGGGGACCTCTCTTATTTGTGCTCGCCTAAAGACACCTTACAGAGACTATTACAAAACACTTCAACCTGGCGGAGCGTGCCTTTTGTCTCCTGACAGGCTGGCAGATGTCCCAGTAAGCTCTCCCACACAGAGCAAGAGTCAATAGCTGTTATTGTAGATATTGATTGTGATTTTGCACCAGGAATTACCTCCCCTGATCCTTAACTATGATATCACATGCACCCAGGGTTGCTAATGCCTCGCGTTGCATTTTAATGCTAATGGACGAAGGTTCTCGTCGAGCTGCCTGCTCCCGGGGGAGCTGGTCTTGAGGGAGTAGTGTGTCAGGGAGATGGCAGCTCGCTGTGACAGGCTGCAGCTCCTCAGCGCAGCCCTGGAGAGCTGGGTCCCATCCATGTCTCTTTGGCAGGTAAAGGATTTAGCTGGCTTCCCTGTGGGAGAGGAGGAGCCCTCGCTCCTGCCCCTAAACCCCCCCGAGGCCTGGGGAGAGTTAATTACAGTTTATGTATGCACTGTCATCCCCCATGAGCCTCTTCGCCTCTGGAGCAGCCAAGCTGACTGCTGTCTGAGCACTTTGTTCTGTAGGAGGAGGTCCCTGCAGAGAAATACCCTGGACGGAGCTTATTAGCTATTGTTCTGTGTGACTCCGCCATTGTGCGGTGGCTATTATTCATTCTCTGGATTAATTCACACTTTGTACAGAATGGAGCCCAACAGGGTTTCTAATGGCAGGTAATTGTCGGTTTTTGGCAGTTACTCAAAGTCCATGAAATTAATCCTCACCTCGTTGGACAGCAAGCTAAACTCGCACACGTCCTTCATGCTACAGGAAAAAGTGAATTAATACAAGCGGTGTTGTTATCCTAAGTGTCCTTTAAAGCAGCGGTTCTCTAGTGTTGGGCCGCAGGTCCATCCCGAAAGGTCCCCAAGTGACTTGTGAACATTTCAAGTTCGTAAAAATACACTTCATTTTTAAGTCCAGTGGATTTCTAGCACAGTGCTTTTATTTTGGAGTGCTGTTTCCTGCTGTAGAGTGAGTGATTTACGGAGAGCTACTTGAAAGAGACAGCAAACTAGCTCGACAACATGGCCAACCGCAAGCACAAGGCTGTTTATTAAACTGCGTGGACCTTGAACTGATGACAAGGGAGAAATCTGGACCCCTGTGACTGGACCAGTTGGGAACCACTGCTTTAAAGGTGCAGTGTGTAGGGTTTAGGGGCACCTGTTGGCAGAAATGGTACATCATATTCAGAACTATGGTTTCTTTGATGTATAATCACCTGAAAGTAGGAACCATCTTGTTTTTGTTACCTTATAATGAGTTGTTGAGACCGCCATCTTGTTTTACAGTCACTCTAAGCACAACGCAAACACCAGCTCTAGATAGGAGCCATTTACATTCTTGTATCAGCCATCACAGTTCTCCTTCACGCTTGGTACACCAGAAAAGTTTTGTTCTGCAACCTCACCACTATATGTCACCAGATCTTACACTGGACCTTTAATATGTTCTTACAGTCACTATCAAACCTGTTTACGTGAGGTACAAACACGAGTGTTTCCAAAGATGAATAATATTTAAGGATAACTGCAGTTTTTAATTCGATAAAGTGTCTTCTTGACTTTGGGAGAAGTGACAGAGAATAAAGGCAACCTGACAGTTGTAAAGTAAATGCAACTATGCAAATCTACATGCAAAACTTTCTACTGTTTGCACAGTTCAGCTAATTTGTTTCCTCACATAATAAATGTCAGTTAAACCAGTCAGTTGTAGACACATGCAAAAAAGCCTCATTAACAAATGTGACCATTTAATTTGTCCTGCAAGTCGAAGTTCTGTCATGCAGGCACAAAAAAACAAACAACCACCTTGAAATGAAGGTGATGTTTCTTTGTGTACGACACAAACTGATTTAGCCCGAACAAGAAAACCACATTTCAGCTGTGCAGTTTGTCCCCAGGGACAGAGTTAAAGGCTGCGTGAAAGGGCTCAGGAGTTGGTGCTTGTGCTGGCACAGCTGCAAACCCCAGCAGGGTGTGTCGGTGTGAGAAGGAAGAGTAGGGAAATAAGTGTGTGTCGGTTTGTGGGAAGGTTTGTCAGCCCTTAGCACACACACGGAACATGGCAGAGGAGGCGGCAGTTATACAGGCAGTGATCTACAAAAGGCTGCACGTACACGTAGTCTTTGTTAGAGCCACAGATGTTCAGAGATCATCGTGCGTACTCAGAGAGCATCATGGCTCGATGTACGCACACTGAAAGTCACGTTCTTATTGGCTGTCAGCATATCAGTGAATTTATGTTTCTACTGTTTTGTCTTGGAAACTAAAAATCGTCTTTCTCTTTCTGTTTCACACAGTTCCAGATTTTGGCATCCATGTGCTCTCCACCAATGGCAGCCAGGAGCCTCATGGCCCAGGCCTCCTCAAGGTTTCAGGCCTAGAGCGCAGTCAGGAGAGGAGCCAGGAGACCTGCAGGGACCCCCAACCCCCTGTGCCCAGCACCCCCAGTCAGCCTCTTCCCCCCCAAACCCTCCCCCTGCCCCAGTCGCAACCCCAGCCGTCCGTCCCCCAGCCCCTGTCCCCTCATCGGACCCAGACAAACGGCCCCGCCCAGGCTCCGGCCTCCACACACCTGCCCGCACGCTCAGAGGCTCTCCCCAGGCCTCAGACGCCCGCAGCCCTGCCTCTCGCCCAGGGCCAAGAGCCCTCGCCGCCCCCCCCCTCCCCGGCCCCAGCACCAGCCTGAACTGCTGTCCCACCCCCGGCCTCCGCCGACGCCCAGCCTTCACCCGCACCCGCCGTCGCCTGCCCTCCCCACCCATCACCCTCACCAACAGCACCCCAGTCAGCCAGGGCCCCAACGGCCCCCGTCACGCTGCCACCCTCGGCCCCTTTCTGCCTACAACGGCCTCAACCTCAACGGTCACAGGTGAGGCCAACGACACACGACCTCACACCTCACTTTAATCTAACAAAACATTCACGTCTCTCGCGTCCTCGTGTGCTCTGATGCAGAAAATTGTGTGCGCCGCAGCACAGACAGAACCTCCATATTCACACACACTTGAAAATACTAGAATATCTCTTGAGCTGGAAGTGTGCATGATGCCCGATCAGTATGTAAATTGCTATCAGGGAGAGCTTGAAGTTCCCGAGCCAAACAGAAGCGCTGATTATTAACAGCGAAATAAAAGGGCCAAATGCGCTCTGAGTGCCCGTGATTTATTAGCCACCCACATTGTCACCAGGGCTCTGTATAGATTTCAGCCCCCACCATTATACTGCCTGTATGAGCAACAGTACAACCTTGAATTCAAGGAATCCATGCACAGATACTTCACTGATTTGTGCATGAAAACTGGAGGAAAGTTGTGATAACTTTCCTTGAAATAAGGGCTTTAAATTCTCCCACGTTATAGAGAATCCTCAGTGGAATTCGGCTTCAAATTCACCACGATCTCAGCCATTTTTCATTTTATTAAGACTAACAATAGAGCCAGTCTGTTGCGTCCTGTATCTGTTGAGAGCCACTGAGGCCTGTGAGGCTCTCTCCATTAATTTAAGACTCCAGGATAGCTCCTTCAGAATCCACTCAGTCCCAACAACAGCTCTGCCTCGCAGGCTCTCAGGACTTGGCTTTGCCTCCCTCTCTGTGTGCCAGCCCTGCCAGTCTGCCAGTGCGCCAACAGGGCCTGGCACCCGCTGTGAATAATCACGGCCGGGGCCCACAGCGAAGAGCGAGCGCTGCAAATGAGCTTTTAGGCTTAGCGCGCGGAGCTGTGGAGACGCAAGCTCTGTGACTGCCCC
Organism: Cephalopholis sonnerati; assembly: GCA_019142605.1. Taxonomy (NCBI): domain Eukaryota; kingdom Metazoa; phylum Chordata; class Actinopteri; order Perciformes; family Serranidae; genus Cephalopholis; species Cephalopholis sonnerati. The sequence continues at coordinate 34,688,616 of JAGQAX010000017.1, forward strand.
CGGGGAAAACCCACACACACTACAAAAGACTGTTTGCTTACACATGCACACACACCCTCTCTCCCTCTCATCCCATTTCCGATGCACATGTTCACTACCTGGCTCTGGAGGAAGTGCCTTACAGAAGCTGTTCAAAGACAGATGCACGTTCTGTTATGCTTGCCAGCGGTGGTTTATTTGCATCCGAGGGTGTTGTGAATGTGGTGTTTTCGCGGATCATGTTTGCCCTGGATTCTGTGAAGCACAAGGGAGAGGCAGGGAGGCGTTTGTAAATGGAGGACAGTTGAGGTGTGAAAACACTGTGCTGGGAATTGAACGTCGGAGCAGATGGAGACGAGGGGATGTGGAGGAACAAGTGTTAATTCTGACTGATCACGCCTGGCTTAACCTGGCTCCTTCCTCCGCCTTTCTCTCTTTTTTTCTTTCTCTCTTTACAGCAGCAGCAGGAGCAGCACCCCAGGCACCAAGCCCCACGGGCCCCCTGCTCCCTCTTTGCACCTCCCCCACCACCCGCCTCCTCCTGCAGCGGCAGCAGCAGCGGCCTCCACCTTCCCGCTGCCCTTGGCGGCTAACCAGAGCACCCCCCACAGCTTCCCCCCTGCCTTGCAGTCCTCGCCGCACCCACATCACCCCAATATGTTCGCTCCTCCAGCGGCCTTGCCTCCACCACCACCACTTACGTCTAGCACCCTGCCAGTACCCGGACATCCTGCTGCTGGGAGTGCCTACTCAGGTAAACATCACAAGCTGCTCGTAAACATCTCCACATCGCCCCCAAGTGACGTGGCAGAGTATTGCACGTCCAGCTGACGAAAAGCAATCTCTTATTTTAGCAAGTTGTTGCATCGGGTTGCCTAAACAGTCGAGACATATGAGAAGTAGATTTCAGAGTTGATTGAAAGCGTTTGAGACGCAGAGACAGATGGACAGACAGAATATTACTCTGGTAATTATTTAAGGATACAAGCAACAGAGTCCAAGATAATCCACACGTACTCCATGCCTGGCGTTTTGTGTGTTTATAGTGGTGTAGACAGTTCAAGTTCACACTCTTTCTGTCACGCCGTGATTGATCGACTCTCAGCACACCACTAATATCCACCAGCCAGTCAGGCCACATTGCAAAAGCGATTACAGACCCCGTGCACATCTCCATGCAGCGCCGTCCAGCTAAATGTCAGGGTCAGTGTGGGCAGACGGGGGGGGGGCTCACCTTTAGCAACGTTCCCAGAACTTCCATTTTCACCTGGAATGGCGTTCATGTGCGAGAAATCAATTTAGTCAATACAGAACGGAGCGAGCTGGATTTTGTTCAAAAGATACTAATGAAATTTTTATGAAGAGAAAATTCCACCCCCACTCCCCCGGCCCAATAAAGCTTGAAATGAATGCAGAAAACCTTGTAGCGCGCCACAGTGGAATAGGAAGGATAAGGTTACTCAGGAGGAGATATAATCTCTCAAGGCACGTTTTGTTGAATTTAGAAGAAAAGCCAGCGATTACTTGAAATCCATTCTTTCTCCACAGGCTGTTCAGAGGTTATTAGAACAACAGATGTTGTCTCAGAGGGGCTGTAGTGTATCAAATCACAGTATTTGACAGTTCCAGCAGTCAGACAGTTCTAATCATCTCGAGCCTCGCTTAAATTCAAAATGACACGCTGATAATCACAGCCATTTCCTGGATGGTTATTTTTTTTTGTAACTTTGACATGGCTTCTCTTATTCGATGACATACGTAGCTCTCACATCGGGCCCTCCAGGCGTCTCTGAGGGGCTCCCAACAAAATGAGAAATACTTTAATTTTACTGTAATTAAATTAACTAGAATATCTCGTAATTAGACACATATAATAACAAGTGTAATTATGTTTTTTTTTAATTTTAGACTTAATTTAACTACAGCTAAAAAAAAGTTTAATTTAGAGAAGAAGAAAAAAATCCCACTACAAAATCTGTCCCATATGGAGGTCTCCTCACATGTGGCTGTTAATGTGTATGTTCAAAGTCTGACATGAAAAATGCTTGAGAACTCTTCACAGTGACCTTCCCATGATTAAAAAGCCCAGTCCTAATCCAGTGGTGCCCCTAAAGGGGGGGGGGGCATGGCCACCCTGATACAATCGCTGCTGCCCTCCTGTCACAGTAACTGGAGGCTGACATTCCTGTTTAGAAGAGGCTGTCGCACGCTCATTGTTGACGTTGGCATGAAGCTAGTGGTATCTTGAAACTGCTACGGCTGCCCCCGACTAAGAATTTTCCTAGTCGACCAATAGTCGTCATTTAGGGCCATTATTCAACTAGTCGCCCACATGTTTACGATATTAGTTTAATTATTAAATGATATATTTTGGTGGTTTGAGTTGAAGGTGTGAGAAAGAATAGTCTCAGTAACATTGTTAACACTGTGCTACATTACAGAGAAATACAAACCGTACTAATGAACCTTCATTAATATAGGCCTATATTTTATCTACAAGTGCACGTCACACACTGAGCGAGGCGCCTGTTAATGACGCTGTGGGCTAATGGGCATGTAGCTACTTCCATGTTTCACATGATACGTCATGTTTGTAGTGGACCAATGAAGATGAGTTTACATATCACCTTGGGTTGGTCCTTCACCTTCTCAAAACGATCCCACACTTTGGATTTCCTGCCCAACATGTTATTAACTAGCCTGTGGAATAACTGCAGGTACCAGCCCTGGAAATTAACCTGACTCCTGTCTGACTGCTGAGCGTGGACACTTCCTGTGTCTGTCCTTTCAAATTAAACTCCCACATGGTCCAGTCATATAGGTTTTTATTTTGACAAGGCGCAGCTCCTGAAAGAGATTATTGTAGCCTAATCCTTCAAATTAAAGCTGTATGTTAGTCTATGCACGTCAGGTAATTAGTGACGGCGACATAAGAAACTAAAGATGTCAATGTTAACATACTTAATGCTATAGATTTCTGTATGTTCATAATTTTCACTTATGGTTTTGGTGCCACCCCAATCTGGCCCCCCTATGAAAAATGTCTGGGCCGCCACTGTCCTAACGCTCCCCTCGCTCTTTCTTTCTCCCTCCAGAGCAAGACCTTCTGCGCCAGGAGCTCAACACCCGTTTCCTGGCCTCCCAGAGTGCCGACCGTGGCGCCTCGCTGGGCCCTCCGCCCTACCTGCGCACAGAGTTCCACCAGCACCAGCATCAGCATCAGCACCAGCATCAGCACCAACACACCCACCAGCACACCCACCAGCACACCTTCACGCCCTTCCCCCACGCCATCATGCCCACCCCAGCACCGCCCATGGTGCGTACCCCTGCCAGAAATGTGAGGATAAGTAGAACACACCTGTATTGGGTTGGAGAGGGTGGAGGGCGGGGGGGGGGGGAGAAAATCACTGAAGCCAAAATGTTTTCATATGTGTCGTAGTAATGAGTTTTACATGTGTAGAAGAGTGGGCGGGCACGGCGCTGAGTGTTTTCACCTTGTGGTTGTGAGAGTGAGGATTTTACACAGTCGGACATGTGTGTGAGCAGCACGCTGCGGGGACCCTTGGGTTTCTGTGGCGGCCTTTCAATGATGACCATGTGTGTCCGTCCATGCTACAATCATTCCTTTATTCTCCCAGAAAGCCTTTCTAGTGTTTTCTCTGGCATACTACACGACTCCAGACTGGAGTCGCCGTTATTTTCTAAATTGGCAATAACTTGCCCAAAGCATGTTAACTTCAGAGCCAGCTCTCAGAACATAATACACTTAATTCATTCTGAATTTAATGACATCATTTGGTCCCGTTTGGGGGTTTTCATTACTGGCAAATGCCTTGCGTTTAAGAGCCCCGCTGTTTGTTGGGGGAGACCACAGGCAATGGGTGGCTGGACCTAAAACTCACACTAACACACACAGACACACACATTCTTAACTGCCTGGCCCATAGAGGGTTCGCTTGGCTCTGATGATACCTCAAAGGCAGCATGGCGAGGCCTCTGACAGCTAATGAGGCCATAAAAAGGCTCTTTATGGCTGCAGTGTTTAGTCTTGACTGGGGAAATGTTCGCCCTGAGCCTGAGCCGCACCACTAAAAGGAGACCAAATGAGACACAGAACCCACGCTAGTTTAAAAGGTCTTCAGATAATCACGAAAAGGGGGAGGATGAAAACAGTCTGGTTTGGGAAGTGGTTGAACTTTGAATCTGAGTTGACATTTTAGATCTTGAATCATAATGTCAGTCTGTAAGCATGTTGTTAGCCTTGAAATACACTTAGCGATGCATTTTGTGTCGGCCTGAAATGAACCCTGAGAGAGGCCGGTGTCAAATCTGTTACAGTGTACATGTGCAGGTCCTCATGTTTTCTCTCTGTACTTAGCTCTCTTTCATTTCTCCTACAGTTTGAAAAATACCCAACAAAAGTTGACCCCTTCTACAGACACAGTGTGAGTTCCCATGCTGCCTGCAGAGCAGTGTTGCTTGCCCATTATGCCATTCCAGCCCATGCGAGTTGCTGTTATAGCTCTGTGTGTGTGTGTGTGTGTGTGTGTGTGTGTGTGTGTGTGTGTGTGTGTGTGTGTGTTAGATGTATGATTTCCATGCAATCGCTCATCTGCTTCTTAATGGATACTGTAAGCATCCTAGCTGTACCATTTCACCCTTGAGCCCGAGCAAATGTGATTAATGAAACAGCGCTGGATTCTTACATCTCGGAGCAAAAGATTTATTGTGCATGCATGCAGCGGTAAAATTGTTGTGCATAGAAATTAATACAGAGAGAGGCAGCGGCTGCATTATTGCCAGAGGAATACTGTATCTTTGTCTTGCCTACTGCTCTCCATTTGTATTTGTCTGCTAACAGCAGCAGCTTGCTCATGATTATTACTCACTAAAGGGGGACTGACTCGAAACATTGGACCCCGCTCTCGTGCCATGTTTGCCCAAGTGTCCAGACGTCTGCTCTGTGTGTGTGCATATGTGCTAGGAAGATTTTAATATCAGAAAAATCTAGTATTTGTATTCAGTCCCAGGGTCAAATAGACGGTGCAGAATGCTGCTAGTTTGTTTTTAAGTGCTTCATTTCGGATTCTTAGTGTTTCCTGCCTGTTATTACGGCAGCAGCAAATCCCCCCAAGCCTCTGCTTGTCTCTAAAGCGCACTGACTTCTTAAAACACGGCGCGCAAGTTGCATTAAAAACCTCCCAGCATCTCCTCCCTGTGATAACTCATCCTGGCTGGACAAGTTTAAATAATTCTGTTGCACCATCCACGATTAAATGCAAGCATGCAAGTTGAGGAACATGAAAAACTCTGCTTCTAACTGAGGCTAATGTGATTGACAAGAACAATTACAGTGAGTGGTTGATTACATATGTTTCTCTGCAGGAGCCTTGAGCACTTGTTTGCTTTACGTGTGTTTTGCTTGTATTACAACATTCTAGTTTTCACATCAAAGCAGAGTTTTCTCGTATTTAAATCCACGGGGAATAAGCAGGGAATATTTTATAAACTTGCAGTTTGTGAAACATGGAGGCAATCATTTGTAACTTCCCCCATCCTAGCAGCAAAGACTGAGCTTCATCTGTCCCCGCAACATGTCTGCTCCATCTCCACCGCCGCATGAAGCCTCTGTCCTGCATCTCCCGAGCCATCCTCACGCCTCCTCGTCCTCTTTTCTCTCCACAGCTCTTCCACTCCTACCCACCGGCCATGTCTGGCCTTCCCCCTGTCATCCCCCCGACTGGGCCCTTCGGCTCGCTGCAGGGCGCCTTTCAGCCCAAGGTAAGCCGCGCAGGGACAACGCCACACACCCACGTTCTCACAGAGCTCTCACACACACAGATGCACAAACTGAGAACAGGAGTTACAGAGAATTTTGTTTCGATCTGTGTCTGCTGCTCTTTAGACGTCTAATCCACTCGATGTGTCCACGAGACCCGGAGGCGTCCCACACACATTCTTACAGAAGGACCCCAGGGTAAGCGCACGCGCACACACACACACACGCACACACACACACACGCACACACACACACACACCCACACACACACACAGACAACACTCAGAGCGTCGAGGTAATCTTTAGATTCTCTTTACATGTTGCATAAGTCTTTGAGTCATCAGACGGAGGTTTGAAAGACGACGCAGACCGCCTTCCTCTCGGCTGCTGCGTTCGTTTGTATGCAGAGGGTCACACAGGAAGAACCCGTGTGTTAATTACTCCTGAAAAGCTTCATTTTAAAGGGAACATTTTAATTTGGTTCATAATGAATGCCACACACAGAGACTAATTAGAAGTGATTTGATTGACAGCAAAATAACTCAGCCTCTTTTATTCCCTCTCCCTCCCGTAGCTAACGGATCCATTTCGGCCCGTTCTCAGGGTGAGTGCTCGCTCCCTGCAGCGTCTCAGTCTCCTGCACCCTCACACACACACACACACATCTCTCTCCCAACACACACACAGTAATAGCCATGATGCCTTAAAGGGTTTTTGCTAATGGAGTAGATAATGTCTTTAATTAAATGAGCGCTGCACTTGGAGGCAGAGTGTACTACTTTCTGCTACAACAAAGCTTGTTTTGGAGAACAGCGCAGCCTCTATGTGGAAACACTACTGACAGACTTTGCTTAAACATTGACATTCACTGCTTAACGAGACCATTCAAATCACAGCTATAATTACTGTACGTCAGACACATGCCCTATAACAATCATACACCATATATTTACATAATATGTGATTAAAGGTGCCACATGTACCATTTGTACGTTGTCAGTGTGTCATTTGTAGGTGACATTGTGTAAATAAATGAGAAGGTTACGCTGTGTTTATGTCATTTGACCATTACAGTTGGTTGAGGGTAAATGTGTATTGATTACATAACACTAATGTGGGTCTAATTACCTCATGATGTGATGCATTCATATTTATTTGACTTTCCAGGCACTTGTTGAGCAAAAATGTGGATATACCATTCAGATTTTTTTTTAATCATACATGTAAAAGAATCACTTCACCACACATGTAATGTTTACTATGTGAACACAGCAGCAGTAGTGGCTTTACTGTCACACTTATCAAACAGTCAAGTTGACGCCGTGTTTTTCTCTTGTATCTACAGAAACCAGGGAAGTGGTGCGCCATGCACGTCCATATCGCATGGCAGATATACCACCACCAACAAAAAGTAAAGGTGAGGACACATCTGACTCCTCTGTCTCCGCTTGGTGCCAAAGCTAGCATGAACACAGGGAAGAGTTAACTGTGTCCTAATGTTAGTCTTCATATAACCGTTTAATACAACACATGTACCATGCAGAGGCAGTCTGTTTGAAATTGTTATGACATATTCTAATGTGGCATTTTCAAGAAAACACGAGTGAGACTTTCAACTGGCATTTTTTTTGACACTATACTATGACTTTTTTTCATGATTTTGGACGACATGCTATACTATGACTTTTTTTCATGATTTTGGACGACATACTATACTATGACTTTTTTTCATGATTTTGGACGACATGCTATACTATGACTTTTTTTCATGATTTTAGACGACATACTATACTGTGACTTTTTTTCATTTTTTTAGACGACATACTATACTATGACTTTTTTTCATGGTTTGGACGACATGCTATACTATGACTTTTTTTCATTTTTTTAGACGACATACTATACTATGACTTTTTTTCATTTTTTTAGACGACATACTATACTATGACTTTTTTTCATGGTTTGGACGACATATTATACTATGACATTTTTTTCATGATTTTAGACGACATACTATACTATGACTTTTTTTTCATGGTTTGGACGACATGCTATACTATGACTTTTTTTCATGGTTTTAGACGACATACTATACTATGACTTTTTTTCATGGTTTTGGACGACATACTATACTATGACTTTTTTTTCATGGTTTGGACGACATGCTATACTATGACTTTTTTTTCATGGTTTGGACGACATGCTATACTATGACTTTTTTTTCATGGTTTGGACGACATACTATACTATGACTTTTTTTCATGGTTTGGACGACATACTATACTATGACTTTTTTTTCATGGTTTGGACGACATGCTATACTATGACTTTTTTTTCATGGTTTGGACGACATACTATACTATGACTTTTTTTCATGGTTTGGACGACATACTATACTATGACATTTTTTATTAGACGACATGCTATACTATGACTTTTTTTCATGGTTTGGACGACATACTATACTATGACTTTTTTTTCATGGTTTGGACGACATGCTATACTATGACTTTTTTTCATGGTTTTAGACGACATACTATACTATGACTTTTTTTCATGGTTTGGACGACATACTATACTATGACATTTTTTATTAGACGACATGCTATACTATGACTTTTTTTCATGGTTTGGACGACATACTATACTATGACTTTTTTTCATGGTTTGGACGACATACTATACTATGACTTTTTTCATGATTTTGGACGACATACTATACTATGACTTTTTTTTCATGGTTTGGACGACATGCTATACTATGACTTTTTTTCATGGTTTTAGACGACATACTATACTATGACTTTTTTTCATGGTTTGGACGACATACTATACTATGACTTTTTTTCATGATTGTAGATATCATACTATACTATGACTTTTTTTCATGGTTTGGACGACATGCTATACTATGACTTTTTTTCATGGTTTTAGACGACATACTATACTATGACTTTTTTCATGGTTTGGACGACATGCTATACTATGACTTTTTTTCATGATTTGGACGACATACTATACTATGACTTTTTTTCATGGTTTTAGACATCATACTATACTATGACATTTTTTCATACTTTTGGACGACATACTATACTATGACATTTTTTCATGATTTTAGACACCATACTATACTATGACTTTTTAATGACATTTTGGGTGTCGTACTATACTATGACTTTTTTTCATGGTTTTAGACGACATACTATACTATGACTTTTTTCATGATTTTGGACGACATACTATACTATGACTTTTTTTCATGGTTTGGCCGACATACTATACTATGACTTTTTTTCATGGTTTTGGACGACATGCTATACTATGACTTTTTTCATGGTTTGGACGACATGCTATACTATGACTTTTTTCATGGTTTTGGACGACATGCTATACTATGACTTTTTTTCATGATTTGGACGACATACTATACTATGACTTTTTAATGACATTTTGGGTGTCGTACTATACTATGACTTTTTTCATGGTTTTGGACGACATACTATACTATGACTTTTTTTCATGGTTTTAGACATACTATACTATGACTTTTTTTCATACTTTTGGACGACATACTATACTATGACATTTTTTCATGATTTTGAACGACATACTATACTATGACTTTTTTTTCATGATTTTGGACGTCATACTATACTATGACTTTTTTTCATGATTTTAGACGACATGCTATACTATGACTTTTTTTCATGATTTGGACGACATACTATACTATGACTTTTTTTCATGATTTTGAACGACATACTATACTATGACTTTTTTTCATGATTTTGGACGACATGCTATACTATGACTTTTTTTCATGGTTTTAGACGACATGCTATACTATGACTTTTTTTCATGATTTTGAACGACATACTATACTATGACTTTTTTTCATGGTTTGGACGACATACTATACTATGACATTTTTTATTAGACGACATGCTATACTATGACTTTTTTTCATGGTTTGGACGACATACTATACTATGACTTTTTTTCATGGTTTGGACGACATACTATACTATGACTTTTTTCATGATTTTGGACGACATACTATACTATGACTTTTTTTTCATGGTTTGGACGACATACTATACTATGACTTTTTTTCATGGTTTGGACGACATGCTATACTATGACTTTTTTTCATGGTTTTAGACGACATACTATACTATGACTTTTTTCATGGTTTGGACGACATGCTATACTATGACTTTTTTTCATGATTTGGACGACATACTATACTATGACTTTTTTTCATGGTTTTAGACATCATACTATACTATGACATTTTTTCATACTTTTGGACGACATACTATACTATGACATTTTTTCATGATTTTAGACACCATACTATACTATGACTTTTTAATGACATTTTGGGTGTCGTACTATACTATGACTTTTTTCATGGTTTTGGACGACATACTACACTATGACTTTTTTCATGATTTTGGACGACATACTATACTATGACTTTTTTTCATGGTTTTAGACATCATACTATACTATGACATTTTTTCATACTTTTGGACGACATACTATACTATGACATTTTTTCATGATTTTAGACACCATACTATACTATGACTTTTTAATGACATTTTGGGTGTCGCACTATACTACGACTTTTTTTTATGGTTTGGACGACATACTATACTATGACTTTTTTTCATGATTTTGAACGACATACTATACTATGACTTTTTTTCATGATTTTGAATGACATACTATACTATGACTTTTTTTTCATGATTTTAGACGACATACTATACTATGACATTTTTTCATACTTTTGGACGACATACTATACTATGACATTTTTTCATGATTTTAGACACCATACTATACTATGACTTTTTAATGACATTTTGGGTGTCGTACTATACTATGACTTTTTTTTATGGTTTGGACGACATACTGTACTATGACTTTTTTTCATGATTTTGAACGACATACTATACTATGACTTTTTTTCATGATTTTGAACGACATACTATACTATGACTTTTTTTCATGATTTTGGACGACATGCTATACTATGACTTTTTTTCATGGTTTTAGACGACATGCTATACTATGACTTTTTTTCATGATTTTGAACGACATACTATACTATGACTTTTTTTCATGATTTTGGACGACATGCTATACTATGACATTTTTTTCATGATTTTGGACGACATACTATACTATGACTTTTTTTCATGATTTTAGACGACATACTATACTATGACATTTTTTCATGATTTTAGACGACATGCTATACTATGACTTTTTTTCATGATTTTGAACGACATGCTATACTATGACTTTTTTTCATGATTTTGAACGACATACTATACTATGACTTTTTTTCATGGTTTGGACGACATACTATACTATGACATTTTTTTCATGATTTTAGACGACATGCTATACTATGACTTTTTTTCATGGTTTGGACGACATGCTATACTATGACTTTTTTTCATGGTTTTGGACGACATACTATACTATGACTTTTTTTCATGGTTTGGACGACATACTATACTATGACTTTTTTTCATGGTTTGGACGACATGCTATACTATGACTTTTTTTCATGGTTTTAGACGACATACTATACTATGACTTTTTTCATGATTTTGGACGACATACTATACTATGACTTTTTTTCATGGTTTGGACGACATACTATACTATGACATTTTTTTCATGATATTAGACGACATACTATACTATGACGTTTTTTTCATGATTTTGGACGACATACTATATATGAGTTTTTTTCATGATTTTGGACGACATGCTATACTATGACTTTTTTCATGGTTTTGGACGACATGCTATACTATGACTTTTTTCATGGTTTTGGACGACATGCTATACTATGACTTTTTTTCATGATTTGGACGACATACTATATATGACTTTTTTTCATGATTTTGGACGACATGCTATACTATGACTTTTTTCATGGTTTTGGACGACATACTATACTATGACTTTTTTCATGATTTTGGACGACATACTATACTATGACATTTTTTCATGGTTTTAGACGACATACTATACTATGACTTTTTAATGACATTTTGGGTGTCGTACTATACTATGACATTTTTTTCATGATTTTGGACGACATACTATACTATGACATTTTAATGACATTTTGGGTGTCGTACTATACTATGACTTTTTTTCATGATTTGGACGACATACTATACTATGACATTTTTTCATGATTTTGGACGACATGCTATACTATGACATTTTTTTCATGATTTTGGACGACATACTATACTATGACTTTTTTCATGATTTTGGACGACATACTATACTATGACATTTTTTCATGATTTTGGACGACATACTATACTATGACTTTTTAATGACATTTTGGGTGTCGTACTATACTATGACTTTTTTCATGGTTTTGGACGACATGCTATACTATGACTTTTTTTTCATGATTTTGGACGACATACTATACTATGACATTTTTTCATGATTTTGGACGACATACTATACTATGACATTTTTTTCATGATTTTGGACGACATACTATACTATGACTTTTTTTCATGATTTTGGACGACATACTATACTATGACATTTTTTCATGATTTTAGACACCATACTATACTATGACTTTTTAATGACATTTTGGGTGTCGTACTATACTATGACTTTTTTTCATGGTTTTGGACGACATGCTATACTATGACTTTTTTTGATGGTTTTGGACGACATGCTATACTATGACATTTTTTTCATGATTTTGGATGACATGCTATACTATGACTTTTTTTCATGATTTTGGACGACATACTATACTATGACTTTTTTCATGATTTTGGACGACATACTATACCATGACTTTTTTTCATGGTTTGGACGACATACTATACTATGACTTTTTTTCATGATTTGGACGACATACTATACTATGACTTTTTAATGACATTTTGGGTGTCGTACTATACTATGACTTTTTTCATGGTTTTGGACGACATGCTATACTATGACATTTTTTTCATGATTTTGGACGACATACTATACTATGACTTTTTTTCATGATTTTAGACACCATACTATACTATGACTTTTTAATGACATTTTGGGTGTCGTACTATACTATGACTTTTTTTCATGATTGTAGATATCATACTATACTATGACTTTTTTTCATGGTTTTAGACGACATACTATACTATGACTTTGTAATGACATTTTGGGTGTCGTACTATACTATGACATTTTTTCATGATTTTGAACGACATGCTATACTATGACTTTTTTTCATGATTTTGGACGACATACTATACTATGACATTTTTTCATGATTTTGAACGACATACTATACTATGACATTTTTTCATGATTTTGGACGACATTTTTTCATGGTTTTAGACGACATACTATACTATGACATTTTTTCATGATTTTAGACGACATACTATACTATGACTTTTTAATGACATTTTGGGTGTCGTACTATACTATGACATTTTTTCATGATTTTGAACGACATGCTATACTATGACTTTTTTTCATGATTTTGGACGACATACTATACTATGACATTTTTTCATGATTTTAGACGACATACTATACTATGACTTTTTTTCATGATTTTGTACGACATACTATACTATGACTTTTTTTCATGATTTTGGACGACATGCTATACTATGACATTTTTTCATGGTTTTAGACGACATACTATACTATGACATTTTTTCATGATTTTGAACGACATACTATACTATGACTTTTTTTCATGATTTTGGACGACATTTTTTCATGGTTTTAGACGACATACTATACTATGACATTTTTTCATGATTTTAGACGACATACTATACTATGACTTTTTTTCATGATTTTGGACGACATGCTATACTATGACTTTTTTTCATGATTTTGGACGACATGCTATACTATGACTTTTTTTCATGGTTTTCGACGACATACTATACTATGACTTTTTTTCATGATTTTGGACGACATACTATACTATGACTTTTTTTCATGGTTTTAGACGACATACTATACTATGACATTTTTTCATGATTTTAGACGACATACTATGACATTTTTTCATGATTTTGGACGACATACTATACTATGACATTTTTTCATGATTTTAGACGACATACTATACTATGACTTTTTTTCATGATTTTGGACGACATACTATACTATGACATTTTTTCATGCTTTTAGACACCATACTATACTATGACTTTTTCATGACATTTTGGGTGTCTTACTATACTATGACTTTTTTTCATGATTTTGGACGACATGCTATACTATGACATTTTTTTCATGATTTTGAACGACATACTATACTATGACATTTTTTCATGATTTTGAACGACATGCTATACTATGACATTTTTTCATGGTTTTAGACGACATACTATACTATGACTTTTTAATGACATTTTGGGTGTCGTACTATACTATGACATTTTTTCATGATTTTGAACGACATGCTATACTATGACTTTTTTTCATGATTTTGGACGACATACTATACTATGACATTTTTTCATGATTTTAGACGACATACTATACTATGACTTTTTTTCATGATTTTGTACGACATACTATACTATGACTTTTTTTCATGATTTTGGACGACATGCTATACTATGACATTTTTTCATGGTTTTAGACGACATACTATACTATGACTTTTTAATGACATTTTGGGTGTCGTACTATACTATGACATTTTTTCATGATTTTGAACGACATACTATACTATGACTTTTTTTCATGATTTTGGACGACATTTTTTCATGGTTTTAGACGACATACTATACTATGACATTTTTTCATGATTTTAGACGACATACCATACTATGACATTTTTTCATGATTTTGGACGACATGCTATACTATGACTTTTTTTCATGATTTTGGACGACATGCTATACTATGACTTTTTTTCATGATTTTGGACGACATACTATACTATGACTTTTTTTCATGATTTTGGACGACATGCTATACTATGACTTTTTTTCATGATTTGGACGACATACTATACTATGACATTTTTTCATGGTTTTAGACGACATACTATACTATGACATTTTTTCATGGTTTTAGACGACATACTATACTATGACATTTTTTCATGATTTTGGACGACATACTATACTATGACTTTTTTTCATGATTTTGGACGACATGCTATACTATGACTTTTTTCATGATTTTGGACGACATGCTATACTATGACTTTTTTTCATGATTTTGGACGACATGCTATACTATGACTTTTTTTCATGATTTGGACGACATACTATACTATGACATTTTTTCATGGTTTTAGACGACATGCTATACTATGACTTTTTTTCATGATTTTGGACGACATACTATACTATGACTTTTTTTCATGGTTTTAGACGACATACTATACTATGACATTTTTTCATGATTTTAGACGACATACTATACTATGACATTTTTTCATGATTTTAGACGACATACTATACTATGACTTTTTTTCATGATTTTGGACGACATACTATACTATGACTTTTTTTCATGATTTTGGACGACATACTATACTATGACTTTTTTTCATGATTTTGGACGACATACTATACTATGACTTTTTTTCATGATTTGGACGACATACTATACTATGACTTTTTTTCATGATTTTGGACGACATACTATACTATGACATTTTTTCATGATTTTAGACGACATACTATACTATGACATTTTTTCATGATTTTGGACGACATACTATACTATGACATTTTTTCATGATTTTAGACGACATACTATACTATGACATTTTTTCATGATTTTAGACGACATACTATACTATGACTTTTTTTCATGATTTTGGACGACATACTATACTATGACTTTTTTTCATGATTTTGGACGACATACTATACTATGACTTTTTTTCATGATTTTAGACGACATACTATACTATGACATTTTTTCATGATTTTAGACGACATACTATACTATGACTTTTTTTCATGATTTTGGACGACATACTATACTATGACTTTTTTTCATGGTTTTAGACATCATACTATACTATGACATTTTTTCATGCTTTTAGACACCATACTATACTATGACTTTTTCATGACATTTTGGGTGTCGTACTATACTATGACTTTTTTTCATGATTTTGGACGACATGCTATACTATGACTTTTTTTCATGATTTTGAACGACATACTATACTATGACTTTTTTTTATGGTTTGGACGACATGCTATACTATGACATTTTTTCATGATTTTGAACGACATACTATACTATGACTTTTTTTCATGATTTTGGACGACATGCTATACTATGACATTTTTTCATGGTTTTAGACGACATACTATACTATGACTTTTTAATGACATTTTGGGTGTCGTACTATACTATGACATTTTTTCATGGTTTTAGACGACATACTATACTATGACTTTTTAATGACATTTTGGGTGTCGTACTATACTATGACATTTTTTCATGATTTTTAACGACATGCTATACTATGACTTTTTTTCATGATTTTGGACGACATACTATACTATGACATTTTTTCATGATTTTAGACGACATACTATACTATGACATTTTTTCATGATTTTAGACGACATACTATACTATGACTTTTTTTCATGATTTTGGACGACATGCTATACTATGACATTTTTTCATGGTTTTAGACGACATACTATACTATGACTTTTTAATGACATTTTGGGTGTCGTACTATACTATGACATTTTTTCATGATTTTGAACGACATACTATACTATGACATTTTTTCATGATTTTGGACGACATTTTTTCATGGTTTTAGACGACATACTATACTATGACATTTTTTCATGATTTTAGACGACATACTATACTATGACTTTTTAATGACATTTTGGGTGTCGTACTATACTATGACATTTTTTCATGATTTTTAACGACATGCTATACTATGACTTTTTTTCATGATTTTGGACGACATACTATACTATGACATTTTTTCATGATTTTAGACGACATACTATACTATGACTTTTTTTCATGATTTTGGACGACATGCTATACTATGACATTTTTTCATGGTTTTAGACGACATACTATACTATGACTTTTTAATGACATTTTGGGTGTCGTACTATACTATGACATTTTTTCATGATTTTGAACGACATACTATACTATGACATTTTTTCATGATTTTGGACGACATTTTTTCATGGTTTTAGACGACATGCTATACTATGACATTTTTTCATGATTTTGGACGACATGCTATACTATGACTTTTTTTCATGATTTTGGACGACATGCTATACTATGACTTTTTTTCATGATTTTGGACGACATACTATACTATGACTTTTTTTCATGATTTTGGACGACATGCTATACTATGACTTTTTTTCATGGTTTTCGACGACATACTATACTATGACTTTTTAATGACATTTTGGGTGTCGTACTATACTATGACATTTTTTCATGATTTTGAACGACATGCTATACTATGACATTTTTTCATGATTTTAGACGACATACTATACTATGACATTTTTTCATGATTTTGGACGACATACTATACTATGACTTTTTTTCATGATTTTGGACGACATACTATACTATGACATTTTTTCATGATTTTGGACGACATACTATACTATGACTTTTTTTCATGATTTTGGACGACATACTATACTATGACATTTTTTCATGGTTTTCGACGACATACTATACTATGACTTTTTAATGACATTTTGGGTGTCGTACTATACTATGACATTTTTTCATGATTTTGAACGACATGCTATACTATGACTTTTTTTCATGATTTGGACGACATACTATACTATGACATTTTTTCATGGTTTTCGACGACATACTATACTATGACTTTTTAATGACATTTTGGGTGTCGTACTATACTATGACATTTTTTCATGCTTTTGGACGACATACTATACTATGACTTTTTTTTCATGCTTTTGGACATCATAATATAGTATGACTAGTTTTTGCACTTATCTATCACATACTGTACAGATATTTCAAAATCACATTTTGATGTCATACTATACATTACCTTTTTTTAACATAATAAGCTTAATGTCGTACAAAATATGCAGCACACAGGGCCTTACAATAAGGGAATTACACAAACAGAGTGCTACGTGAGAAAAAATAAACCATACAACAGGCTCACAAGGCAGTTTAATATGAGGCACATTTCAATACAAATAAAATATAAGGTGAACATAGAGAACATGCAAGACATTATAGCTCAATATCAGCAAACCTACAATCACAGGAAGGAGAGTGTAATTTTGCGTCGCCTGGCAGTCAGAGGCACTCAGCACTGGTTTGATTCCTGCAACACCTCAAAGTGTCCTTGGGCAAGACAACCACCTAGGCGCTGACTTCCAGTGTGTAAAAATGTCAGCATTATCAGCCTATAGTGGGGTTTTACATGTGTCTCTCTCTGTCGGTCTGCCGTCTTCTAGCAGCAGATGCAGGTCGACCCTCACAAGCTAGACTTTGGCCTCAAGCCGGAGTTCCTGAGTCGACCTCCAGGCCCCAGCCTCTTCGGCGCCATCCATCACCCCAGCGACTTGGCACGACCCGCCACGCTCTTCTCTGCTGCAGGTAAGTGTGTGTGTCAGATCTCTGGGTAGAAAGATTGATTGATGGTTAACAACAGTACCCTCTGACATACAGTAGCAGTCGTTTAATTCCTGCTGTTCAGAGAGAGCTGCTGTCTGCTCAAATCATTGTTAGCTGTGAACAAGCCAAGACAGCACAACCAACAGAACTGTTTCACAAGATATGGATACAAAAACTATTGTTAACGTCAATGTATTGAATATTAATGAACATAGAAATATAAATATGTGCAAGTTCTACAGAACTAATCAAACAAATACCAGTGCTTCAATTTAAATAATAACACGTGATAATGTTATATTCACCATATTAGTTTAGCATGCTAACGTAATTAGCAAAAACACAAAGTACAGCTGAGGCTGATGGAAACGTTATGTGGTCAGATACAAAGTTAAGAGATCATCAGTCAGCAGGCTTCATTCTTTGGGGTTAAAGTGATGGTTCAGACTGTTTTTAAGTGGTTTGTATGAGATACTAATCCATAGTCAGTGTTACCTACAGTAGACGGCAGTCGACATGCCCCAAGTTTGAAGAAACAAACACGAGTATCGCCAAGGAAGCTAGGCAATATACTGCTGGCGGGCAGCAGCAAAAAGCATATACACATATTCATAGTGGATGCTATATTTAGAATATGACTGATGCATTTTGCGTCCAGGGGTCTCATTTATAGACACTGCGCGGTGCACGCCATTTTTAGTATGGATCCTATGCACTGTTTTATAAATGAGGCAAGTTTATACAGAGTGTGTATATTGTTTTATATGTTGTAAAAACTACTTAAGTCAAGAAGTATTGCACCACTATAGCCTCACATGGGACTCGAACTTCAGTCTGCTGTGTAAAAGTCCAGTACCTAATCTACTAACCCACCACATCACTGTGTTTCAATTGTTAGACTTTCAGGATTGGCTAGTACTAATCATATATTTGTGACTCCTAGGATAGTGAAGGGCCTACCCTGCCTTCCCTATGATTGGCTAGTACTCCTTGAATGTCAGTGAAAGCCAATCAGAGTCAAAGCAAGGCAGCCCATTCCTTCACTATCCTAGGATTCACATACTTGTCCTAACTAAGACTTCTAACTACTTCCAACCTCAACGAGTCAATGGGACAAGTACCGCAGCACGCAGTAGGATTCATGATAATGCTTTGATGGATGGGTGTGTTTCGCCAAAAAGCTCTGGTTTGACTGTTCTCGCCCAGGTGCAAATAAACACTTCACCACTTTGTCTTGCCGTCAGACAGCCCTCTCTGAACTACTGATACTTTGGTGTTTGAACCCTAAGAAACCTGGAGCAACATCACTTTTCTTGTGCTGCTCTTAGATGACTTTCGCCAGCATTTAAGCTGTTGAGCAAAGTGAGCAAAGTGATGCGATTTTTTTCAAAAACATGGGGAAAAAGACAATGAGCAACTTGGTAAGAAAATAGAAAAAACTACATTTATAATACTATTAATTATTATTATTACTAATTAAATTATGTTACAGAATTATTAGAATTTATTGACACACTTTCCAGGTCATGTCCTTGTTTGTTTGTTTTAATTTTCTTTTTTCAAATTTTCTTCTTTTTAATTGCATCTTTTTACTAATTTCCCACAATTTTGGGGGGTCATTTCATCTCTTGTTGCTCATTGCCTTTTTCCCGTATTTTAAAAGAGATCAAGCCGATCTGCTCAGGTTTCAAAGGGTTAGAGAGTTAGTTTGGATACACTAACTTCACGTGACAACACAAACTAACCAATGGAGGCAGTAGTTCACAAACAGCTCCTGCGTCCTGCAGGGTAAAATGACTGGAATGGAGTCTGGCTTTGGAGAGAGAGCCTAACAGCTTCAGCTGTCTGTCAGAAAGGGCTGTCTGACAGCAAGGTAATGCAGTTTTTTGGGTGGATAAAATACATCTTGATGCTGCCCCAGTCAAAGCAGTGCATTGCTTAGCTTCCACATCAGGGAGTGAGCTACCTGCCATCTACTGTAGGTAACACACTGACTATAGTTAAGTATCTCATACAACCCCACTTCAGAAAATCTGAACTATCCCTTTAAGAGCTGTAAGCACTTACACTTCGTAACATTGCAGTCAGCGGTTGACAGATGTCTCTGTCTCTCCCTCCTCAGGTCCCACACACCCATCAGCAGGTCCTTTCGGTCATCCGCCCCACCATCCTGGAAACTTCCTCGCCCCAACATCTCACTTAGGTAAGACGACTCTTCAGGTCAGCTCTTCTCAGTCTCCATCTGAAACAGGAAAATGAAGACGTGATACACTAACATGTGGTTTCTCCCTCTAGAACCTTTCAGTAGGCCTGCATCGTTTGGAGGACTGGGATCCCTCAGTTCATCGGCCTTCGGGGGACTGGGCAATCCAGCACTAAGTGAGTTTCAACCCCATGTTATCACTGTTATCGCCTGACAATCACTACGGCAGCAATAATCCTGTAATTTTTGCTGTTTGTAATGTTCTTAATGTAGGTATTATTACTTGAGCATCAGTAGAATAGAATTTAAATGCAGATATTCACCAGTACAAGTTATCAAGATACGCATTTAACTTGCGTCCTGCCGTGTTTTCCACGTGTTGAATCCCTAACAGCGGCCAACTCAGTGTTCGGCCATAAAGATGGCCCCAATGCACAGCAGCACTTCAACAGCAGCAGTAACAGCAGCCACCAGGAGCCGTGGAACCGCCTGCACCGTACGCCTCCATCCTTCCCCACACCGCCACCCTGGCTGAAACCCGGAGACTCTGAGAGGAGCACCTCGGCCAGCTCACACGAGAGGGACAGAGAGTCTGAAAAGCGGGACTCGTTGGTCAGTAAAGACGACAAAGACAGGTGGGTGTTGCCCAAATATGAATACTCTAGTGTGAGTTCTGTTACCTCACCCTAAAAACATATAAAGATAAAAATCTGTCTGAAAATATTTGTATTTTGTAGAACCAGGTTTTTAAAATATTTCTTTATATGCTATGCTTTAGCTAATTGTTTCGATCTGGAATCAAAACTGAAACATCAATTACTCTGATGGACAAAGTCAAAGTCACTGGTACTGATGGAGATACTTTATGTTTCTAGGGACTCTGTAGAAAAGCGCCATCCGAGCCACCCGTCCCCGATCCCTGTCAACCCCATCAGCCTCCTCGGCCACACCCGTCCTCCCGAGCACCACAGGAACCACCTGCCCCCTGCTACAGGAGAGCCTCAGAGGGACAAGGAGAACAAGGCCAAGGACAGGGAGAGGGAGCACTCCGACTCCTGGAAAGACAACGGCACAGATGACCATAAGCTCAAAGACAACCAGCACAGCGACAAGGACACACCTGTCATCCACGATGGCAGAGTGCCAGAGGACAAGGTGTCCAACAGGGGGACGCCGTCGCCCTACGTCCGGCAGACCAGCCTGGAACGTCCCAACGGCGGGCTGAGCAGGGAGGTCCTGGAGAAGAAGGTGGAGCTGCCGTACGAGCACCAGAAGAAGAACAGTGAGGTGAAAGTGAAGGAGGAGCGAAAGGAGGAGCAGGATGGACCCACAGAGAGGGTAACTGAGCACCCAACACAGGCGCCCTCTACGCCAAACCTCCACCCTCCTGCCTCAATGCCTATGCCCATGAGCATGGCTGGCGTTCACCCCATCAACAGCATCAGCAGTCTGGAGAGAACTCGAGTGGTGGCGCCCTTCATGGGTATCAGCCCCATCCCAGGAGCTGACAGGTTCCCTTACCCTGCCTTCCACTGGGACCCAATGAGGGACCCATACAGGGGCCTGGACATCCACAGACGGGACCCTTTGGCCAGGGACCTGCTGCTGAGGAATGACCCTCTGCACCGGCTGGCGGCGCCTCGCCTCTACGAGGCTGAGCGCTCCTACAGGGACCGTGAGCCTCATGACTTTAATCGTGACCACATCCACCCTCTGGCCTTGGAGCAGAGGAGAGAGCAGGAGCGCGCTCATCTGGAGGAGCGTGACCGCCTCAACATGCTCAGAGAGGACTATGAGCACGGGCGCCTCCACCCAGCAATGCACCACCCTGCCCTTGACGGACACCTCCCACACCCCGCCCCGGGCCTCATGGCCCCCGGACTCCCAGGCATGCACTACTCCAGGGTCAGTCCCTCGGCTGCAGCGGCGGCCGCAGCAGCCGCTGCTGCCGCAGCCACCGCCCATCAGAACGGTATCCTGAACAAAACGCCACCCACCGCCTCTCTGAGTGCCCCACCCCCGCTCATCCCCACACTGGGCGCCCGGCCCGGCTCACCCAGACGGACTACCCCCCTGGCCACAGATATCAGAGACAGACCAGCTCACAAAGACATCGAGGCACGGTGAGCTGAGCGTCAGCAGACTCGGTGCCCCTGCAGCCCTGTGCCTCACTAACACTGAACTCACACCAAGCACTTAGCTTTGGGCAAAGCAAGACTGTATCATAGCTGTGAATAACTTATGTGGGCCGAGACGCGCCCACGCAATGAATTGTTTTTGTAAAAAAAACTGCAAAGAGACAATAATCACAGAACAAAAAAAAGATTTTTCAAAGATTTTTTTCCCGGTTTGCTCCAGCTTTTTGTGTGCATTCTTTCTCTTGTATAGCGAAGTGACGCGGAGTAAGTCTGAACAATTTTGGAATGTACAGGTACTTCAGCACTGACAGACAGCAAAGTGTGTAGATAATGTGTACAGTCGCTGTGCTCACTCTGTATGGATTAAAAATCATGGTACAAATATGCAAAAGGGTGTTTTGAAAGCTTTACTTTGAACACATGTAAATAGAGGAGTATTACAGCAGTGATTCAGAATGTGCTTTTTGCTATTTCCTTTCTGTTTTCTCGGTTGACGCAGCTGATTAGCATTGTACCAGAGACCCCATATTCAACTATGCAACAAACGTCTGGGCTCCCTTTCTGAAAGCCGGCCTTCTCTCACCACTACTGACTGTGTAACAATACAGGACAAACAGCTGTATTCTCTCCACAACTCAGACACACATTGGGTCACACAGATGCAAGCTTTAAGCGATCCGCACAGGGTTTGTAGGTGGCAATTTGGACTAAACAAAAAGGCGAATCACTTTCTCAAATATGATAAATTGTGGTGACAATCCTAGAAACAGTTGATGGAGGTACTGAAAAGATTTTCCATGTAAAAAGCCAGCAGCACAAATGTCAACTCTTCTTTCCTTCGCTCAGTCTCGTTCTGGGGAGAATGCAGCGCGTTGAACACCATGACAGCACATCTGCCCTATCGAAGGAGTGTAAAGTACATGTTTTGGAAATAGGTTCTGTTGGTCAAACAGTGTATTAAAGTGCTTTCCTGAGTTGTTGTACCTACAAAATCAAAAGACAAAAAAAGCAAGTCTAAACTATGGACAGTTTGTTTCTAATGAGCAGAGATCTATTTTAGTAGTCCACTGAAGGTTTAGTTGTGCGCTTCAAACTCTGTGATATCATGTCGTGCAGTGTTTTTTAATCCAACATAAAAATGTCCACCGGAGCCATAGTGGTTAGTCGATGCGTATTGCAAAAAGATTGTTAAATGAGATTTTTTTTTGTTTCGTTTTTTCTTTTTTTTTTTTGCTGTTAACCATGTACAGGGAAAAAAAGTGAAGTCTTTCTAGATCATGTACAAAAATGAGAAAAAATGAAGCGACTGAATCTTCAGCATGCTCCTCATTTAAACTTGTGTTATGTAAATTGTGCCATGTTATTAAAAAATGTGTACTAACCCTGTCTGCGGGGCTTTTATTCCTCCACCTACATCCTCACCTACTGAGCTGAGTAAACAGGCTATATTTCTTTTTGACACTCGCTTACACAGTTAATGACTCTCCACATTAGACTCCCATGGAGGATAAACTACCCGGGGTAGCACTCTCGCTTGCTCAAACTATTTTCTGTGCTGCTGATCGTGTAGATACAAAGTCGCTCTGAGGATTCTGTCACTCGACAGAGTCACTTCTAATCATGTTTCGTCATCCGCCCAAGAAGCCACGAGATGAAAAATGTCTCACTCCTCTCCTCTCGGCTGCACCAGCAGGTGCCGACTTACTAGAAAATTGCTCGGTAACGGTTAAAGCCGCGGAAACATCACGCATCACACTACATCAGCTACTTGGACAAGTGAGGGCTTGTGCTCGGTTCAATAACAGTGCTTTAAACATCAGCAGCCTTCACTGGTGAATCATGGCACGGCACTTGTGTATTCATCAGAGGATGCAAGAGTTATTGACATTCCCATTACACTGAATAACCACAGCATTCATGCACCCCTCTCTGATTGATGTTTAGCACCGACGCGCCCAGGTCACGCATCAATCAAACGCTGGCTCGATCCGTCGCTGGTGGGAAATGTGGATTGCCTGTATTTCCTCCTGCCAAGTAAATGCCTCCTGCTCCAGGGACCAACACTAATTTTACTTTCAGACCTGCATATATAACGTGCTGTCAGTACAGTGTGTGTAGTTCCTGCTTTGGACCAGGAGAGGGCGCCAAACTGTAAGATATACAATCTAGTACAACAAAGGCTGTCATGACTGCTGCAGGAGGTGATGATGATACGATCCAACTTATGTCTGCAACTAACATATATATTCATTAAAGCTGCAACAGTTAGCCAAATAATCAATAAGCTGATCCACAGAAAATTAATCTACGACAATTCTGATCATTTTTTTAAGCTGTTGTTTTTAAGGGGAGAAACTACAGGTGAAAAGTTTTTTCATACACTGAATTTTTCTTTAGATTTTGGGCTATTTTTCTTCCATAACATGTTCTATGCTACTAGTGGAAAGAAAATAATAAAAACGAACACATTTATGTGTTTATTTGAGATTAAATTTCCTATCTAGAAATGTGTCAAAACTGCACATATTTGACTTTAACTTGTAAATATGTAGGTATTCTACTGAGCAAGTTTCATGGTGATATCTACTAGTCAATTAGTTAGTTTTGACCTATTTACCTGCAGTGTCATATTTTTGTTTTGTTTTTTCCTCGTACTCTGAGCGAGAATAATCCACGTTAGTCGCACTTACATACACCAAACTTCCCTGTTGTATTCCTACACACACACACACATATATACTTACATTCTTAAGGTTTTAACTGAAAGTTTGTTCAGATATCATTCAAAGCCTGATTTATAGAACATTTAATTCCTAAAAACATCACAAAAACTGTTTTTAATGGCAGCTGACAGTTACTTCTGATTTAAGGAGCAATATAGAGAGAAAAAACTTAAGAGTCTTAATCAGCAAAATGAAAAATTAACCTGGCTTTATCCTATATTTAGATTTCAGCTCTGGAAATGTATGCAAATCAATGCATATTTAGTTAGACCATATATCAGACGCATATTTAAACATAAAATTTTAGAAAACTTGTAATACAAACCTGTTTTAATCTACGTAATCAACTGGACGAGTTTCATAGTGATATCTATGAGTTATGTGTTACCCTCTTCATCTGTGGTGTTTCCACCTCAGAAACAGTTCCAGCTTCTCAAATGTTAATATTTTATGGTCCTTATTTTTTTAAGCGTCAAATATTGTTATGGTTTAAGCTTCTTAAATGATTTACTTTTTAATGCTTTCTCTGTTTTATATCACTGTAAAGTGAATATCTTTACATTTTAATATCTATGAATTTCGGACAAAACAAGACATTTGAAACAACAGAGGGACCAGAGGAGTTGACTGTTTTCTCATATTTTACACACCAAACAATCCAATAAGGCCCACACACACCAAACAGACTTCAAAGAACTAGCTGCAACCAAAGCAGTCTGGTGGGTCCCCTCCCATCGCCTGTGTCTCAGCCAAAAAGTTGCACATGCACACATTGCAAAGACTACAGCCAACGGCCAACCAGCACGTATGCTCTGTGCCTGCGTGAGAGGAAATAACTCTCCACACCAGCAGACGGCGGTCGTCTGTAATCGTCACTCAAAAAGGGAAACAGGAAGACCGTTTTACACTGGTTAGCCAGTTAGCACACTAACAACACAATCCCATGTTAAAGGAACACAGCATATTTACCATGCACCAGTAAACAATAACACAAACCATCACTAAACCTTCCTGCAGAAGAGCTCAATGGCTAATGGATTCAAGATCCTGCAGCAGCCAAAAAAAGCCGATGGGGGCCGACAAGGGGCAACAGTGCAGGAAACACCAAGCCAACTAACAGCTCACCAAGGGCCTACCACTGACTGTCAGCTTGGTGTAAGGGCCCTTAAAGGAACCTTGTGTAAGATTTAGAGGCATCTAGTGGTGAGGATTGCAGACTGCAACAAAATGAAACTTGAACGCGAGTAAGACGCCAATACTTAATCAATACATGAGTTCAGTAAGCATGAACATGTAAACATAGACAGCGATATTCAATATGCTCCATCCACAGTAGGGCTGCAACAATTAGTCGACTAATCGATGACTAACCGACTATTAAAATAATCGGTGACTTTAGTAGTTGACTAATCGGTTTGAGTCATTTTTCATAGAAAAGTTCTATAAAAGTACCCCAAAATACTCTTATTGCAGCTTCTTACGTTCAAATATTGGCAGCTTTACACACTCTCCCATGACGGTGAACTAAAACCCTTTGGTGTGAGTACAAAACAAGACATTAGATGACATCATTTTGGGGCTTGGGAGAGACAGACTGATATTTTTTACCGATTTAACACATTTTTTGATAAAATGACTAGTCGACTAATTGAAGAAATAATCGACAGATTAGTCGACAATGAAAATAATTGTTAGTTGCAGCCCTAGTCCACAGTCTCTCATCCACCGTCACTAACGTTATGTCTTACAAGCCAATTAAGACAGCACGCTAGTTCAGCTGATAGACAATTGTTACTAATAAGCTTAAATGACAGCTGTGTGTATGTAGACTAACTTAGTTTGACTCTTACCTTAAAATACTTTTAAACTTAGCTGCTGGCTGAGACAAACAGCCCGTCCTCTCTCTACCAGCACTAATGTTATGTTACCAGCCAACGAGCTGGCTAAGCTAAATATAGGGCACACACCGAATCATCTACATCATCAGCCTGATTTGAATCAATTTTCCGGAACTTTAAGGTACGGTGGATACGCAAACCACACAGATTACCAGGAACCAGGTAAATAAATTCCTGTAAATAAAAGTTCCTGGTGGAAAAGGGGCTATTGTTAACACTGTGCTACATTACAGAGAAATACAAAGGCGTAAAAATGAACCTTCATTAATATAGGCCTATATTTTATCTACAAGTGCACGTCACACACTGAGCGAGCCGCCTGTTAATGACGCTATGGGCTAATGGGCATGTAGCTACTTCCATGTTTCACATGATACCTGGTGGACTCTGTGGACAAGGACCTGTTTCCCATGTAGATATAAAGGGCTCATTCTAAAGTGACAGAAACACAATGATTCCTACTTTCATGAGATCATTCATTAAAGAAAACAAACTAACAAACCAAAAGACATTTAGTTTACTATGATAAAAAATATAAACAGGAAACAAATCGACACTTCGGAAGTTGTGACCTGTAACTTTTTGCTTGAAAATTGATTTAAGACATTTAAGTGATTACTGTTGCAGATTACTTTTCTGTCAGTCGACTACTTGATGAATCAACTTATCATTTCAGCTCTCATCTCACCGTCTTTGAGTAAAGACGAGCTCCTTACTGGTCAGCACTTCAGAGAGCATCTACATGCAGGTACGTCGTTTACCTTAGTCATGAGATCCACATCCAAACTCTACATCACAGCTATTGTCCTCTCCCGTCAGCCCGAGCTGCCGGCTGCTTCTATCAGCTATTTCTGGAGCTGCCTAATCTAAGCACCGACCAACGAAATCCTAAACTGTCTGCGTAAACTGCTTTTGGATGTTGCTACAAATCCCTCCTCCGCTGCAAAGAACCTGGCTTTTCAGCCTCCGCTGCAGGTTTAATGGATCTAAGCTTCTTCCCTCGATATGCCTCGTCTGCCACATCCTGCCGGGGCACAGACGGCGAAGGGCTGGGGCGATGCTCAAATGGACAAACATTAAGAAACAGCTGTGAGTGAGAAACCACGAGGAAAATACAGAAGCCAACTACTAACAGATTTAAATAACCACTGGAAAATCCTACAGTACTCATTATTTTGGGGAAAAGGTGCATAAAGTGAGCATCCAGTCAGTGCATTCATACCAATTTCATTTCCCCCAAAGCTACGCATTCAGCCAGAGCAGTTATAATTACCCTAAACTGCAACCAGATTTAGTTGTTATCAGGAATCTGCCTGAGAGCAATGGAGAAGCATCCGTCTGCAAAGAGAGACACACAATCCAGCGTGATGCTGATAGACAGAGGCTCCTGATTAATGAGATCTGACAGCGGGGTGTCTGATGGGGGGGTGCAGTGCAAGTGGGATCCTGTGAATGCAACTTCTTTATCAAACAACACACTGACAAGTGACAACAAACAGAGGACTGATGAGACAGAACACAATAAAACCAGTCAGCTACTCTGGTGCACAGATCAGGAAGTGATGGATGTCTCACTCTGTGGATTACAGACGTTTCATGTAGTGAAATCTTGACACTGATTCAACTACAAACTCTCAATTAATTTGTTCAACGCATCAAATAAACAGCTAATAACCATTTATGAGCTATTAAACTGCAGATTACTTTCTTAATTAATCAACTGATCCCTCAGTGGAACCTTCTGTGAGTGGATAGAGGAGTTATCTCTGCAGGCTGCAGATGATTTTGGACGTTTTAAAATCCTGAAAAGTTAGCCTAAAAATAGTGCTGCCCCCCGATAGTCAAACAGATCAGAAAGGTCAAGATGTGCAAGATTTCATTGGTCCCTTAGTCACAGAAATAATAAAAAAACAAAAATGTGAAACTCTGTTAGGAGCTGCGCCTTGTCAAAATAAATCAAAACCTATATGACTGCACCATGTGGGGATTTAATTTGAAAGGACAGACACAGGAAGTAGCCACACTCGGCAGTCAGACAGGAGTCAGGCTACAAACCAATCACAGCTGACAGATATCTTTCCCTTCTTCTGTAAATATTCAGTCTGATAAATACGGAAAAGTTAATCATTTTAGTGCAGAGCTAAATTTAAATTAAAATTTTAATTATTTTGGGGTACGCGTTCTGCTGTTTGCTGTCCTTATTTCTTATGTTAAAGATGGCTGCCACTGATGGCAACCAAAGGCCAGTTTCTCAAAATGGTTTCCAGTGTTCCAACCTAGCAACCATCACTGTGGAGCCCTGTTTTAAGATGTTGTTTTGTTCTCTTTTGCACATTGCAAATGAGGGCTGCACCAATTTACAGGCTGAACATCGGTATATTTACATTGACCAATGGCATGAACGTTGTCCCGGGGACATAGAAAACGTGTTTGGGACAAACAGGGATCTTCCTCTTTGAGACAAATGAATGCAGTAAACTCACTATCTTCACGTCAGACAACGCACCCTACTGTTTCAATAATATTGCTACACTGTGAACAATAAATCTGTGTTAACATCAAGTTAACGTTGGCTTTAAGCAGTCAGTGGCCAGCTGACGGAGGTCACACTGAGATGCGTTCAAGTTCTATTCAGTAAAAATGAGTACTGGGCGAAGCTACATCAGAGTTTCTAATCTTGTAAAATGTAGTTTTCAGTGAGAAACTTGAATTAGTACAGTCGTTAACTGGAGAAATGCACTGATGTTTTCACAGCAATACAAATAAGTCATTCGAGAGGGAATTAGGACATATGTATGGCTTTAGAAGCAGTTATTTTTTAAAGACAAGAAAGGTTGTTTCATAAATTTGTATGATTAAAGAGTGTAATGAAGGGTTTCATTACTTTAAAACAGTTCAGTTATTTTTATAGTGTAGATTTGTTTGTTTCTCTGGCACAAAAGGGGAATAAATAACAACAAAAACAAAATAAACAACAATATAAAACATCCGTATCAGCTATCAGTCAATCTGTTATTTTACACATCAGTATCAGCCCAGCACTTCAAAACTGGAGCTATCTATTTCCAAAATTGTGGTGCACTGGACACTTTAAATCTTATTTCGGCTTTTTTGGTTAAATAAAGGTTAAATAAATGGAATAAAAACATTTAATTTGGTTGAAATAAATGTCAGAAAATCATGAAAAATATCAAATATATTCTTTCAGAGCCCACGGTAACAACTAGTCACTACTTACTCTGTCCAACAAACACCAAAAATATTTCATTTGCAATCAGAGAAGACTAAGAAAACCAGAAAATAATAAGATTTAGAGAGATGTCACCAGCTTTTGGTGCTACATAAAATGTATCGTGCTAAAAATAATAATCAACTTCTATGTTTTGAAGAACAAAACTCCCTCAAAGGCTTGAGGGGTATCACTGTGTCGATGAATGAATATGTTGTTGCTGTTAATATCTCCACCATCATGCTGTTAATACACATTAAAACCTAAAAACCTCCACGGTGAGAAACCTCATGTATTTACTGTGACACCTGTTCACTCATCACCATGTCCCTGTGGTCATGTAAGTAGCTGTGTGAACACAAGGTGGCATCAGTGCTCACTCCTACACTGTGAGGTGAGACAAAAGAAGCAACAGACAGAGTTTCAGAGGACGGATGCTGTACAGCAGGTAGCACACAGCGGCCCCGTCATCTCATTTGACCCGTCAGAGGAGAACCAGTTTGGCAGGTTGACTTCCTGTCTGACCAGCGTCATATGCCTGGTATTTACCTGGACTGAAGGGAACACACACATGCTGTCAAACCAGAAGAAACAGCATGGCGTGCTACACTCGACACTCCTTGGGCGTCTTGTTCTTGTGTTTGAGCTCAGCTGAGAGGCAAATAAAGCCACGGGCCTCGCTTGTCAGCTGTCTGAAGCCTGAAGTCTGGATTTCATCCCAACACAGAGTCATCTGTCTCATAATAACTGGTGGCACACCTCTCCCTGCCTCTGAGCTCACATGATATCGGCAAACAAGAACGCCTCTGCGCTACTGTAAACAAAACCTGTCTCTGGGAAATGACATGTCTGTGGGTTATGCAAAACACGGCGGATGATTTGCCATAAAAGGAATAAAACTACCTGGGAAACACCTACAGAGATTCAGTCTCTTACACGTCCTCCATCGCCTAATCTTACGTAGTACGATGCACTCTGGCTCGGGCTGATACACCATCCTTTTCCCCTAGAAAAAAGGCAATTATGTGGGAATGCTCACACTCTTTTCTCCCTGCTGACAACAGTACTAATCACATCCAAACAAACACACACAGCTCCTAAAAATACTTTCCTGTTTATAAATGGGAAGGCATCCCATTCTCGTTGGTGAAATTCCCCTGATGTTTCCACCCTCCTGAGAAAAAGCCTATAAACACAAGCCTACCAGTACCGCTGTCGGTTCCTCTACTGGGATTAAGCTGATGCTCTCAGGCCTCTCAAACGCAGTTCACTCATTCATCATTAGTTGAATCATCTAATGTTAAGTTCTGGAAAGGAGGAGATCAAAAGAGCAAGAGCTGGCCTCAGATATGAAACGCTGTGTTACAGTGGATCCAGCCCTCCACTGAACCCAGGGAAATTAGCATAATGCTTTATGCCGCCAATAATCTTTCACACTGACTGCTCACAGTGGTCAGGACGAGACAAGCTGGTCTGCCTGCTCCGTTAGAGCCCCGCTCTGATGGGAAGACATCATATTTGCTTTAACTACTATGTAAACGTATCCTGACACCAGGTTCAGGCCGACTGCAGCTGTACGGCCCTTTCCAAAATACAGATGTTTCACTGGAGTCTTTTGATCCTCCCAGGATCACTGTTCATACTGTATATGTGCTTTACCCCCCCGTATGATATGTTGCTGCACATATGGATAACCTGAATATCTGACGATGTCACTATGCACGCTATAGTAAGCGCCTGGAATACATTACAGAAGCTGTGTGTCAACATTCGTGAATACACACAGCCGATGGCAGAAACACTTTTGTGTTGCTCTTCAGTAGGCAGGAATGAAACAGGAATGTTATCAAAGCCGTGACCTTCAAAAGACAAGCACACAGCTACAACGTGAGAGAAGGTGCCAGATGATAACTGTTGTTTATCTCCTACTATTCAGCAGCACTCTGGAGTCCTTCAGACATGTTGCGTTTTACTACTCCTGTTTGTTACGTATTCTCGCTTCCAAACAAGATAGTCAAGGTTCATCACGCTGACCCAGATTCCATCTAACCAACCCTGAAAACAACGCAACTTAATCCTGCAGGTTCCGTTTTATTCCATTTTCACTAGGACAGAGGGTTTAGGACGACCTTCACACACCCGATGCAGCCGAGCCTCATTAGCCGTGAGATTCAGACAGATGAACTTTAATTATCGCAGTTGTTCCTCCCGCATCGGAACATTTCAGTCAGCCAGCTCACGTGGAACGCGTTATTATGTGAATGCAGAGTATGTACAGAGTTGATATTTGGTGTCCGAGCTCTGACCTTCTCGTTTCCCTGAAGCACACAGCAACAAGCCCAGAGTGGAGGAAATAACTTCCCCAAAGAAACACACAGATCCAGAGCACGTCACCAGATATTGGGAGGATCTACTATGTGTAGGCAAGTGGAACAACATGAGCGATATGAGCCGTTATGTCCAAAACAACAATAAATTTCATTTATGGCACATTATAGCCTGTGAATACAACTGATTATCAATAATAAATGGCCTATACAGTCACCTTCTTCACAGTAGGCTTCACTAGAGTTAACCAGAGGAAACACAGAGCTCAAACAACTGAACAAAAATGGCTGATAATAAATACAAACTCTGAGGACACTGCAGTGTGGGTGCAACAAGTAATATTAGGCCACATAAATTAAATAACCTGGCACTGGTTATAGAATCAACAGCAGGATTAAACATCACCATGGCAACAACACAGAGCTGTATAAACAATATAAACTCCTCAGTGGCTGCAGACGCTAACACACATTTTACAGCAAAGGAGAGACTGCAGTCTTACACACTGCGTAGTGCGCACACACACACACACACACACACACACACACACACACACACAAACCACTCATCGGTGAGTTCAGTGAGTCCATTCATCCTCTCTGTCCCACTATAACCAGTCCACTCAGCCTCTCTGTCCCACTATAACCAGTCCGCTCAGCCTCTCTGTCTCACTATAACCAGTCCACTCAGCCTCTGTGTCCCACTATAACCAGTCCACTTGACCTTACTGTCCCACTATAACCAGTCCATTCAACTTCTGTCCCACTATAACCAGTCCACTAAGCCTCTCTGTCTCACCACAACCAGTCTGCTCAGACTCTCTGTCCCACTATAACCAGTCCACTCAAACTCCTTATACATCCTTTGTCAACACAGGATGAGGTGTGCACCTGCCTAACTACACCGGCCTGAACCAAAGGCACAACCTTAGTTCCTCCTGCAGATGGCCCTGTACCTGCGCACCTCATTAATTGGTGCACCTCCTCTTTTTTTTTTACTCGGTGCCACCTGCCAGAGAAAATTAACTGACCGATTTTAGAGAGAGTAGTTACAAGTACACAAAAATAACATTGTTACTGTAATGAAATAAAAATGAATGACCACAGACAGCTAGCATAGCAGCATAAGCTAACAGGTAGCAATCAGACATTTCCACAGCAGCGCTAATGCTAACACACAAGCACTAACAAAACAGCCAAGACATAATGTTAGCACAAGCAGCAAAGACTTACCAGGGTGAAGTGAAGTGAAGTGAAGTGGTGACCCCAGAATCTCGACAAAGTTAGCCCAGTGCCTCCAGCATGGACTTCCGTGTAGCAGGTTACACGACGTACGCCTCCAGTGGTCAGCGCAAGGACATGCATCTCTCAATGGATGGGAAAAACGCCACCGGAGAAAATGGCGGCAAAGTGATCATTTGCGTGTTTTTCGCCTTCCAGATGTGTGGAATATGTTCATGAAGCAGTACAGATAATAAAAAACTGGACCAGTAACGCATAGCGACACAAGTGGGGGGTTGGGTGTCTGGTGTGTATGTTAGCCAACACGGTTAGCACGCTGCTAGCATGCCGCCAACTTTAGCTAGCCAAACATGGCGTCGAACTTTTCCACTCGGGAAAATGTTTTAATAGAGCTGTGTTACATTCATAACTCTGTAATCGTGTTTATAAACTCCCTGTAACACAAAGTCTGTCCGAAATCTGTCGCAAAGTTAATTGTACACAAAGGTACTCGATGAAAACACCTGGCCGGAAAAAAATACGAAAAGCAGCGTGATGCAAACACGTCGGAGTGGAGTCACTTCCGGTTGACGCGCATACGTCATACGTACGCAGAGCTGCGGTCTTATGATAATATGGGAAAAAAAAATTTTTAATTAAATTATAAATTGTAATAACGATATTGATTGCAATACATAAATAAATACAAATACACAAATAACTAATTAAATGAATAAATAAATATTTATAATATTAATAAATAAATAAATAATATTGTTTATTTTGAACCTCTTCATTTTATATGGAAAATTTTACATTCCCAAATGCAAATGGACTAAAACAAATTCAACTTTTTATTTACTCTGTTGTCATATACACACAGGCCCGAAATACACACGCGTGCAGAGACAGGACCTACACATGTATTAAATTGAGATATGTCAGAGCGAGGGGGCTGTCTTGGACAGGCGCCCTAAGCAGCTGGGGGTTTGGCGCCTTGCTCAGGGGCACCCCGACCCATGTTTGATCCAGACAGGTACTTGGGCTGGCAACCCCCCTGGTTAGTCGGTATTCTTTTTCTGCTCTTGCCTTGTCCTGAACCTGCAGCCATCAAATGCTGAAGCATGGACACACAAACAAAACACGTCTGCAAATATATAGAGATAAATCACAGTGTGGTTTTAATGCCGAAGTTTAGACGAGCTTTTATTCAAGGACTTTTGTCCGGTGAAGTGTACCTGAGAGGACGTGCGTCGTAAACTGCTGTAGGACAAGATCATTTTTAGGATGAGCAACATAAATCTCTTATGAGGATCCACTGCAGGTCTCAGAGACTCTCAGGCGCAAACTTGTCATTGACATGGTCAGTGGTGTGCACCAAAGTCTGAGCTCTATGCATAAATAACTCTGTGCCCCCATCTTGATCGACACTTATGCACCTTTTAATTATTATTATTATTTATATTTGAGCCAAGAACTGAACCCAAGCATGAAGGATACAGGATTGATACCAGTCTCTTAACCTTCTCATAGCCTAACATACACACTCTGCCACACAACCTTGTAGTTATGATGCTAATTTATGATGCTGATTAATTTATGTTGTACAATGAAAACATGCTCTGAGCTAGATTCCTGGCTGCCTCACTTCCTCTTTAACTCTCAAGAAATCATTCGAAAGCTGTTTTCTCTCAGTTATTTCCATTTTTTTTTTTTTAACCTTGATTTCCTGTTCTTGGGAGCAGCCATGACAGCGTACCTTGGTGCTCCAGCAACATAAGTAGTCACTTACCCGGTTCTAATTGCGTTACGAGACCAATCCTAGTGCAGGGGTTGGACTGTTTTACCTTTGTAATGGTTAAGAGGGGCCTCAGCGAGCCTCCACTGTATTTTAATTTAGTGGTTTCTGACTGGTCTGGTGTGGGGTCCAGATTTCTCTTTAGTTCAAGGTCGACACAGTTTAATACATTCAGCGTCATACTTGAGTTTGGCCATGCAGTCAAGCGAGTTTGCTGTCTCTGTCAGGTAGCTGTAGAGCCTGGTGTCACTCCGAAGTCCTCGAAATCTGGCGTTTGGGCAGGGACTTGTGGCATCAGAAAGCAACAAAAGAAGGCGTCCTGGTTGCTGTTATAGTTGAATGGTGGGACAAGGATGAAAATTCAGGTGCCGATGTCCAAGTAGGGCAGGCGGGAGAGGTGGTGGACGGGTCCAACAAACACCAACTTTCACCCAAGAGAGCAGTGTTTGTGTCCCGTAAAATTCTAAAGCCAAACCCTGTTTTTTTTCCCAAAACCTAACCAAGTGTGTTTGTTATTGAAGGAAAAAAACTGCGGAGCTGTACTGACGTAGTGCATTTATTTTGAAAGAGACTGTATGTAAATTTCCTGTGAAAACAGAGGTGTATTTTAAAAGACGACAATACATGTAACAGGCAGAACTTGACACACTGTCCCAGAACGCCAACATCCAACACAGCCAGGGTACTTTTCACGCTGTATGCCGTCATGGACAGTCCATGACCAAACATCGATAATGTGATTGTGTTGATCCGATAGTCACTCACTTTACAGCTGAAAACAGCACTTTAAAATAAAAGCTCTGACTGCACTTCAAAATAAAGTGTGTTTTTTGACACTCATGACACATTTACGAGTCACTGCTGGACTGCGACCCACCATCTTCAATTTAAGTCTGCCACTAATTACTTAAAAACCTCCAGGCTTTTCAAGGGTCGCCCCTCCCATTCAGGCCCTGGGTGACCAATCCCACTTTCCGCACACTGTGACGCCCCTGGACAAAGTATACAGGGTCCGAACAAATTAAAAGGCATGTTGTAAGTCTGACGAGTAAGTAATAAGTTGTGACACTTATCACACTTAATGTTTTATTTAAACATAACGTCTCTATGGTGTGTAGTTTGCAGTGCAGTATTGGATTGTATTGTTAGGTGTTCCTGCATTCACCATGCCAAACCTTATCACTATAGCCGAGCGACACCTTTTGTGAAACCTCCCAGGTCTTTACAGGAAAGAAAATAGGGGAATTTCATGATTAAATCTATTATATTACCTCTACAAGGCTGAAATTCTCTTCAGTAACAAATCGACTTGCTTGAATTTCTGTCCATACAAATCCAGAAATACGATTTCTATGGGAACCACACAGCAGTTCAAGACTAGAGAATGCACCTGTGAGGAACTGAAAAGCAGGTCTGTTTGCTTTGATCGTTACATTGTTTGAGGGAGGACACACTTTCTCTATGTTTTGATAAAAACACAATGTATTCAGAGTGAAGATAGTGGGAGTGGGAGGAAGTTGAAAAGGAATTTTTAAGAGTTTAACATCTTAACCACAGTCTGCACGTGATGCCGCCCACTCTTATTTTTCCATCCACTCACTGCTATGGGGATACATTCCTAAACATTAAGCTCCCGAGACACAGCAATTCACTATTTGTCCTCAGTGGGGGACATGACACTGAGGCCTGTGTGTCAAACACCATACATGCAGTCGATATGAGTCCTGATGTGGTGTAAAAAGGACATCCTGGGCTTTCTGGTGATGTAACACACAGGTGGGTGTGACCGACAGAATCGCCTTCTGTGTTTTCCAAATGGGGGGCATTGCAGCAAACATGATTTATAGTAGTCAGGGAGAAAAGAGATCAAGTTACTCAAGATAGATTCTGTTTTTTATTTATGGAAGTCCTAAATGGATTATATTAAGTTTTTAGAAGTGCATGTCAATTTTAAGTATTTCAAAACACACATTTTAACTCATGTCCTTCGTAGGAGACATTTTACATTCCAGTAAACAGAGCACTGAAGAAGGCAGAAAAGATTGTGTTGAGAATTACTGAGGAAGAGTCAGACATGTAGCTTACTGGCTTTGTCAACACACACACATGAAAACGACATAATATATCGCCAGTTCAAAGCATGCACAGTGCCTTTAATATGACATTTCTTAGACGTCCCCCCTCTGTTGGGGTACCTAGCACACAGATCTGGTACTAAAAGGTGGAGCTGTGAACACTGCAGTCTGATTGGTCAGTAGAGCAGTGGAAGCACTAGGGTCTAGGTACCATGTCTGAAGGGTTACTGTTGGTTCCAAAGGTACCATACTGAAAGTGTTTGGTGGAAACAGGGCTGTAGAGTCACCAGTTAACCTGCATGTCTTTGGACTGTGGGAGGAAGCCAGAGTACCTAGAGAAAACCCATGCTGACATAGGGAGAACATGCAAACTGTGAAAGCTGGTTAAATATTTCCGAGAGAGTGAAACACATATAAACACTGAGAATGATTTAAATGATGTCCTCACTGAGCTGAACATTTTGATATTTCGTTTCTGTGTTGAATCGTGTTTTAGCAACAACTGGGAACATAGATGGGATTTCTGTTGCCAAGCAATCCTACCCCATCCAAACCCCATCCAGAGCCAGAGTCTCATTTAACACCTGTGACAGCTGGAGTGCTGCACGGAGGGGAGGTTTCAGTCTGTGAAGGTGGCCTGAGCTACGTGTCCAGCATGAAGAAAAGACACTGCCTAATTGCTGAGCTGGAAATAGCCTGAAATGGGGGGGGCGGTGGTCGCTGTGCTTGTGCAGAGGGGAAACGGGATTGCCCCGTCCTGTTAAATCACCATCCTGACCTTTGCCCTCACCGTGGCCACTCGGGGTGATGCTACTACTGCACACGGACACACACGACACGTATGAGCACATACGTGAACGTGTGCAGAGGGACACACGTACGATACATCACTGACATCACTGTGGTGATAATAGAGATGACCCCAATCATCAGAGGGAGGAAAAAGGGAAACTGAGCCCCATTCCCTTGCCAAGGCTACGTTTTATTGCCGGCCTCCATTGTGCCCTCCTG
Source organism: Cephalopholis sonnerati (assembly GCA_019142605.1). NCBI lineage: Eukaryota > Metazoa > Chordata > Actinopteri > Perciformes > Serranidae > Cephalopholis > Cephalopholis sonnerati. Next base: position 34,727,679 of record JAGQAX010000017.1, read on the forward strand.
ATGACATGGCATTGGAGGATGATCGCCTATAATAGAGTCCGGCCGAGGTGCAGATTAAAAGTACAAATCACATTGTAAACGACTGAGTTGAGCTGCACTGTGTCACCTCCATCTTGGTCTGCGGGGGTTTAAACCACACTGCTCCCCTGGCTCCAATCTCTCATCTCGACTCGAGGAAGATAACAACACAATGTTGGGACAAAAGATCAAAGGAAGTGTGTGTGTGTGTGTGTGTGTGAGGGGATATTAAACCAGGCGTCCTGCCTCTGAACCTCCTCGTATCCTCTCCTCTCCTCCAGCTGCATATGGAAGCAAGTGGAGGAGCAGCTCTGATGACATTAATTTCCCCGACACGCGGGGTGTCTCCTGTGGTAAAGAGCGAAGTGCTGCTCTCTCTGTCGCTCATGCTACACGCAATGTTTCCACTAGTGAATAAAATGTCACATCTGCTGATGAGCGTCACCTCACTGAGCCACGAAGCTCACCAGACGCAGTCCCACCAGAGAGAGGGGGATCCTGATATAACATGATGTTCTCGGACTCAGTATAATCTCAGCATGCATCCACCGCTGCTCCCTGCTTCCCCCCGGAGCGCAGAGGGGGAAGGTCATCCATCAAAAGTCACATATTAGTCATAGAAATGTGAGCAGCGTGGGGTCGGAATGGTGACCCAAAACGATGCTGAGATGCAGCGAGCGTAGCGGTCGGCCCTTAACAGATGACTCCATATCGACCAAAGGGGGAAGACGGAGGAGGTGGGGAGGGCTGTCGGATGCTGTGCCCGAGCTCTCCTCCTCCCAGACTGGGAGATGAGGAAGACTGACAAATGAGTGCAAAGCAGCTGGGTAAGCCTCCTGAGAAATCTAGGCTGTCTGCGGGCGGAGCAGACGGAGTGGGATGATTGGCTCAGGTCTGGACTCGGCTCCCTCTCAGCAGAATATCCTCCGCCGGCCCCCAGCCACGACGCGCAGGTTGTTCAAGGCGACATACGGTTGAGTGCCGTGAGTGTTTGCATGGTGACACATTGATGTTGTGCCTCCTCCTCCAATTCCTTTTCATTTCACATGGCACAATGACTGTGCATTTAAAGTTCAGACTGTCAGCTTTAATTTCACAGTAGTCTCAGACAGACTGGTGGCGTTGCTAAAACAAGTACATCATTTATTTACTTACTCACCCTCCCACATGAGTGATATTATTATTATCATCATTAAAGGGTAACTTCAGTGTTTACAACATGGGCTCTATTTTACAATGTTTTGTGCCTAAGTGACGAATATGAAGAAGATTTTTTAAAACTGGTGCAGGATTGAGCGTGAGAGCTGCAGCCAGCGCCCGCAAAACAACCTGCAGTGTAAACACTTGGGGCAATTATACACCATCAATTTATGTTGACTGAAAGCGTTTGTTTTTGTCACTGACAGGCTCAGATTGTTATCATAAGTGTCTGACAACATTACAAAAAGGATGTCTACAGTGACAGACCTTTTTGTTCAACCAGAAACAGCCCCAAAATCAACTCACCAGACTCCATTTAAAAAAACAATAATTCTATAATCATAAAAAAACACTTAATTAAAAGTTAATTGAAACAAAATAAAACTCACAAAAGCCATCTTGGTTCATTTCTCACTGTTCTAACAATCACCAGCTCTGGTTTGGTTGAAATAAACTCTTAATACACCCAGTTAGAAGTGAAAATATACTGCTGCTACACATGATTAAATTACTGTTTATTTAAATGGAGTCTGGTGGGTTAGGCAATACCAATTTCAGCAGGGTTTCCTGTAAACAAAAAGGTTGACCTTTTGTTGGGATTTTTTCTATAATGTTGTCAGACACTTAAAATAAAAACACATTCTCACTCCAACCTTGTCACATATCGACGTTTGGTCATGGACTTTCCACGTCCAGATACGACGTGCAAGGTACCCTGGGTGCGTTGGTTGTTGACGTTCTGGGACGCTGTGTCAAGCACTTCCTGTTACATGCATTGTCTTCTTTCAAAATACATTTCCGTTTTCACAGAAAATGTACTGTTTACATACAGTGACATAGTGACATTTTTTTTTCTCCAACAACTAACACGTGGTTGGGTTTAGGAAAAAAGAACAAGGTTTGGCTTTAGAATCTTACAGGATGCAATCACTGCTCCCACCCACCCTACTCAGACTTTAGCCGCTGTAACTTTCATTCTTGTCCCACTGTGTTGCCCCCTGATGCTGCCAAGTGCTGTTAAACTTTAACAGCGACCAGCCGCGTATCATGCCAACATTGACGGATGCCTTTTTCGTCAATGTCTGACTGCCCAAGCGCTGGATTTCGATGACTTCAGATTGAGCCGGGTTGAGAATAACAATCGGAGCCTGTCAGTGACAAAAACAAACACTTCTAGCAGACATTATTGACAGTGTACAAATGCCCTGAGTGGTTAGACTATAGCCTGTTTCGCTGCTGCTGCTGTAACGCTCTCTCTCAGTACCAATTTCAAATCCTGGTTGTCTGCATCAGTCACAAAAACATATAGGAAAATATGCTTGTCATATTCAAAGTTTAACTTCCACTCAGCACTATAAGCACAAGTGACGTCCATGCACCGCTCTTGTCTTGACTCTAAGGTGCTTGGTCACACCTGATGAGCAACGTAAAACAGATTGTGCAACTTGAGTATCAGCACTACTAAGAGACCTGTAAACAACGCTTTACAAATTCAAACTGCAACCTACATGTCTAACTTTGAACTCAGTCATGGTTTAGCGTGTATAGCCATCTAACTGGGTGAATTAAGGGTTAATTTCAACCTAACCTTTAACCTTGGTGACCAGTTGGAACAGTGGAGAGAGGAATCAAGATGTTTTTTGTGAGTTTCATTTTGTTTCTGACTTAAAATGAAAGATAAAATTACTGTTATTTTAAACGGAGTCTGGCGGAATTGGCGACAGAGATTTCAGAGCTGTTTGTGGTCAAACAAAAATGATCTTACTTTAACTAAAAGTTCTATTTCTGTAGGGATCTTTTCCGTAATGTTGTCGGACACTTATAAATATAATCTGAACCTGTCAGTGGCAAAAACAAGCACCTTCAATGGACCGAAACAGAAGGTGCACAAATGCCCCTAGTGGTTACATTGCAGCCTGTTTTGCTGCTGCCATCTGCAGGCGCTTTCCCTTAATATCGGACCAATTTTAAACACTGTTATTACAATTAGTCACTTAAAGAAATATGAAAATATGGATCGGTGAAAAATAGTGAGGTTACCCTTTAACTGAACTGAAGACAGAGGAGAATTCAGCACTCAAATGTAGGTTATTTTAAGGTTACTCTGCGATGTGGAGTCCTGACGGTACAGTCTGCACCCATCTGAATACTACTGCGACCGAAACAAGAGGGACCATCTCCAAAAATGGCTGTAACTCCTCAGTCAATTATCCGATGTAGCTGTAAAAGCTTACATTCACATCATAATCTGTGTCATTCTACATCCAAAGTGCTAAGAGCGCCGAGCCAAAATGTTAATGTACTGCTGTGCCAACGGAGCTGACGGAGCTGGCTCTTCATGCATATGCATACGCCTCCATCCTACCCAGAATTCCCCCTGCAACCCTCTCCCAACCTGACTGAGGTTTCTAAAAACGGCAGGAAGCTTAACGTCTGTGACAGCAGACGTCACGCCGGAGGAGAGCGACTTTGATGAGACCCGTGCTTTTAGAGGCCTCTTTTGTTAGCGGGGAGCGAATCACGCTTTACAAGATAAATCATCCCGCTAGCAGCCAGCTTAGACTGTGTACAACCAGATAAGGTTGCCAAGGAAACCCTCCTGGAGAACCAATGAGGTTTTTTTTTTTTGCCATACCAACCTCCTTGATCTGTGCAAACAATTAATACCTTACCCAGGCAGAAGGGAGGGAGCCGGGGGGGAGTGGGAGGCAGGCACAAATCCCCAGGTGCTTAGCACAACACCACTCTCTCCCCCTTCAGCTGTGTGAATGAGGACATGAGGTAAAAAAAAAAAAAAGAGTCACAAATGGATATTGGGCTGGAAGACACTGAGGGATGATGTATGACTCATTGTACATTAATTCAATGAGAACAGCCTTTAGTCCATAAATCTAATCTGCACGTGTTCGGCGGCACACATCACTAATGTCCTTTTAATGAATGTTTTGAAATGCACGGCTGTAAAAGTGTCATTACACCTCGCCACATCCATTTGTGGGACGGCTTTGATTGCACAGGTATCACTGCATCTGAACAAACGTGGCGAATAAGAGAACCCTGATGTGCAGAGCTGCTGGGAGAGCCATTAGGAGCCACCAGGGACTTCGACTAGCCATAGATCAATGCTCTGGGGCCCTATCTATTACTGACATCCAATTATAGCAATGGACGTCCGCTTAGCACTGCTACTAAGTGCTTTAATCTTTTTATTGACTACCTGTCAGCAGCCCGCGCTCGCTGGAGCTATTGGCTAATAATCAGGTATCGATCTGTCCTCACGTCCAGATCACCAGCGTGTTGTTGAGTGGATATAAAGTGTGAGCAGGACGACAGCAACATGTGCGTCCCTCAGTCATTAACAGGGCATTTTACTCCATTCAGCATACTTAATTAGAAAGCTAATTTTGTACAACTTTGATTAGTGCTGGCTTGCAATGAAAGTAATCACCCAGCACATTAACTACGGCGGGAAATTGGCTGTAATTGAAAAAAAGATGTTGACACAAGTGGCCATGATGCTGCGGACAATACAGTGCAGCAAGGGGACCGCAATGAGTCAATAAGAAGCCTACAGGACGCTGGTAGGCGACTCAGGCCTCAAACCTTAGCATGTTCATACTGTAGCTACACAGAGAGCGTGGTGAGACGGCAGGCGGCGATTGTTCCTGCCCGCTTAATTGATTAATTACAGTCATTACGTGGTTAGAAAGTCACCTCACCTGGTGTAAGGGGGCGGAATTCACCCGCTGATTAAAATTAATCACAGCCAGAAAGCAGCGGGAAGCAGAGTCCCCCCGGAGACCACGCGCCACTGGAGAGGAGACAAATTGAGATTTTATTCATGCTCGAGTCAACAAGCTGCTGCTGCTTTGGTAAACAAATAAACAAACATGGCTAACGATTCATTCATTTTCCATAGCTGCTTATCCTGTTGGGGGTAAACCTGACCTGTACATGCACTGAAACAGCCCAAGATACACACATGACTGTGACTGCTTTTCAAAATAAGGTGTTAATTCAGTGTAAATACTGTATGGGAAAATTAATAATTGGAGCCTATCCCAGCTGACACTGGGCAAGAGGCAGGGTTCACTCTGGACAGGTCACCAGACTATCACAGGGCTGACACATAGAGACAGACAACCATTCACACTCACATTCACACCTACGGACAATTCAGAGTCACCAGTTAACCTGCATGTCTTTGGACTGTGGGAGGAAGCTGGAGCACCCGAAAAAACCCACGCTGACACAGGGAGAACATGCAAACTCCACACAGAAGGGCTCCCCCACCCTGGCTTCGAATCATTCAAACCCTCTTGCTGTGACGCGACGACGCTGCACTACACCACCGTACAGTGAACAAATAAACAAACATGGCTAACTGTTCTTTTTTTTTTAATTTCATGGATTTTATTATTCAAAAGTACAGCACAAAAAATACACACAAAAAGAAAAAAAATTGGTTTTCACACAGTGTGCAAACCTCAAAGGAGATCTCCATACAATATTAGTACGCTGATTTCAAAGCTACAGTTAATATTGTTAGTAGTTAATGTTGTGAGCGCAGAGACACGGCGACAGCACCGTCTCCCTCAGAGCTCTGTACAGTTTGTCAGCAGGTGAAACTAGAATTCTACAGGGGCCCATCCTGACAGCAAACTCCCTTCATGTACAATACACCTGCTCACACACACACACACACACACACACACACACACACACACACACACACACACACACACACACACACACACGTACAGGCGGGGGTGTTTAAGAGGAACTGACAGATGCAATTTCTTTGTCTAGGCAGGCCCAGGTTGGTCTCACTTTCCTCGGTGTTAGAAAAAAGGTGCGACATCCAGTCTGCCAGGAAGTATAGAAGCTGAGATGTTGCTACAGCTGTCACCTCCCCTTAGATTCCAGGGTTCATACGTACACTCACACAACGCCGGAAATTTTCGATCATACCAGGGAGCATTTACACTGTACTGACATGACCCGCACCGCCCCTCCTCTTCTGTTTTTAAGATATAGATTTGCCAAGCACAGCACGGCAGAGCATCACATATACATACAAACATCATCTTTATATCATTCAACTGTGTTGTGATTAGATAGGGTTACGTCGACAGGATATTTATACACACAGCCAAAACCATTAATGTTATTTTCTTTTTAAAAAAAGCACATCGATTGACTTAAATAAAGTAAAAAAAAAAAAGATGTTTTGGAATATAAAATCAAAGCTTTAAGACAGTGATAAAGGTTCATTAAAGGGACAGTTCACCCCAAAATCAAAGTATTTTTCCTCTTACCTGTAGAGCTATTCATCAAGCTAGATTATTTAAGTGTGAGCTGCAGAGTTTTGGAGATATCGACCATAGAGATGTCCGAATTCTCTCCAATATAATAGAACTACATGGCACTCAGCTCGTGGTGCTCGAAGCGCCAAAAAATTACATTTGTAAAACTCAACAGCAATGCCTCTGTCCAGAAATCATGACCTGGTTACTCAAGATAATCCACAGACTTTGTTGTGAGCAATTTCATGTGGCAACGTTCTCTTTACCGTCAACTGTATCACTGCGCAGAAGGAATTGTGCATCTACTGCTAGCTCACCTAGACCTTGTTGTGAGCAGTTTCATGTAGGGACTATTTTCTTTCTACTGAGCGACCCCTACCAACCGCATCACTGCGCAGAAGGAAGTGTGCATCTACTCATGGCGTCCACCTCAGCTGGACAGCAACGTTAGCTTTCTCAGCGGAGCTACAAGAGCCAGCAGCAGAAGACTTCCTTCTGTACAGTGATACAGTTGGAAGAAAGAAAATAGTCCCGACATGAAACTGCTCACAACAAGGTCTGTATACTGGAGAGAAGGCCGATATCTCCACCACTCTGCAACCCACACCAAAACACTCCAGCTCAATAAACAGCTCTACAGGTGAGAAGAAAAATATGTGTTTTTGATTTTGGGGTGGACTGTCCTTTAAGCTCTGGGGGAATGTGTAAGCGAGTGGGTGAGTGGGTGTGGGAAATCCTTGACTCGACCTGATGGAGGCAACAGAAAACAATCGATAGGCTCCCTGTGTGCTGATTATTAAATTGTTTTAGCAGCTGTGGGCTGTGATGGCTGCTCAGAGCGCAGCGCACATGGTCAGACGTGCTACGACACAACTCAACTGGGGCGACAAGGCACAATAGAAGTTATTAGAATCCAGCTGCGAGGGCTGTGCGGAGGTGAACAGAGGGGAGGTGTGTAAGGCTGCAATAAGGAATAGAATAAGGCGTCGGAGAAAATAAAAAAAAAACACTCCAAGTACTCATACTGTGTTTCTTGTTACGTAGCAGACAAGATGAGATGTTGGGCTTTGAAACAGTTTGCATACAATGGAATAACAGGCGTGTTTTAAGAGACGACTGACAACTTAACATTTATATTACCCAGCACTGAGACTGCACAACTCAAACCAAAGGTGGCTGTAAAGCGAAGAGAGCAGTTTCTAAGGCTTTTCTCATTTGTTCCTCGTTGAGTGCACCTCGCCAGGCTACACATCCTTCATTAAAAAGTCCAATTAACGCTACAGAAGCCGTGAGACGCTTCACAGAGAAAAGGTTAATCAAGATATTGGCTCCTCGTAATGCGGCTGCAAATAAGGAGGATTACATACGCCGTACATCTGAGCAGGGGTGACTGATACAACGGGCGATAAATTAAGACTGTGTGTGTGTGTGTGTGTTTGGGGAGGCTACATGTTCTGGTGGCGGCGGGGGTTAGGGGCCTGTTGACAGTCAAACACAATCAAAGCCGATTGCTCAGTGAACCTTGTTGTCCAGCTGCCCTCTTATTCCCCAAATACGCTACCTCCTCTTTTATTGTTTTTTAAGCTCGGTCAAGAGGCAGTAATCCACCCAATCACAGGATGTGGCGGCCTGAACCTCCCCCGCACAGCCGGCCAATCCTGTCCACGTCAGCCCCCCCGCTCCAAACGCAGACTGGACAATTCAAACAGCAAATGCTTCAACGGCAAACGGCTGACCTGAAAAGACATTTGTTGGGGGATTAATTAAAATCTGTGTGTTTTCTTCAAACAAGCCCGTCTTTCAATTTTTCCAAAGGTCAGAAAATCTCATTTAACGATAAGTTTATGGAATTAAAAATGTCAGAAACGAGCCGACCGGACTGCCTGACGAACGATCATACTGTTATGTAGGCATAGAAGACGACAACTGAACCAAACTCCCGTTCACAAACACACACTGATATTCACACACACATACAGCTGCAGTTCTATACAGACATGCATGCATACAGCTGTACAGCTGGCCAATCAGAGGCCTGGATCTGTTTTGAACATACAGTATCTCTACAGCGAGGGCCATCTATATTTAAAAAAAACAAAACATGCATTCACTTATGTACAATATAATTCGTATATTGACCATTCTGCGTTATATCCACACCAATTCATTTTCAGTGAGAAAGTCCAGGAAGTAAAATTCATAAAAGTTTTTTTTTTTTTTTGTATTTGTATTTGATAAAAAGTTAATGTGCTCTGTTGTGATTCCAGTGCGACTCGATTTCTCTTCTCAGCACCACAGCAGAGCCAGGTCTTCATAAGAGGAGTATACTCCCATTTGTAAATAACCAAGAGCTAAAAGTCAGGCGAGCCCCACCCCCCAGCTCTTGCTCCTTCTTCATTGGCTTGTGTCCTACTCCCTTCCTCCGTTCCCTCCCCTCTTTGCACGGTCCCTTCTCGAGAAGAGGACGGGCTACTAGACGATCGAGCCGTCCCTGTTCTGGGCAGGGATCATGACGGCGACGCCACCCATGCGGCTGATGTTGGGGCCGCCCATCTTGGGAGCGACGGGCGGGGGCAGAGGGGCGTGGCTCGGAGGCCTCTCGTACTCCTCTGATGAGGGGATCTTGTCGTACTGGGGCTTCAGGGCGTACTCGTGCAGGTTGGAGGGCGACATGGAGCCCAGGGAGGAGCGCTGGCTGCCCACGGTGAAGCTGCGCGCCGTCGAGACACGGCTCTTAGGAGGCGGCACGTCCTCTCTGAGAGGAAACAGAGACGGCGGCACATTTAGACAATAAGACAAGGCAAGATTATTCATTTAGCACATTTCAGCAACAGGACATGAAACATTAAGGCATCGAGGCAAAGTGCAAAAGAGACATATAAATACAATTAAAAACATTCAAGGACCAATCCGGGGTAAAATTGATCTGGGGTGTATTCCTGGATGATCCCGAGTAGAAACGTGCCTTGGGAAGCAAAATCATGTGAATCGGATGTAGCGCTAGGTAGACAGCTTCAGCGTGTACTAGCCAAATGGCTCAAATGGCTAACTCTAAGGGCATAGCGCTGAACCCCACTAAAAAGCTATCGTTTAACCCACTTCCAGTGCACAGAACTGCACCATACTTTGGTGGTCGACTGCGACAGGCCCTAACATCAAACCAAAAGCATCAGCAACAGAGTTTATTTAAAAAGATTGTTTACAAAGCCATGCATTACTGATTAGAATTCAACATACCATCGCCGCCATCTTGGAAAGCCCATACAAGTCGATCGACGAACTCGAACAAGATTGAATGAGAGTTAATGCGAGCGACAGGTGAGCTGAACTGAAATCAGCTGTGCCAAAATGCAGATGCCATTTATAAAAATCAGGGGTTTTGCTACCATTACAAGCGTTTTTCCACAGTGCCTGAGCACAAAAACAATGTTGCTATGTGCTGGTGTCATTTACAGGCTCTCTGCTTCCATCCTCCGCTCTCTGTGCTGGTGTCATTTTGGTGTCATCGAGACTTCGCTCTGCTCTGCCTGTGTCTGTCTCCAACTTGAGAGTCTGCCCATCTGCTCAACCATTCCCGACCCCATGATCACATCACCACTGTCCTTCAGAACCTCCACTGGTTCCCTGTCCCACAACGCATCCAATTCAAAGTCCTTCTCCTCGACTATAAAGCCCTCCATAACCACGCCCCCTCCGACCTCACTGACCTGCTTCACCGCCACACTCCTTCCCACAGCCTCCGTTCCTCTGATGCCAACCTCCTGACTCCACCACTCAGGACCAAACACCGGACCTGGGGTGACAGAGCCTTCTCCATAGCCACCCGCTCCCTCTGGAACACTCTCTGAACACACTGGAGACTGCACTGACCTCTCCCAGTTCAAACCACCACTCAAAACACATCTTTTCAAAATGGCTTTTGATGTTGTGTGTATTTATTGTAGTCTATTTTGTGATGGTTTTGCAGCCTGCAGAACGCTTTCTGTGTGATCGGGGCGAGACTTGGATTGGCACTTGGATTGGTTTCATTTCTCTGCAGAGTCCTTTCTGTAATATTGTGAGAAACTCAAAATAACAATCTGAGCCTGGTGTTGCCAGAAACAAGCACTTTTAGTGGACCTTTCCTGAGTGGTTACACTGCAGTCTGTGTTGCCCCTACCAGCCTCAGCACTCTCTCTCAATACTGGACCAATTTTAAATATCGTTTCCACAAAAAATACCGGATGATACGTGGTGCGTAAAAACTGAATGCTGCTTCCCCTGTTTACAAGACTGTAAACTCTGTCTCATTAGCGTACCTGTGTGTCAGGTCAGAAACTGAACATGGAAAATGGTTTTCTCAGGCGCTATAAACCCAAATGAAGTCTGATGACACGCCGGTATAAAAGTCTGCAGTGTCTGGCACTCGCTGCCCACAGTGAGGAAAACAATGAATACTTAAGGAGCCTGCATGAGTCATTTCAAGAGCAAAACATGATTTGACTCAGTAAAGAGGGACAAATAATTGGAGCTGGCCTGTTTGATTGGTTGGGGCAGTGTCTGCGCCGCTCAGCCACACTGACTGTGTAATAGCCTGTAGAGATGGAGCTGAGCAACCAAGTACAGCTATGCCCTCTACTCCCTCTGCCACCACATTAACAACTAATAAGCAGCAATAATCCAGTTAAATGCTCAATCAAACGGAGCCTGAGGGGCCAGAGCTTGTTTAGTCCATAGCTTCATGCTGTGGTGTTTCAGCGAATGTGTGTGTCTGTGTATACGAGACAGGACCAGCGGTCTAATCCTCTTTGTCCTACAGCGCGAGTGTCACATTGTGGTCTTAGACAGATTCAGTCCGCAGCAGAGTGATAGTAAGCCCAGGGGTTGTACAGAGCCCGTGGGCCGGATGGAGAGCTGGATGGCGAGGGGTGGGGGGGGGTGGTGTGTGTTAGGGTAGGTGGCTCTGGAGTGGGGGCGGGGATGGGGGGGCAGCCAGCGGCAGACATGACACAGGATCCACAGAGCAAACAAAGCTTTCAAACTGATTACCACAGCTGTTTATTTGAGGAGGGGTAAAAAAAGAAAAACGCTGATAGAGAAAAACCATTTTCATGGCTGTTGGGGCTGTCGGAGACGTGGTGTTGCGTGTGCATGTGTGAGTGTGTGTGTCTGCGATGGCCATGGGTCATACTACAAGGGGAGGTGAGAGTAATAATCACATGTACCCTACGGCTTTTTTTATGCTTACATTTAATCCAGTACTTTACAACCCGAGACGCACTTTCTTCATTCTACGGCAAAGACCACACAGTGTCACAGAATATCCTTCCTTCAAATGGGAGCTGCAGTTATCTGTGAGCTCGTTTAAACCTGGTATTAACATGCATTTTGGTGGACAGCTGAGACACATCACCGTTCACACCTGCGCCTATCACGCGTCTCCAGCTGACCGCTTGTGTTCAGATTTAATTACCACCTACGTCACCTACACTAGAGGTTGAAAAGGCCCCACGCACGTTATTACGTCCTTGTAAGCTGCTCGCTACGTCATGTTAGCAGTTGTGTCAGCACAGCTGGAGATATTGGTGTCAGCAGAATTCAACACGTCTCCTTTTATAGGGCAAAACAATGGACAGTCACACAACACAACGTCCAACTCCTCGCACAGTGGGCAAGTTATAAAGCGTTAGTGCACCGATGACGTAGTCTTGCTGGGGATGCATTAGCATTTATGCCACATTCAATGCGTGAGCAGTGCGTGATGGCTGCCTTGCTGAACTGCTGCGAATCACACGCTTGCGGTGTTCACACGGACAGCGTTGTTGCTGCGGTGTTGCTGCACAGCTGCCTGCTGCTGTAACTACTGTAATTCCACTATTAAAAGGCAATACTCAACTCATTTATGGAGCCGTACACGCCACTGCACTGTCAACAACATGGTCATGCAAATATTTCACAATAAGAGCCGTGTTTTAACAAGTGAAGGAATTCTGTCCACTGTAACGTTGTTAGGGGGCTTTTATGGGAATAGGAAAGGTGTAGTGAACAGATATACTAAAATTTCTTTATGTAATGTAATTGTAATTGGAAGATTATTTTTTGGGCCTTTTTGCTTTTAATCAACAGGACAGTATTGAGTGTGAAAGGGGGAAAAAGAGAGGTGAAGACACACAGCAAAGGGCTGCAGGCTGGAGTCGAGCCCACGGCCGCTGCAGCAAGGACACTGTCTTTGTACACAGGACGCCTGCTCTACACTCCACCCACTGAGCCACCAGGCGCCTTTAGACACATGTCAATATTAAGTGTAAACAGGGCCTGTGAGCCAGGAGTCATTGATGTCTTAGCGAGCGTACCTGATCTCGTTGCAGATCTCCTTCTCGTACTTCTTCCTGTGACGGGCACGGCAGCAGCAGAACAGGATGATGGCGATGATGATGAGGATGAGGAGTACAGCGATTATGGCTCCTGCGATGATGCCGGCAGTGTTGGGGGCTGGAAAACACAAGGAAGAAGAGGGTTGGAAGGTTTGGTAAATGTCACAAGACTTAAAGATGACTGAGGGACCTTTTTTCAGCTCATCACTTTGAACATTTCTAAAGTGCAGTTACTGGTATCAGTCAAGAGATCCTTCTACCACTAAAACGCAAATTAAACTTTCAGCGTCTGAACAGCCACAGGGTACGATGTGATGTAAATTTTATCATCTGCTGACTGCACATGTGTACGCAGAGACCAGAGGTAATATAAAAAGAACCGCGGCCGAGTCTGAAACAGACGCTGGGTCAAAGAGGAAGTACCTCTGGCACACTGTGCAGTACTGGTCCTTAGTAACAAGTGCAAACAATGACAGGTGACATACTTCCAAAAACACAACACTCAAGTTTCCATGTTCTTGTATGATATCAACGTCATGCTCCAGCACTCAGCTACAGCCGCTCCACGCTGCAGCACTTGCTTGTTTGTTGTTTGTTTGACAGGCTGTCATAGTGTGTGATACCACAGCTTCCACTACTCAACAAGCTGACGCTGCCTGGATCCTCAAACCTTGTCCACAGCACTCGTGGATCAAATGTAATCCATCTTTTTAAAAGCAGTGGAATCTTCTGCTTCTTTTATTTCAGCGGCTGTAGCACCGAGAGGACGGCCATGTTATAACTCTGCCACTCGGCTTGCTGAAGTCCATTATTTTTCCTCTGTTTAGCTGTTTGATAAACTGGCAGATTTTTACTGCAGTCACCCTTATCTTCAGCAGAGCTTTGGCTGTACGTGTGCTGGCACTGATAAATGTACCATCAGTGCAAGTACATAAAAAATATAAGAATTATAATAACCTGCCAGGTCCCAGATGCACATCTCCTGAGAGTATACGATAAATAATGTGTACTTACTTAGCCTGAACTTAAGTACAGCTACTACGGCAGCACATATGTAGATTTTTTTGCCACACTTGCAGCCAACCACTTCAGTCCAGACTAATATCTCAACTAGGGCTACAACGATTAGTCAGTTAATTCATGGACTCATAATTCATCAGCAACAACAAGATATGATGCAAAACATTTACATTCCAGCTTCTAAAACTGTGAGAATTTGCTGCTTTTCCTTTTCTTAAAATCATACCGAGCTGAATATCTTTAGGTTTTTGACTGCCAGTGAGATAAATCGAGACTCTTGATACTTTGGTCCACAATCAAATACCTGCAAACTAATGACTATCTCACCAGCCGCAGCTGTAATCTGTGTTTTCAGGTAGTAAATACTGGCATGCTCAGCTACGAGACTTAGCACAGTAAACATTACACCTGCTAAAACATGCTGATGTTTCAAGATGAGCAGTTAGCTCAAAGTAGAGCTGTGCAGCTTCACAGCTTGTGTGGCTCCTTGTCTTGTTTCCAATATTATCTCATTGTTAATATGTATATTATGGTGGTATTATGGTATATTTTGGTCACTTGGATCATAGCTGTACTCTTAAAGGTGCAAAGGGTAGGGGAGAAACACTGACTTGAAAGAAAGAGATCCATATTATACCTGTAAAAGGTACCGCAAACAAAGGGTGGGACTCACCTTACAGTATAATATTATCATGATACTGAAATCACAATAGGGCTGGTGATATGGACAAAAATTAATCTCTCTGTATTTACAGGCTGACTGGAGATAGATCATATATATCTCGTTATTTTCTACAAAATGGGCGACATGCTTTCAGTTGCAAGTCAAAGCCACATTTGAGATGTCACCAGCACTTTCATAAAAACAAACTGTGATCAAAATAAAATGCAAAGACAGGGACGTTTTCCTCTGTTTGAAAACATACAGCTGCACAACATGAAACATGATATAAAACAAATAGCAGGGCTGTATTTTAATTTTTGGCACATAGCACTGGAGCTACAGAGGTTTAAAGGTTTGCAGCGCAAGACACAAAACTATAACATGACTAAAAGTATCAAGTAGGCCTAAATCCACTGTAGTTTGGAACAATTACAAATCTCTGTGGGGGGACTTGAAGAGTAATTTTCCATCTGTTGGCCTTGAATGAATCTAGAGCTAGAAAATGATTTTAATGTTTTTATTTATTTAGGCTGTTCATCTTATTTATGCACAGAGCATCAACAGAGAGGAAGAGGGAGGGAAGGAGTGAGAAGCACTTTGTCAGCGTTACATACGTCTTATATATTAACGTCTGTGTTGTCGCTGCATTTTTAAACACATCTGTCTCAGTGTCACAAAACAGACCGCAACTACCAACATGAACAGCGACATGCTATGATCCATCTCACACACAAACTAGCAGCGCAGTGCTGAATTGGACGTGTATTGCAGTACTTTAATTACTCTCACAGACTGATTTAGCGTAGCACGTCCAACATATAGACCAATGTTTAAACAGAGGAGCAGCTCTGTCTCTCTGAGTGTTGCTGAAAAACTTGTGATTGAGTGAGTGGGGTGGAGCTATATGGAGAGCATGACAGAGGAGAGGTGAACACTGGCATGTGTTGTGTAACGCAACTTGACCCTATATCGATATTAATGATGTTGTCTAAATCTTTTTCTTACTTGAAAATATATCAATATATTGTACATAGTGGTTATATTGCCCAGCCCTGAGAACTGTGATGACACATAATGCGCTATATTGCGACTTGTTACCTTTTCTCGACTGCAAATTACGTCCCCGAAGAAAAACTGTCAACATCTGTTTTATCTAATTTCTGTTCACTTTGCTTCAGTCATTTTTATTGCGGCAAACTGTATCTAGTGGACGGAAAAACGACATTGATCTTATTATTATAGTAAGCTACTGAAAGCTTCATTTGTATTTGTAATATTAATAATTTATATAATACAAAAAAAGATACTTGGGGTCTGTGCATTGATACGATATTGCCACACAAACATATCGCGATAATATGCTGTATCGATTTTTCTCCCACACCTACCGCAAACCGTAACTGAGTCAATCAGACACATTAGCCGGCTGACCATCAGACGGCGGTAGCTACACGTTTAAATGTGAAACAGGCTGACTGCTGGTCAGTACATCGAAGTAAAGTTAGCCTGAGTACTCACGAGGCGTCACGTTTAGATGCAGTATACATTCCTCAGTGCCAACGCGGTTGCTGACAGAGCAGCGGTAGGTCCCAGATGCGCTGGCAGATGCGTTCCTCACGTTAATGGTGCCTGCCAATGGATCTGTAGCGAAGGCAGAGAGCACATCAGTGAAGAGCTGACAGTGTTAAACAGAAAGTGGAGGTGTGTGCGGGACCTGAAAACTGAGTTCTGTTTGGGTGTGCTGGTGACAGGCTCCCTTACCCATGACAGCGCTGCTGGGCAGCACCTTGCCGTCACTGGTCTTCTCCCAGCTGTACTGCAGGGGGTTGGTGCCCTCGTTGGATAAGCACCTCAGCACAATGTCTTTGCCCTCCTGTGTGGGGCCTTCAGCGTAGCACCTGGGCTTGGATGGTTTCACTGTGGAGAGAGAAGGAAATGGAGGAGAGTGATTTAGAAAGGTGAAAAATAACAGACACAACCAGGTGGCCACATCAGCTCGAGAAAACAAAGCCCCCCTGCCTACAACCCTGTAATTCTTCAGCCTTTGACAGTGTGCGGGAGTCGTGTGTCTGTGTATTGTGGTTTCCTAAAATTCACTTCCTCTCTTGCTCAAAGCAGCAGTCATCAGTTTAATGAGAGCAGTAATCAGAGTAATTGATACAGCTGCTGTCATTACAGGAGCTGTCACTCAGGATAATCACAAGGAGGAAGGGAGCCGCTTGCCTTGGGACACACAAACACACGTGGACACACAGCGTTCGGGGTTAAGGATGGAGGCGAGGCTTTCTGTCTTGAAGCCGAACGTGTGCAAACAAACCCCGGTCAGTCAGAGAGAGTGCTGCTGGCAGGAGATGAGATGGGGGGATTTGAAAACAAACAGAGCTTCAAATTAAAAGCAGGCTGACTCCAATGAAACCCAGACGTGCAGTCAGCCAGGCGAGCAGGGGCGAAGGAAGGGAGGGAGAGGAAAAGAGCAGGGGGCTACGAGAGGTAACGTTTCTGAGGCCACAATCCAAGTCCATGCTGACAGAAAGCTGACATCATGGCGTGGTAATAATGGATTCTGTAACAACAAAAACCCTGGAGTGGGGCTCTCCAGATCTGAACCAGGTGTCAGGCGGGAGGGGGAAGCTTAGCAGACATAACCGTGAGGATTAACAGTAGACTGACAGTACTGAGTGCTCCTACTAATCTAATAAACACACAGGGGGCCAGGACAGGAGGGAGGGGGCAAAACAGAGAGCTGGGGAGAGCAAAAATTAAGCGAGCGCTGACGGACAGATGGCAGAGTGATGGGGGCCAAGGCCGTACAGCTCCTAACTCACTGACCTGCTCCACACACATCCACGCAGCGCACAGTAAATGTCAGAGCGCTATGACATTTTGAATGCATCTTTTAAAGGTGAAAGTCAACTCGACGTGTCCGAGGGCTGTAACGCACGGCTCCTCTTATTAGGACCGCTGTCCGATGAGCAGATTTATTTGTTTGAGAGATGAGGTCAGAGGAGAAGGTGACAGAGGCTGGAGGAGTGCGGCGAGATAAAGGGCAGAGCGATACCGCTAACCTGGCTCTGTTAAACGAAACAATGAATTGAGATTTATGAGCCGCACAAGGCTATCTTGCGGACGAGATAAGTAGAGGAGGGATTGTGAGATTGTGGTGTTCATTGCAGTCAGGAGGAGAACGACTTCAAGGAGTGACGACTGATTGTTGACTGATAAAGAGAAATACAAGCGACTAGTGGGCACTGAAGCCAGGCAGAAGGAATGAAAGAGATTGGCTGCTGAGCTCTGCAGTGAGATCCTCAATGTGATGAGGATCGCCTGGACGATCGGGCAGGCAGAGCGACGTGATTGGCCGGTGAGAGGAAAGGTGGGCGCTAGTCAGAAACAGTTGTGAGTTGCTGACACGCAGTGCTGGACGGCAGGTGGGTACTCTCCTCGTGTTAACTTCAATGTCCCGCTGCAACCAGAGGAGAATACACAACGAGGGGATGCTACCTGCTGTACATGTACACTCAGCACGCGTGCACACCTGAGACACCGCACAGTATGAACCGAGATTTGTTTATGTTTGTGCGCACGTGCACGCACGTCTCTCCCGTTCTCTGGACCGTCCACCTTGTGACAAGATCGACCTGAAGGTAAAATGCAGAGCAGGCAAGATGTCCTCCTCTCTCCTTGTCAATGTTTCTCTGCTAAGAACACCCCTGCCCCTGGGGTCAATAGCTAGCAGCCTGTCAGCTTCTGTAGCCTCCAGCTATCTCTCTCTTTCTCATGCACGCACACACATGCACGCTATAGCTGAACACATCTGCATTATAACCTTAATGACAGCTGGATTTGTATTTTTGTCACGTAGCTCACAGCAGGATATGATAAACAAATCAAATCAAACTATTATTTACTACAAAATAGGACGACTAAACATGCAGATATTTTAGGGGATATATTCTATGGATATTCTGTGAAATTTTAAAGGTATACTGCGCACGATTTCTTTATATAACAGGGTCAATTATACAGCTGTGATATGTGTGACAAAGTCAAATGTATATTTGTAATATTAAGTATTATAATTACACATAATCTGTTTCAGTTGTTATCACCTGACACACTTAGACCTCCGCAGTCAATATGTGAAACGTTGGATACTCTGTACCTCTACGTTCACCTTTGCTTCTGCTTCAGCCTCTCCCCTTTTGCTGTTGTTCTCCATGGGAGAGGTAGGCGACATTGCTCTCTGTTTTAGCGCTGTTAAGCTGTTTATAACTTCATGTTTCAGCCTAAACTTATTATATAACAAGCTAACATATTCCTGTCTCACTTAGTTTGTATGGTTGTCATTACAATTACATTTATTTGCCTCAGAGGGCTTTACAGCACACGACATCCCCCTCCTTCGACCCTCACAGCAGATGAGGAAAAACTCCCCAAAGAAACCCTTTAACGGGGGAAAAATGGTAGAAACAACTGCTGCAGGAGTGTGAGCTCCACAGCAGAGAACACACACAGTGACAGGGCTAACATTACCTAGCGGTTATTAACAGTAGGGCTGAACAATTAATAGAGATTTTATTGAAATCACAATATGGCCTACTGCAATTCTCACATTGCAGGAGGCACGATATTTATTAGAAGAGTTACATATGTCAAACCATAGTGTTCGATAAATATTGTTGTAATGCAGAGCTTACACATTTTAAAAGATCTTTGCTTGAAGCAGATCTCCACAAAAATCACACCACTATCATAATCCCCTGAAACGTCAGCTAAGAGCCTAGTCGCAATTTAACGCCCGGTCCCTTTTACTAGCTCGGTGTAACTCCACATTTTGACAAACAAAGGCCTGTCCCCTACAGACGCCTGTCCCAAATACAGTGATTCAAGCAAATAATAGCCCAGGCTACCAATTGAAGTTTTGCGGTAGTAGGTTTTTCAATAGTAGGTTTTTCCCTTTAACATCACAAATCACATTGCAATTGCAGTATCAGTCAAAATACTCCCACTTGGATGTTGCTTCCAAAATCTTTCAGCCCTAATTAACGGGTTTAACGACAGATTTCAACAATTTTGGAGGTGGAGGGAGTGTGTTGGGATCGTTAAAGGCTTGCTGTCTGATGTTAGCCGCTGCTGCTGCGTTAGCTTATGCTAACTGGGGAAATGAAATGACCAGCAGAGGAGTGGCTTACGCCGGATGTCCACTGGATCCGTCGCGTGCGCGATTCAGCTGCAGCACAGACTTGCTCCATCCTGTGCCGGGCGTCAATGTCCACTAAAAGTGTATCTATAATGGCACACATGCGAGCGGCTGAAATTGGCGGATCGCGAGATCATAATGTCATGCGATAATCTGCGGAAACCCTGGAGGTATAAAGACATCAACAAACAAAGAAAAGATTTCTCTGCCTGCCGGACACTGACCACTGTAGGCCATCCGGAGTTTTCATGGGTGTTTTATTTTGAAAATTGACCGGATACTTTCGTCTTTTCTGCGCCTGACTTCCTGTTTGACTTATCTGATCTGTGCAAATCGGCGCGGCCTTCGCACAGCGTCCATCAAAAATAGACCTGGCGCGTATTTTTAGCAGAGCGCAGAGCCGGGCTGCTTCTAGGCCGAGGCTAGACAGTGGCTAGGACGTGCCGGATCACGCATGCGACGGACCCAGTGGATATCCGGGGTTAGAGACAGACCCTCAGCGCTGTGTCTGACAGAGAGTCTGTTGATTTGAAGTCTGTTTGTTGAATAAATGAATTTCAAATTGTTCGTTTTCCACTGTTGGCCAATTCACATTCCTTTAAAACATTTAAAACAGGCGTGAACAACAAACGATAAATCATCAGCCTGCTATCCTCCCTTTGTGGTGAGGAATGTGGACTGTGGGGAGAAGAAGCTGTCAGTACAAATGTACCATCATACAGTATGTACGAATCAGGCCGTGACTCAAGCAGTGGCTCATTTTTCAAGTTGCTTCTGATCAGATCAATTTCTACGTAAAATAACCTCCCCAAGGGCCCAGCCAGAGGTTTTGGTGTCACAGTTAATGGTGCGATTATTTGTGGCCATTCATCTCTTTTATTAGAGAGCTGCTGAGTGGTGTCACAACACAACCACTGAGGAACCCGTTTTGTTTTTCCAATAGCTCACGTCTGTCTGGTTGAGCTCGTTGGTGCAGTGCAGTCACTTCTGTATACATGATATCATGTCAACAAGAACAGCAGCCATTTTCTGAAGCCTGTCCTATCTTTAGAAGGGAGAAACTATTGTGATAACAGGGCTGTGATAACAGCACAATATGCAGCTTATCCCACAACACAGACTAGCGCTGCGCATGTGGGTTGTTTTTCCCATATGCAAATACCAGGCGGGTTTCGGGAGGCGATTCACTTTCGACATCATTTAGTCAGTTGACCGACCAGCAAGGCCACTCTGTGTGAGTGTGTGTTTGCCTAGGGAGTGAATCATCTGACTTATACAACTCTGATGTGTCACCCATCTCACCCTGCGCAACAGAAAGCCAGATGAGTGCCTGGACTCTATTTCTGAGCTTTGTCCATGTTTTTAAAAGACAGGATTACATCACACACTTTTAAAAAGATTATTTGATTAATTAGCTTTGCCTTTAACATTTGATGTGTTACGGTTTCAAAATTAATAATGTGCTAATAGAAACTGTACTGTAGCAGTGTGTCAGACACTTAAATTTAATGGTTTTTAAGACCTTTTTTAAGGTAATTTTTGACCAAATTAAGACTGATTTTTGGACAAAATCTTTTTTTATATAAGCATGACAGGTAAGTATAAAGGTATATATATGTAACACCATGCAGAGGTAGGTTTTGTGTAGGAATATGGTTATTAGAGTGAATTTGGTTAATCTACATTTTACCAACAGGTAAGTAAAAGTAGAGAGTAAAAAGACAGGGTGGGTTTTAAGATTTGTAACGTCAGAAATGTGGCCTTTCACGCAAAAGAGCTTGACAAAAATCTAAAAAAGATAAAATAAATTTTGACATAAAAAAAAAAAAAAAAAATGTTTAAATCAAATTAGATAAAATGTTTGTGGCAATTAAGACCTCACTGATTCAAATTTAAGACTATGTAATGACTTCTAAGGCCTTATATTCAGGGTTACCACACACTGTCATAGACAAAGAATTTTTTAAGAACCCATAACAAAAATTTTCATGACCATTCACAATGAATCACCAACAGAACTGTATGGTACACTTTACTCCAACTGATAGTTGTATTATTAAAGGCAGTCCACAAACATGCCACAGTAGAGCTTTTAGAGTGGGAGAGTGACAGCAGACAGCTGATAGTTGAGTTGGCCTGTTGGTTAATGTGTAAAAAAACTTCCTTCAAATTACCATGCCCTACTTTCAGAGCAGTTACAGTGAAATCAAAGTGCGCGCTGGTGCTCTGAGTGACGATTAAAAGCCCCCGGCTGGCCTGGTCAATTGCTCTACCTCAAAAGTTTGGAAACTTTGGGATTCATGATCCTAAATGTTCAATCACGCTGTCACAACATTATTTTTTCTTGTCCCACCTGTCTGGTGTTATTAGAACATACCAAATTCAAACTATTCAAACATAATTTTAGCTAGCTGGCACACATGGAGGGAGAGACTGAACGCAGGGAGAAAATGATGACTCATTGACACATACTCGCAGAGCAGAGCTACATTATGTCAGCAGCAACAGAAAATAAATTCGATATTCTGTGCCGTAACGTCTAAGGTTACCTGAGGGAGACTACTGTAACAATTAATTTAATTTCTCTGTAAATATTTTTATATTGTTTATAGGGCTGGGACTTTAAAAAATAATGTGTTAAAAAAAAAATGCATTTAATCGCACCTTTCTCAGCTCCCTAATTTCTGGCACACTGGTAACACTGATGCACACACACCAGGCAGGTAGATGGTGGTAATGCACCTAAAGTTCGTTTGCCAGCCATGAAGAAGACGCACAGGATTGCGTGACGACAGCGCACAAGAAAGTTTGGTGAACAGTGATGGAAGACGAGACCACATTGCTTGGCCTGTTGGGTGGAAAGTTTTTTGGATAACAGCATGGTTGTGTGCAAATTGTGCAACAAAGAGTTGCACTTCAAGCCTACGGTATCGCCTCAATGCAAAACATGTTGCTGCGAGCAGGGACACCAGAGCTAACGTTAGCTACAACAGTCCTGGTACAGGCAAACGGTGTAGCCAGCCCATAACAGACCAGATGACGAGGTTCAGAGCCAAAATACGTAAGTGTACGTCTGACAAATTAAACTCTGTGGTGAAATGAAAAATAAACATTTTTGTTGTTTAAGTTCACGTATATGTCTCTTTATTGATTCAGCCGTCAACCAAAATGTATCTGAATTGAAAAACTTTGCTTATTGTGTCAAATATTGCAATTAGCCGAGATTAATTAATTACAAAGCCTCTAATTCCTTCTAACTCCTTTGCAAATGTTTTAAATTTTTATCTATTACTTATCTGTTTATGTGTCTACATGTTACTGTTTGTTATAGTTTGTGTGTGGGGCAAACTGGTCAAACAAATTGCCCCTGATAAGATTAATAAAAGTTGTCTGAATCTGAAATTACACACAACAATATTCCAGTACTTTCACAGGTTGTCTATGACTGTAGGAACCTTAAATATTTACAAAAATTAAATTTAAAATGTTTAAAGATTCTTTATGGACATGCAGACGCCCTGTGGAGTTTTCATGGTTAATATTTTTGGAATATAGTTTATATTGAAAAATATTTGCATAGCAACAACATTAAAACATTCAATTTATTTAAAATCGTAGCTGTGATTAAGGAAAGAAGCAATAAAATAAATGTGCTCATCAAGACTATTACTGAATATAAATATGGATATAAATTATAAATCATGACTGCAATATTTAGTGAAAAAAAAAAAAAAAAAAAAAAAATCAGGATTATCATTTTAGACATAATCACAGAGCATCTAGGGCGAATACAGAATTGTATCACAAAGGGGGCAACGCTGTGCAGCCTCCAGGAAGGTCACGCTCTCGATTTTAGAAGGGATTACATCAAAACAGCCAAGGAGGGCAAAGGCCGTGTGATTTGGTGCATTTCCTCTGTGTAGAGAGAGAATTTAGCCTGTGAGGGAGAAAAAGAGCCCCGACGCCACGGCGTGTTCGCTGGTTTGTTCCACTCACCCATGACGATCAGCAGCATCTTCCTGCTGCGGATACCGGGAGCCTTCTTCACCTTACACTGGTAGGTGCCCGAGTCCGACGACCTCAGCCCTGTCAGGTTGATGGAGGCGTCGCCGTTCTTGGGGTCGGCTGAGTTGAAGTGGACTCGACCCTTCATCTGGGCGTAGTAGTCTTCGTAGGGCCTGTCGCCAGAGTACATGATCACCTGGGCGTGGAGGAGGAGAGCAGGAAAGACAGTCTGAGTTAAGAACTTGAACCTACTGATGTACTGTTTCCATGGTTTCCCACATGTTCATTTATTTGTAGCAGCACGCCATGATATCAGCATTGGCCGCCACATATTAATTACCACCAGAGGATCTATGACACGATATCATCATGTTACTGGAGTCAGCTGAACAATTATTTGAACTGTACATTGATCTAAACATCGGAACATTTCTTCTTTACCACACTGGAAATGCAGATATTTTTGTCTGCTTTTCAGGTGGTTGACTCGACATATTCTCCGATGCACACTCTCTGTCCGCTGGTGGGAGTGTGCTCCAGAGTGTGGAGGAAAACTACATTCATGCTCCAACAGCTAAAGGAGCTGCACATTTTGAAAACGCTAAATGTGGATTTATTTATTTAATTTATTATTCCTCTTCAGGTCAACAGGAACTAGTTCAATACGCACTATATTAAAAAGGACAAAGCGCTGCCTATCGAGGCGGAGTCAGACGTACTGGGTCAGAAATTCGATTTTCTCTCCTGCATGTATACTCAGACAAGACGAGAAGCCCGACTTGACTGATTAGCCGAGCTATGAGCTTAGCTCGACTACTGCGTGCATGTAAACGTACTGAGTGTGTTAGTTCGACTAAAACTGCCATTTTAAAACATATATAAACATGTTAGACCGACTTAAAACATACTAAATCGAATTTCTCAAAGTCAGACAAAAATGTTTACATGTGTTTTTTACATGTAAACAATTGATTTTCTCTGATGTAAACGCACTGACTGACTAATCAATTCTTTGTCTCGCAACTTCAACCCAACAAACTACTGCTAAGGAAAAAAACTCATCAAGAGATCCTCCTGCGCTGCGTTCAAGAACTAATAAAAACCTCCCAATTCAGACAGGGGACGCAGAATGATCACAAAGGGACACACAAAAAGAAAAAATATAAAGTTTGTTGATCCAGCTGCCTGCCACAAATCGATTCTAATTCAGTGGAAAACACTCACATCTGACTTACCTGTTCACAAAAAAAAGACATAAAAGCCCCTCTAAAAAAACAAACAAATAAAACAAAGGCCTTGAAATGACAGTTGTTGCCTTGCTCACTGAACCAACCAAAATATATGGAAGAGAGAAAAGCGCCCTCTCTTTTATCTGTGCGATGCCCTTCAGCCTGGCAGCCTGTGCTGCTCTGCCCTTTCTGTGCTTAACAAGAATGAAGGTGGAACAAACAAAGCTACCACTGTGGAGCCAAATCAACACCTGCTGTGTCAACAAAGAGCAGTAGCCCCCAATTCTGTCTGACCCCCCTTCCCACACACACACACACACACACACACACACACACACACACACACACAGTCTGGGTTGAAAGCAGCGAGGAAATGCCTCAAAATAAAGGCCAGGTGGAGCCAACAAGAAACCTCGCAGCTAGTAGCTGTGCTGATGGAGGAGGGTAAAAACAAAAACACAAGGAAAAGAACAAGGAGGCTGAGAGAAAGGCAAACAACAATGAAAAGAGTTCTCATTCTCTTTCACTGACACTGGCATATTCTTCTACATTTCCATGGAGACTGTCATCAACAGGCTTTTCTGTGCCACGATCAACGCCAGGCGTACGCACAGCAATACCCCTGGGTAAGAGAGGAGGAGAGAGGCAAAACTAAACATGGCAGGAGGAGAGGAAGAATAATGAACCCATCAGAGGAGGCAGAGCACTTAAAGGCAGCACGAGAGGAGCAAAACAAAGGGAGTCAGGGATGTTGTGGTGTGTCTGCAGCAAGTTGCCTCTCTGCCACAACTGGAAGCGAGTTCCTGGAGCTGCAAGGCAGGCGTGCTCGCGATGGTCGCCATGTTCATCTTGTACATATTAGCCATGTAAACACATAATGTGGTTAAAATTCCACCTGGCTCTCACGGGAGGGAAACACATCCTTCTAACTTCACCAGGGGATCAGAACATCAGCAGTAATAACAGCAATATGCGAGATGAGACCACGGCGGAGAGGAAATTAAATTGCCCCGAGCTCAGCCAGACAAGAACTCTCACTTGAGCCACTTCACAGGCACACAGATGGGAGTGCTTACACACATGCACACCTCTAGCAAAAAAAAAAAAAAAATCTGAACTGCACAATAACCTTGAGAATCATGATCCAATGAAAAAAAAATCCCATAAAGAGCCCGGGGAATGAAAATGAAAAGGGCAAATGACTAGACAAGCTGGCGGGGGCTGGAAAGGACAGCAGAGCTCCACTGTCTCTGTGCTGCGTTTCATAACAGGTAGGACGTTCAATGATACAACCGCCACCTGGCCCGGCCGCTCTCAGTGGACGGATCATGCTGCAGAGGTAACAGACCTCTATTGGCCCGGCTTCATGAGACACATGT
The DNA here is from genome assembly GCA_019142605.1 of Cephalopholis sonnerati. NCBI lineage: Eukaryota > Metazoa > Chordata > Actinopteri > Perciformes > Serranidae > Cephalopholis > Cephalopholis sonnerati. The sequence continues at coordinate 34,754,053 of JAGQAX010000017.1, forward strand.
AAAGATGAGGTCATCGCCATGTGACGCTGTCGCTCGCGCGGGGAAGAGGAAGAGGTGCGGATCATTTGAGAGGCAAAGCATGGAGCTGTGATACCTGTGTGAGCTCAGGGAGCGCAGCTATCGTGTCTCCGCGCTCCCACGGAGGCTTTTAACTTCAATGACTCCAAGTGCTGCTGCTGCACGCTTTCACGGGAACAGCTCTGCTCGCAACTGCTTCACAAGGTTAAAGCTGAATCACTGCCTGAAAATGGATCAAGTGTCCTTTAATATCGAGGCTGCAGAGAATGTAACATAATGTGGGCATTAGCATTCACGATCATCACCGATATACAAACAAACAATGCAATTTTCACCAGGCAGAGTCACGGCTTTACGTCCAAATCCTCCGGTACTTTGTCAACATGCACAAATTCCTGTCACAATAAATTCAGTAAACAGAAGGCTCTGCTCCTGCGCTCAAGGACAAAAGAGGCGGTTTGTATGATATGGGATAAAGCTATGTATTTTGAAATTTCCCGAGCAAATTCCTCCTCGATTCACACCATTCACAACCAGTTTTCATAATTGTTTTCCTCATTGTTCTCACAGTGGTGGCAAATGCTCAGGGCGCACCCTCCTTTCAGCTAATCTGTAGCCAGGCAATGAGAGCCAAATGCTAATGACTGTTACTGTAGGCATGCCTGGCATCTCTCATTCAAGCCCAACAAAGCAACATGCATTAGCTATGCTTCACCACCCTCAAAAAGGCCCTGATGATATGTGGAATATGTCAAATGAAGGAGGCCATCATTACCCGCCACACATGGGACTGAATAGATAATGCTGTGGCGTTGCTTCTGATTGCATCAATGCAAAAAAACTGGAATATATGGCTTCATAAATATATGAACAAAGTTCTTACAGTAAGAGGATATTTCCACGTCAGACACACCACACAACCCGTCTCCGTGCTCGTAAAACCAGGGCTTCAAGTGTCCAGTTATATGAGCCTGTGGACTGATCCTGTTCTCCACTTTAAACTTTTATCTGATAGCGGCTGTCCCTTTAAGAGCGGCCTGGATTTGCTCAGCGGCTCCAGCCACACGAGCAAAGGTTCACCATGGTTTCTGAGCATCTGGGAGCCTCTGGCTATAAAGTTTAGCCCTCGTTCTCGTCTCCTTGCCTGACCTAGTAGCTTTGGTCCTCGCAGATCGGCCTAATCCCATTTAACACTGTCACATATATTAAAGCGGCCCCGTGGAGTTAATATGCCGCTAATTACAAAGAATTTACTCAGAGCATGACTTCATATTGGTTAACGGCTATATGAATGTGAGCGTGTGTGTGTGTGTGTAGCGAGCGAGATCTGATAGGTCAAGGAGAACAAATACGTTAAGAGAGAGATGTCTGAGCAGTTTAAACTCCTGCAAACGTTTGGCAGCATTAATGGGTTTGAAGATAGACCTCAGCACGTAATAAAGAAAATAAACAGTGGAACCTGATGCAACACGGGAACATTTGATATATTTCTACAGCTGCATTCAGACATAGAGACGGAGAGGACCCACTGGGGAACCACCCACACTAAATTCTGTGCTCCCTTTTAGCTTGACTGAGAAACAGTAAAAAATAAGAACATTTAAAGAGCACTGAAATTAACAGTCCAGTGCAGGATTTAGGGGGATATGTTGGCAGGGAATGGAGTATGATATAATGAGGATGTTTTCTTTAGTTTATAATCACCTGAAAATAGGAAGATTTGTGTTTTCCATGCCTTAGAATGAGCCGTCTATATCTACAGCAGGTTTATATCAGTCCTCGTCTTTGGAGTCCGCCATGTTTCTACAGTTATTTACAACGAACCAACCAAACACAAACACTTTTTCACGTTGATGTCTGCCACCATAGCTGGCAGCTCCTTCACGACAAGTCCGAACAGCGTCAGAGAATGAACGAATAGTGACATGAAACTGCTTTCTTCAGTGTTTTTAGCAGTTTAAGCGCACCAGATCTGTTAGTTTTGGAGAGGAGGAGACCTCCACAGATAATTTGGCTCCCGGTAAAACTTCCTGAACGTCTGGGAGTTCACACTTGGCATGTGGAAAAAGTTTTAGCTGTAATCTCCAATCCCCATCGTTATGAATATCCTGACCTTGTCTGAGCTGTCTGTCTATCTTTTTGCTTTCTTACTGACGTTAATGACCTTTTATTATCTTGATTTTAACTGTGGCCTTCATTATTTTATCTTTTACTAGTTGACATGTTATGACATGTTTTTTGTTTTACTCTCCTTGTGTTTTAAGTGTGTTTAGTTTTATTGTACAGCACTTTGTAACTGTGTTTTGAAAGGTGCTAGAGTTTATTATTATTATTATTATTACTGAGTCAATGATGAACGATCCAATGTCACTGATGCAAAGCGAAAACATTGATCCATGTCATCATCTTCAGGATACGCTCTTATTTTGAAAGTCTGTGTCACCATTAAACAGCGGCAGGCAGACGGCAAGCGGCTAATCAGAGATGATGAAGATAATGTTATTTCCTCCGGAATAAATCAGCAATGTGGAAATATTTTGGATTTTGGAGAAAATGCAGGTCAACAGCTAGAGCACATGCCATATGTCAACAATGCCGTTATGAGATAAAACACGATGTAATGTCACCTGCCTGGTCAGGGCAACATTAGCTGCTCAATTTTAATAATGTTGAGCTAAAAAAAAACGTGCATGCAGGCTAAAATTCAACCGTGCTGTTCTGTCAGGAGATGCAGTGACTTAAATCAACGATAAGTAAGAAAAATAATAACGTTACATGTCATTTGTTAAGCTATGAATAGAGGAAAAGTCTGCTAGCCACTTGGCTAATTCATGCAGTGTTAGCTAAAGCTAATAATAAGTGACTAGCTAAAAGCAACTGTTTTGTCTATAAAACCTTGACGGTTATTACTGAGCTGAATTTTACACTTTTATTAATGATGTTGCTGTTAATCGCTGTGACATGGCTGTTAGGAGAAGTCTGCCTTCAGAGCTTTGAGCCAGATAGACCTGAAGTTTTAGGACACAGATGATGGTTTGAGTTAAAAGGAAAAGATTTCTTTCAGAAAGCCCTGAAAGGTAAACTTTACTGCACTTATTATTTCTGTGTCATTTATCTTTCATGGTGAAAAGCAACAACGAAGGGGTGGCAGCTTCTTATGTAACAGATTGTGTTAAATGATCCTATAATATCGTCTCATATCGATTACAGGCCTCTAACTCGCAACAAATTGAAATCGTATCGTGGCAGACTTTGTAACATCGAATATTAAATATTGTATCGTTTACCAAGGAATCAATATCATATCCTGATGTAACTGGTGGTTTACACCTGTAATCCCTCACTGCTTGATGCCACTAAATCCCGCCAACTGCTCCTTTAATATTTTATCATATGAACCATTGATATATATCGAGAATAACAATAAAGACAGACCGTTAAACTCCACCTCCCTTTTCTCCTCTACTCCAGTTAATGGCTCAGAGTGAAAACAAAGTAGGTCAAAAACAAATAGACGGGGATAATTAGTGTCTCCGTAATGGCGCAAGTCCAGAGACACTGAAAAGGCAGCGAGCAGGAGCAGGAGTACAGAGAAGAGGAGGGCTGGTTGGGTCAGTGGACAGAGAGGGACAGTGAGTGGACGACAGAGAAACAAAATGATGAGCCTGTGACCTATTTCTAACATTCAGGCCAAAAAAAAACACACCAAAGCCACAGGATACAGGAGGAAAACAGAGAGCGGAGGAGAAGGATGAGAAGGCTTTGTGACAGGTGGGAGGTGGGAGAGGAGAGAGCCACAGGAGAGGATACAGCCACTGTAACGATCTGTAACAAGAATCTGTCTCTGTGGCTGTGAAAGCCCCAAGGGCATGTGGAGATCCTGTAGAGTTGTGTGGCGCTCTCTTTCCATGGCTGAGGGCCATGCTGGAAAGGAAAGACACTGCCTGGGATAAAGAGAGCTCCCATCGCTCCCACCATGTGTCTGTGGGAACACTGCTGACAAATAATGCTCAGTAGAACTGCACGTGGCTCGAATTACATTTGTCTTGTATACTGTATACTTCCTATGTTACTTTGCAGGAGGAAACACACACCTACGATAAAGCCTGTATTTATTTCATCTTTTGTACGCTATACCAAACAACACAGACAACCACACCAGGGAGGGCTAGTGCAAAACGACACACACTACGGACGAATGAAGGACTTCTAAAGGCTTTACACATATGAAATAAATAAAACACTCAATTCTGTTTTTGAGGTTTTGTTGAGGAGTGTGTGAAAGAATTTCTAAAGCTACACAGAGAAGACCAGGTTGGAAAAGATCCCATCAACTATCTAGAGAAAAGCGAGAACAAAGCTCGACTTCTCTGAACACAGATAAAATAACCATGCTGTATAAAAGTCGATCAAAGAACGGATAACTGTCAATGTTACTTTCATGTGCTATCTTTTTTCCCCCTAATTTTTTATTAATTTGTTTTTAAGGTTTTAGAAACACCCCGAACAACAAGTACACAAACACTGAAGACAAGATAATATCATAGTATCAGTGTTTCCCCTCGGTTTACAGCTTTTGGGAGCATTTAAAAATACGCAGATATTTTGACACAACATACTTTCTGACGCGCGCTCTCTGTCCTCTGGTGAGTGTGCTCACCTGTGTGTGCGCGCACGTGCCTGTGTGTGTGTGTGCAAGGGTATGGATACCCGACCAGAGCCCAACGGGACCCGTCGGAACCCGACAGGTCGGGCCGGGTTTGGATAACAAATCAGAAATTTTGCTCAGGTTCGGCCCACTTGACATGCTGCTGTGTTGTGCTACGGCCTGTTCAAATGCTGGAATTTATTTACGTGACGACACCTGAATGCAACACAGGCTCTGCTCCAACTGCTGCGCGTGCAGCGTGTGTAACAGCAGCCTTTGGATGGTCATTTACGCACTGTCCATGTGTGATCATGGTAAACAGACAAGCTGGAACCATGGTAACAACAACTATGTCAGGTAACAGACTGCATTGGGCTCGGGTTGGGTTCGCGCTTAAAAATCAGAAAGGCTGTTGGGTTCGGGCCGGGCTCGGTTATAACTGTCTCGGACTCAGGTCGGATTCGGTCGGGAAAATCCGGCCCGAGCTGCGCTCTCTGTGGGCTGGCTACATCGTGAGTGCATCAGTGTCACCAGTGTGCCAGAAATTAGGGAACTGAGAGATTAAATGTGGGTTTTTTTTAACGCATTATTTTTTCTGTAATTAATTAAGCCCTAGTAATAACTAATGGGGAGAAAATAATAATAATAATTAACATAAAAAGAAAATAATATCATAATATATCTTTGCGTTATATGACATAAAGCTGATCCTCTGGACAGACACGGGGTCTAGCGTCCTGTTTAGTTCCGTACCAAAAAGGTATCGTACGAAATCCTCAAGACCTTCACAGTCAAATTGTGCGCCTCTTTCCAGAAATGTTTCAGTATTCTGCATTCCCAGAAAACATGAATGACACCTTGGACAACTTTTACATCTGTTACATTTAGGGGATGAGTTAGGATATAAATTTATATTTATATTTTGTTACAGGACATTCATGTGCTATCTTTGAAACAAGACTGTATTTTGACTGTTTGTGGGGAGCGTCTACACGTACCACTTTGTCTTCATTCTGGTTGTCGGAGGCCAGCAAGCTCCATTCGATGTCCAGCGGTCCAGTATCTTCGGGGGCCAGAGTGAACTGGCAGTCCAGCTTTACACTCTGACCGCTGGCCTTCTCTATGGATGTCGGCCCGGTGGTCGTAATCTCAAGACCAGAGGTCAAACCTGAACAGAGAGACACAAAGGGAGGACATTCAAGCACTGAAACATGCATAACAATAACGACTTTTGCAGTGTTTATCAATTAAATTTAAGACTTTTTAATATCAATTTCACACCTGCTTTTGCTAAACTCGACACAGGTATTGTATAACAGACGTGACAGTGCTTGTTTGCTGCAGGTCTGATGGTGCTGACTACACCTCTATAAAAAGGACTTCTTCAGTACAACCTGCTGTCACAACAATCCTACTTTTAGTTTATAAGTGTCTAACTTCTCCCGACAGCTTGCAATCAGCTATAAAAATATTTTATAACTCACCTAAGTACCTACTCCAGGCAAGAGAACATATTCAAGAGTTTTGTAAAGTAAAATGAAGTTTTCAACACCTTTAAACCTAGGGCGTTTTTTGAGGAATTGAGTATAGACTCAATGCTTTTTATTACTTTTCAAGATCAGAATGCACCCCGAGTTCACACCTCGTGGCTCATCTACCCAAGGAAACCGGGAGATGAGGGCGTCACTGAATGAGGCTTTGATAGGTGGTGTATGCTTGGGTAAGCTCAAGATCTCAGACAGCACACACTCCCTGAATCTGCACCAGCCTTGGACCACGAGGATCGTTGAGTCTGCACGCCGTAAAACGTTTCTTAATAAATCATTTTTCATTTGGGAGTGATGAAGTGTTACAGATTGCTCAAGGGTAGATAACTTTTCCTCTCTGATTTACCGCCGCGGCTCAGGACAATATGAGGTGACATTTTGAATATGAATATTAAAATCACTCAGCGACATAATGATGCACGCTATAACTTGTGTTAATTAGCCCGGCGTCATTTTTACATGCAACATTTCCGAAAAGATCTCATCAGGCATCAATTTTTCATCTACATCTCAAGTTCTTTTCATGCAATTTGATCTAATTTTCCTCTCTAGCTTTGGCAGCAATGTGGCCTTCCCTTTAACGTTTTTGGAGCATATTCCTTATTCATAAAAATGTGTTCATCCTGAGACCAAAAGAACGAAAGCTCTGTAGCTGCAGCGAGCTTCAGAAAACACAGAGAGGCCGGCACACCACCAGCACACACAAGCACAGCCAGGTTCAGGTTTTAGCTTCTTTTTTTTGGTGAGTGACAATGTTTATTTTTAACAGTGTGAAAAATAACTACAGGTTTTAAATTCATATGTTTTCTTTTGCTGGAGGAAAATTCTGTTGCTTGCATCTTATAGAACTGAGCTGATGAAATTGTTTGCTTTACAGAAACATTTTCAGCCGGCAGTCAAATGTTTTTATTCAGGGAACGTGTCACTCATGAAATAAATATGGCTACATCTCATCTGAGAAGTAACTCTTAAAATATGCATATTGCAAATCACACAGTGGAGGAAAAAAAGACACTAATAGAGCAGAACACAGCTTAGCTGAAGGAATGGTGATAATAATAAAAAAAAAAAAGAAACCGCAGCCCATCACCAAACTGGAGCAGACTCCTAAGCATTTATTCTTAGAACGAATAAACATAATTTCCTGGTGACATCAACTGGGTTAAGATTCTCCATTCAATAAGAGACTTAAGCCGCAGCAAGAACACAGTCCATAGAGAATGGAGTTGTCACATGCTGCCTCGACACATTAAAATCCTCCTGACAGCCTGCCACCTTCCAGTTAGTGAGCGGGGGGGAGAACAGCTTAAAAAAATCACCACAATATGTTGCTGCTAAAAAGCGCTGCAAATGTGTAGCAGTGTAACAAATACTTATCACGTCCCGCAAATGACACCAAACACGTGTAACTGTAATTTCCTGCTGATAATAAGGAGAGAACGTTCACTCCCATCTTTAACATAGCGTTTTTTCTTTGCTACATCTGCATCTCATTTCACTGCTTTTACACTCACTGGCAGATGGAGACGACTTACAGATAATTGGCGAAACAGGAGCCAAACCTGGCGACTGTAAACACACTGTTAACCTCTTTTCTCTTCCTGGAAAGGTTTCTATTTTGATTACAAGGTTCCCATAAAAGACAAACAAACAAGAGTACAAGCATCTGCACAACCACAAAGGGATCTAAAGGTGCATTATGCATGTTGTATTGTTTGTAGATAATTGCACCAAGGCTGTAATCGCCCTCTGACGACATGCTGTTTTCTACCTGGCCTGACAGTCTCAGTCAAATCCACAAACAGGATGAGCAAGGTGAAGGTGACGGGGCGTCACAAAGGGAAGACAGTTTTGGTTAAACTGCTAACGAACTGGTTAATTCTAAAGGGAAAAAAACCCACAAAGTGACGAGAAATACAGTGCTCCCTTGACCCAGTGAGATTTAGCGCTGCATTTCAAAGTGCTATCCATCAAGAGATGGTGACATTTTAATAATTTGTGATGTAAATGTCTTGCTTTTATGTTGTTGCCTGTTGGCTTTCCTGACAGACCGCTGGCTAGCCATATTAACATGCGGAAACATGGTGCCCACCTCCCACCCTCTGGTCTCAAGTAGTTTGCTATCCTTGGCTGCTCTGCACTGTGCACCACCCACATTAATATATGTATAATCATAACTAAAGATGATGCCTCTTCAGTCCTATGGAGTTGCTTGGCTGACACATGTCTAAAAAAGGTTTCTAGCTTCCGGGTGCAGTGGTGTTTCTCCCACTTGGCTTGTAGACTTTACAATTATCATGACTTTTCTCAGCTCAGTGAAAGTTTTACAAATAATTCAATAAAAAAATCCTAATTAAACGTGTCAAAATTGACCTTATTTGCATTTCGAATTGTTTACAGACGTCTCTTTTACAATGGTGGCCTATGTGGAAAATGCTTTTCAGGCTGCAGGGATTTGTTTTTCCACTGGGAAAAACTGGAAACAAGGCTGAGCTGCTTTCCTATAGGACTGCCAGGATCGGGTGGAAGCTTGCTAGCAGCACCACTCACTTGATAATACCGCTAGTAAGGTCAACTCCTGGTGGTGGAATGGCATTGCGGCAGAATCATGGTGGCCACTCTCCAGTCTCTGTCAGGTAGCCCCGGTGAGTAAGCAGCTTGATAGCTAACATATGTTGGCACTGGTAGCACTGCTAATGCTGCTAACGATGCTAACAGAGCTAAGAGTAATGACACATAGTTAGCAATACCAAAGGGCTTTCATGGTAATAATTAAGCCTCGTTACTCACCAGGAAGACCTGGGAAGAGACTTGGGTGTGGACACATTGTCTCTACAGAAAAGCCTCCTTGCCACGATGGGTCAGGATGAAGAGCAGAGCGGCTAACGCTAACGAACTAGTGTGGCATTAATACCTTGTTAGCTTTGTCCTTAACGTGGTACAGCACAGTGCTAGTACTACTACTGAACCAAAGAGTAGCAAAATCAACCTGTAACTAATTAATTATCAACAGTTGACATCCCTAATATCAAGCACTAAACCGAAGAGTAGCAAGATTATCCTATAAACCGACGTGCCCTTGTCAGTTAACCAATTAATTAATGGTTAACTGCTGATATCCCTAATATCACGTTGTAGTGATTGTGATATGAGACAAAGAGGATGTTGCAAGCTGTTTGTGTGAGGGAAGTTTCTAGATCCCGGCCCTCAGGGTAAGGAGGGTGTGACCTAAAGGTTGAGGTTCCTGCCGCATCTCATGTCCATCAGTTCTGTTTCGGCCTCAAACCTCGCCTCCCTCTGGGCTGCGGCAGACAACTGAATGAAAACACACCGCAGAGGCTCACACACACATACAGAGAGTGACAGTCTCAGTCACACCCACTATTGTTGAAGCGCACAGCCTGTAAGCGCTTGATATGGGCGCAAAGCACAAGCATAGTTTTATTCCCTATCCGTCGGTGCTGCAGCTGGTCGTTTCAGCCCACAGATTCTGACAGACGCCCTTGATGGGAGTGATCCATCGCCTTCAGCAGGAGCAGGAGAAACAGGGAGCAATATAGAGAGAACTGAGATACGTGTCTGTCACTGTCAAAACGGATACAAAGCTTGGCATCTGCATGACGGAGAGCTGTGTCAATTCATCAAGCACTTAAAGAATCCAGGGCATTTTTCAAAGTTGCTTAGAAAGGGCAGAAAATTGCATTCTGCGAGGAAAAAGAAAGTATTCAGCTGGAACAGTTTATCAGAGACCGGTTCCTCTGACGGGCAGTAAGGGACACTGTCTGATGGACCTGTTAAATCGATGACAGACCTCTGAGGCCTTCAGCAGCATTTGTTTAAATTACAGTTCAGCCAGAGGCCTTTTCAATTCAGCACTGAACTAACAGGAAAAAGTGCCAACTCAGGATATCATCCCTTCCACTGGCAAACAGATTTGTTTGCTTATAAACCTGCCTGTGTGGAGGCTCAGGTGACAGCAGTGTCACGGCACAGGAACATAGACACCATGAGTGTAATCTAAGGTTAATTCCACATTCAGTCGGCAGACAGGAACCAATAAACCTGTTAAATCCATCTACTGCACGTACGACGTCACGCAGAGGAACTGGGGGAAATGCAAATGAGATAATTAGGCTAGTTTATTTAAAGTCTCAGTAAATATGCGATTATAGCAAAGCAGGCAGACGTTCAATGCCAAGAAAATTCTGGTCTTACATAAGCACACATTTTCTGCTACAGTTTGGTCAGTTTTGATTGTTGAATTTCTCAAGAGAGGTTTCTGTTTTTGGCCTTACTTTTTACAGTTATTTCTCACTCACAGAGCACACACCAGAGAGATCCCTTACATCATCAAATAAAGGTCTACTCATGAGAATAAAACAGAGAAAACACAAAAATACAGGGAATCTCCCACATAAAAAAAAACAGTTCAAACAATGGCAGAAAATTATGTGTTCATGTAGGAAGCCATTATTAGTAGCAAAAAGTAGGGATGTGCATGATAAGTTGCTATCATCACAAGTCGGTACCAGAAATACTAGTAAATTAAACTTATTTTTATTTTATTTATGTACACATAAATATTACAAATAAATAACAGATCCCATAACAGATTTGTTTTTGTTTACCATAGGACAGGCTGTGTGCAATTGCATTCACCCAATGAAAATGCTATCATAATAATCAGGCACATTTTCTAAAGATTTAATTACTTAAAGGATATTGTTTTTTATAAATGTCACGTGTCGCTGGCAAGTTATGTCATGTAGAATAATGCACAGTATTTAAAATGCACTGTGCCAAGTTTCACACATTTAAAATATAATTTGGTTACTGAAACACGTGTTTAACGATTTTAAATGTTTCTTCTGTACGCCATATGTTTTGGACAAAAATTGTGCTTAATTTTCACTGTTTGTTCAGTGTTCGTTTTTTCTTTCAGACTAGTCCACTAGACTAAGTTTAAACGTCTCTTTAAAGGTTCAGTGTGTAAGATTTAGGGGGATTTAGTGGCATGTAACAGTGAGGAACGCACAGTGCAACCAGCTGAAACTTCTCCTGGTTAGAATTCCTTCTGTGCTCATCGTTCAGAGCCGAATTATCCGAGGTCTCTTCCTCTGTGTCTCATTTATAAACATCCCACGCAAAAGTTGTGATGTACTTGATGGGAGAAACTTTGACCCATGATTATGAACACGAGACGGTAAACTGGTGATGCGTCCACGTGAGATGGAAGCCTGATTGCAGAAATTGTTGAATATTTTTTGGCACACACCATTTGTACGTACATTTGTGGTTTGGATCCTACGCATGGTTTTAAAAATGAGACCCCAGGTGATTAAGACCGGTAAAAGCACTAAATAAAGCAGTTTCACGTTACAAATCAGTCAGTACGTTTACATGCAGGCAGTAGTCGAGCTAAGCTCATAGCTCGGCTAATCATTCTGACCAAGTACATCTGACTCCGCCTCAATAGGCGGTGCTGTGTCCTTTTTAATATAGTGTGTATTGAACTAGTTCCTGTTGACTTTTTAAAATAAATCCGCGTTTTGTGTTTTCCTACCATCCATAAACTTCAAAATGTTTAGCTCCTTTAGCTGTCAGAGCATGAATGTAGTTTCCTCGTCCATCCAGAAGTGGGTCTTCTGCTTCTCGGTCACCATGGTGTTTGTTTGTTTGTTTTTCCGGGAGTGAACTGCTGCTACGTCATCTCCTCTTCTTCCGCAAAAGAAAAAGTGGTGCATACACAGAACACCGAGTCTAACTCCAGTCAGACTAAGTGGATACATGCAGCAATAGTTTGATTTTCAATTGAATTATCTAGGTGTGTTAGTCCAGCTACGGATAGTCCAATTTCAGTCGGACTAAGCCAAGAATTCGATTTTCTCAAGCTGCACATAAACATACTGAGTGTTTCTCCGATGCTGTTTGGCATGTTGGAGACCAGCCGTTAGCCCGCTTCCTGCTAATGTGTGCGCACCTTTTTTCTCTGATAACTGAAGATCCAGACAGACACATAACAGAGGTTTTTACCAGGAGCTGAATTATCCGCGGAGGTCTCTTTCTCTCTTTAAAGTTACACATCCAGTGATTTAAACCCCTAAAAACACTGAATAAAGCAGCTTCATGTTATAAATCAGCACTCTTCCGACACTGCTTGTCGCAGATGGGCTTCTAACTACAGTGGACGACGCAAATGGCCCTATCTGGAGCCCTGTCAGTGTTTGGTTTGTTCAGTCAGTGCAACATGGCAATCTCCATAAATGAGTACCTGCTCTGTATGTAGAAATAAACAGCTCATTCTTAAATAACGAAAACACAACAATTCTTATTTTCAGGTGATTATACACTAAAGAAAATTTACTTAATATATTACATTACATTTCTGCAAATATATCCCCCCAATCCTGCACAACAAACCTTTAAACATCAGGGAGATTAGTCATCACGAACATCCCTGGTAAAAAGATGACTGAGAAACTGATTGTCAGGTCAAGATCGCATATTATGATGACTAATTAAAAAATAATAGCCCTCATGACAGTAAACTGAATACAGCAATTTAGATGATTGATTGAGGGGGATTTCAACATCACTGGCTGGAAATATCATCCCCTACCACGAGCGTCTCACAGTGGAATAACACAAATAACTCTGTAACCATGTCAAAGGCAGCTCACTGTTAATCAGTAACTATGAGCTATCAGCACACACACTGTACCTACTGTGTGAGTGTGTGAACCCTGGAGCATGTGACTCACAGCAGAAATGATCTTTACTGAGCTCAAAGTCTTTGCCACGGTGAGAGAGCGCTCAATATAATTACTGGTTTATAAAGGGTGACCGTCAGTCTTTATTTAGAGTAATGGCACCGGAGCTAAAGTAAACTGGCCTTCTTCTTCCAAGGTAATATAATCGGCTGATAAGAGAGACCATCATTACAGTCTAAGGAAAACTATGAAAAATCGACTTGTTAAATGCAGTCAGGCATGTACACCAGATACACACAACTTCCTTGAGCTCAGTGTCTGCTGCTGTGGTAATAACATGTCCTACTGTGTGTGTGTCCTCGTAGTAGGGGAGCCGAGCAGTGGGGGAGGGCTCGCTGGCTAATTAAAAAGTCCGTCTTAATAACTATTCATGGCTGCCTGTGTCTCCGCGAGTGTCTCTTTCCCCCTTCAGTCTCCACCACACTGTCTGACACAGCACATCCCAGCGTGGTTACTGGGAGACTGGGAATGAACAAGAGGAATTTAGGGTGTCAGCGTGCTCCACCCAATCCCCCCACTGCCATTCACTCACTCACCCTCACCCCCACCCCTCACCTCTCCATCCCTTCCTCCCTGCCTGTCCTCCTCCTCCTCCTCTCCAACACACCCCTGATTGTGGAGTGCCAGTCCCCTAGGCCTCCAATTCTCTCCGGTCCTGCTGATTGTAACCCCACCGCCCACCCCCTCCACCTTTGTCGGCATACAATGGGGAGCGAATCCTGTCTCCTGGCAACCAATCCCTCGGAGAAGGTTGCCGTGGCGCTTAAGAGACGGCATGAGAGAGAGAGAAAGAGGTAGACAGACAGAGAGGGAGAAAGAGGTTAAGTAGGTGGAGGCATGAAAAGGGAAGTTAACGTTACTTCGCCATTAAAAGGCATTTGTGGAAGTCAACAAAGTCCAGCTCCAACCTGCCACGGCGAAGCATCTTTATAAACATCCGTATGGTTTTATTACAGAGGAACATTGTAAACACAGGCAGCTTAGTTAGAAGTAATTTTGCTGACTGAAATGATGACCTGATTAACTGTTTAGCCAACTGCAAGAAAATGAATAAATGACAACTTTGAAACTGGCATTTCACAGTCCCAGAAATTTAGAAGTCAATACCAACACCTGTGAAATCCCATGATTCTAAAGGTGCATTCACACCAGGATACTCGGGGGGACTCGGTTAAATTGGGCGGGGAATGCTGAAAAATTTCACACCTTCATTTGGTTCGGTTCACTTTCACACTGCACTTTTTAAAGCGGACCAAACCGGGAAGAAAAAAAAGCATGAGGAAGAAGGAAACCCGGTTCATCGATTGATCAGGACCGAAAACGTAAATCCATCCCCTTCCATTCCCTATCCAGCATGTTGCTCTGTACATGAGACGAATGCAGCAGTACTGAAAAAGACAGCGGAGAGCGAGAGACTACGACGTGTTGCTGTGGTTAAACAGACGCCGAGCGAGGTATTGCAGGAATTTACAAGGTTTCAGATCACATATATGTCCGTAAATCATAAGTATGCACTGCGCTCTACGTCACTTCCTCCCTTTGGTTCGCTGGATAGTCCGTTTGCATTTCCCACTGTAAGCGAATGCACCAGGGTTCACTTGCAAGTTCCTTTGGCTTTAAAAGGCAGACTAGAACAGTGTTTTCCAACTGGTGGGTGGCGGGTCCATTCTGAATGGACCGCAAGTGATTCGAGAACGTGTCAAGTTTGAAGGACAGTGAATTTCCGGCACAAGCTTTTATTTCTGAGTGCCGTTTCCTGCTGTAGAGTGAGTGCATGAAGGACAGCTATTTAACAGAGAGGGCAAAGTAGCTCGACAACATGGCCAAACACAAGGATGACGTTGGAAATATTAAACCTTGTGGAACTTGAACTTCTAACTATGGACAAATGTGAACCCCTTGGCTGGACCAGTTGGAATCCACTGGACTAGAAGACCTCTGAGCGTATATGCGGCCCTGTCAGGTCCAGAAGAACTGTGACCTCGGTACCTACAGTGCTGAAAAATGAAGTACCGTCCTGTTTTCAGAATCTTGGCCCAATTTGTCGGCTCTCGTGACATCCGTACATTGGGCGCTGATAACTTGTGATAGGCATTTTTTCGTTATTATCTACATTTTAAAAACAACAAATAAAACTAAATAATTAATGTCTGATACGAATGTAGACGTAGTTTAAAAAAAAAAAAAAAAAAATCAAATATGTAAATAATCTCGATCCATAGATTTTTGTGACCAACACACACATTAAACAGTTGAAACATCAACTTGTCGGTGCCATCTGGTGTATATAATGACACTGTTACTGAATTACATCAGCGACTATCACTCGGCCCACTTAGCGGTTGACTGTAGCTCCAGTCTGCAGCCAGTAAAGATTAGTTTCTCAGTGACATGGATACCATTTACGCAAGTGTTTTGTCAGAGGTCTTCTCAGCAGACGTGATGCTAATCTGTGAGGGTAAGGAGCAGCTTCACCAGACAACTACAAACCCTGAAACCCCTGACCCTTGTGCTACCAAGCTAAAGACCCTCAGAGCCTAAGCGGGGGCCACAGCGGATCATAAGCCTCTTTCTCCACCCTTTGACCCCAAAGAGCATCGTTGGGAGTAAAGTCTGAAAAGCCAAGTCTTACCATGGTGAGATAAAGGCGGCTGCTATTTCAGGCTCACAGTGCAACAACATCAAGAAGAAAAAGCTCAAGGTGAACGATGCTGAACTGGGATTTACTTCTGTTTACCTTCTTAGAGGTTTGCTTAAGGCGGGTAGACTTGCATTTGGTCTGGTGTAAGCCTCAGTGGCAGTAAAAGCATTGCTCTAATAAAAGTTTTTCAGCTAAATAGCAACAACATAGACGCAGCAGGGAAAACTGTACCCTAGAATTAAGATATGCAAACATGAATTTACATCTTTTTCTCATAAACAACACTGCAAGTGGAAATATTTTCAATTTAGTGCTTCATAACAACAACAAAAAAAACATACAATCTTCAAAACAAATTTTCAAGAGCGCATCTCACTCACGAGAACAAACAAACAAAAAGAAAACAACTGTGACGTTTGAAAAGTGCGGTACATTTTCCAGGATGGGCGATGATGGTGGGATGAACATTCATTATAGTAAAATTGCAGTCTGGGGGGCTCTAGTCTGGAGCGAGCAAATTAAACAGCACAGACGCTCTCCCCATCATAAAACAGTCAAGCCAGTCCCCTGTGACCACGCCGAGGAACATCAATTATTTCGGGCACAGCGGAGGATAACTTCATAACTTGGTCGCTGCTCAAAAGAAAGAAGGCTCTCAATGCTCGCCCCAGTGCCCCCGCTGGAACTATTCAATTTGAAGCAACGTGGGTGCCCCGGGAGCGAGCTTGGCTGTGGTTTATTTAGTGTTGCAGAGAGGGCCGGGACTGTTGAACCATACTGATTGTGCTGTAATGCAGCCTGAAAGCTCCACTTGCCACACAGAGCTGCCATCAATTCCCAGTGCAGATGACCTGGAGGCTGTTTTGACATAATTGAACATTAAATGATGAAGGGGTGACGAATGACAGGCACTTTACTCCACTGCCTGAGCATTTGACAGCTCTTAGACGAGCCTATGGGGGATGTGGTTAACGCCACGGCTGTGAATGTCCACAGCAACCAATCATTAAATGGGGCAATTTAATATCATATTTCATGTACATCAAATTAGATCTGTAATCCCAGCATCAGGTTGGTAAAAACTGACGTCTCAATTGAGGCGATTAAGGTAATAAAGGACCAGCAGGAAGAAGGGTAAGAGTACTTTACAATGGCTTGTTCCTTAAAGGGACAGTTCACCTCAAAGTCAAAGTACATACTGTATTTTTTCTGTTACTTGTGGTGCTATTTATCAGTCTGGATTGTTTTGGTGAGATGCCAAGTGGCTTTTTAGTGATGTGCGTCTAGTTTTAGAGCAGTTGATAGTGGCAGAGAGGTTAGAACAGCAGCATCTGCTTAAATACACTGTCCTACACCTTGTAAAATGCTAATGCACTCTGTAAATAAGGAGTACAAATCCCAGGGCCGTGACCTCAGAGTCCCTGTGGTGAAGACTTTATCTTTTTGATTACCTTACAATTAAAGGGACAGTTCATCCCAAAAATCAGAAACGGATATTTTTCCTCTTACCTGTAGTGCTAGTTATCAGTCAAGATTGTTTTGGTGTGAGTTGCAGAGTGCTGGAGATAATGGCCTTCTCTTGAATTCATAATGACGTCCCTGTTGGCTGAAGTAGCTCATAGGTGCAAGATGAGATAGCAGTAGGTGCACGCCTTCATCTGCATGGTGTTACGGTTGGCGGGTGTAGTTCAGTAGAAAGTAAATAGTTCCTAAATGAAACGGTGGAAAGGTGGAAAACAACTAAAACTCAGTCATTTAAGATTTTGCTTAAAGAAGGAAATCACCTGTTGATTTATATAAATAGATCCCAGGGGACATTTTTTGTATTTCGGAGCTGTTTAAATGTGTAATTTGTGGTAGTTGAGCTATTAATATTGTATACAGAATCTGAATCTCACTCTGAGGGCGCATTCACTTCAGGATAGTCCGGGGGACTCGGTTCGACTGGGCGGGGAATTCCCAAAAATTTCACACCTTCATTTGGTTTGGTTCACTTTCACACTGCACTTTTTAAAGCGGACCAAACCACCTGGACAACGTCACGCAGTTACAACAGCTGCTTGTTTGGGGGCAGTGTTGCCCGAAACGACCACTGACCAGGAAGAAAAAAAGCATGAGGAAGAGGAAAACCTGGCTCATTGATTGGCCAGGACCGAAAACTGAAATCCATCCCCTTCCATTCCCTATCCAGCATGTTGCTCTGTACATGAGACAAATGCAGCGGTACCAAAAAAGACGGCGGAGAGCGAGAGACTACGACGTGCTGCTGTGGTTATACAGATGCAGAGCGAGGTACTGCAAGGATTTAAAAGTTTTCAGATCACATATATGTCTGTAAGTCATAAGTATGCACCGCTCAAAACAAACCAAACTATCCATGGAAGTGGACCAGAGTTCGTTTAAAGCGGACCAAATAGCGCCAGTGAGAATGCGCCTTAAGTTGCTGTTGTTTACAAACTAAAGAAATAATTTTTGTTTAGTTTTTACTGAGTATTTGAAGGCCAATTTCACAAATTTGTCGTAACGTCAACAATATCCTTATCGCAAAAATGACTTGAAATATCATAATATCATTTTAGGGCCATATTGCCCACCTCTACTGCTGAGTTTTTCAAATGTTTTATTATTTTCAAGCAACACTGAGCTAACGTTGCAGCTCAGCCAACAAGGACGTCAATAATGTTTACATCCTGCACTATCAAAAGCATGAGCCTCTTGGCCATGAGTAGATGGGTATATTTCTTTGATGCTTTGAGCACCACAAGCTGAGTGCCATCTAGTTCCATTATATTGGAGAGACGGCAGACATCTCTACGGACAATAACTCCAACACTCAGCAACTCACCTCAAAATAATCTAAACAGCACTGCATTAAGAGGACAAAATGCATGTCTGACTTCAGGATGAACTGCTCCTTTAATGTCCAGTTAATCAAAAAGGTAGAGTCTTCATCACATGAACTCTTACGTCACAGCAGTGGGATTTCTTCTCCTTATTTATAGAGTGCATTAGTATTTTACAAGGTGTAGGACAGTGTATTTAAGCAGATGCTGCTCTTCTAACCTCTCTGCCACCGAGAATTACTCTAAAGCTAGACACAACCCACTGAAAGCAGCCCCGGCCAACCATACATCCCTTCCCCCATCCCTGGGAGAGGAGGCGAATTTATCTTAAGAACCCTGGAGAGTCAGATAAGACCCCCCGGTGTCTCAGGGACCTGTGGAAAAACACACATACAAAAGGCTTGTGTCCTTTAGGATTTGTTGGAGCCCAGGGACATAGGGAGATGGTGACAATATGGAGGCTGGCTGCGCCGTAAAGCCGATAGGCAAGACGCCAGTCCAAGGAGCAGCACACAGATAGCACGCTGATAACACCCTCACGGGAAACAACAGTAGAGTGTGCCAACATAGTCATGTGAGGAGGAAATTAAAGCAGAAAGGCAAAGGGACATGAAAGTGCTGCATGTGAGGGGGTTCAGAGATACATTGGAGTGCATTGTTTATAAAAATGCTTGTCTGGAGGTGCAGTTGTGACACAGAGGAGATACAAACATGAAACAGCTGGAGTGTTTTCTTCAGTCAGAGATGCCAGAGGAGTAATTACAAAATCATGTCCTCCTCACTTTGCAGCAGGGAGAAAAAAACAAAGCAATTCCCTGCAAGTAATTAGTGAACACGTGAAAGCAGTTTGCATGAGTTGAGAAATAACGCAAAACAGAAAAGATGCCTCACAAGCACACACATTTGTGTCTTTGTTGCCACTTCATCATCATTACAGGAGGAGGAGGAGGGATGATGGATCAGGTAGAGGTTTCAATTAATCATCTGCCGCTGTTGACAGCGTATGCCAAAGTAAAAACAGAGGGGTGAGACAGCAGTCAGGCATTTGCCCACCAGCAACGTTATCGTCCCTGCTACATCTGCTATCAACATTAGACTGCATCCAAATATGCTTATTAGACTTTACCCTGACTTTTCACATACACATCAGGACCTGCTTACATGTCTGGATATCCTGGTTGACTCTGCTCACATAGATCAGCATAATCTGCACAGAGAATCAGGGACACACGGAGACCACGTGTTGCTGATGTGATGGGATGCATTTCTGACCACTTCCTGGGTGGTCAATACTGTGGCATTTTGTACATTTTGATTTCATCCATCCAACAAGATTACCCAGGTCCCAGGGCCAATGATGGCCGACTGTTGTCTCGCCCCACAGCGGCTGTGTCCCGGCAAAAAAGAGGCACTTGAACACATCGCAAAGATTACAGCCAACGGCCAACTAGCACGTATGTTCTGTGCCTGGGTGAAAGGAAATTGTCTGTACTCGTCATTCTAAAAGGGAAGCAGGAAGACCGTCAGGACAGTTTCAAGACACTAGTTAGCCACTTAGCACATTAACAACCCGATGTTGAAAGAACGAAGGATATTTAGCGTGCGCTAGCAAACAGTGATACAAACAGTTACTGCTACAGAGCTCAATGGCTAAAAAACCCAATTTAATTTAGCCATTTCTTTATTTTCGTCACTTTCCTTGCTTTTCTCGTGCATTGAACCAGAGCAGTTTCACTCGCCAACAGGCTCTGACGACAATTAAACACGCTTAATCAGCCAAAAATCAGCTAACGAGGGCCTGACTCTTGCCAATAGTGCAGGGACACACCACAAAAACAGCAGCAACAGATGCTCACCGACAGCCCAACATCGACTGATGACACACTGTCGCCCCGGTGTGCAAGAGACCGTACACATGCCGCTTTTTCTGCGTGCTCAAACTCATTGTTTTCACACGTTCCGAAGTGCCTGTTTTTCGGGACTAGAAGCTGAGCTCTGGGATAAACCAAGTTCAAGTTTACATCTGTCCGACGGACGATATGCCTACACATGAACAGTGCCTGGAAGAAGATCGGCTCTGCACGCAGGTATTCAGGTAAATGGCTACGATACAGCACATGTTAAGATTGCTTTGCAACATCAGACCCAACCTACCGCAGTGCTCTTGAAAGCTGGCTCAAAAAAGGCACAAAATTAGTGCACGGCGCCTGACCTCGTGTTTTCCAGGCGGTTGAACACACGCCATGTGTACGGCCCCTAAATGATATTAGAATAGAGTGACCTGCAGTAGGTGAGGTGTGGTACCTTTTAAATTCTAACAAGCTTCAAACATGTTTTCATGTATATATATTTTTTTTGATAAAATAAAAAACCAGTGAGGACTGGGTACGGCTGTTCAAAGACATCATGTTTTTCACAGGCGTGTATTTGTGTTCGCAGCTTCCAGCAGTTCACTGTGAAGCAAAAAAAATGAAAGCCAAATGTCTCAGTGGGGTGTAGTCACAGGGCGTCTCTCTCTCCTGACACAGGAGTTTCTCTCACTGAGGGGGAGGCAGCCACGCCGCTGCCTATCCTACCCCCCCGCCCCCATCCCCCAAAACAAATAAAGTGTCTGATACAGACCAGGCCCCTGCCGGCGCCCCAGCTCCAGCCTTTGTCCGGGCCCCAGGGCACAATGCCAACTGTGATCAGGAGGCAGCATCGCTGATCACACACTGAGACACAAGTGCAGCAGAGTGCAGCTACTTCATTCAGACTGATGATGGACTCTCACAGAGTGGTTTTAACTGTGGGGTAGGACGTGTTGGGGAGTCGAGCCACATGATCCAGATTTTGGAGAACATACAAACTCATTTGCATTTCAGAAGACAGGCAAAATGTGTGCGCATACAGACGCAAACAAAGCTTTCTCACGACTAATTGTGTCAGAGAGGTGAGCACATAAGAAGTCAGCTTTAAGCAACAGAGCGTGAAAATCAAACTAGAACATTTCCCTTGAAACACAGGGCAAAATTAGGGATTAGAGGTTCTTTCTGGAGCTTTTAACAAGCCCGGTGTTCAACGTCATTAGTGATGGAATTTTACAAAAACTCAGAAACTCCTCAGGAAGGGAAACAATTTCACATTTCTGGAATTTCCAGAGCTCAGCAGTTTCATCAGCTCCATCTGCGGAGCGCTGAATGTTTCGCTGCACCACGTTCACTGAAGTAGAGGCTGTGAGAACGAACAGGGCAGGTTCAGTCAGATTTGCCTTTCTCAGCGATAAGAAACGACTTCCTCATAGCATCTGAAACTAATCACTGACTCTGGCATCTCCGGTTCACTCAACTGAGGACTTTTTTTCTTAGCTTTGTTTTAACAGAAAGGTGCTTAGGTGGTAAATCTCGTCACACATGTACAAACTGTATGTAAAGTAAACACCTGGAGAGGTAAAGGCTCTGATGGCTCACTGCCAAACCACTAAAAGGATTAAGGTGTGAGGCCAGACTGCAGACAGAGGCAAGTATAAAATATCAAGAATTCAAACACAAACGCCTCCCGATACATTCCTGGGTGCCTCCCTTGTTCCTTTAGATAGAGTGCAGCATGTTTAAAAGTCTCACCACTACTCTGAATAACTTAAAAATGATTCACTAACATCTACATTACCTTAAGCCCACTTTCCCACTACACAAAAAAAGCCACTAACATCTGACTACTATATTTAATGGGCAACGTTACAATTGGCATTCACCCCAGGTAAAAATGACTCAAATGCATGCAGTAATCACAGGTATTTATCAGCTCAAGCTTCCATCAGCAATAGTGGAAAAATGACACCCTGCTGGACATGCTTATTTTTAACCCTTTGCCGGTGAGATGCAATGATGGGCCGTTACAAAATACCTTCCGTCTCTGTACAAGAAGCAGCACTCAGACATTGTTCAAAATCTAGTATGGCTGCCCTCCAATAGCTGCCCAAACGTTAGTCGACCAGAAGGGTCATTAGTTTGGAACTGCGCCTTATCAAAATAAATCAAAACCTATATGACTGGACCATGTGGGAATTTATTTTGAAAGGACAAGGCTGGTACCTGCGGTTATTCCACAGGCTAGTTAATAACATGTGGGGCAGGAAATCCAAAGTGTGGGATCATTTTGAGAAGGTGAAGGACCAACCCAAGGTGATATGTAAACTCATCTTCATTGGTCCACTACAAACATGACGTATCATGTGAAACATGGAAGTAGCTACATGCCCATTAGCCCACAGCGTCATTAACAGGCGGCTCGCTCAGTGTGTGACGTGCACATGTAGATAAAATATAGGCCTATATTAATGAAGGTTCATTAGTACGGTTTGTATTTCTCTGTAATGTAGCACAGTTGCCCCGCCCAAAATATATTGTTTACTGGTCAAATTAATATCGTAAACATGCAGGGTGACTAGTCAACTAATGGCTCTAAATGACAACTTTTGGTCGACAAGGAAAATTCTTAGTCAGAAGCAGCCCTAAAATCTAGTCAGCACAGAGTCTGAAGAGAAACTGAGTAAGATATATAAAAGAACCACAGTTTCATTTTCACTGGCCTTCATACTGCTTTCTAGTGTTTACTAGCCTGTTTTCCAGCCCATGTGCAATGTTGAACCTGACACACCATGGCAATGGGAAAGTAGTCTATCGCCTATTTGTAACAGGTTTTTTCTGGGTTTAAAAAACCTGCATACATGCTAATTTTGACAGACAAAGATCATTACAAAGATGGAAAATGTAAAAAAAAAAAAGGAAAAATAATGGAAAAGACATATTTCCATTAAATCTGAGTCAGTTTGCTGGTTAAAAACTAATATGAAGGGATTCAGTTTCCTCTGTTGTGGCTGATTTTCTCATGTTTTGTGGAGGACAAAGAAGCTCAGCTGCTGCAGATGAAGATATATCATCTTCCTATGGTAGATTTACACGTTAACCTATTTTCCATGTAGTGCACAGGCATGTGTGTAGCTGTCAGCTAGATTGGCTGGGAGGCGGTCAATGAGTCTGTCTTGCTCACGCCGTTTCCTCCAGGCTCTGGTCTAAAATTAGGTCCCCTGCCTGAAGGACACTGCATGATGGTGGTCGTCTGGACTTTGGTGGAAAATACACAGTCCTATATGTGTTTGATGCCCAGAGTGTGCCGTCAAATTCAATTCAGAACACTTTATTTAAAGGCTAAAAGGACCAACACAGCCTGTTTCAGTGAAAAGATATCTGATTGCCGCTGAAAGCTCCCCGAGGGCATAAATGGCGTATTGACAAAGTACTTTGTAATAACTGCTAAAACATCAATTCCTTTTCAAATGCATTTATAACATCCCTTCTGTGTAAAGCCTCTCATCCTGTCCAAAGCACTCCCGTCCAGGCAGAATGAGGTCTTTGTGAAAGTGTAACAACACAGACAGTCCCTTCCTGTCCTCTGTGTGGGGGAGACACTACAGCAGGACATCAAGATAAGACTGCTGTTAAAAGATAACAAGACGGATAATCCTTTTTTCTCTGCACAGGCAGTGAAACAGGCCTGATGTTTCAAGGCTGGAGTCTCTTCTTCACTCCGAGGTTCTTGAAGGCAGGTGTAGTAAATGCACCTGAGTGTTGAGCCCTGCAGGAAGCTGCGGGCGAAGACTGTCAGTTGTTGTTACAGCTTAACCGAGACTGCTGAGTTTATTCATGCCTCCAGCTCGCACTCCCAGCCTAGACATGAGGAGGAGAGCTCAAAACAACCACTCTAGTCTACACACCATGTTAAATGACAAGATGCGATTGGGAATGTTAAAAATAACTCCGCTGCACTAGTTTAGCTCTCCTGCACAAAGGGGAAATCCTTCACTTTTGGTCATGACATATTATGATGGTATTTTTTTTTCTTCGTGTTGTGTTCTTTAACTGTGCGTGAGATGAGGCTTGTCAGACGCACAAAGAAGAGCAGAAAGTCTGGAACTGTAGAAATACAGGCAGTAAGCCCATTAAAGACGCGGAGCTCAGATTCAAAGGGAATTCAAGATTCTTTGAGTCGTGTTGTGCGCTGCAGCAAGTTTGTTATTTTGACCCTGATAGACTTCGTAGGCTAATTAGAGCTATCTCAACAACCCAAGCATGTGTGTATATATACACATCTATATATTTAAAAAAAAAAAAAAAAAAAAAAACCTCAGAGAGCTGATCACTGCAAACTGGACACCAACATAAGCCACAGTGTACATCGACATATACGTTGCTGCCACATTAAATTGGACTCCAGAGCATGAAATTGCCTCTGAATCGAAGGGCGGAAGCTGTACTACTTTGTAATGCACAGCAGAGTAAAGCTGATGCCACGGATGCAACGCGGAGCCCAGCCACCCAAGTTAAAAGCAACTGCACATGCAACATCTTCCCTCATCTATTTCTAATGAGGGCGGCAGCAGGAAACAAATCAACATGAGCTTTTTTCGTCAACAGGTTGCAGTGTGGTGTTTTTAAGACGCTGTGATATCATAATATGTGTAAGATTTCAGCCCAGGTTGAACTGGTGACACCCATGGTAACCTTGGTAACAGCAAGTGTGATTTAATACTACTACAGCTGAAGTAAAGAGAGTGAGCAGTGAGGCTGATTTAATGAGATATAACTGCACTGTGATTACATGCTGCGTGGTTTCCCTCTCATTCTGAATACAGTCAGACAAAAGCAATATTTACAATGACTACACAGACCTTATGTAGACGTCTCTTTTTTGTTTGTTTGCTCCACATCAAGCTTTATATTTTCACTCTCAGTTGCTACTGCTGGGTGTAACAAAAACAAGTCAAAAGTGTTTCTGATTGATAATAATATAAAATTCTGTAATACCGTGATACTGTGAAATTGCAATATTTTCTGAGATGGCTATCATACTGTGAAAATCTCCTACTGTATACACAGTAAGTAAAGGCTAAAACAACAGAGATGGAGCACCGACATGTTCCTGGAAGGCACAAAGTCAATAAAGAGATCACAATGAAATGTAATTACACTAAATTTAACTATTTCAGAAAAATGTCAGCCTTAAACTAGTATCAAAATGGGGTTTAAGTTCATATAAATCTAAAGGAGGATTATAACTTTAAGTTACTAATATAAGTGTGTCAATATTCAACCACCACACTCCCTTGAAAGTGAATAGAAATGCTATCTGTCAGAACAAACAAGAAAATCAAGTTTAACCTCTGTTGTCAGAAGAAAAACATGACATCAGTCAAGGTAAAATATTCCTTTAATAACTGGCTGACAGGAGGAATTCCTATGATTTAAATTGCACAACTAATATCTTCTTTACTTTACCATGCGTGGCAAGAAGTTTTCCCAAAAAATGGCACTTGCAAGGAGCCCGACACCTCAAAGAGATTCCGCAAGGTTGTCTGGCTGTTGAGTGTTCAGTGGCTGTAGTAAAGTGCTTTTGCCTGAGACCTGCCGTACAAGCCAACTCCCTGTTGGCTCTAATGACATCTAAAAAGGTCTGACCCCTGAGTAGGCCGGACAGGCAGCCAAATGCTGCTTATAGGGCATCCCGGATCAGGCTGACAAGTATATAATCTCAGGGAAAGTGACTGAGGCTCAGTGCAATGATGACCGTTCACCTCATGTGGCTTCTACATGAAAATATAAACAACAGATTCCACGTTGATGCGTATGAAATCCTGGCACAGGGCTGGCAAAGAGGACCTGACATTAAAGCCCCTTTCCCAACTGGACAACAAACCCACTAACATCTGGCTTTTGTCTTTAGGGGAAAGGTTACAATCAGCATTAAATCCTGGGACACATGACCCCGTATTAGTCACTGGTGTTCATCGGCTCCAGCTCTGATCGGCAGTGATGAAAATATGACATCCAGGGTGGACATGCTAATTTTTGCCCCATTTTCTGGCACAATGCCGCAACATATTCTGTCCATCTCCATCGGTCGGGGCTAGATGGTAATACTAGATTTGCAAAACTCTTGCAAGCCGTTTCAAAATATTCTTGTCTTGCTGTTTTATGGTGTGAAAACGCTGTGGTTAAGGTCTAGTCGGGTTTAGGCACATAAAGCACTTGGTTTGGGTTGAAATGATCACTTGAAAGAGAGATGTGAAATCTCAGAGTTTGTGGGAGTCTGAGGTTACCACCTCTGTCTGAGCAGAACATAATTCCAAATTAGTCGGTGAGATGCACCGATCCAGCTTTATCAGTTTCGATACCGATCCCGATGCTGTGACTTTGAGTATGGTCCAATACCCGATACCGATCCGATACCATGGTCGACCTAAAAAGCTATGAACCTTGGAGTGTTCAGTGTGAAATACCTCCACATAGCAGATTATCTCCCTCGCTCCATGTTGTTTTTGTTTGCCTAGGTAGGCAAATCAACTCTTGCAGCATGCAGCACACGTGCTGCTGCTGCTGACATATGACGTAGCTCGCGTTGCAATAGATTTAAAGGGCGAGGATCGGCTCAGGTATCGGTTGCATTTTCTGATACCCAATCCATCTATTTTGATGATATCGTGGCCGATATTCGATCCAGAAAATCGGATCAGTGCATCCTTAGTACTGACCTTGAAAGAGTGACAGAATAAGTAACAGATAAAAAAAGAAGTAACCACCGTAACATTTTCAATCTCCTCCATGCTGTTTTCTACTGTTTACTAACCTGTTTTCTAGGACCTTTGGGACGTTGAATGTAACATCCCACTAAAAAAAAGGCATACTCGTCTACTACAGGAGTGCACAGCTCTGGTCTACATGCAATCGGACAAGGAGCCTATTGTCGATTCGTTACAAGTGGACATTTGTTCTAAATAGTTTGAAGGCCGATCAGAGGAGCTCATCAGATGACGCAAAACACGCAAGACAAGACAATTTCTCTATTAGCTGTTAAAATAGCATCACTGGTCTTGTGATCGGACAAACTGTAGGTCACACCTGGTACATTCATAGGTTTACAGCGATTCTGACATCCAGCTAACCTACAGAAAAATCGTCCCTTTCTCTTCACTCGCCAAACACACACATGGCACTCGACGCTTCTATAGAGGCTGCGATACGCTCTACAGCGTTTCCATTTAGCTTTATTTTATCCGCTATTTTGCCCACACAATCAACATGGCATCTTTATGTACATCAGCTTTTTCTCATCTGAATTTCTCCAGGATTTGATTCATCTCATCTCTGCGACTAGATACTAACGATTGATTAGAGGAGACCAGGGGCAATTTTTGGTTTTCATGTCATTACGCAATAACTAGGCATGCACAATAGTATCGGCACCTAATTGGTATTGGCCAATATCAGCTTTAATTTTTCATGTCATTCTTTACTGTGAACGGGTTTAAATCATCTGGTCTGTTTGTTTCAGAGACGAAGAGACCTCTACCGATAATTCGGCTCATGGTAAAAACCTCCTGAACGTCTGGGTCTTACGTTATCAAGGTCAAAGGTGAGCACACATTAGCAGGTGCTGCTAAATGCAACAAATTGTCCATGCTTTACGATCTCCAGCAGATAAATATCGGCTTGAAAATGAATCGGAATCGGCCAACATAATTTTTCTTTATTTGCACAATGAATGAATATTACATACACTGAAAAGTGTTGTATTTCATGCCTCCATCTGCCGGTGGGCCATCACGATAAGTGTATGCATCTAATTCCACTACAGAAGAGACTTGATGATCACTAAATTAGGTAGGGAAACAAGTGAATTTATCGATATTGGTATCAGTCAAATGAGGTATTAGATATCGGCATATTGGATATTGGCAAAAAGTCCAATTTAGTGCATCCCTATCCTGGACTACTTGGGTACAATATTTAGGTAGGTAGCTTGTATCTTTGTTCTACTTGTTAACAGCCATCAGTTGTTTTTACGAGCGATGTTAGAATTACAACATGGATTAAAACGCTGCTCCCACATGCAGGAAAGTGCGTGTGAAGCATTTTATATAACGTCATTCAACATCTACAACTGCCTACAGATCCATATCTATAGCCTTTCTTGTGTCAGCAGACGAGCGAAATGTTCTCTGGCTGCACAATTCAAAACTCATGCACTGGAAAAATCCTAGGAAAAACACTGTGCGCTACTTTTGGTGGGAAAGTGTGTGCCATGCTGTGCTGTGGCGATGTTTAGAGGTTGTATTACCAGCAGTTCAAGAATACTTGTCCACCTTGAAAACACATCCCACAGGGTCTGACATTAATTTCTGTTCACTTAGATCCAGGTCAAGGGTATCCAGCTAATTTTTCCCACACTTTATCTCACAGCAGAAGGATTATCAGAGACTTTTCATGTCCGGCGAAATTCACCTATCCTTTTGACAAGGTCTTTTAAGCTCTTGGGATGTCACAGTGCTACCCAACATGTTAAAGGCTGATTAATAACAGTTGGAGGAGACTTTTAAGTTGATAAAACGCTGGGTGACACAGTGGGCAGTCACAGGCTCTTTTTATGTCCACAGGTCATTAATCTAGAGCTCTAGCTGTCGCTGATAAATCATCCCTTTACTCTCATCAGATAGATGTCCTGTCACAGAGGGATTAAATGTAGAGATGATGTTTACTTTAGAGAGAAAAGACTTGGGTGCTGTGGGTGCCAGTGTGACTAAAGACAGGGTGGGGGTTTACTCTTCTCCTTCCAATTATCGGCCACTCAGAGAGAGACAGCCAGCCAGCCAGCCACGCAGCTCTGTGTGTACCCATGAATTATACATGGGCTCCATTAAGACACTTAACAGCTGGTTCCTCAGGAACTTACCAGCAACAACTGCAGCCTGGTCGCCCCTGTGTGCCTGCTTATTAAAACGGCAGCACTTGTGATTAAGGTTGTGCAGTAATGTGCATTTTGACCATCATAAACCAGCCACTCACAGAGCTATTTTCAGTTCAATCTCATCTCTCTGGAGGACCACTGGGCCAGCTGCCGATTTCCCCGCATGGCGGCGAGATGCACTACAGTAATTAAATGTCTGGTTTGGCTTACTGACCTTGCTCTGGCTCAGGCGCTGAGCCTTTTCTATACCCAACTGTAGCAGATGCCCCTGGTCATTATACCTATAGATCCAACAGCGACCCGGGAGTAATAACTTCAGGAAAAGACCATTTTAATGCATGTTAAAGGAAGAGAGGGGAGGTGGCAGACAGGCCATGATCGTTCTGGGTACCTGGCTGTAAAACCGTAGTGAGTAAAAAGGAAGCTGAATGTAGTGAAGACCTGTTCAAATTTACCCTACAATATACATTTGGACACCACTCAAATTCAATTCTCCTGACACTTGAGGCTCCTTTACACATGCACTGCAAACCTGAAATATCTAGGCAGTAACTGGTGGAGCTGTATGTGAGACCACAAACGTCTGAATCAGTTGGCTCGGACATTAAACACACTTTATCCTGCCAGCTCCCTGGTACAAAGCCAGTGTAATGTCCGATTGAGCCCATGTGTGACTAGAGCAGGTAATTGTCTGGGGAATTCGCAGCAAGCGCGTGGGCGTGTGGATGACGTTTCTATCATGCAGCATCCGCGGGAGAAGAGGAAGGATCATTTACAGGAAGAAGGGCAACAACGTCTTACTGTAGGGGTGACGAAATTCAGGAACTTCTGTCAGTAAGGACTGAAGCTGACACTGTCAGACAAATTACAGGAACAGCAAAGGACTCTGTTGTTCGTGACCAAATTACGAACAGGCTATGTGACCACGGTGTAATCCACATCGTTTCCTGCCTCCTGCAATCTATGCCTAGGCATCACCCCTTGCCTAAACCAAACAGAGTATTCCCAGTAGGTGAGAACGCTTCTGACAGAGACTCTCATGTTGTGTGCTACATGTGTGAAAGGGACATGGACTGCACTGGGATTGGTATTCAACGGGTCCCACAGGACCCAACACTAATCTTGTGGGAGCGGGCAATCACAAAATGTGATACACATTTCTGCTCTCTTGAGCCCAGTCGACCAATAGTTGTCATTTAGGGCCATTAGTCGACTACTCGCCTGCATGTTTACGATTTTAATGTAATGATGAAATGATATATTTTGGTGGTTTGAGTTGAAGGTGTGAGAAAGAATAGTCTCAGTAACATTGTTAACACTGTGCTACATTACAGAGAAATACAAACCGTACTAATGAACCTTCATTAATATAGGCCTATATTTTATCTCCAAGTGCACGTCACACACTGAGCGAGCCGCCTGTTAATGACGCTGTGGGCTAATGGGCATGTAGCTACTTCCATGTTTCACATGATACGTCATGTTTGTAGTGGACCAATG
This sequence comes from Cephalopholis sonnerati, assembly GCA_019142605.1. NCBI lineage: Eukaryota > Metazoa > Chordata > Actinopteri > Perciformes > Serranidae > Cephalopholis > Cephalopholis sonnerati. The sequence goes on from JAGQAX010000017.1 coordinate 34,784,802, forward strand.
AAGATGAGTTTACATATCACCTTGGGTTGGTCCTTCACCTTCTCAAAATGATCCCACACTTTGGATTTCCTGCCCGACATGTTATTAACTAGCCTGTGGAATAACCGCAGGTACCAGCCCTGGAAACTAGAGGTCGTATATATGCCGCGTCTTTAACCGCCTGGAAAACGTGAGGTCGTTTTTTTTTGTTTTTGTTTTCTTACTGCGACTAAGTGACCAATGAAATCTTGCTGACTAATGACCTTTCTGGTCGACTAATGTTTGGTCAACTATAAAAGGGCAGCCATTATTTTTTGTGAAGATTAGTGTTGCAACCGTACCTAACTGTTGTACATGTGTAATCAGCCCTCACCAACCAGAAACGAGCACCACGCCCCCTCCAGGCCCTTGGTGGAAGTAGGGCACACACACTGCTAGAGCGGGCGGTAACGGTCAGAAGTTCAGCAGGAGCAGAATTTAGAAAACTTCAAAGAAAATTCTCATCCAAATGTCCATTGTAAACATATTCACATTTTCAAGTTACCCCAAGATCGGAGGGATGTATCCGTCTATTCTCTTTGCGGCAATGACCCGATTCCCCCATGCGGAGAGCTTTGATCTGATCTAATCTCATGTAATGCTCTTTCATGAAACCAAGCATTTGTTTGTATTCATATATACAAAGAAGATTACTGACATTTTGCAGACATGCTCCAGCTTGCGCATACAGTAGCTTTCCTCTCTTTACATCTTCCTACACTTGCAAACATATCAATAAGATCTTATAACATCCAACACTAAAACATATTTGCATCAGATGCCATGTAAAGAATGCACAGATGTTGCAACAGATATACAGATGCACAGCCTGTGTAACATTAAAACCTACATTTAATATTTGACCTCTTTACAGACTCCAAATTCGGAGGATTTGCACTGCAGTCTTTGGCTTTAGTTTAGCATCAGCTTGATTATGAGGCAACAAATGTTACAAGAAATTGGATTTTCTGGGTCTAATTCTGTGTTGCGTTGTATCAATACTCCTTTAACGCTCCTAACAAGATTCGGCCTGCATCATAACATTTCACCACACAACCGCTTTAATATAATTCTAAAATCTATAATACAAGCAATCATACCCGTGTAAAAATTGTTCAGACTCGGATTTTGTGCATGGCAACAGGCATCTTTCATAACAAATCCCTTATTTTCAATGGACAGGAGTTATTAGCATAACTATATAATTTGACATGATGATTAAACATCAGACTAAGACAGACAAAGACTGACGAATTATCAACACCACGGGGAGCAGAATCGAGTGGGACAGAGGCTTTCTACAGACAACACTTATTCGCCTTTTTCACCATACGCGCCTTCGACAATGTGTAATGTTTTTCAATGAGATAGAGGTGCTAAAAATGGCTCCTTCAACAGCTGCTTTACCCCCTCCTCCTCCTCCCAAAATTCACCCCACCTTCTGCTTATGTCCCTTATTTCCTGAGCCATAATATTTTTCAAGATTAGACACACAATTAACTCTAATGTTCTTAGCTGCGAGAGTGGGGCTTACTGCTGGAGGACAAAATACAATCATCGGCCCACAACTCAGCTCTGTGTTAGACAATGCCTGGACATTAGCTGATAATAATGTGACACGCACAATACAATGCACAATGCTTATCTCCCAAATGATGCCGTCCGTTGGAAGTCAGAAGTGGCAACAAAAGATTTGTTGTCAGAATAAATTGCCAGGTCTTTTTTTAACACAATAACGTGAGTTTCTTTCACACTGTGTAGCCTCCAACCGAGCCCCAGTTCTTTAACATTGCACAAAGGATAATCTAACGGAGGTTCAAGCATGTGCAGAGCTGAGCTGACACCTGCCTAGCAGGTAGGCAGGAGCAGACTGCACACCAGCACCTGCAGATGCAGCACCCTGGGGACCTGCCTGCCATACTGTGTATCCTCACACTGACATGGCCAGCTCAGATGCCGTGAGAATATTATGCAAAAAAGACCAGAAACTAAGTCATGAGGGGGAGAAGCAGGAGTGGAGTAATGCTTTACATACCTGGATACTGGCTGAGGAACATTTGTTTTACCATGCATCAGTTTAAATAGACATTCAAGAAGGAAAGCAGTGTGCTATAATGTCTACAGTCTGAGACGATAAATCCAGTAGGAGACATCCACCATTTGAAAACAGTGATAATCGCCATGGAAAATGGATGCCAAACATTTCTTTTACCGTACTTGTAAGCTATGTTTACAAAACACTTGTCTCAAGTATTGCAAACTCTTCTTTTTTAAAGTTGCAGTGTCATATTTTCCACACTATTTTGCAATAAAATCCTTCAAATCCCCTTCACTGCCTGCTGTGCAGCCTCTCCTCAGCGTCTACGCTGTTTATCTACAGAAAAATGTATCCTGGTGATGTTCATTTGAGATATGAGCTACATGAAAACCCTTATTATCATCACCGTGAACAGCTTATTTGTCACAGGGCCCATTATTCCTCATTAGGAGTAGAGGGCGTTGTGGGCGCCGCAGCGCTGGGCATCAAGTGGCTACGTGATGAATGTGCTTTGGGTGTGTTTATCGCCCTAACAGTGTGGCACGGCGATGATGACCGATGGGCTCAAGAGAGCGGGGAAAAAATCAGCACTGCAGTGACCTTGTTTTACCTGATAGGTTACATGGATAGCAGAGGAAATGTCTCCTGCTCAGAACAATCTCTGTCCAACTCTCTGTTTAAACATTTTTACGAGGCAGACAAAAGCAGACCTCTCATCTCTAGCTGATTAATTAAGCTAACGTTGACAACATGAGTTAGTCCAAGAACACTGTTTCCATCTGACCTTTAAATGTTTCTGGTGGACGTGCTTGAAAACAAGAACCCTGTAAACAGGTCTAAAACGTGCATACATGATACAGTGCGACAACACTGAGGCTGAGGACGCATTCACACTGGCGCTATTTGGTCCTCTTTAAACGAACCTTGGTCCACTTCCATGGATAGTTTGGTTCGTTTGGAGTGGTGTGAACGCTCATTTGAACTCTGGTGCAACCAGACTATCCAGTGAACCAAAGACAGGAAGTGACGTAAAGCGCAGTGCATTTTGGGTAGAAAAAAAACAAAGCCAACATTGCAGACCGGGAGAAGCAGTTTTTAAATTGTTTAGCGAGAGGATCGCGGCACGCAGATTTAATCGGTCAGCGGATCAGTGCCGCATCAAGACAAAAAAAGTGCGACAACAATATATTAAGGTCCACGCCTGAAGGGGTGCATTTCCGTTTTCGGTCCTGGCCAATCGATGAGCTGGGTTTTCTTCTTCCTCATGCTTTTTTCCTTCCTGGTCAGTGGTCGTTTCGGGCAATACCGCCCCCAAACGAGCAGCTGTTGTAACTGCGTAACTTAATTCACCTGAATTTATAATTCATAAGTATCTATTGGGCGCAATAATTCAGCTGCTTATATAATTATTAAACTGTGCAATATTTTTCAGTTTACGACTCTATCATGCACATAACTGTGTATATTTATGTTTACTTTTGTTCTATTCTTGTTCATTAAATTGATGTTTATATATTGTAGTTAAATTTCACACTTACAGCCTTAGCACAGTGACAATACATTTTATTCTTAATATTTTGATATCTTAAGTACTAGTGTTAAACACTGTAGCATAATGCACTTTTATTTTAATGCACATTTTCATTTCTATTGATTGTATTGCTTTATATTTACGTACTTCTATTTCATACTCTTATTCATCATGTTCTATACATCGGAGTGACTGTAACGAATCATAATTTCTCCTCAGGGATCAATAAAATATTTCTGGTTCTGATTCTAATACTCCTTCTGCCCTCCAAACTCTATAGACACAGAGTATCTCTCCAACTACAGCCCCATGCTCACCACTTTGGGATGATAATAAATCTAAAGCTTGGCGGGACTGTCATGCCTAGTTACCTGTGCTAAGTAATGATTGTACAATCGCTATTTGAGGGAATACCTTAATACAGTTTAGCAGATGGCCAATTGATCAGTAAATCATAGCTCTCTCTACACATATTGATGCTTGCTTACAGAGTCTCTAACCTTGCAACTGCAGTCGGTTTTCTATGTATGTAATACATGTTACAACTAGGGCTGGGTATACGATATAAACATATGCTTCATTGACAAAATGCTGTTGCAAATTAAATACCTTTAGGTTTTAGACAGCTGATTGGATAAAATGAGCGAGCTGACCAATATATCACGATCCCCTAGGCCCGACAGACACACTACAGCGTGACCTTTATGAACTGATCAGCCACTAATTTGTGTCGTTAAGGCAAAACTGCTCCAGGGCTGCGCTCAATGGAAAATTCAGCACATAATTTGCATCCCTCTGGAGACCCTGCTGCTGTCAGTAAACCAATACTGTGGCCAAAGTGTTACTGAAGTTATAAGACATACAAACTTGAAATGTCCGACAATGTAACATTGACTTTATGACCCAGGGGTTCACGTATGCTCTTGCCGATATATCTTCTCATGAGAATGCATTGGCAGCAGCCCAGAAGGCAGTTTTAGTCCCTACCTGTGAAACAGGAATGAGCTCTGAATACAGAGTGGCTGCACAGCCATTAACAGGACTCAGAAACAAGCACGGCTATTAATCATTTTTACTCATTCTCGGGCAGGCAGCAATTTGTTCATTCAGTAATTCAGATATGAAATGGAGGGGGAAAAGTGGGAAGAGGTCGGGTAATGTGGCGAGGTAAAGTCGGGATCAGCGTTTCACACTCTCATGTAGGTGAACAGGAGTTGGCACAGGGCTTGTGCAGCACCAGCATGCTAAAATATTAACGTCCTGGGCTGTGAATATTCATGCGGGGTTGTACCCATCATCAGATTGTGGAGGACAAAACAGTGTCCCTGGAGTGTAATCCGATTCCGCGTGCTCCTGCTTCATTTCCAAGGACAGGGGGCTCCGGGCAGAGTGGGTGGCTGCTTGCTTGGAGGTGAAGCTGCAACATGTTTCCGCCAACAGGAGGCAAGAAGGGGCGTCGAACTGCTGGGTCATGACAAGTGAATGTGACCTTAAGTCATTACTGTCCGCGTGGGGCCAATGACAATGGCTCAGGGTGTGGTGTAAATGGCTCCACCTGACTTTCTGACTGTAACCACCTCTACCCAAACACCTTATCAATACACACACAGGTGTAAGAGCAACAACAGTTGCTCCCCTGACTACATTTACAGATTTGCAGTCAAGATGTTCAACACAACTTCAACAGCCACTGTGCAAAAATAGCAGCTTTTTTCCTGCTGTAAAAGACGACCTAATACATACATGCAAGCGAGGGGGAGGGTAGTTTTGTAGAGCAACCAGAGCACACGCTCACATAAGTACACTCCCTGGATCTGCGTGTCTGTTTTCAAAAAGGTAACCAAGCAACCAGTTCCTGGCCGGGGCCTTTGGTTGTAGGCTTATCAGGTAACTGCGCTCTGCGCCTGCTCGCAGGTTCACTAGGTTTCTGTTTGTCTCAGGTCAGTGGCCTCACTTTTGATCCACATAGCCAGGAGTGGAGGGGGCACCAGGATGGGTCCTGCAGCACGTTAGCAGGGACAGTGACCGCTCAAACATATACAGAGAATGAACCAAAACAAGCAGTGTCTATTAATAAAAGAGAGCAGTGGACAGACGTGCCAGCCAGGGCTAACCACAGTGTATAATGATTGACAAACATGTAATGGTTCTTGGACAAGCTCTTTGATTACAGGTGTGAGGGCACTGACGCACGAGGCTGACTGTCAGCCGTCGGTCAATGACCAAATACCTCAATATTGACATTGCAATAGAAATGCAGGGCCGACTATTACTGCGTTCACAAAAGACAGATACTTAATTATAGTTACCAAATTAAAGTTGATAAATAATCAATAGTGACGTGGATATAATGACTAAGTATGGTTGCATGGTGAAACCGTATACCATTACATGGTAAAAAAACATTTTCTTCTCTATGGTATTGGGGAAAAAAACTGTCAATTGGATGAAAAATCTCACCTTCTTTCCTCAACTACTGCCTTTTAGACTTTCTACACAAACTTCCATTTAAAAAAAATTATGGAACTTTAATTTCAATCATATTCAATTATAAAATTATAACAAAGTTTGCTCAACAAAAAAACTCTATTGTCATTTCTCTAAGGGTCATTTTAACTGATAAATACTAATACTGCCAACAATAATAATAATTGTGTAATACCATACTGTATACCGCCTTTTCTGAGACAGCTATCATACTGTGAAAATCTCATGACGTTGCAACCCTATGACTAAGTGGGTTAAGGCAAAAATTAAAAGCTATGACAGTCTAGTAAGTTAAAAAATTACGTCACTTTACTGTACACAATCTTTAAAACCAGGAAAAAACAACACTTACGATATAAAAAATTTAGGTCTAATATCACAATATTGATATAATGTCAATATACTGCCCAGTTCTAGTTCTAGTCGCCCTAGATTTTGTGGTTTGTTCCGCACTGTGGGCGGTAGTCAGCCCTTGTCGGCTGCTTTTGTGGCTACATTTTGATTGACAGCGGAGCACATGGTCGAGACAAATCTCTCTGATTGGCAGTGCTGAAGAGAAACGGAAGTGAGGACACCAAACAAATGACTAAAGTCAAGAGGGCCTGAGATCAACACAAATATTCTTAATTAGCCATTGAGCTCTTTCGCATAAATGGTTCGTAACTGCTTGTGTTATTATTCACCAGTGCACAGTAACTATTATTTGTTCTTTCAGCAGTGGGCCATGTTGGCTAACTGGCACTGTAAATCTGTCCTCTCAGGTCCTGTTTATACGACAATTTCAACTGAAAACGGTAACCTTTAGTTGCGTTTTGGCTGATCGTTTACACGACAAGTGGCATTTGGGTGCCTGAAAACGCAACATTTTGAAAACTGGTTCCAGAGTGCAATTTTTTGGAAACAGCACCAGCTCCATCGTCATGTAAACTTGCAATATGCAGTTCCTCTGAAAACTGAGACTTTTCGCACAGTATTACAGTTCCAGTCACGAGGCATGCCGTGAGAAAGTCGACCATCACAACAACAATGGCGGCTCTGTTTGTGCTGCTCACCCTGTTGAATTTATCAACGCTTCTCCAGCAAAGTGTAGATTTACTGTAGCAACTCCACCTCGTCGTACGGCCAGACAAACGTTCGGTTGCCATTTTGTTTGTTTATCACCGCTCTGTAGAAGGAAGCGCATGTTGTTTCATTATAAGGTCACACCGCCAACTACTGGCCTTGCATGTAAACTACAGCGTTTTGGTCATTTTTGCGGATCCGTGTGCACGGAGATTGTTACCAAAACGTTGTCGTCTGAACGCAGAACTTCTTTCCAAACGAAAATGAGAAACGATTTGCGTAAACATGGCCACTGTCTTTCGGTTTCCTTGATGACGAATGCAGACTACCGCCACCTGCTGGTATGAAGAGTTACTTCAGCAAAAGCAGGAACATCCTAGATGGTCGTAGGCTTTATTCTTCTCGGTGTGGTCAAATGCAACTTTTTAACCGAGACACAGTCAGCGTGAGGCAATGCAACAGCCACTACTTCTTTGATGTTAATGTGGTGTGTCTGGGCTTTAAGAAACAGATTAGTTGGCACCAGTCTCTCTGGAGCAGTGAGCATATTGTCTTATTATATAACTGTGTTGGTTAACTTTGAAAATACGTTGAAAATCTTGTAAGCAGAACCACTGTCATGTGTCAGCCTTTGCATGGAGCAGTGTTTAGTGTGCGTAACAGCATCTGATGTGATTGTTCAAAGCAATAGCCAACCCCACAGCAGACACTGTCATATCAAATAACATCAGCACAAAGAATTACAAAAAGGAGGCCCCATCAAAGACGCATTTTCACTCTGTGTACAAACATTCCCACAACGTCTCCTTTTCCTTTTTCCTTGCATCAAATTGTGTTGTGAAGTGAAAGCAGGATGAATATTCTCTGCACTTTCAGACATTCTGAATCCTCAGCGCTGACCGCAATTTCAAGGGTCTCAGATCTCTCTCTTACAATCTTATTTCTTTTGTCGGTATTGTATATTCCATGTGGTGCCTCATGGACAAATAGGGCAAAGAAAATGGAGCAGAAAGAGCCTATTTGTTATTTTGCCATTTAAGAGAGGCTAGCACATTATTGTGTATTACCAAGCCATGTTAAAAGAATGCTACGAGTCTGGCAGACACTGTTCTTGTCTGCTGAAGTGGAACAGCGCACAAATGACGAGGCCATGATGCCATTAAGATGGTAATGAGCCCAAACCAGTGTACAAAACAATGTTGGAGCACGAGACAAAAGAAGGCTAAACAACACTCCATAAACACCTTATACTGCACTCAGTGCCCCAGCTTTTACAAGGAGAGACGTGCTGGACGATCCGAAACAAAGCACCAACCCTTCATTGCATTCAGTCTCTCACTAATCAGCAGACAGGAATGCCATTGCTCTGACCATGACTCTGTGGCTTCCCATCAAAGTCTCGAAACATTTCAATAACTGCCCCGGCACGTCTCTGAATGAAGCCAACAGAGGATCCTGCAGCTGAAGTTTCACAGTATTGTTTGGAGTGGGAGGAGTGATCGGCTGGTTTCAGGGTAAATTCCAAAGAGGCCACACCCATGTGCATAAAATTAAGGCATGTCTCTGCTGCGGTTAAAATAACAGTGGTCACTAAATACTCATATACACTTCAGATTGATGATAATCAATTTAAACATATGGTTTTGACGAACGCATGTCAGCAATCACTCTACATTTATCGCCTTGATGAGGAAATCAAGTTTAAAAAGCAGTAATTAAAACGAACAGAAACAAAAAGGGTACATTACATACATTCTGATTAAATAAAGAATAAATTAAAGGTTTAAAAAAAACAGCATGAAGCCTGACTGATACTGGATCTATCTATATATCTATCTGTATATTTAAATCTATCTATACAACGCAATTATCCCTCAAATACGGTAATCAAAACCTTGTGACAAACATATTTAATGGAGGCAAGACATTTTACAGTTTAACTATAAATTTTATTGTCAAAAATGACATCAGTGCACGGGGACAGTAAACTTAATTGGGAATTCAATAAAAATAAATTACTCCAAGCCTCTTATTCTGGATTATCTTCTATAAAAAATGCTTAAAGAAATTAAATACTGACTGCATACTGGACAACATATACACCAATACCACTATACCTGGAAGAGGCTCTGATGCTCTGCATTAGTGGTTGCCAAACTAAAGATAAAAGGTACCACTTGGCTGTATGTTCTTTAGGGAGGTTCCCAGCCAAATTAAGCACATCTTGATTTCAACTCCAGTGGTGTCAAACATATGGGCCTGAGCTGGCCTGCCAATACGTTCAATGTTGATGCACATGTGAAGGCTAAGAGGTGCCTGATTTCCAATTTAAACAGCAGGTAGATACTTCAGGTAAAATGCTGCCTCAGAGGCTTTTCACCTTGGCTAGAATACAGCTATCTGAAATACCAATGAATACTTTGTCTGCTCAGATTTAAAGATATTGTGAGACATATTGTCAACCAGTAGCTACAGTACAAATTATTCTGCATCAGACTTCTGTCTTAAAACAATATTAGTGAAACACTGCTGATGAGGCACTGACAAAATTTCAGATTGCAAATAGTTTATAAGGCAGCAGACGACTTAAAAGTGCTTCTATAATGCTTCAACTTTAGTAGAGCATTATGAAAACATGCACTTGTAATGAAAGTGAGTGGTGAACTGGCTGCATGTGGAAAAACTGAGACATACTGTTGAATTTGCACATATTTTTCTAACATATCGCAGGCTGTTCGTCTTTTGCTTCGTAAATAAATGAATGTTTTCAGGACTAAAGTGAGTTTCACACTCCTGGTTTAAATTAAAACTATTCTGATCTAGTGTTTCACAGCTGCCTCTGTTATCTACCCACCTACAGTATCAACAATCAAAACAAACCCTCTCAGGTAGGGGTCACTGGGGTTTAAACTTTCCTCAGACGCAGATCTTTACATTAAAAGGTTTACATGACACCAATATAAACAAAGCTGCTGTCAACAGGAGCAAACATGTGGTTGGGATTTATGTGATAACATGGGGCTCAGATTAGAAAATGTGGGGAAGGAGGGGTTCAACAATCAGCACTGCTGGCAGATGGCAGACAAAAAAAGGGCCTCACTTTGAAGTCCTGCAGCCACAGGTTTAAGAGAGGATCAAGCCATTGTGTTAACGACAAACCAGCAGACATCACACGGAAATAAGCAGAGTTTGGCATCAATAAAAAGTAGAATTTGTGTGGTAACTTAAAACAAAACACCACACACTTACACAGCCGTTCATTCAGTGTGAAAATGAGCCTCAACACAGCCATACCTGATCAAACATGGACCGAACCACTGCCCCTTGATTGGGGGTACTATATATGATACATAAAATAATATTAGCAAACTTTATGTTTCTTTTGCTTTCTTCTTCACGTTGCTGTGTCTTTTTGTCTTCTATCTTTAACACAAACAATGTGTGAAAACACTTTTAAATTATTGTTTTATACTAAAACTATTCAGTTAAATTTGGTTTCGCCGGATGTTTGATGGGAGCTAGCTTCACTAAACTGACCTTGGGTCGGAGTTCTTTAAAGTGTGCTCATGTGGTTTTTGGTTCACCGCCGAGCCAGTTAAATGTTAACCACACTAACTTGAGATAACACAACATTAACTTGAAGTTTTCAGCGTTTTCAAGTTGTCGAAAAAGGTAAGTTTCAGTGTGTGACGCGGCTGAAACATATCCATGGGAATCAAAGTAGCTCAGCGACAGTTGGTGTCATAAACTTACCTGAGAGCAGGCTCAGCAGCACACAGCACACCCGGCATATCCACGGCTCCATTCCCGCTCCGGATAGTCCACGACTTCTTGGGTGAAACTTGGTGGGAGAACTTGTGCTGAGTTCGTGTGAAAAGCGGCGGTCCAGCTCGACTGAAGCATCCAAACTCCACTCCTCCTTCTCCTCGGCTCTCTGCAGGTGCACAGCGGAGCGCGCCGCAGGGTGTCACGTGACAGGCGGAGCTCCCAATCCAGATCCAGTGGTGCCCTCTGCAGGTGTGAACTGGGAGCTGTCCCTCTGTGTGTCATGGAGGACAGGTGTTCTTGTATGGTGTCCTACAGTCATTACACCACCCTTGTTTTCTTCAATTTCTTGCTCATTTTAATGCCTGGTACAACTAAAGGTTGTTTGGACACATATAATAACAACAAGCAGAAGAATAGGAAGACATCAAGGAAGCTGATATCACAATCTGCATTTAGCATCAGCTGAGTCATTTTGCAGGTTGCATCATCTGGAAATTGTATTGCAGCAATTGAAAAGTAAAAGTGGTTGAATATTGGAATAAATTTGCAAAGTACACTTTTGTATCAGTGGAAATCACTACACAATAACAAATAAATAAATAAATAAATGTTGGCTTTGCTTCACAAGAGAAAATCTGATTTCAAAATACCACTCTTAAAGTCACAGATTTCAAAAATAGTCAAAATGTCACAAATTCTATCATCTAAACAAAAATCTGACAATACATAAATTGCATGTAGACAGCATGGACATGTTGGTGATTTGTTTTTAATGATAAGTGTTTTGCTTCACAAGAGAAAATGTGATGTTTAAAAATGCCACTTTTACATCGACTCCAGTTGTTCCCATGAGAGCAGAATTCAAAATGTTCTAGAAAATTCAGTTTTGGAGATAAAATTCTGATATTTGCCAAACTTCATCAACCACGACTCCAAAATATTGTCAATGTTTTTCAGGAAGATTGGAAATGTATTTAGCAAGAGTTGGATGGTATATGTTTACAGTAGTGTTTACAGTCAAACGTTTTCATGCACTGCAGGCTCAATTTTTGATAAATCAAAAATCCGAGAAACAAGTTTTGTGGAGGACAGTCTGGAGATGCTCTCTAGCAAGTTTGGTGACAATTGAGCAAAAATTGTGGGAGGAGATACGTTTTTATAAGTTTTACAGTTTCTGAAAAAAACAGAGTGATGGACTTCATAATTTGTAATGAGCCTAAATGGACAAAAGTTTCTGCAGTACTGGGGCTACACTGTGGGGAAGTTTCAAAACTGTAGCATGTATCGTTGGTTTGGTAGGAATTTTTTAAGTTTTTAAATTTAAATGTTTATGTATAAAGTTTGGTGAGTTTTTGCCCATGGGAAGTATGATTTCCTCTGAAGAAGAAGGAACGAAAGAAAGAAAGAATTCTTCCGATTACAAGCAGCCCGGACCCTGAAAATAGCTCATAAGAGTTTAATTTAAGAGCTGATATCTCGCCATTTTCCATTGTTTTCTTGATAATAACCAAAATCACTTAAGTTCTTACATCAATAGCTGTGGCATTGCACTGCCAAAAACAGTGCTTTTAGGCATTTCCTGTTTTCTTTTCTGTCTGTTAGTCACATGATACACACAGGAGTTAGTACTTGATTGCGTAACCATTGTTTTTGATGACTGCAGCCATGTGTCTTGGCAGGCTCTCCACCAGCTTCTGACATTGTTCTGCAGTCACAGCAGCCCATTCCTGTTGCAAAAATTCAAACAAATTTGCTTTGTTTTTGGGCTTGTGGTTCTCCATTTTGAGTTTGATGATGTTCCACAGGTTTTCAGTTGGATTTAGATCTGGTGATTGAGCAGGCCAAGGCATGGTTCAAATGTTCTGGTTCTCCATCCAGGCTTTAACTGACCTTGCCGTGTGGCAAGGGGCATTGTCTTGTTGGAAAATCCAGTCATTCGAGGCAGGAAAGAGTTTATCAGCTGATGGAGGAAGACTGTTTTTAAGCGTAGCCCTGTACGTGACCTGGTTCATTGCCCTGTTCCACCCATACTGAAACAACCCCAGATCATCACCGATCCTCCCCCATGATTTACTGTAGGGGCAAGACAGTCTGGTTTGTAGGCTTCTCCAGGCTTCCTCCTTACCAGTAAATTGGCTGGAGTGGGCATCAACTCAAAATTGGATTCATCACTGAAGAGAAACTTAGCCCAATCATCAACAGTCCAATCCTTGTGATCCTAGCAAAGCGTAAGCGGGCCTTCCTCTGCCTTTCGTTGATGAAGGGCTTCTTCCGTACCCTGTGTGACTTCAGACCAGCTTCAAGAAGTCGGTTTTCAAACTGTCCTTGCTGAACAAGTCACATTTCTCAACAGTGCCCACTCATGTTTAAGGTCCCTGGAGGTCTGATGACGATTCTTGACACAGGAACAGATGAGTGCACCGTCCTCTCGTGGGGTAGAAAGACGTTTCCTGCCTCGGCCAGCTAGCAATTTGGTAGTACCATGTTGGGCTTGCTTTTTCTTTGTGAAATGAACTCTGTCTTGACGATCTTCAGTTTTTTGGCTACCTGTCTCTCACTTATGCCAATTTCCAGCAGTGCCAAGATGGCTGCCTTTGTGGCCTCACATAATTCTTTTGTTTTAGGCATTATGTGAGAGCTGACAACTTCTGAGTTGTGCTAATGTAAGCAGGAAACCACTCCAGGCCTGCACATTGAAGGCATGAAATGGCCTCTTTTATACCCTGGGAATACAATTAAGCTTAAGCATGTCAAATAGAACATAAAGTATTATGGAATCAGCTGCATTTTTTGTCCTGTTCATTGTATTCTTCAGGTAATATACCTTTAGTGGTACCAGGCATTAAAATGAGCAAGAAATTGAAGAAAACAAGTTTGGTCTAATAATTTTTTTCCATGACTGTCTGTGTGTGTCGTCCAGTGGGGAGTCCACTGAGGAGGAGACAGTCAACAGTCCAACAGTTGAATAAGTGACTGATGGTTTTAATAGGACAGTGTTTGTTATATATTCAGTGAGCAGGTGCTCCGCTAAAGATACATATTTTGAGTCTTTTTGAAACTACCTCTCAGTAGTTGGACTTTTTAATTTCTTGTTTGTGCATGAAAACACTGTTGAGTCTTTTAAAAAAAGGCTGAAGTTACTGAAGTGAAGGATTTTGGTTTTAATAAAAATGCAGCTAATTGAGTGTAAAAGGGAATGTATCCCTCTCTAGCATCGCCACTTGCTGGTCGTTTTGATTTATCATTAAACTTGTTTTTTGTGTTGGTATTCTGTGCTATCTCAGATTCAAACTCCACCATCTTTTCAATCAATAAATTTAAGAAGTCGAAAATTTTCCTCGATTTCGGTCGTGGCTTGTCATCAAGGGGTGATGGTGGGTCCTGAAGCCAGACCGGTTCATTAAAATCATAGAAATAATTCTTACTTCTCCACTTACTCCTGGTGAGACCTAATCATGAAGATAGTTCTGGTTTTCTTTGTAAGATCTCTGCCACCACACAAAACAACTTATGTGAATGTAATTTGTGTTGGCCAAAGCATTTTAAGATGATGCTTGAAAAATGATTTATGTGAACAGAATCTTTGAGATAATGTTACCACTAAATGTAGAAGTGTCTGGTTGTGCAGAGAACATCATATAACTGCATTGTCTTGTCATACAAGTAGCAAATGAGTCAGTGTAAAAGTGTCACACTGACCACATCACTTGAAGGATCCTTTAGTAAACACCAAAACAATACACAAACCATGAAGATGCTTGGAAACTGTGTTTAATAAAACTCCATAAATTTAAGTCTATACATCTGACAATTCTGCACTATGAATAAATAAAACATTTTATCACAAAAGGACAAAGCAGGTGGCAACATGAACGTCCCCCGTCGTAAAAAATACAGTACTTCAAAATGTGTAGTATTCCAATTTCAGTATCTAATTTAATACAAGTGATTTATTCAACGTTTAACAAAATGGTCTAAAGTGCAAAAAAGATCAATATGTACTCTATAAAAGTTCACGTGTAAAAAAAACAAAAAGGAAAAACATTGTTCAGTCATTTTAAAGTCGTCCTCAGCTTTAATGTCTAGTGTGAACAATAAGCACCGTGATTCCTAACTGTAACAATGTGCCAGATGTTGCGTCGTGTCCCAGTAACCAGGCGCTCCTCCGTAGCCAGGACGCACCCACAGATTGGGCCTGGAGACGTTTGGCGGTCTGCTGCGAGGCCTGAAGCCGTAGTGAGGCCGAGGAAGGATGTGAACTTTCCCTGGTACCATCTTCTTAGGATGCCACGAAGAAGCAGCGGGATTCATCGCCTTATAAAGGAAACACAAAATAATTTAATCTAAAGTAATAATAATAAAACAGAACAAACCCAAACTGTTTTGAAGTTCACTAACACTGACACTGAATAACTTCCCACCCTCCTCCAGACCTGCATGAGATATCTAGTTATGGGAACTCTATAAAGTATTATGCAATACCTTGTAAGAGCAGTGGCTGTTGGGGACGGTGAGGGGGGAAGTGCGCGTGCTCTCCTCATCAGAAGAAGAACCTGAGTGGTAGTCTGACGTCACCCTCTCCAAAGCACTGGTCACCTTTGCAACATCTTTGTCCTCCTCATCGTCGTTTGAAAAACTGGCCACTGAGAAGCAAGGATTCTGCTCTCCGTACCTAATAATGTGAACAGAGAGAGAGAACACCAATGGTTTTAGAAGGACAGACACACTTAACAGGAAATGATTATTGAACAGTTGGGCCGCGAGGCAAAGATTAAGTTTAAAAATTATTCTGTTCAAGTTCAGGACAACTGGGACCAAGTTTTCTCCTTACGTATGACACGTAAGGCTTAATGTCTCCTTAGTTGAGGGACTTACACAGTTGCACAGAATCCCTTAAAAGGTGTCCTTTGTTTAGGAAAAACCCTTTTCACTGCGTTGAAAGATTTTACAGCGGTTAAAGTTTCTATGGAGATTGTTTGTTTGCTTGGACGTCTCACAAAGTTGGCTTATAGTTAGATAGTGAAAAAAATGGCGGAAGAAAAGACGACAAGACAAACATATTGGTGAGAGGAAGAAAAGATGAAATGTCTGGAGGAATACAGTCAGAATACAATACCAGAAAACAGAAAATGATTGTAGGAAGAAACAAAAATTAATTTAGTCAAATCTAAAGTGTGAAATTAAAAGTGTATCTATCTGGTTCTCCTGGTCACAGAACACTCTTCACAGGGTGTGTTAGATTTTTTTCCATTCATCATCATAAACTTGGTCATGTGGCAGTTAAGGTAGAGTCAGAGGTACCTTAAGTTTTATTTCAGCTTGCTTTGGTTGCTAAGGTCTTTTGTGCAACAGGTTAGGGATTCCTTAAATATACGACCAAGACAAGGAGAAAACCATCAATACTGGAGTGAGCATTTTAAGGAAATCTTAATGAGAAGACTTAAGGGTGTTTTGTGCAACTGGTTTTATTTTGAGGAAACTTGGACCTTTAAGGAAAATCTTAATTAAGGTGTTTTGTGCAACTGAGGAGATCCGTAAAATCGGCAACCTTGTTGAGTTCTGTGGTCGTTTTCAGCCGTAACTGTACTGTCAAAAAACATGTGGTTCAAGCTGACATTTCTGCTGTACTTATTTTATGCATGTTGTTGCTTTTCTATCATCTTTGCGTATGTGTACACTGTATTTGAACATGTGCTCCACTTTACCTTACACACTAACCAGTCTGGGCTGTGGTAAACCAGTACCTGAGTGGTCTGCGAAGTTGTACTGTTTTTGTCAGTGGAGTCTGGTGGCTATGTTCTTCAATTCCCTGTCAGAAAAGGCTGCCCGACGCCAAGGTAAACAATGAAAATATTCTAAATAGTGTACAGTTAGGGGCCGTACATATGCCATGTTTTTTGCGCCCTAAAATTAATTGTTTTCAATGTAGATGAGTAGCAGGCCTGCTCAAACGCCAAAGTGACGCCGTCGCAGCACACGTGTTCCCGAGCACCTTTTTAAGGCGCGGCGGCTGTGCCCTGAGACATACGGGCACAGACAAGGCACAAGAGTAGCACCCTGTGCCCAACCTCGCGTTTTCCAGGCATTTAAGGCATGGCATGTGTATGGCCCTTTAAGCTGACATTGATTTTTTTTTTTTGGTGGACCTTTTTACGTGGCTAAAAAAGGATTTAATACTTTGAAGTTATTTGAAATAAACATTGTGATTCAGTTTAGTCTAACAATGTAGGCTACCTGTTGCTTTCTTTAAAAAAATGTTTTTTAACCATCACATTTCTAAAAGAACTGCAACTAATGCTTATTTAATTTATTCATCTGTTAATTAATTATTATGGATTAGTTTGTTTGGTCTATAAAATGTCAGGAAATTGTCAACGTATCTATCAGTGTATCTCAAAGCTCAAAATAACGTCCTCAGGTGCCTCGTTTTGTCCACAACCCAGCCATATTTAGTTTACTGTCACAGAGAAGTCAAGAAGCCAGAAAATATTCACATTTATGAAAAGCTGGAATTAGAGAATTTTGACTTTTAATCAACTGTCAAAATAGTTGGTCATAAATATAATGTTTACAACTAATCAATGACTTGTTGCAGCCCTACTTTCCAGTGAGTCTTTGAAATATCTGCTCCAGTCCTGAATTCGACAACTATTCGTCATTTTCGTCGAACTGCAAACTTCTTCAAATTTTGTCTCAGCTCTCTGATACCAATTCACTCCAAGTCTCACCTGCAGCACACCTCCCCAGGGTCCACCCACAATGTGAGTTCACGGGACAATCCCAGGTCACTATATTCAATCCCACTCTCCCGGCAGGCCCGAAGGAGCTCTGGATCCTGCCTGTGGAACCTGTTCAGTCGAATACACCTGCAGAGCACACAAAACTGACTTCAGCTTCAACAGTCTGAACACCACCTGCACACATTGATGAAAAGACATTCTTAAAAAAGCTGTGTTGGACAGAGGACAGAGAGCAGCACCTGTACGCCTGTCCTTTGCTGGGGTTGTCGGGGTACCAGTGCCCCTTGAACTTCTCCTGCAGAGCAACAGCGAGCCTCTCAACAAACAGGTCGATCTTGTCCGACTCCAACTTCTCCCCCTTTTTCACAAGCCTCTTCAGGAAGAATACGACAGCTGCGATTTCTCTCCTCATATTTCACGTGTGTTTCATCACGTTCGTACAGCTTCTAGAAGTAGATTAGGTCACGTCAGACGGGCAGCAAGTACACAAAACATGACAAGCATTTCTCTGCTGAAATGTTAGTGGATAATAGTGTCAATGAGTCTTCTAGTTTTAGAGACATTTACTTCCACATGGCAACATGTACCATTTTGGAATAAACCTCTTCATGTCTCTGATAAGTAGCACTGATATTTTACATTTTAAGGCCTGTTACACAACCTGACTCAACTACACTTGTGATTTTACCCGCCAACGTCACACCCAGACCATCAAGAGTCTCAGCTGCAGCTTGTTTTTAAGTTATTTTGGCATTTTTGAGTCTTTTCCATTAAAGTTAGCTTGTGTCCATGTGCGTGAGGCAACAGCTGCTGTTTACTAGGATCTCTTCCTTTAAAATAATGAATGGAAATTAATTTCGCTTTGTTTTTGGTGTCATCCGTTGACTTCAGTTAACGGTCCGGCGATTATAGATGTCCCATAAAGGCGGGCTGTGACGCACTAGTTCCGGTTATCCACGCATCACCACACTCCACAACACGGGCTACTGTGCTGCGCCTGGCGTGTTAGCTAGTTAAGCTAACGGTGCTAGCCTTGAGCTAGCTGTGATGCTATCTTATCCGCGCCGAAATACATTTGAAACCAACCTCATGGTGAATAAACACAAGAGTATTCCCTTAGGGGAACATGAGGCTGTTAGCATTAGCTTCACAGCTTATGTAAGTTAATGCTAACAGCCTCATGTTGCTAACAAACACAGCCATCTCTTAATTAGACACCGTGGCCAAAGTTGGTAATTGTCTTGATAAATTGTGATTTTTACACACAAATAACAGTAAGACACACTTATCTTAGATGCTGAGACATGTGTATGCACCTTAGCTTACCTTTGTGGTGCTCTCCTCCAGCGTGTGGACGTAAAATGAATGAGAGGGGAAGTTAGCCAACAGAAGAACCCTTGAGGTCCAGCTGTTAGTACCGCCCCTTACAGGACAACTCCCGCCCACCAATCATTCTCATTGGTTGTTACCGGACCACTACTCTGCATTCATTGGTCGAGCCCATTTCGTCACGGGGTGAGTCATACAGCTCGTTACTGTTATGACTCACAGTGTCGGCATGTGTTTATTGTTTGGTGAGCATCCAGTGACGTCATCGCATCAGGAGAAATGTAAAGCAAAGAAACAAAAACATTCACCGGGAAAAATAGTAACATCTTTTATTATCATTATTATTTTTAAAGATGATCCAATTTTAGTGTTTTTCTCTCGCGTAAAAAAAAATATATTTTCTAGTTTAACTTCCAGTGGGGAGCCATTAAAGCGTGGTGTTCCGTCTCTAACTCTCAAAACTTGACTTGTTTTATTTTATTTTTCAATGCATTTAATTTTATTAAATACACAGAGTCTGGATATTCCAGATTTTCATTACATAAATTGTAGAAAATATGTCTTATAATGTTAAAAAAAACTTAAACTTGATTAATCTAGCACCTTTCATACAAGAAATGCAGCACAGAATGCTTTACAATAAGGGCAGTATAAGCACTGAATGAACATAAAACAGAACTGATTCATAAATTCATAGCATTGTAAAACTATAAATCATGAAATGATGTAATACTTTAAAAGAGTTGCAGCACCGTGATGCATAAAAAAAGTTTCAGACCTGGAATATCAGAGCTAGGTAAAGGCTAAAGTGAACAGATATGTTTTTAGCTTTGTAGGTAACAGAAAAAAACTTTCAAAAAATCCTCAGGGTCTACTAAACAAATCAAGTAAATCTGAAATGTATGACATAAATAATAAATACCTCGCCCAGGGTAACAGTCTGGTGCAGGGAGAGTTTTAGAATAACTGCTGTCCTGAGGGATGATGAGGACTCATTTCTTAAAATCTGGAGCCCTTTCCTAAATTATTTACCATCTACACTTTAAAAAACTTTGTTTAAAGGTCAGTACCCCTCTGAGTAGAAACAAACTACGCCTCGTGCCATGTGAGATTTCTTAAATGCTTATTTTGTATACTTTTGGGATCATCTTTAACCATATGCTGTTACTGAGAGTCACAGGACAGTGTACCTCACTTTGTGGGTTACTGTCATTGTCAATAGTCCTGTTGTCTTTTTTTATTTTATTATATTTTATTTTATCTAATTTTATTTTGTCTTATTTTATTTTATTTTGCTTTATTTCATTTTATTTATTCTATTTTATTTCATTTTATCTTATTTCATTTCATTTTATTTTACTTTATTTATATTTTTCTTTATTTAAAAAAATATTATTATTATTATTTTAACCATGTTTTCACAGCCATATTCTGCATCTGTATGTTATTTTATACCAAATGTCCTTTTTCATGTTGTATCTATGGGGCAGGGGTCTGACTGTTCTGTAACACTGTAAGTGTTCTGAAAATAATGACAATGTTTTTAAGAATGTCTAAATAATCTGATAGTTTTCCCAATTTACAATTTTTGAGCTTTAAATTTTCACTAGTAGCCAAATATGTTTTAAAATCGCTATCTTAATAAATATATAAAGGAGGGTAGTCTTTGAAGTCAAAACATTTCATCAGAACTTGACTTGTTAACCCTAATTATTTATTGTGTGAGTCTTTACAGGAGAACTGACCGACATATAATAAAATATATCATGTACCAAATACCAAACATTGCTGAACAGGTATGGAGCATCATTTACATGCAGTCACACTGCGGCTAATAATGACTTGCTTTATATTCACTATGGTTACATTATACCATAAAATAAATGTTTTTGATAGGAAAAATTATTTCTTATGTTTACTCTAATTCTGTTGTTGTTGTTGTTTTTCTACTGATTATAATCAAATTGTCACACTTACAGCCTCAGCACAGTGACGATATATATTTTAATATTTTCCTTTTCATATCGTAAGCACTGGTGTTTAACACTGTAGCATGATGCACATTTTATTTTTACTTTATTTATGGTTTTATATTTGCACACTTCTATTTCACACTCCTCTTTTTACTTCATATAATTCTCTATCCTTTGTGTCGGAGCAGCTGTAAGCGAATCATAACTTCCCCTCGGGGATCAATAAAGTGTTACTGGCTCTGATGTGATTTCCCGGAAATTACAGCCACTGTTGTAGTTTCGATGATTTGTCCACAAGGGGGCACACAACCTCCACGTGCCACTCAGTGCAACATGTGTTCAGTCTTGCAGTTGTGGTGCAGTCTGTGTATGAATCCAGGAGGTCAGCAAGTGCGTCTTGATCAGGTTGTACATTGTCTCTGCTGCCAGTATTATCAGTCATTGTTGAATCCTTAGGTACACCTTGTTAGTACCAGGTTGGACCCCTTTGGTTGGACGTGTTGTTGGTTCAGAGATGGTCTTTGCAGCACCTTGGTTGGAACCAGTGGTTATTTGACTTCCTGTTGCCTCTTTATCATCTTGAACCAGTCTGACCTCTGGCATCAACAAGGCATTTTGGCACACTGGATACTTTCTCTTTTTTGGACCATCCTCTGTAAACCCTAGAGATGGTTGTGTATGAAAATCCCAGTCGATGAGTTTCTAAAATACTCAGACCACCATTTTGTGGCTGTTAGATTCCTTTATAATCCTGTAAATAATAATGACGGCACCGTCTTCTTGCAGCAGTGGCCACGATCAAGGAAATCCTGACACATGACGTTATGTAGTAAAAATAATTTTATTGAAATATTTTACAAAAAAATACAAACTGTCACTTAAGCACAAATCACACAGCATGTGTAAGGTCCATGAACACACACAATAAATAGAATCACACAACACAAATGCAGCCTTGTTCAACATCGGAAAACAAATCAACAAAGAGTCAAGTCTAAGGGAAGGTGAAGGTGTAACAGGTATGCTTACATCTCCAGTAAAATATAATGACACAACCAAATATCCAGGCAGCCTGAAATGTTTCTGCAGAGCAGAGGCGTGAGCCCAGGCATGTTTCCACAGTATACAAAAAGACACAGCATTCATAATTAAAACACAAATAAAAACATAAAAAGATTGAATGACTTGCATTAAGGACCGGCAATCTGAATAAGCTCAAACGCTCAAGCACACTGAAAACATTTATCCAAATAAAACCAAGATAAAAGTTTAAAATGGAGCTAAAACCTTTAAGTTTAAACCCTAAAAGGGGTCAAATACATTTAATCTCTTACAAAGAGAGCAAAAGAGATAGTGACAATGCTGAGTTTCTCTAAACATCGATCTGAATATAACCTCGTCTTTGCCAGCTTATTATACTCAACAGCTCTGTGACAATATTCTTTTAGATATTTCCTATTTAATAAGGCTTCTGATTTTTTTTCTCTTTCTTGCATAGGGTTCCTGAATAACAAATTAAACCAAAACCGCAGGCCGAACGCACCGACTGTTAATAATACAGCTTTGTTCCGAAGAATCAGGGACCTCCAGAGGCACAGTAGACCAAACTATCCCGTTTGTATTGCTGTGGCGTCAACGTAGCGTTCACACGTCAATACAGGAGAGAGGGCGACAAAAGTTAACACTAAAGGAAAAATTAAAAAGATAAATAAAGCAAATCATATAAAAAACATACGGCGATGAAATCATTTCCACATCAACACCTTTAGAGTAAAAATCTATGGTTCGTAATGACACACTGAACCAAACCTCGATGTAAATCACGACTACATTTTACATCAGTTTGGTATTGCATCATCGTCTGCTAATGGAGTCAAACACACCGATCAGCCAAAACATTCAAACCACTTTTGGAAACGTTTGGTTCCTGGCATTCATGTGGACACCACTTGACGCACTCCACCCACCCAAACAACGCTGTGGACCTAGCACACCCCTCCATGGCTACGACACGTCTTCGTAACAGTGCCCCCCCCAAGCAGAGCAATGCGCCATGCCTCACAGAAACTGGTCAGGAATGGCCCGAAGAACGTGACAGAGAACTCAACGCATCCACCCAGGCTCCAAATTCCCCAGATCCCAATCTGATCAAGCATTCACGGGACATGCCAGGACCCCAGAGGTTCCCCGATCCACTGTGGGGCGTTCTTGGATTGGACTTGGCTCTGACGAGTCAAGGCATGGACACAGGACTTCTAAGGGTTTGCTTTAGGGTCTGGCACTGGCGCTTTGGAGGTGGATCCTTAGGGCGCGTTCACACCAGGATAGTCCAGGGGACTCGGTTCAATTGGGCGGGGAATGCCGAAAAATTTCACACCTTCATTTGGTTCGGTTCACTTTCACACTGCACTTTTTAAAGCGGACCAAACCGCCTGGACAACGTCACACAGTTACAACAGCTGCTTGTTTGGGGGCGCTATTGCGCGAAACGACCGCTGACCAGGAAGAAGAAAAGCATAAGGAAGAAGAAAACCAGGCTCATCGATTGGCCAGAACCGAAAACAGAAATCCATCCCCTTCCATTCCCTATCCAGCATGTTGCTCTGTACATGAGACGAATGCAGCAGTAGCGAAAAAGACGGCACAGAGCGAGAGACTACGACGTGCTGCTGTGGTTAAACAGACGCTGAGCGAGGTATTGCAAGGATTTAAAAGTTTTCAGATCACATATATGTCTGTAAATCATACATATGCACTGCGCTCTACGTCACTTCCTCTCTTTGGTTCACTGGATAGTCTGGTTGCATTTCCCACTGTAAGCGAACTGCACCAGGGTTCACTTGCAAGTGAACCAAGACCCAGGGTTTGCTTGTTTTGCCCGCACCAGAGTTCAAATGAGCGTTCACACCACTCCAAATGAGCAGAACTATCCGTGGAAGCGGACCAGGATTCGTTTAAAGTGAACCAGTGTGAGTGCGCCCTTGTAGACGTGTCTGTCGAAAGGTGGGGTAGTGACACGTCCCACAGATGCTTGATCAGATTCGGATCTGGGGAATTTGGAATCCAGGTTGAAGCCTTTCACTCTTTGTCACGTTCCTCTGTAATTCCTGAGCATTGTTTGTAATGAGGCAGGGTTCATGTTCTGCTGGAGGGGGGCACTGCCATTGAGGAGTGTAATCGCCATGAAGGGTGGGACTTAGTGCGCAGTAGAGTTTGGAGAAGTGAAGTGCTTCAAGTGGCGTCCACATGAACACCAGGACCAAAGGTTTCCCAGCAGAGCATGGCATTGTGACGAGATGGTCAGTACTGTTCATGTCATCTGTCAGTGGGTTTAATGTTTTGGCTGATGGGCGTAGGTGCAATTTACACATGAAACAGAACAAATACAGACTTTGGTTTGGCAGCTGGATTTCTTTTTCAATAGTTAAACCTTTCCTCTTCTCCTGATAGCCCTCAGTCAGCGTACAGCCTCGAACATACGACGTGTGCTGTCCTAAATATCAACTAAGTCTCCCCAGCTGTAATAACAATTACTATAAACCTAAAAGTTCAGTTCAAAACAAAACACCTACTATCACTTTAAGCCTCGGGTGTATTAACGGATATTTCCACTTGGTGCTTGCCAACCAGCTGTTACAAAGTATTCGTTCTTGGGCACTCCCAAAATAGTCATCACCCTCCCAAACAAAAACCTGCACAGCTACAACAGCCTTGTTAACTCTCACAGTCTGATTTGTCTGAGATGCTTTAGGGTACTTTGGGGTGTTGTCTTGCACTTGCCCTTTTACAAATTATCTTTTTACCTACTTTAATGCTATTTTTTTTACTGTTGAATCCAGACTTCATAAACTGAAAAGTCAAATTAGGGCAAGTTGAAAACTTATATTTAAAGACATTATATCTCCCGTGCACAGCTGCGAGTAAAAGCTAAAACCTCGTCCATGCTTTACATTGAAACAGTAATCAAACACCACTGCTGGCAGTGCCTGATGTCATGAATATGATCGTCCAGCTTATCTGCATCAAGTATTCTGCACCACACCACGTTATTAAACACTGTAACTCAACACTTTCTGCAGAGCACCATCAGATCAACATATCCTCCTGAGACCTGAACTTTTGTTTGGTAAGCATTTTCAATTTTTCCAGCTATCTGGGATCAGTAGGACTCAATAAGTATAAATAACTTAACGATTATTAAGTCCCTATGTCTTCAAACAGTGTCTCAGCTTGTTACTGTCGCTAAAACTGGTCAAATTTGTTGCCATATCAAACTACAAACATTATTAATCATAAATAAACTACTTTCAACCATATAATGTGATCAGGTTTTGACCTTGTCCACTTGTGCGTCAGGATCGGCCTCAGACTGACTTGGAAGAGATGGCAGCCATCTTGTTTTTACATGGATTAGTGTATTGAGCTCTTATCACCACTAGATGGCACAAAAAAGTGTCCACGAACGAGGACAACAGGTGTAATAGGGAATTCATACTTCTGCTTCGAATCGACGCCGTAGCCTAACATGCACCTCCCCAAAAATGTAACTACACGTCATGGCGACGCAGATCTGTGAAGAGCAGAATTGTGAAGACAATAAAGCCTCCACAAAAATAGCATTGTAAGTCTGGCTTCATATGAGCAGAGGAAATCTCTGCTTGTTGCTAGGCTAATTTATACAATGTAAAATGCCATAGGCTTGTGCTAATAACATTAGCATGTTTGGAAAACGTGTTCAGCATAAGACAGTAGTTTGTCGGTGAACCTTGTGAGTTGTAATGGAGCCAAATTTGTAACATAACCTTTGTTAAATATTGCTGTTGTACCTGGTTTCATATGAGTAGAGGAAAAGATCACTAGCAGCTAAGCTAATTTATACAATGTAAAGTGCCATCGGCTTGTGCTAATAACATTAGCATGTTGTATTCATGGGGGAAATGTGTCCAGATAAAGAAAAATGTTTGAAATTGTCTCTTTAAAGCCATGTTTAATGTGTGTTTTAAATCAACTAATCTTCTTCTTCTTCACAGAAACTGCCGACTACTGTTTTGGAGGTGTACCTATAGAGACACACCACCACAAGTATAAATGCTCACAACGGCGTAGGCGACGTGCGCAGGGTCTGCGGACAACTATAAAGCCCGCTTAAGTTAAGTAGAATCCAGTATAAGATCAAGTAAAGCCCAAATGTGATGTCCTCACAGGAGGACAGAGTCTCAGGAGGATATGGAGGAGGATCAATCAGTGCTAAAACCCATATTCGTCTATCCACGTCTGACATAATGAAAAGGGAGGGAAAGAAGCTTATAAAATGTATCTACAGAAAATAAAAACAATGAAAACTGAAATGTTTTGACAGCAAACTAAAAAGAAAACATCAATCCTTTCCTCTTCTCTCCTTCTTATGCAGACAAACTGTTTTCTGTCTGTATTCAGGTGAATCTTGAAAGATGTTCTTTAAGGATCATGTCCAACAGGAGCATGTCGTCATCGTGTACAGGGGCCGGGAAACTCATCACCCAAGTCCACCTTGTATTAACATGCATCCTGGCTACATGAGATGGGTGGAATTCAGGTCACATGCCACACCAGCACTTTGTTTGAAACTGCAAACCACCATTAATCCTTGCATCACCACCGCAACAGTGAGAGCGGAGGCCGTGTCAACGCAGCCCTTAATGCTGCTCTGAAGCAGACCAAACAACTCGACGTCACCATAGTGTCGTAAAAGTCACTCAATGTACATAAAGGCTTTTTGGGCCTCGCTGCAGGCAGCACTTTGAAGTGTTTGTCAGCGTATTCCCAGCAGCAGAGACCTGAAGCCCCGCCTTGCGCCTCACTCCACGGGGCTGCCGCCGCTGCTGCTGCTGCTGGCCTTGACCCCGGCCCTGCTAATGTGCAGCCAGGGCAGCTTGGCACAGTTCTTAAAGAGCTGTTCAATAGCAATGTGGCGCACGTGCAGCTCTGACGCCAGCGAGTCTTTCTCCTGCACGGCCACTGTCAGCTCCTCAAAGACCTCTGTGGAGAGAGACGGGCAAAGAATGAGTGGCTTTGTTCACACAGACGATCAACACAGACAGTTAAGATAAGGAAAATCTATAATACAGATTACTGAGGGAGCAAAGTTTAAAGACAACATGGCAAAAATACTTAACTTCAGTCAAAGATGTCAGTGTTATGTAGCGAGGAATACTTATTTAAAGGAACAGTGTGTAAGATTTAGGGGGATTTAGTGGCAAACAGAGATGAGGATTACAGATTAAAACCAGCGGGAACTTCTCCTGGTTAGAATTCCTTCTGTGTTCATTGTTGAGGAGGTTTTTGCTTATTTGTCAACTCTTTTCAATTGGGGTTTTCAAACTTAAACAAAGCTTGGCAGTAGGACAAAACTGATAACAGAATTTCTGGTGCAAAAATATCAAAAATATTCAACCAGTCAAAAATCAAACATTTCAAAGGACGTCAGACTAACCATGTTTTGTGTCATTTAAACTGGGCTAGTTAGGGGGAGAACTTACATCTGTCTTTAAGTGGTCTATAAAAATTACCTGTAGAGGTCTCCTCTCCAAAACAACCCCAGATCTATTGATTTAAGCTGAAGAAACATTTAAATAAATCAGTTTAACGTTACAAATCAGTGTTTTTCTGATGCTGTTCACCATGTTGGAGATGAGCCGCTAGCCCCCTACCTGCTGACGTTCACCTTTTTTCTCTGATATATTAAGATCCAGATGTTCAGGAGGTTTTAACTGGGAGCTGAATTATCCACAGAGGTCTCCACCAACTTTTGCGTGGCAAGTGGCGTACGCCTCTTTCAGGCTCCATTTTGTACGCAGTGTTTAAAAATGAGACCCCAGCTCCCTATGTAGACATAAACGTCTCATTCTAAGGTAACGAAAACACAACAATTCTTATTTTCAGGTTTTTACACACTAAAGAAAACTTCTGCCAACATATCCCCCTAAATCCTACACACTGAACCTTTACACGCGTTTATGGATATGGAGACATTTGTTTAGACCATAAAAATTTGGGCATGT
This sequence comes from Cephalopholis sonnerati, assembly GCA_019142605.1. Lineage (NCBI taxonomy): Eukaryota > Metazoa > Chordata > Actinopteri > Perciformes > Serranidae > Cephalopholis > Cephalopholis sonnerati. The sequence goes on from JAGQAX010000017.1 coordinate 34,812,788, forward strand.
GTGGAGGAGCAATAACCTCTCCATCTGTTTCGAGTAAAGTGAGAAAAATATGTGGAAGTGACTGCTGCCCTGTGTCGGCCAGGCACCCACTAGACTTCACGTCATCAGAGGACTCTGACATTAGCTCGTGTCATTTCCCTCTTGACACTGGCCAGAGATACACTGTGCTCAATTGATCGCTCACTACAGACGACTGATGAGAAAAACATCAAGGGCGTTTAATAATAATTAAGGTGTCAGTTAAAATGCCAAAACCCTCACAGCGATGTTCTGTTGTAACCCCTGCCACATGAACCTCTCTGCTGTCTAGTGGGTACTGGACCATGACGTAAAAAAAGCTTAAGATGAGATGTGTGTAGCTGAGCTGTTAGTGTGTGTAACAGACAATAGGTCTCACTGATAAGGAATGGAGTAAACAGACAGGCAGGGTACGCATGATTGAGCACACAGTGCCCGATTCAACACAGCTGGTCACATGGAGGAAGATGATGTGTTGACTGGAGAAGCCTTCCAGTGTATATCAGCCCCTGTGTTATTGAGTCTGGGTATGCTGCTCATAAAAACACTCTCTAACTGATACAGCGTCTTCCTGAGGTCACAAGAATCTAATGTGGGGTTTTATTAGAGATACGCATTACAGATTCAAGGTAACACAAAAAATACTGGCATTCAGACTGCTGAACAATGTGTGAAAGGTTCAATGTGCCGTGTCCTTGGATGGTCCCAGTGCCCGGGTTGTAAAGTCATTCTTCGACTTTGGTGTGTTAGTGAGCTTTTAAGTTGTAATGTGGTAACAACATAGATTCTCTGAGCCTTTAAACAACACGTTGATAGCCGTTTCAAGTATTTGCGTGACAAATACAGAGCAAAGGACGTTATGATATCGCTTTATCTGGGTTAATAGTAATTAGTAACTTTTCTAACCAATCTAGGTCACTCTACGTCATCAGCAATGAACGCTTACAACCCAACACTATATTATAAACTGCATGGGTGCTTCCAGACCTAGAGTTGTCTCCCTTGGTCCAAATCAGGGACTAATTTTGTCGCAAAGTTGTATAATTTCCTAGAGTTGGTTCATCAAATGCCTTGCGCAAGAAAGCTGCTCTTGATTGGTCAGAATTTCCACGTGGGAAAAATCCAGGAAGTAAACAAAACGTTGAAGAAGAGTACACTGTCAAGATAAATGTGACACTTTCTAATGTCACAATGGAGGGACAACTACGCAGGTTGATTTTAGCGCTGCTCATCGTGGACTATATTGCTGTCATTGTTCATTTGAGTCAAAGCATACAGTTTGAAAACCAGGCGCGGCTCCAACTAGAAAACAATGTTTTGATGCATTGGATGTGCTGAATGTGCATATTAAGGCAGTACAGGAGGAGGCGCACATTAATAATCCTCCAGGACTGTAACATGCTCATGTTTAACCCAAACAATGTGTCATGTGACTGCAGTTGGTTCAGATCCAGGTCGGAACATGTTCTCACCACAAATTGCACCAGAGTTAGTTTGTAACTGGACCGAGACCATCTCTTCAAGAAGGTCCCGGTCCAGTTGCTGTGTCCACACCTGCTCAAACGAACCCCACTTAGGGGGCAGACGAACTTGAGTTCGATAGAACCGAACCAAACAGGGCAAGTGCGAAAGCACCCTTACTTTTGTCCACCATGTTTCTGCCTACATGACGTCAAAGTCTTCAAGTTGTGTGCCAGTGTGTTCGCCAACTTTCCGACTTGTTGTTCTGACATGAGTTGGTGTTCATGGGAATTCTTCCAGTGAGGAACTTTTCTGATTATTCTGACACCACATTAACGCAGAGTAAACAAAGAATGCCAATAAAAAAACCCACTTACTCTGAATCTGCATGAGTAGCTGGGCATTCAGCTGATGAAGTTCGTCCAAACTCATTTTAGTCACTGAAAGAAAACACAAACAGTTTTAATTACAGAGTGCGAGAGGAACAGAATGTCACGCTGAATGTACACAGCATCTGGCGGAGAAATGTTTCAGAAGCGTCTGTTCTTCAGACACATTTTTAATATAGCTTTCAATGGGTTTTTTCTTGTGTTGTTCTGCGAGCATAAATGCCGCAGCTCATTTAGAAGACTGTACTTGAATATAACAACCGTTTGTTGCCTCTAACCTTTTCATCATCACTCGTTTTAAATGTCAATACGGCCGATCTTACAACACTGCTGGCCAAAATAGCATTTATGAACCTTGTTCAAATTTCATACTTGTTTTTTTATCTCACAAAAGTAAAGAAAAAAGATGTTAATAAGAACAACTGTATAGTGAATTTGGCGTGATCACAGAGAGCAGAGGGGGACTAAACAGAGGGTCAACAGCACCTTACTTTCTCCTTCTTTGTCTCTAACCACAAACAAAAATAAAATAGTTTTGCTGTGTGTTTATACAAAGTCAGAAACGACTAAAAAGCATAATTAAAATGAATTTTAAAGTCAATAGCCGATACATACTGTCATTTATATACATTCACAAGTGAATTTCACGCTTCAGAGATGCAGGCTACTCCAGCAAAAATAGACCCGTTGCATAAAGATAGCAGAGAGTGGAAAAGAGCTGTGTGTGAGACTCTCCACACACAGAGCCAGTAGAAACACACACGCTGGCTAGACTGGCAACAGATCGTCTCCCATGGAAAATAACTTGTGTAACTTGTCTCAAACTGGGTGATGTGGCAAAGTATACATGCTGACCAGCTATTAAACCAGTAGAAAAACTAGTGTTTACACATTGATGTGACGACCACATTTGCAGGATCGTATTAGTCTCCAGTCAAACTACAGGTTCAAAATATTCAAATACGAAAGTGTTGATGAGCTAATGTGGATATGTACACAAATAAATGCAAACCGTGTACCTGTGAAACGCCCGTCATCTTCCATTTAAAAGCAGGGAATTTTAATTAGAGACCTTTAGAAGGCTCTCTCACATTCCTGCAGTCTGTAGTCATAAGCAGCTTTAGCACTGACAAGACACGAGGAAGCCAAGGACACACTGTATCTCGAGGTTATAGGAAAATTAACTTCTCTCTGGAGACATCATAGCAGAGAGGAAGATGAAGGACAGACCAAGAAAGAATGTATTTTCTGTTCCTCTGTTACTGTTACGTCTGCTGCCTTTCAACAAGGAAGAGCTCTGAGGTTTTAAAAATTGCAGTGATCATGCTGAATGTTGAGGTGAATACAGACAGAAGAGGCAGAGAGTGCAGTTATCTGTTTCTGTTTTCATACTGTCGACACTATTATGCGTTCAAACAAAGAAACATCTAACCTACGACTGCTTTAATTTAGTGATGAGCAAAGATGAACAAACATGTGTCCAACATGTGTCCAACACGTGTCAGGTCAGCCATGGTGCTGCTCACGCTCTCTGCTAGAGAAGCAAACGAATCGGACCTGGTAGCGAGGGTGTTTTCACACTTGGTCCTTTTAAAATAAACCGAACTCAGTCCTTTTAAAGTGGACCAAAAAGTGGACCGACAGAAAAGAGACTCAGTTCTTCTTGCGTTCACATTGTCAGTTCATCCGAAAAAGGACTCCATCAACTTCAGCTCTGATGAGGCCTCAGTCCTCTTTCTCCTGAGGTGGTCTGAGTTTGGTTCGCTTCAGAGGGGTCTGAGCTCTCTTGGAGTGTTCACATTTGGGCAAAAAATGCTGAGTCACAGCTCTGAGTCCACTTAGAGGGCTGAAAAGGACCAAGTGTGAAAACACCCTTTAACGGCACTGCATGAACGAGGGAGGACCAAGACCTCTGTCAGCCAAGGCCAATGCTGCATTCAAATGCTATTCAGACTGTTGTTCTTTCAACTTTGGTTTGCTCATGAGCTGTAAGTTGAAATGTGGAAGCAACAAAGACGATGTGTTGTAGTTTACTGCTCAGAGTGTTTAAGCAACACCATGGTCAAAAAGAGTTAAGAGCCTATTTTGGCCATTTTGAATGCTTTGATTTTGCCTTTACATACCACATAGAAAAATGTTTACCATACCTATGTTTGGTATCTTTTAGTTCAGCACAACTTCACCTGTATGATCTGACAATTATTTTTTCACTTTAACCTACTTTTGTAACATTTTGGGCCCAAAAATACACCAAAATCATCAAAATCTGAAATGACCACGTAGATTAAATATCAGCTGATTTGACCACTTTTTTCCGTTTTGTAAAATGACAAAAAATGACGAATATATCGAAAGAAATGCAACACCTGCCCGTCCCAATTTTACGCACGGATTAATATTTTTGTACTATCAAATTAAATCATATCTCCAGTTTTACAACATCTCCGGTCTATCAACGTCAAACAAACACTGGGAAAGAGTTTCAAATCAGCACTTTCAAGTGACGTTGACAGCGACGTTACAGGTGACCTAGTTTTGTTGCAGCGCTTTGAAAACATCATGTGATCTGATTTGAAAATGGATCAGGTGAGCCATGAAATATTTAGATTGTTCCCATATCCATGAATGCAGCACAAGGCTGCGGTGACTGGGACGTCTACTACTTGGCCCTCAAAGAACAGCTTTAACAGCCTACCTACTGGTAAGTGAAGTAAATATTTTATTTTCATGAGTGTAAACTTGTACATGATGACTGGTGATGCATTGAAGTGAAGTTGTGTGGGTCGGGTAGCTCTAACTGTTGAACATGCAGGTGCTATAATGGAGTGTCACAGTGAGGCTGACACCATATTATGCAAAGTGTCAAAACTCAGCGGTTCAATACATTTACATGTTGCAACTCGAAGAAACCACCTCTCACTACTTCAGCTACACACTTACTGCACTGAGGTTACCCAAATTAAAGTTAAATATGCTCACGTTCTTCTCTGCTGTGGCCCTGGTGCCTGTGCTGCGTCTGTCCCCCTCCCGACAACTGGCTCCGGCTGTGCAGACCTTTCCTGCCGTCACTGGACCAAACGTCTGATTGTGACTCCTGCAGCAGGCTCAGCTCCTCCGCCGTGTGGCACTCCAACATCCCCATGGTGTAATCACGCAGCCCTGTTGCTTTGCCCGCGTCCCAGCAGGGCGTGTAGCGGGGCACCTGGGCGTCCGACTGGGGCAGCAGCTTGCGGTCGCCCTGCTGGCTGTAACAGAGCAGCTTGGCCCCTCGTCTGCTGGGGCCGTTGGAGGAGACAGAGTCTTTGTTCTGGGCGTACTGGATGATGCGGTTCAGTTTCTGGCTGAGGGCCAGCTTCATGCCCTCGTAGGCACTTCGGGAGACCTTGGAACGTGACAGCTTCTGGTTGGCAATGAGGTGGCATTTCTCGAAGCAGTCTCTGTGGCCGCGCAGGGACTTTGAGTGCAACAAGGTAGCAGACGATACACCTGCATTCACACAGACATAAAGCAATGAGTCAGCAGGTGCAACACAACTGAGGGCTGCAGCTACATAAACAAAACAGTCAGAGTTATGAGTGCAAAAATATGGTTTCTAAACATCATAAAAATGCAGAACATACAGATTTCAACAGTCAGTGAGAAACACAGGTCTGACCGATTGAACCTGCCACAGCAAATAAAAGTAAACCAGTATGAAAGCGAGCTAAAACTGGCAGATTGACCCATCGTGATCTCTCTGGGAAAGCTGCTTAGTGTGCAGTGGATTAGCCAGGGGAGCGTTGAGATAGCAGGGATAATAGATTAACACAGTCTCAATGCAAACACATGAAGCATATTTGGAAATATTTACTGGGCAACAGACGGGAGGACGGCGCACTGAGTTGTCTCCATCCACATGAAAAAACTTCCGTTAATGGGCTGCTGTTCTATATTTAAGACATTCCTTTAAAGCAGCTCCACAGGGATAAAAATCAATGCTTCATGGATCCAGTCAAAACAGGTCACACTGGAGCCATTTTAGCACACACAGAGGAAATCAACATGCATCAAGTCGACTAAAATTAAAATAACTGGAGTAAAATGGGCCACGGCTTGATAAACAAAGTGTAGCTGAAGGTGAACGAGAATGAGAGCAAAAACTGTGTGTGTGAGGAAGAGATAGCAGACGAGGCTAAAGTGACAGTGTGCTCCACGGGCGTTTGTGAGATGGCCTTCTTCTCACAGCCCACATTTCTCAGCAGACAGACGTACGTGTCGGAGCCTGAGGTGAGGAGATTAGTCACTGATGTCCGTGTTGATTTAAAAGCTCACTTGGGTAGGTATACCACACATGTCTCTCTCTGCAGACAGACGAGCGCAGGAAACCACAGGGTATTACTACCACAACACACACACACATAAGTTTAGGTTTTGGCTTCCTTTAACAAAGGGCTGTTAATCCTGCAGGGTCAGTAACTGACAACCTGTAGCTGACAGCTCCTACACAGCACAGGAAGTACTAAAAATACTGAACATCTTTATTTCGATTCTGCATTGATGGCAAGACCGGCAATAGAAAAGGAAACTTGTCTAACAACTAGTTGCTCAGAGAACAAAACAGACTGCAAACCACTTGAGAAAGATTTCTAAAGAAACACAAGTGACTGCAAGCCGAACGTCCTACAAGCATCACTTCAGCAGACTTGCTAAAGCTGTGTGAAGACCACACATCATATGCTGAAGTGTTAGGGAACTGTCACACATGAGCGAATACAAGCGAGTGACCATCGCCTGCCAAGGCGTGCTTGACAGTGCCGGGTGTGATGCATACGGAAAGCGAGCTTGCTAGCTAATATTAGCTAGCTTACTAACAAATACAGCGAAGTATGCTGCCTGTCTCCTGACACACTGCCAGCCAGGCAACATGGCCAATATTGTACATTATCGCCTGTGATGGCCCGGTGCGACATCTGCAGTGATGTGGCCGCTGTGCCAGGCTGTCGTGGTGAAGAGGGAGCTGAACCGGAAGGCAAAGCTTTTGATTTATTGGTCCATCTACATCCCAATCCTCACCTATGCTCATGAGCTCTGGGTAGTGACCGAAAGAATGAGATCGCGGATACAAGCGGACGAAATGAGTTTCTTCTGTGGGGCGGCTGGGCTCCGCCTTAGAGATAGGGTGAGGAGCTCGGACATCTGGAGGGAGCTCGGAGTAGAGCTGCTGCTCCTTTGCGTCCAAAGGGGTCAGTTGAGATGGTTCAGGTATCTTATCAGGATGCCTCCTGGGCGCCTCCTGTTAGAGGTGTTCGGGGCACATCCCGCTGGTAGGAGGCGCTCAGGAGAAGACCCAGAACACACTGAAGGGATTATATATCTCATTTGGCCTGGGAAAACCTTTGGGTCCCCCAGGAGGATTTGGAAAGCGTTGCTGGGGAGAGGCATGTCTAGGGTGCTTTGCTCGGCCTGCTGCCCCCACGACCTGGCCCCAGAAAAGCGGATGACAAAGGATGGATCTTTAGGCGCAGCAACAACTAAAGTTTCCTCACAGATACTTCTTTGCTATTGGTCCAGGCTGAGACTCAAAGCAAACCTTTGCTCGCATTAAATGGAAGTAAATGAGAGGCAAATATCCGCCAAAGTTAATGTTGTGCATGTGGGTCCATGCCCATACTCTTTTAAGAGTATGGCAACAGACAGACGGCGAATTACTTTCCCATGTCCACAAGTCTTTTTAAACCAAAACCAAAAATATAAAATTAAGTTTACGTCTCCCATGTTGCATCTTTGATATCTACATTAAACAAAAATAACATGCAGTTTGGGGCTGTAGTGCGTTGAGGGGGCAGAGGAGGAGCACACTGGTTTGTTGTATTTATTCATGTGTTAAGTCAATTTAAATAACTCATTCACGTTTTTAAGAACCCTAATCTGAAGCTTAAATCCAATTGAATTAAATTTTAATCTAATTTAACTAAATATGTTACATTTCTAATCTCTTGTCATATTTAATTGACATATTTCAAAGGCATCTGTGTATTGTGACCATAACAGAGCACAACACCAAATAAAATTGTAATTTTTAATAATGATCAGCGACATATATGTGCAATATCTTATTTACACAAGATCACGTTTCACGAATGAGAGCCCTGTATGTTGAATAAAACAAGAAAAAATCTGCTTAGACATAAACTCGTTCGAAGGACAACCATCTTGTGTCATTTCCTTCCGTGTCTTTTGAGAGCTGCTGTACGCCTGCAGGATCAAATAGTCCATATCTAATGTGGGACTATCAGTATTACTGGCTCGTATATACCTTGCTATATAGGAAGGTTTAAAACCGTTACACAACTTGTGCGTCTATTCTTAGCGTCTGCTTATCCGTGTCCTGACCTGAGTGCCTACAACGACAGATCTTTACAATAGTAAAGTCTTGTGAGGAAACTGCAGTGTATATTCAGAGTGTGAGTCATACATGAGAGTCCTGTCTACTGAATGGCCAATGAAGCTCCAGATGCTTTACTAATAGCTGCAGGAGCTTTCTGGCTATCAAACCACCATGTTATAATCCGATCAGTCTCAGTCTTTGGACTACCACAAAAACACAACGACTACCACTTGCCTAGCAGGAAAATCATTGGCCCACAACCAGGCCAGTGCACCACCAGCCAAAGACCTCACTCCAGCTAAGCAGCTTAGCACTACTGTCTTTCATGGCTGCACACATGAGCACAGGCGCGCACACACAGACTATTCACTGGAGGTGAATCGACATTGTTCGGCTGTGACAGCGAGAGACATTAAGCACAACAACACTGACGACCAATGGGCTTGTTTTTTCCTGCTCTTTTGTCGGGAATGAGTCAAGGTTAGTCAGTCATTCAGTGAAACAACCAACAGGGACAAAGCAAAGACACATGCTTTGGTGTGATGTCAAACACCTGGTGTTACTCATAGTTTTCAGTTGTTTATCAGTTGTTCCAGAGAGTAAATATAAGGAATTATACACAACAAAGGATTACAAGAGACAACAGCCATAACCAGGTTATTTAAAACAGAAAACAATACTCTTAATGCAAAAAGAAAACAATACTGCACTTTTACATGCAGCTTGAGAAAATCAAATTATTGGCTTAGTCTGACTGAAACCGGACTTTTAAATGCATGTAAACGGCTTAGTCCGACTGAAATTGGACTATCCATCGACTAGCACATCTAGATAACTCGATTGAAAATCAAACTATTGCTGCATGCATCCACTTAGTCCGACTGGAGTCGACTTGGCGTGCTGCGTATGCACCACTTTTTCTTTCGTGGGCTTTCACCCGGAAGAAGAAGGAGATGGCGTAGCAGCAACTCACTCCTGGAAAAACAAACAACAAACACCATGGCAACCGAGAAGCAGAAGACGCTCCTCTAGACGGATGACGAAACTACATTCATGCTCCAACAGCTAAAGGAGCTAAATATTTATGTTTATGGATGGTAGGAAAACGTGAATTTAATTAAATTCATCTATAATCTATATTAAAAAGGACACAGCGCTGCCTATCAAGGTGGAGTCAGACGTACTTGGTCAGAAATTCGATTTTCTCTTCTGCACGTATACTCAGACAAAACGAGAAGTCCGACTTGACTGATTAGCCGAGCTATGAGCTTAGCTCGACTACTGTGTGCCTGTAAACGTACTGGGTGAGCGTCCGTTGCCCCAGTTTTTATGGTGTGTCCCACACTGTTGGCCCTCGTTGGCTTTTTTTTTAACCTGATTTAGCATGTTGAATCAGTGTTGGAAACAGCAGAGACCATCAGTGAAGGAACTCACTCTGATTGGCAGTTTTATAGGAAGTGAGGAAAGCAAACAAAAGGCTTAAGTTAAGAGGGCATGAGATCAAAACAAACTTGTTATATCAGGTAACATTATTTTTTTAGCCATTGAGCTCTTTAGAAGAAACGGTTCCCAAGTGTTTGTGTTACTGTTTGCTAGTGCACCATAAATATAATTTGCTCTTTCAACATCAGGTTGCGTTGTTAATGTGCTAACTGGCTAACTAGCATCTCAAATCTCTCCTGTCGATCTCCTAGTTTCCCTTTTTGAATGATGAATACAGACTACTGTTGCCTGCTGCTATGGAGTTATCTCTCTCACACAAGCGCAGAACACACATGCTGGTTGGCTGTCAGCTGTGGTCTGTGCGGTGTGGTCAAGTGCAACGCTTTGCCAGAGACACAGGCGATGTGAGACGACGCAACAGTTGGCTTTCATCGCCACTAGTTCTTTGATGTCCCTTTGGTGTGTCTGCGCCCTTTGTCACAGGGAAAATCCAGGAATGTTGGTACAGAAAAGTTTAGAAACTGGTGGAAAGGCGCCTGTTACATTCAATAGTTCTCAATAGTTAAGTGACCAAGGGAAGCCTTCCAGCGCGACCGCGTAGTAATCCTCAGGGTGATGACATCCCTGTGTTTATTCTAGTCCTGCTCTCTATTTAGTGGCTGCAGCTTTGCCCAAATTTAACTCAGACATCCGCTCTGGAAACTTGCTCTTGTGGTTGCCGTCATGGAAAGAGATCTCTGCCTTAAGTTACTATGCATGCAGGATAATACAGACACTGTTCTGTTTTACATTCAAGTGCAATGAACAGAGTGACACAATTTGTCCTGCCTGGAGCAACGTTCTGCAAACTTCTGGTTTTGCTCTGAACAGTATGAGCAAAGACACTCAAGCCTTGACACACTTCTGTGGTTCAGTATTGGGACATTTAGGACAGAGGTCATTGGTGGGAAGGTGTCAAACACAGCTACATGGCACAGCTCAGAGGAACGTGCCGTCAGCAGCTGCACGTTCCAACTGGGACACCAACGTAGAGCTCACATGACCAAAACACTGAACTCAAACCACCTGTTAACCACCACAGATCTTCCACGACAGCACCTATAGATTAGGCGGCAATTCACAGCTAAAGGAAACCACACTTATCAAACTGAAACACAACAATAGCTATACCACCTGCTGCAGCCTGGAAATCACCTGCCGATTACTGAAACCTACAAATACTAGAAACCACTTACGCATAACAACTTATTCCCACCAACACGGTGGTTTCAGAGGCACATACTGGCAGAAAACAGCAAAGACGTCAATAAATGACAGACTGCTGGTACAAGCATCGCATGTGACAGCAACCAAAACAGGAACAGACATTCATCAGCCAGCGATTTGCCTTGTGTCAGATGTGATTTGCACAATTTGCACAGAAAATGTAAAGAAAAGTAAAATTTAGGTTAAGGTAATTTGGTTGGAGGAAGAGGCAAAGGCAAGCGCTGGATTGAGAATCCCTACACCACACACTACATGAAAATTCTCCTGACAACGAATGATCTTTGATGTGTATATCTGATTTTTGATAGAAGTCTTGTAATTACAGAGCTCTCTGTTTATCTATTTATTTCTCGTTCCCCAGTGTATCATTGGATTTACCAAATAAGCAGAAAAGGATATTCACATATTAGTAAAAAATGACAACAACAGACTTAGCAGCACAGCATAACGACATCTGATTGATCTAGAAAATGTAGTTATAATAAATCGGGCTAATCCCGTCATAATAACATAATTAATACTTTCACAATGGCAATCATCTTTTTGGGAATGTAAGTAAAACATCCCAGCCATTTATGAATAACTGTGGTGATTCATACAGTGTTTCAGTAGACAAATGTATGTGGCTTTTGAACCTGAAACAAAATCTGGAGAGCACATTATGAGTTTGAATAACAGGAAAGCCCTACTGACCTTCAGATGCTGTTTATAACTGTGTACAGTTCAGTCAGTGTCAATTATTCTTTTCCAAATAAAGCAATGTAAATAGGTCTGTCATGATAACTACTTTTATTGGTCGATATAATGGCCCAGACATAATTGTAATAAACAATACACTTTGAGACCATTTTATGCCGCTGATATAAGGACAATATGACAGCATAATAATGCTAAGTACATTCAAAGAGCAATGAACTTTGAATTCTCAAGAATATTCAGACATTGGAACATAAATAGGTTAGGTTAATATATTCAAGAATGTGTTAAAATTATAGTACCTTTATAAAAGTAGCCCAAAAAGACTAGAAAATTTGGCAAACAAAAACAAAACCAAGCGTTGCCTCAAGCTAACAGACAAGCTTAGCAAAGCTCCAGGAACATCCCAGTTGCCTCCATAACCCAGTCGGTGTGCTGCAGTCAGCACCCGGGGATGGACAGCCTGGGAGCCGGGTGGTTCGATGGAGGATTTACAGGGTGGAGGATGAAGTAGTGGGAGGGCAAAACTACAAACATAGGATGTTTGTGCTCGTCGCCAAAGATTGGCAAGCTGAGGACTAACGGGACTGTTCCTATTCTACTCCTAAAGTGCAACTGCAGGCTGCCGGTAAGCTACACTGTGTCATCTTTCAAGTATTGTTTTATTTTTATTCGGACTGTGCAGGTACCTGGAGAGAAAAACAAGGGAGACCTGCTGTGCCCAAGTCTATGGGCGGATTCACACCAGGATAGTCCAGGGGACTCGGTTCAATTGGGCAGGGAATGCCAAAAAATTTCACACCTTCATTTGGTTCGGTTCACTTTTACACTGCGCTTTTTAAAGTGGACCAAACCGCCTGGACAATGTCACACACTTACAACAGCTGCTTGTTTGGGGGCGGTATTGCCTGAAACGGCCGCTGACCAGGAAGAAAAAAAGCATGAGGAAGAAGAAAACCCGGCTCATCGATTGGCCAGGACTGAAAACGGAAATCCATCCCCTTCCATTCCTTATCTAGCATGTTGCTCTGTACATGAGACGAATGCAGCGGTACCGAAAAAGATGGCGGAGAGCGAGAGACTACGACGTGCTGCTGTGGTTAAACAGACGCCCAGCGAGGTGTTGCAAGGATTTAAAAGTGTTCAGATCACATATATGTCCGTAAATCATACGTATGCACTGCGCTCTACGTCACTTCCTCTCTTTGGTTCACTGGATAGTCCAGTTGCATTTCCCACTGTAAGCGAACCGCACTAGGGTTCACTTGCAAGTGAACAGAGACCCCCAGTTTTCAAGTGGACCAAGGTTCACTTGTTTTGTCCACAGTTCGAATGAGCGTTCACGCCACTCCAAACAAACCGAACTATCCATGGAAGCGGACCAGGGTTTGTTTAAAGCGGACCAAATAGCGCCAGTGTGAATGTGTCCTTATTCTGGCATCAAGTTGACTAAAATGTTGGTGACATTCTTGCGTAAACAAGAGCACATGTAGCCTATGATCAAGGCCGTGTCCATATGTATCATAGCATAAGTCAATAACATAGTTATCGTAACAGGCCGAGATGTAAACTGTATCTTTTAAAGATGAATCTCAAACCTGAAGACGCTGTGAGCAGACATTCAAAAGTTAGAAAGCCTGTGTGAAGGCAAACATTTCAGGACACTTTGCATTAGAGTTCTAGTGTGTTGAAATTATGCAACCACACTTTGACCCACCAAAAATAAGCCTACAAATACCCTGTATCAGAAGTCACAATTTACCGCAAACTGCATCTGTCCACTGTTTGTTTCAACCAACAACCCAGTTCAATAAAACAGATTTCAGTCAGTCGCACATTAAACCAGAAACAAGATGTTGATTATTCATTGAGGTTACCATGTCCTGCAGGGCAGATCCTATGAAACCTCTAGTAAACTGATAGTGTAACAGAGATGCATGGCTACCTTTGCTGTGGCTGCTGTCTGACATGAACATCCTCGATGTACATTACCTCAAGGTGGCAGAGGATAATTGTCTTTCTAGAAGTAGCTGCTGACATTGGTATCATGGTCAGTGGTTTACATTGTGTGAATAAGTTAGTTTAGACCTTCAAAAACCTGCGGTGAAAGAGCCAATTATTTCAGTTATACACAATAAAGAAGAGACCCCATGAGACTGTTTATTTATACGTGCAGGGCTAATGAAGACAATAAACTTCGAAAAGGGGCTATTTATCCAAACCAATGATAGATTCACGTGGAGAGTAGCCCATTATTCGTAAAGCATTATGGTGCTAAATTAGAGGGCTCAGAAAGGTGCAGTAGCATGCAGTAGGTTCAGCAAATCTCTGGACCCCCACGGCGTTCAAACATAAAGCTACCACAGGCTGCAACATAATTAGGGCTCTCTGTGTCTATCCCAGGGTGAAGAGTTCATCCACAATGAATGAGCTGTTTACAGGAGCTACAATAGCCCCCGTAGAGCAGCAACCATTATCTGCACCAACTGCATCATTCCAGCCTCTCCCTGTTGGAATTTTCTGTTTTTCTAACTCCAAACCCAGCTGGTCGTGCTACCACGCTCAGCAAAAATTCCATCTGTATTATGTAAGCAGCTGAAGGAATGAAGGTGCTGGGCTTTAGCTGAACCTGGCAGCAAAGCAGACATCTTGTCTGACAAGGAGCCAGAGAAAACCAAAAGACTCTGTGTGTGTGTGTGTGTGTGTGTGTGTGTGTGTGTGTGTGTGTGTGTGTGTGAGAGAGAGAGGTCTGAGGTTACAGTGCTCACTTAGTCTATTAACTAGTGTCACATCTCTCAGGTGTTTACACAGCACAGCTTGTCACATCCAATAAAGCCAGTTCAAAACGCCCTGCCTGGTGTGAATTATGCTACGCTGAGCGATCACATCCTGACAGTTCAGTCTGATGAATATGTGATACTGTTATCAATACCAATCAGTCACCAAACCCAACCTGCACACTGCCAGCTCTCTGCATTACAGTGGCAAAATTGTCAGGACTGAGGACTGCGACAAGGACAGAGACACAAGGACTGTGCGCCACAATGTGTGAGTGTGTTTGTGTTTGAGAGAAAGAGTGACAGAGAGAGGGGAGGAGAGGTTGGACTACTGCACGCAATGTTTCTCCACGTAATTAATAACTTACTCGGGACGCTGCTCATTTGCCGGAGCACTCATGCTAATACTGCCGTTATTGTAAAGCACTTTGTGCTGCATTTCTTGTATGAAACGTGCCATGTAAATAAAGCTTATTATTATTCTAACTTTTTAAGCACACAATTAATGGCATAAGCGCCACTGCAAAGCTGTGACCTGGTGTTGGCGTGGAACAGGGATAGGCAACCTGCAGCCCCGGAGCCATATGCAGCTCTTTGGCCCCTGTCCAGAGGCTTTCTGTGGCATTTTCATTTGCATTTATCATTGTTGTTGGCCTAAAGAAATTTTTACATTATCCAACTGTAAAAATGTGCAGCCTATGCACTAAATACAAAAAAGTTTTAACATTTCGTCAACAAAAATGTGCGTCATACGTCTACAATCTACGGCACCTTTTTGCCAAACCCCAACAGCAGTGGCTCCTCTTAAGTCTCCCTAACTAGGCTAGCAATGGCTTCCAAATCCATAAAAGTAAAAGCCTCAGAGGAAAAGACAGAATTTTATAGTGGGTGGACAGATTTGTTTGCTTTTACCATCAACGCTGCAAAGTTAAAATACCAAATAATCATAAATAGCCCTCTGCAGAGGAGGCACTTCGTGATAAAACATATTTGTTTATGTTTGTGTAGACGTATTTTTAATGTCGATAAGCTAATTTGGACTTAATACGCAGTGTTACATGAGGCTAAAATATGTTTTGCAGCTCCAGGCTGATTTTTTTTAACAGGTTTTGGTCAAAAATGGCTCGTTTGATAGTTTAAGTTGCTGACCCCTGGTGTGGAAGGATGGATGGACAGCGAGGCTTTTAAATCACGATGACTGACAGCCGTTGGTGATGTCAGCTACCCTACTTTGACTAGTTATAACAGAGAGCTAAACCCTAAAGCTAAAGTGGGCCAGCTAACTTGCTGTATGTTTTGTTAACATGCAAACTTTATTGGTGTTTTGATTGACATAAGTATAAATAACAGCAGTATTGTTCCTCTAATATGCACAGAATGTCTGACTGCTAACAAACCATCTTCTCTCATACCTGACCTTTAATAAAAAAAAATGTAATATAATGTTGTGAACATTCTGATTAGAGGATGTTTTCAGCTATGTAATCTCTAAAGTACCACTGTGCCTGCAAGTCTCAACTGGCTGGGAGGTCTGGTTTTCTTAGCTACCTTACAGAGCCACTATCGTATAATCTTTGGTATCACAGGCATTATGGTGGTTGGGGTGTGGCATCAGGTTACTCTGAGCGGGCATAAAGAAGACATGGTTATGAAGAGTCCTGTGAAATAGACCAATTCTTTTTGCGTGAAACAGCGACATCACTTTCGAAGAAGGTTACCAATAACTGGAGACTGGTTGAACTGGCTCTTGGTGTGGCAGCTGCAGCAGCTCTCTAGTTCTGTGCTGCTCAGTGTTGACGCTCAAGGCTGTGTAACCATGTGCAGTGCACCACTAAGAAAGTGCAGTAAGCAAAAAGCAAAGAAAGGTCTGGAAGTAAGAAATGCCCAGTTAGGCAGAGGTTGAGCAATATATAAATAGACACAATTTCTTTTCAGTACTTTCTGATGGAACCAGCACACACAGGCCAAAGCAGTTTCCTCGGGAAACAACCACTTGGAGCTACAACAAAGGCTGCACTTCCTGAGCATTCATCCTGCGTCGAAACTGTACTCAACGCTTTTACCACAAACAGCCTTCACATATACTTCTGCACCTGGCGGTGCTGTAGACTGAAGCTTCGATGATAAACAACTCTGCACCCTGTCAACATGAGCGCCGCGCTCCAATCTCACAAATGCTGAATGTAATATAATAGAATCTGAGGATGACAAACAGTTTTATTACTAGTTGATCTTGTTTGTGTTTATGTTGATGTACAACACTGCACAGCGTCAACTCTGATTACTGTGTGTGTCGGCAGCAGACGTTAAACAGACAAGTCTGAACACCCCTGTGTCATGCAAGTCCCCAAGCAAGCTCAGGGAGGTTGTGGAAATGAATACTTAAATATATGCAGTTAAGTCACAATGGACCTGCTCTCTGCTGTGACTAATCTAAACCTTTGCAGTGGCCAGTTGTTGGTGAGCATCTTCGCACCAACAACTTGCTCAAAATGATTGCAAAAATAAAATTTCTGACTTTAAAAGGGACACTCAACAGATAGCAGTTCTAATGTGTAGTGTTTTAGTGCGTCTGGAGGAAGCAAAGGTTTAAAAAATAACCTTTAACACCTCTTCCTGACTTACAGTGAGCAAGCAGACTTTGGCAGACGGAGTGTAAAAAACTGTCCAGTAATACCATGAGCAACAAGCCTATGAAGCCCTGATCGAACCTAAGGTACAGCTTACTGTTGCTCGGAAAATAGGTAGGAGGTGCGCTAAGCTTCACAGAAGATAAGATGATCCATTATTCGTCCCATAGCGGGGAAATTTACAACATTACAGCAGCAGAGGGAAAGTGCAAACAGGAAGCATCAGTAGAAAACAAACACACAAAGCAAAATATAAGTATGTGTAAATAAAAAGAAAAACAGGGTAGTGTAACAGGTAAACTGTACATAGAATAAGCAAACAGAATAAAGCAAAAGCAAAATATAATAAAGAGACAGACTGAATGGCTGAAGTAAAAGTAGAGCTAAGGCAACACATTAGCCCCTTTCCCACTGCAGGAACTTTCATCATTTACCCAGGATTTTGAAAAACCTTTCCCTGAAAGAAGTACCTAGTAGGGGGGTAGGACTTTTCAGATTCCCCTGAATTCTTGAGGGGCGGGGCTGTGTGCTGAAGAACACTGATTGGTGGAACACACACCTGCAACGTTCAACACTTCCGTGCCAGTGTGGCTGCAAACTTTATTTCATTTCTAAAAGCTTCACTTGGTTTGTGTTTTGATCATTTGGAAAATGGAGCAAAAGAAGAGAAGCTACGGGAAGTGGACGGACGACGAGGTCCAGGCTCTTTGGAGCGTATTTGCGGAGGAAGAAATTCAGCGGGACTTCAAGTCAGCTACTCGAAACGACAGAGTCTATGGAAGAATAGCTGACAAGCTGGCGGAGCTAAATATAGGGCACACGCCGAAACAAATTCGTGAAAAGTTGAAAAAACTTCTTTTACCCAGGTAAATAAATTCCTGGAAATAAAAGTCCCTGGAAAGTCCAGTTAGGAAGAGGTGTTAAGATGACTTCAGACCAAACGTGAAATTATTTTTTTATGTGGTGCGATTACATAAAAGTCAAAGCAAAGAGACAAACAGATGCAAATTCATGCAGGGCGACACGGATACATGTCTATGCTGGGGGTGTTCCTGGTGACTAATTTCACTGTTGACTAGTCTAAAAAAGGAAAACAGCTAATCGCGCGCATCCCTAGTCTATGCTAGACATGCTGTGTCACGAAAGGCTATTATACAAAGACAAGAAGAACATGGAGAGAGCTTGGAATAAAGTGAGCGAAACCACAGGACTACATGTCAAATTCTTTGTCAAAATTTCTTCATTCCAGCTATTGGTTGAACTTTTCTATGAACCAAGTCAGCACTAATGTTAGCGTTAGCTGCCTTCCCCAGTTAGTTAGCACAAGCTTTAGCACAGCCGGCACTCCAACAGCCGTATTTGTACGAGCAACACGAGGCAAAAATTTGCTTCGCGTTTGGTCTGAGCACATTTATGATGTAATCATGGCTAAAATTAGGCTTAAGATTTAAAGTGGAGATGTAAGCGTTTAGGAGGCAGAGGATTTGTTGAAGGACACCATTGAATTGCACTGTGGGAAAAGTAGGACCCAGCGTTTTTAGAGCTTGTCCCACAGAGGGAATTAAAAAAAGAATATGGTAGATATTCTCTAGAGAGATGACATTTTCCTGAACAATTGTAGTAAATCTACTTGATAATTTTGTTCAAACTCAGTTCATTTGGAGGGCAATAAATACAGAACTTTAACTGTGATTCACACATCCCAATGTTCTCTTGTTATATTTTTCAAACAACACTCAATTCTGCTTTTATTGCTTCTACTAAATATTCATTGCTTTCTTGCTATGAGCTGGTTATGAATATTTAGTAGCAGCGATCCACCCTTGAGATAGCATGATATGGTTTCGAACAGAAAGGCACTGCGAGGGTGTGTTTGTGTGTGTAACGGGAGATGAGGACCGTTTCTCTCCCCTTCATATATTTTTTTTTTTTACACACTCAGTTCGCATGTGTGGACTTTTCTTCTCGTCTCCTTTGACAAAGGACGGCATGGGATGAATGCGCTCAGTGGCTATTAGGTCTACATGAGCAGTCAGCGGGCACACGGCTTGGACTTCCAATCAGCCATGCCTAACGTAGCCACATGCAGCCTGGCAAGCTCCCCTCCCACCAATGAAACGCTCAGCTGCATCAGAAACACGTGCTCGTCTTCTCCCCCAGACCCAATTGTTACATAACAGCCAGTTCATTGCCACACACAGGCTACGGCAAAATCTGTAACCCTGGGAGCACATAATGGTAGTGAGGCAGTTAGAGAAGTCTTAACTAACACAACCAGTACGGAGGCTTATGGACACACACTTGCGTGAATGACTTTCTCCTACCTGAGCGTAGCATCTTGGCTGAAACACTAAATGGAGCAAGTACGGACACTCCAACTGAGCCAGTCAAGCTACCCTTGCATCTGTCAAATGTCCATAGTCGTCAAAAGCTGAGTTTTCCTGAACTGAGCCTGAACCCAAACGCTCAACTGTACAAACAATTTTACGATTTGTTCATTGGTTTTTATTAACTATTACTGTGAGCATTCAGTTTTTCCACAGAATCAGATTTTACCTCAGGTGGGTGGAAGCTGACCAGACGGTGGACAGCCCTCGGAGTCTGATCCCAGGCCACCCCAACTATCTTCAGGATCAGCAAGCTTCTGTTGCTGCCATCACGCAGATTAGACGTTAAACTTCTTTCTGGTTAGTGCCAGTGGATAACATCTGACACAGAGCCGTTAATCAGCCCCAACAAACTCACACTGACAGCGCAACGCTCAACTTTAATGTTTAACTCTTCAACAGCTTGCCCATCGCAGCAATTTCACGCCACTATGCGCCACCTTACCCTAGAAAAGGAACAATCGGGGGACGGGTTGTCTCGCCCTTAAGCCAGCATTGGTTGTAGTAACGGCGCCGAAACGACCTCTGTATAAAAGGGATGGCTGAAAGGAGGGGATCATGGGTGGCATAGGTGTGACGTTTTGATGATGTGTTATGCATGTAACTCACTGCGGGAGACTTAAGAAGTAGCTGATAGCAGTTAGCAGCTAACTCAAAGAAGAAGAATGGCTGAAAGTGTCCACAAACTAGAAAAAATTAAGATGTGGGAGCTCCTTACCCTCCGAGCAGAGGATGAGATCAGCCGCCATAGCGCAGGGATGGTAAGTGATTGTTAGTGCCATGTTAATGCCATTGTTACTGTTTAGAAGGCAAGGCGCTGCCGACGTATCACACTAGAGGCCAACGCTTTTGTGTTACATATCACACCCTTTCAAGCCTCTTTTGCTTCCCAGATGCTGGCATGCTGTCAAAAATCACACACTACAGCGACATAATTCGGCTGTTGTTTGCTTCTGTGTAAAAATGCAAAGGTGGCATAGAGAAGGGACTTCCTAGCAAGCAGCCTTATACATGTCTGTGTAAAAAAGGCTTGTGTGTGTGCAGGCCGACTCTTGTCCACTGTCCCTGGTATGGAGCTCACACTCCTGCAGCAGTCTCCTTGCGGCGGGAAGGTGGAGGGACAGTGAGGATGGCTAGCTAGCTCATTTTTGCCTCAAGATAAATACAAAAAGAGCAGGGCAAGAAGGGGCTGAGCAAATCAATATGTGGCATATATACGTAGCTCTACAATGAAATAAGATGTCACTCATTTTAAATAGTAGAATTTAAGCACTGGCTGTGGATTATTACAGTGTTCAGTTGCTGAGAGAGCAATGTGTAAACAAGTGAATCTAAGTGGTGCTACATGCTACATATTACAATGATCAACTGTCTCCTCTAGCTGTTTGTTTTAATTAGTAAAAGTCTTATAATATCAGTTATAATTAGGCTTCTGACATTACTGTACGTACTGTGCTGTACATGCAAACCCAGGCTGCATCCTTCCACTATATTTAGATTATCTTCCTGCTGAATGAGAATTAATAGGCTTGAAAGCACTTCCTAACACAACTTTAAGTATTATCCTAACAATGCCTGTATGAGACTGAAGACTCTTTTACAGCAGAGAAAGAGCAGAGCGATTAATCAATACCCCCACAGTCACTTCCCTTTTACCATAACAGAATAGACCTATAAATCTTTTATGCATATGCATTTCCTTCCGCTGTCAACCGAATAATATACCATTCGGAGTCAGCTATATGGCGCCGTTTTACAAACCCTACACAATTATACTTTGCAGATGTAAGAGCACACACTTCTTGCAGAACAGAGGATCTATGAGACGAGAGCCGAATGAGAGGCATATCTAATCCTCTTCTGATTTCTCATTCTTCTTCAAATAGGCCACTCATTAATTAAGAGATGAAAAAACTTCAAACACATGCTCTTGAGTTGGAGTGGCACATCAAACGGGAGAATCACAGTGGCCTGCTTCAGAGAGGGCTTTGGTCCTACAGGCCCATTACCCTGCACATATGTCTTATACATTGTTCCTGGAGAGGATAAAAGGAGTGTTTGTGGAGGCCAATCATATGAGACATCCGCAAATCTGAAAGGCTCTGAGGCTGTGTTAAAGCTCTTGGCGCAGACGCATATTTGCCATGATGGGAACTGATGATCAAAAAGAATCTGGATGTTTCTGCAAATGTGATTTATTGTGTGATCCAAATGCTGGAGACTCTTGGCAGTAAAGACTGGCGCTGATCTGAGTCCCATCAGATAGACATCATGGAGTGTATGTGTGTTCATAAGTTAAAAAGTATGAAGAGGTCACTCCGTGGTTAAAAATAAAACAAAATCCTTAAGGAGCTACACTGAAAACTGTAACTTGAAAGTTGCTGTGAAACATTAGCTAGCACAAATATATCAGCTCTATGTGAGCATCTCAATTTTCCCTTGACAGCCCTTTGTTTGCTCCTCATTCTAGAGAGCAAACAAACAGCGTATGCCCCCAGTCCTACTTCTTACCTTCAATGCTGAGTTCAAAGCACACATGGCAGAAAGACATGGTCCCCGTTTCCGTCTCTAGTTTGCACACACTGCAGATATTGTCATCATTCAGATCGATGTTCACAAACTGCTCCTCTTCGTTCATTGTGCTTCTGGAGGGAAAAACAACCAGTAAAAAATGAGCACATGGCTAAATACCAGGAGCTTGCACAACCACAGAGTTCTTTTTTGCTAATTAGGTCATATTTCCAAATAAACTTATTAAAAATGCATTTTTGGTAGAGTCAGCGAGGGGAATATTTTCTAGTTCACACTGTTTTTGGTTCAGAATACAGAGAAAGAGGCGGTGTCCTTTTTAACATGTTTTAGTCGGTGATATATCAATACGTTACCACACAGGCTGATAAAAATGGTGCAGCTAATTGCTGACACAGCAGATTAAACAGGACAGTCTCTCTTTTGTCACTGTGCCAACATGCTATTGGATCCCATGGTGTTTATTAACACAATGTGATATCATTCCCTCACAAAAACAACAAACACCTGAAGGCATATCCAGGGCTGGGTATCGTTTAAAAAATTACAATACACATGCCAATACCAGTGTCCTAAAAGTGAAACCAGAAGAGTACTTCATTTGAAGCATTCAGATGCGTAAATTGCCAGTATACTTTTGAATGTTTCGGTGGCATCTCGGCACGCTGAGCTGCCAGCTCTGTCAAAAACACCATGCTTGACTTCACCACATCACAGGCTGTATGGGTTATAGCTGCTGCAGCAGGAGGCCAATCACACATCGCATGAAATTGAAAAAGTCTGCGGTGATTGGCTGCCAGCAAAACTGTGCAAATGTTAATTTCCCCTAGAACTAGGTACAAATAATAGAATGCAGGTAACATTTGACTGGAGAAGTTTCCATACCCAGCCCTAGTCTTATCTTAAAATAACAGTTACCTGTCCCATTATTTAAAACTACGTTACTGATAGGAAACACATTTGGCCAGCTGTAAAGAGCCATAAACTAGAAAAAGCCTCAACTGTCAGAAAGCAGAAGGAACTACAAAGGAAAGGTAAACATCTGCTGCGGTTTAGCTTTCCCCACAAAACATTTAGTAATATTAGTGTCAGTGTGGCAATATCACATCGCAAGAGATCATTTAGTTCTATATTTATCACTCATATTGTCTATACTGAGGGTGCGTACAGAGTTTGGCGAGCAAGCGTTTATGTATGCAGCTCCTTATGTGTGGAATCTTCTGCAGATGTAATTTAAAGTTGCACTCTTTGGTTCCTCTCGGCTGTTTCAAAACACTGTTGCAGGATTTCTGTACACAATCTTCTGTGTGCAAATGTCAGTGTATCTTAGCTGGTGTTTGTTTCTTCTAGTATACATTATATACTTTTTGACTTTGCAGTAATCTTTGCTTGTTTTAGAGCTGTTTTTATTCTGTATTTTTGTTCTGTGTTGTCCGTCTGTAACTTATGTTGAAGCCTATCTCGGCCTGGACGCTTTTGAAAAGGAGATTTTTAATCTCAAGAGGTTTTTCTGGTTAAATAAAGGTTAATTAAAGATGAATCCTCCACTGGAAAAACCTTCAACCTCCAAGCTGGACTCAGTAGTTAAGGAAAGTCATCTTAAACAACATCTTAAACTTGAGAAACTAAGACTTACATTAAATGGCTCTTCTGATGAATATATGAGAATTTGGAGTCCATTCTTGGAATATATAAAAGCCAGACTCTTTTTTTGATAACTCCACATGAAGTAAGTCATATTTAATTAATTATTTTATTTATTTTTTACATCTTGTAGCCAATCACAATAGGATGGACCCCTTCATCTTCTGCAACTGCCTGTTCTTTTGAAGGTTCTGTGCATATCTAGTTATCTGTATGTATATGTACTTGTGCATATGTATACCCCTTTTTTCTTTTTCTTTTATAATGCCATATAGCAGTTTACATGCTGCTTAAAAACCAATAAAATATATCTTAAAAATAAATTTAAAAAATAAAGATTAATTATAAACAAAAATCATTTTTGCAGCCACTAACCAGATTATGCAAACCTACAGTTTTCTGTAATATATAACTTCAAGTTTTAAGATTCAAAGCATTTATTGTCATATACACAGTAGGGCTGCAAAGATTAGTCGACTAATCGATGACTAATCGACTATTAAAATAATCGGTGACTATTTTAGTGGTCGACTAATTGGTTTGAGTCATTTTTCATAGAAAAGTACTATAAAAGTACCCCAAAATACTCTTATTGCAGCTTCTTACATTCAAATGTTGGCAGCTTTACACACTCTCCCATGACAATGAACTAAAACCCTTTGGCGTGAGTACGAAACAAGACATTAGATGACGTAATTTCGGGGTTTGGGAGAGACAGACCGACATTTTTCACCATTTTAACACATTTTTTGATAAAATGACTAGTCGACTAATCGAAGAAAATACAAGAGACATAAATAAAGATATCAAGCGAGATAAAGAGAGAGCACATAAATAAAGTAACCGAGGCAGACTATGTACAATTCACAATATAATGTATGTTATATACAGTGCCCAATATATATATATATAACTGCACTATTCTTACTACATTTATAAAACTAGGGACCTGAGGAAGTCTGAAGTTTCTCCTAAAAATCCAACTTGTTCTGCTTCATCTATCACATGATAAAGAAAGTATTCACGGTTGTTGACATGCTTAGGGAACATTGATTCCCCCGTGACAGCTGTGAGGACAGAGCCCTGCCACAAAATAAAAAGCAATAACAGATTAATTCGTTTAAAGAAAGACATTTTTATGTGCAGCTAGGTTTCAAAACCAAAAACACCCTGACACCCTATCTTGTGACATGCCACAGATAATAATATGAAGGATGCTACAGGTCATGAGGAGTTTCAACACTTGTGAGTCATATTGAAAGCTGTGGCTGCCTTTTTGTTTTGATACCATCACAGAGTCTGAGGAAGCAAAACTAAACAACATCTGACAGATATCTAGCTGTGCTGAGGGTTTTATTATCTGTATTTATGAGCTTTCAGTGCAGCAAACACATTAAATTCAAGTTAAACACTGTGACACTGCCAGGACTTAGCTGGCGTTGTATCAGTGGACACTCAGAGGTGTCTGACAAGAAAAGCCAGGAGCAAAAACGGGGCTCGAAATTCATTTGAACTTTTCACTTCGTTGATTTCACACACATAATTAACCTCCGCCATTACGTATTTTCCTCACTGACAGTACTTTAAACGCCTTAATGTGTAAGGAAAGATAATTCGGCCACAAACAGACTCCAGTAACCCGACTGTTTACACACATACCGTTAAACAAATGCCTGCTAACAAGAAGTTAAGCTAGCAGCAGCAGCACACTGCATCCTCCGAGCACTCTGGTCTGCCTGATTCGTGACCGTTATTTGACGTTGATAAACGCCGAGGTATCCGACAAAAATCAAGGTGCCAGCGGTATTTTCGGTACAGCGCTTTTGTGACACTCACCTTTACGTTGACGAGTGTCTACGGACGGCTATTCCTTTCTGTGTGGACCCGTCTCGGTTCTCCTTTGCCTCTGTGAGGACACAAACATCAGCGCGTCACGGCAAATCCACAGAAGCTACAGGAACCTCTCTCCCCTCTCGGTGGAATGTACCACTAGTTCATACGAGGGGGGGGAGCAAATATTAATAGTTTATTTATCGACGACTCTGCTCCTAGTAAAAACACACACAACACGTTGAAATGCCTCCTTAAACACACAAATAAAATTACTTCACTAAAATAGATTAGTTTAACTAAAAACGACGCCTCTGACAGAAGTAGCAGTGAGTACACCCCTACGATTAAATCAAGGTAAGTCTTCCGAGCGTCATCAAAACATTCCCCTCACAGAGGAAGAATTTGGGGCTGTGGTGTAATTATGTAAAGTTATAATATTATGTGACGGCTGTACAGCGTTTTTTCCCTCGGTGAATACACTATACGAGGCTGCTTACCTGTGATTCAGGTGACATTTCTGTCGTCATCGGGACATTCGGTTTTTATTCTCCTGAAGTCACACGTGGGGAATTCCCGCGAAAGACGGATGGGAAAAGCCATTAATGGCCTCAGGAGTGTTTACGCCATGGGTATTTCGGGAGTAATTTGTTTAGCAGATATTCCTCAAAGTAGCTTGGCGAGCCGTGTCCTCAACTTATCTTTAACCAGTATTGGAGTGTAGTTGTAGATGTTGGGATGGCCCCAACATCTACAACTACACTGCATTAATGAGGGGCCCCAAAGTGTCAGGGCTGAGGGCTCCCCCTGGCCTGTACCTGCAAAATGTCAAATAAGTTAACATGCGCCGATTAGGACCACAAAGAGACACAAATAGACTGCAAACACAAAGTGACAAGAAAAAGATGCAAAACAGCTGCAGAGACTCAACAACTATTAAAAGGACAAAACCACCACAAGGAGACACACAATTAATACAAAGAGATGTAAAACAGCTGCAAGGAGACACAAAGACTCACAATGACCACAGAATAACCACAGACACAAAAAACTACAAAGAGATTCAAAATGACCACAAAGAAACAAAATATGACTACATGCAAGCACAAAAAGTCCGCAAAGAGACACAAAACAACCGCAAAGAGATGTAAAACAGCAAGGAGACACAAAGACTCTCACAATGACTACAAAACAACCACAAACACAAAAACTGCAAAGAGACACAAAACCACAAGGAGATGCGTGACAACTACAAAGACATTCAAATAACGGCAGACACTCAACCTTAAAAAGGGCAAAACAACCACAAAGAGTCACAAAATTACTACAAGGAGACTCAAAATGACCACAAAGAAACATATATTTACTACAAACCAACACAAAAACTCCACAAAAAAGACACAGTACAACTACAAAGACATGCAAAATAGCTGCCAGGAGACACAAAGAGACTCACACGTTTACAATTAGGGGAAAAACAACTAGAAAGAAACACAAAATAACTACAAAGATATTCAAAATGGCTGCAAGGAAACTAAAAATGACCACAAAAAAGACAATAAACAACTACAAAAGGATCACAAAAAGGGATAAACAACAATAGATACACCACAAAATGACAGAGAGACAAGAAAACTACCACAAAGAGACACAAAACAACTACAAAACCACTCAAAATGACCACAAAGAAACATGAAATGACTACAAAGAGACACAAGTGGATCACAAACACAAAACAACACGAAACAGATGCAAAACAGTCATAATAAAAATAATCACAAAACCATTCAGACACAAAAAACTACAAAGTGTCACACACCACAAAGAGACACAAAACCACAGAGAGATACATAACAACTAAAAAGAGATACAAAACAACAACAAAAATAGGTGAAACAGCTATAAAGACAGGCACCCGGTGGCTCAGTGGGTGGAGCTGGCGTCCCACATACAAAAGCAATGTCTTTGCCGCAGCGGCCGCAAGCTCCATCCCAGCCTGCTGCAAAACAAACAAACAAACAACAAACTATAAAGTCTGTGTGTCTGGCACCTATGTGGGAGAGATGGTGGGGCCTTCTGCATGACGTGTCCAGGGGCCCCTTGTCTCATAATCCGCCCATGGTGGGGACACGGTGTACATGTTATCACCTCCCCCAAATAAACTGCATTAAATTAAATTCATAATACAACTAAAACTTGATTCACAACAACAGTAACACTACTGCTGACTATTTAAAGGCCTCCACATGCCACCATTTTATTCTACCTCTGCCACAGCTGGAGTTTGTGACTGTATTCCTACATGACCTTTGTTTTCAATTGCAAACAGCAACAGCTGAAAGCCTGGCTGTACAGCAGCCCGATGCTGTTCCTGGATGCTGCTCTGTCTCACACTGACCATCCAAACTCTAATGTAATTCTAAAATGACCCAGTGACAGTTTGACTCCAGTTCAGAGCCGCAACAGCACAGCATATGCAACCTTGTCAGAGGGTGTCATCCATCCGCTGATAATTTATTCTGACTCTGCTGCTGGGCCCGCATGACACCACGTAAACAACAAGGCTCGGATTTATTTATTTTGTTTGCTGTTAATTTGGATTTTTTTGTATAATAAATAAGAAAATGACCTTTTCTAATATTGGTGAAGGAGCAGTCTAATTAGGCCGTGAATAACATTTGAAGAAGATGCCTCTGCATAATCACGGGCTGCGCTGATATCTCACAAACTCCATAAAGACTATCAGTCAGTACTTTACTGAAAGGCCATGCATTTCTCTCAGCTACTGAGCAAGTTTTGCATAGCCCTGGGGAACTGTCATTTAAACTGTATAGCTGTAGCCTCCGTAATGGCAGGCAGTGACACAAGTACTTAATTCAGATTGCAGTTTGGCTGTTGAGTTTATCCCGTGTCTGTCATGAGCTGCTGTGTTTCAGGAGGATCCAGCAGATGGTAATGTCACATAAGGCCACTCTGCATTTTAATGTATGCTAGACTGCCAGCATTATGCAATCAACACACCACACCTCTCCTCTGACAGCCGAGCGCAGCGTCTCCTCTGAATCTGATTTTTACCTCATCAAATAAACATTTTCCACGATGACAACAGCCCATGATACACTGTTATTGTTCATTTACAAAAAGTTAAAAATGCAAATTATCGTTGGAAACAGCTCATTAAAACAAACAAACAAAAAGGAAGAGGTGAAGGAGGTCATCAGAGTGCTCTGAACTGTGCTGGAATGTGACTGTCATGAGCCTCTATTCAAGCTTACAAAGACTTTGCGCCATCTCCTGGCCAAACAGTAGTAGCACACATGGCACCAAACCTTCCTCTTCCTTCTGTTAAAGATGCGTGAAAGTTAAGCCCTGTTACAATAATCGAAGACCTACAATAAACCTGGATATTAACAAAAAAGCTTGCCAAAAAGGTATTAAAGTAGCCCTCTCTCTCTGCACTGCCTCAACCTCAACATGTCACCAACAAATACCATCTCCTATGAAGATAAAAAGTTGCACAATACAGCTGAATCCCACAGATTTCATACTATAAATGCTGACCACAAAGAGACACTAAACAACTACAAGATGCAAAACAGCTGCAAAGAGACACACCGAGACTCACGTGACTACGAGAAGGGGCAAAACAACCGCAAAGAAGCACAAAATTACTACAAAGAGACACAATATGACCACAAAGACACACAAAAGGAACACAAAAGGGATAAACAACCACAGGCACACCAAAAAAAACTACAGTGAGACAAGAAATTTATCTCAATGAGACACAAAACAACTATGAGATGCTAAACAGCTGCAAAGAGGCTCACACGTCACACGTCAGACACATTAAAAATCTACAGAGAGACAAAAAAATCAATACAGAGGGGCATGATATCACCACAAAGAGACAAAGAAAGCACCAAAGAGATGCAAAAAAGCTGCAAAACAGCTACAAAGAGACTCTGCGAAGCTATGAAAAGGGGCAAAACAACCACAGAAAAGCACAAAATTACTACAAAGAGATTCAAAATTACTACAAAGAGACACAAGGGGACCACAAAGAGACACTAAACAACTACAAAAAGATGCAAAAGGAAAAAAAAGAGGAAAAAATATCCACAGACACACTAAAAAAAACTACAGAGAGACACTGAACAGCTAAAAAGAGATGCAAAGCAACTGCAAAGAGGCACAAAATCACAACAAAGAGAATTAAAATGACCACAAAGAGACACTGAACAACTGCAAAACAATGCAAAAGGACTACAAAGGAACAAAAAAATTACCACAGAGACAAAAAAAAAAAGCACCAAAGAGATGCAAAGAAACTCTATGAAGCAACGATAAGGGGCAAAACAACCGCATAGAGGCACAAAATGACTACAAAGAGATTCAAGATGACCACAAAGATGCTAGACAACTACAAAGAGATGCTAAAGGACTAAAAAAGGAGAGTCACCTCCTCTCCAAAACAAACAGACCCAATGATTTAAAACGGTAAAAACACAGAATAAAGCAGGTTCATGTTACAAAAATCTGTGTTTTTCTGACCATATGTTGCAGAGGGGCTGCACACTAGTCTCCAACGTGAAAATGCAAATGGCAAATTAAGTTGAAAATGTTAAAAATAATTGGCGTTGGGATGTTTAAAATCAGTTCTCAGTACTGTAATGTTTACTTAACGTCAATAATACTTCCTCCTCTTAATCAACTTAACTACCCGCCCTCTGTGACTTCCACTGAATTACTTTACGTGACATTTTGGATGGCGTGTTCACCCCTTTCTTAGTTAGTCATAAATTACATAATTCATCAATGCTGAGTGTGCCCACATCTATGTTTTCACCCTGACGCTGCATCCACATGTCGCAGCTTGCCTCGCACTAAACAGCTAAAAAGAGATGCAAAAGGACTTCAAAGACACACAGACACATTAAAAAAACTACAGAAAAAAAATCATAAAATCAATACAGAGTCGCACAAAATTACCACAAAGAGACACAAAATGAATACAAAGAGACACATCTGGCAGCCTTCAGCTTTGCAGCCTTCATCGTTGTGAATCTAAATCACACAGTTACACAGAGACCTTGTGTATGCAGGCGCCCAGAATAAGCTCTTAAATAACTAGTCCTCAAAAATGTGCTGTGGAGTTCTTAACTGAACACCTGAGCACAAACAAATCCAAAAGGCTAACGCTAATACAGGACTATAAGCCCTACTGCCGTCCAAACACAACATCACATGACATAATAGTGTCTCTACAGATCAGACTTCATCTGCCGTCATGATCATGTCAATTTATTGCAAAGCTGGATTCAGAGGGTGCCAAGGCTGATGTCATCGGCAAACAGATCTGGACACGTCCCCAAGCTGCTCCATTGACTCACAGGAGGGACGCATGTTGACACAGCAGCAGCACACTGGTTACTGTGAGGTGATATGGGCATGTTTTCACGCTGCACAGATGCTGTCCCCCTCAGAGTGGACTTTAACCTTAGTGCACTCAGTGACTATGTTGTCAGATTTAAAGGAACAGTGTGTAAGAGTTAGGGCGGTTTAGAGGGACTGCAGACTGCAACCAGCTGCAACTTTTCCCGATTAGATTTCCTTTAGTGTTGATTGTTCAGGAGGTTTTTACGGGGAGCCGAATTATCCGCAGAGGTCTGTTCCTCTTCAAAACAAAGATCCAGGTGATTAAAACACTGGTAGAAACACAGAATGAAGCAGTTTTATGCTAGAAATCAGTGTTTCCTTTACACTGTTTGGCGTGCCGCAGACGCCCAGCACCTGCTAATGTGTGCTCACCTTATTTCTGATCCAGATGTTCAGGAGGTTTTTAGTGGGAGCCGAATTATCCACAGAATTCTCCTCCTCTCTAACACAAATGGATCTGGTGATTTAAACCGGTAAAAAACTAAATAAAACAGTTTCATGTTATAAATCAGTGTTTTTACAGTGCTGTTTGGCATGTGGGAGACGGGCCTCTAGCCCAGCACCTGCTAATGTGTGCTCTTCTTTCTTCTCCAATATCCTATGATCCAGATGTTCAGGAGGTTTGTGCCTGGAGGCGAATCATCCGCAAAGGTCTCCTCCTCTCCAAAATAAGCAGACCTGGTGGTTTAAATCAGTAAAAATACAGAATAAAGCAGTTTCATGTTAAAAAAAAATCAGTGTCACAGGGGGGCTGCGAACTACAGTGTCCAACGTGAAAACGCAAATGGCCCTATATAGAGCTAGTGTTTATATAAACTGCTCATTCTAAGGTAACAAAACAACATATTTTCAGGTGATTTGACAGTAAAGACATTTTTTTTTCTATTTCTGACAATATAGCCCCATAAATCCTACACACTGAACCTTTAACCTCTACAGGAAGGACTGCAAAAAGGGATAAACCACAGATACACCAAAAAAACTACAAAGAGACACAAAAAAAGATGCATAACAGCTGCAAAGAGACACACAGAAACTCACATGACTACGAAAAGGGGTAAAACAACCATAAAGACGCACAAAATAACTATGAGAGATTCAAAATGAATACAAAGAGGCATAAAAAATGACTTCAAAGAGACACTAATCTACTACAAAGAGATGCAAAAGGGCTTCAAAGGGGGCAAAACAACCACAGACAGACAAGAAAATTACCACAAACAGGCACAAAACAACTACAAAGAGATGCAGATCAACTGCAAGAGACACAGAGAGACTCACATGACGAGGAAAAGAGGCAAAACAACCACATAGAAACACAAAATGACTTCAAAGAGATTTACCATTACTACAAAGACACACAAGGTGACCACAAAGAGACACTAAACAACTACAAAATGATGTAAAAGGATGAAAAAGGGGGCAAAACAACTACCGACAGATTAAGAAAACTACGGCGAGACAAGAAAATGACCACTTAGGGGCACAAAATTACTACAAAGAGTCACAAAACAACTACAAAGAGATGCAAATCAGCTGCAAAGAGACACAAAGAGACTTACATGATGACGAGAAGGGGCAAAACACCACAAAGAAGCACAAAATGACTACAAAGAGACACTAAACAACTACAAAAAGCTGCAAAAAAGCTGCAAAGAGACACAGAGACTCTACGAATCGACGACAAAACACAAAAACAACCACAGAGAAGCACAAATGACTTCAAAAATATTCTAAATTACAACAAAGAGACACTAAACAACAACAAGAAGCTGCAAAGAGACACAAAGAGACTCTACAAAACTACAAAAAGGGGCAAAACAACCACATAGAAGCACAAACTGACTACAAAGAGATTCAAGATGACCACAAAGATGCTACACAACTACAAAGAGATGCTAAAGGACTAAAAAAGGAGAGTCACCTCCTCTCCAAAACAAACAGACCCAATGATTTAAAACGGTAAAAACACTGAATAAAGCAGGTTCATGTTACAAAAATCTGTGTTTGTCTGACTACACGTCGCAGAGGGGCTGCACACTAGTCTCCAACGTGAAAACACAAATGGCAAATTAAGTTGAAAACGTTAAAAATAATTGGCGTTGGGATGTTTAAAATCAGTTCTCAGTTCTGTAATGTTTACTTAACGTCAATAATACTTCCTCCTCTTAATCAACTTAACTACCCGCCCTCTGTGACTTCCACTGAATTACTTTCCATGACATTTTGGATGGCGTGCTCACCCCTTTCTTAGTTAGTCATAAATCACATAATTCATCAATGCTGAGTGTGCCCACATCTATGTTTTCACCCTGACGCTGCATCCACATGTCGCAGCTTGCCTCGCATCTTAAGCAAGGCTGAGCCTGAGATCTTGTTCAGCGAGTTCTGTGAGGTTAAAATAAGGGGGGAGAAAAACAGCCCAGAGCGCTCCGTATGAGCTCGACTCTCCCAGCAACCAGTCACAGAATGGAGAACAGATGTTGTTAACACTGCCTGCTGCTTTTGTTTCCACATCATCTGCAAGTGAAATTGAAAAGACAGGAGGTGTGGGGTGATGGAGGAAAGACGGAGAAGTTATTTCTGAAAGATATACTTTGATTTTTGTCCCCTTTAGAGATATTACAGCCATTAAACCTCTGCTTTGTTCACCACTATATCTTGATAAGGGCCTTGCATCACCTCAGCACGCTCTGTGGTCATGAGCACTTTGCTGCTGGTCCGTCAGAGCGAGTGAGAGGTGTGACTCAGCCAAACTGAAAAGTCCCTATCATAGTCAAACAAAGGAGCAACCAGACACCTCGTCTGACAAGAAGGGAGTCTTGCAATCTTAGAGACACTCATCCATCACAAATACTCGCCTGTCCAGAGAACTGGCAACACAGCAGTTAATAAAAAAGTGTAATAACGTGAACTATTTTTAGCTGCAACATAGCACAGCAGCTACAGATATATTTTTATGATGCATCTAGTGTTGTGTGTGAAAGGTGCATCATATTGAAGAGAGCACTCTAAAGGTCATTCAGTTAATTACTGCTGAAATATTTTTAGACTGATGTCATCTCACTTGTTCATCCATCTCATTACCGCTCGAGATCCTGGTAACTTTTACCTTTGAACCACTTCACTGAAGACGGAAATTTTAAGGTATTTATGAGCTCTATAAACCATTTATTACATGTTGATGCACTGATTAAAAATCCTGACAATGGGGGTTAAAGTAAATAAAGTGTGATCCAGATCCTTTACTTAAGTAAGGTATAACATACTCCACTGATGCTCCACCTGGCTCAGTCTTGGCAAGGGTGCTGGAAACATCAATAAGTCTAGACTGGTAGAAGAAGATTTCCACACACTTACATCTACGCAGTGTTTCGCTTTATTGTTGAGCTTCCGGTCTATTAGACCTTCATCAGAGCGTACATCTGTATGATGTATGCACAAAAACCACTTAGTTATGGTTTGGAAAAAATTTTGTTTTGGCTCAAAATACCCACGTTTGGTGGCACAAAAGTGCTGGAAAAGCAGGGATGAGTTGGTATGGCATGCCATTGTTCCAGAGGCCCAAAATTCCGAAGCCTGATTAGTCTGAAAGATGTCTGGTTGCACCCAAAGCCCGCCTCTTCAATAGCCCAAATCCCAAAAGCAAACAGCCATTGCTCTAAAAACTGCAGTTCCTCAAATGGCCACTTGAGGCTGGCTCCAGAAGCCACTCAGTCCCCA
Organism: Cephalopholis sonnerati; assembly: GCA_019142605.1. Lineage (NCBI taxonomy): Eukaryota > Metazoa > Chordata > Actinopteri > Perciformes > Serranidae > Cephalopholis > Cephalopholis sonnerati. Next base: position 34,847,387 of record JAGQAX010000017.1, read on the forward strand.
CAGACCCCCACGTTAAAATGAACTTTACAGCAGAAACAAATATGTTTACAGCCAAATACGGTAACTCCTGGCTCCAAAAAAACAAAATGGCGACACCTACTGTGCTGAACTCGATGCTTCAAATCGAAAGTCCACACACTAGTGGGTGACATCATGGTATCTATGTCCATTATTTTTACAATCTCAGGAAAATGCACACCCCCTGGAGTTAGGTTCAGTTTCCCAGTGAGGTTTGTGCCTGGAATTTTGTTGTTTTTCACTAACCCGTCTCTGCTTTTTTAATGTCTTTTGTGCCACCAAACGTGGGTATTTGAAGCCAAAACATGATCTTTTTCCTAACCATAACCGAATGTTTTTTGTGGCTTTCGGAATTTTCGGCCATGTGAAGAAAACAAAGGCAGTCCCTGGATTAAGTGGCACCTAGTGGTGAGGTTGCAGAACTGGAACTTCTCCCATGTGCCAAGCATGTAGGAGAATTACAGCGGCTGACACGAGAACATGAATGGCCCTATCTGGAGCCAGCATTTAGCTTGTTCATTCTGGGCTACTGTAGAAAAACCTAGTAGACCCTGCAGAAGAGCACCCCCTCTGTATGTAAATATAAACAGCTCATTCTAAGGTAACAAAAAAACAACAATTCTTATTTTCAGGTGATTATAAACTAATGAAAATGAATATACAACACAATGTCTGCCATTACATGCCCCTAAATCCTACACTCGACCTTTAAAAGTACAAAAGTCACATTTCCTGAAATGGGCATATGTTTTGTATGTAAAGAAATTATTAAGCATAGCTGTCAAATCAAAGAAGTGGAGTAAAAGCTACAATATCTCTGAAATGTAGACAACAAAAATTCCTGTTTTGAGTAAATCAGCAAAACACATCATTTTTCATTGTCCAACCGACTTCCAGTGAATCAAAAAATGAATAGAACTTAAGGTCAGAATGTTTTTAGTTCATCACAGTTGTGTGACTGAGTTTCTATTGTTTTACATTGTTCACTAGTTTTTATTTTTATTTTGTTTTTAATGTTTGTTTTAAATCTGACACTGCAAAACAAAACAAAACAAAAAAAAAAAAAACAATGCGTCAAAATCAATATTGCTGCCAATCATTGACCCATCTCAGGGCCTAATAATGATAACAATCAAATACTCCTTGAAATGTATTTTATGGAAATTATTTTTGTTTTTTCCTCAATAAAAAACAGTGGAATGACGTAAATACTGGTATTTAATGGGTTAAAAATCCCCAAAATATTATAATATTTGATATGTATATTTCAGACTGAAGTAGTTTTAAAGATTGACTTGTTTAAAGTGGAAACAAAATATTAATATATAATATTTTTACAGTGGTTTTTGGGAAGGTGACATTTTTGGCCTTAGGGACAAATAAGGAAGTTTTTCTATAAATATGACACTGCAAAAAAATCACAATGCATCAAAACACTTTTTTTTCAATAAACAACCGTGGAATTATGTGAACATACTGGCGTTTAAAGGGTTAAAAATACCCAAAATATAATTAACATTTGATATGTATATTTCAGACTGACGTAGTTTTAAAAGACTGAGTCATTTAAAGTGGAAAAAATATTGATATATAATATTTTTACAGCGGTTTTTGAGAAGGTGACATTTTTGGCCTTAGGGACAAATAAGGAAGTTTTTTTTTAAGGATTTCTTGAGGGTTGAATTCAGTTAGTTTCCAAAGTGCATTTGCTCATTTGGTTTAGTTTTTATTGTTTAAAAATTTAGTGTAGTTAAGTTTTTATTAGTTTCAGTATTAGTATTAGTTTTTTAAATTATAATATGGTGGGTATTTATAGGGGGAAAGATTAAAGAAGTTCAGAACACGTGTTAAGAATACAAACACAACGTGTTTTAAAGGCAACTAACCTGTAGTCACATAGACATTCCGACATAGACAGTTCGTTCTACTTTTACTCAGTTTTCATTTAGCCTATAGTTTTTAATTTTATTTCAACTGTACTAAAATGTTTTTTTCACACCTACTTTTAGTTAACTATTAAACCTTAGTGACTGGAGCTTCAACTTCTTCCACTCGCCACCTGAAAACTTCAGTGTTGCTTCACACTGGCATTTCATTTCACAGAGACACTAATGACCTTTTATGCATCACTGCGCCACCCGTCTCACACCCTGTAATTACCTGTCCTGAGTTTGTGACACCACTTAACTACACTGGGCACTTGAATCTTATGAAACCTCCATGCGTATGCTTTCTTTGATTAACTTAAACTCCTGTATCTTTTGCATCACCATGCTCCTGCACATTGTGGGGCCACTGAACGAATAGAGCATTTTGGACAGCAGGTTATGCCACATCCTGTCGGGGAAAAAAAAAAACAACCTCAAGCTTCATTTCTGAGGCTGCTGGAGAAAGCACCTGTTGGGCAGCTCCTCGGCAAAATGGAGTCTGTCTTCCTGGTTTTACTTCACCCAAGGCCCTATGACTAATGTGATGGCAGCGACTGACTTCATCCATCATTCATCAGGGTGTGATGAGCAGGCTGAACTCTGCACTAAAGAGAGCTGAACAATGAGAAAAGGAAATGACTCATGCATATGGTTAGACTCCAGAGACACATATAGCCCCAATTTTTTGCCCTGTGCTAATCATATTCATATTTTGAAACTATAAAACTGTTTGACGAACACGGAAACTTTTCTGCCTGTCATTTTATTTCTTCGTTATATCAAAATTACCAGTGATCTTTTTACAAACTGGTGCTTTAAATGATACCGTACCTGGTTTGTTGCAGTCAATAGTAGGTTAGAATTAAAAAAAAAAACACAAAATACTTTAAGTTGCTGTACAGAACAAACCTAACCTACCAGTCTGTTAAAAATAACAGCAGCCTTGACAGCAGATAGAAGCTGAGATTAGGCAACAGCACAACCATTGTCCTCCCCGTATAGCTGGAGCAGAGACAGATCGCCAGGCAACAGACAGGATACAACAGAGGCTCAGATTATACACATTTCACTACTATAAAAACAGGACAATTACAAGCACCAGCCTCCCGCACTCAGTTTCTCAGATTACGAAAAGCCGAGCCCTGGAGGCGTCGGGGATGGCATGTTGGTTTTAGTGCGTGATGAAAAGTTGAAGTGGTCTAAGGAATTAGCCAACAGGGCTGGAGTTGCAGGTAGAACATCAGCGCCCCTTCTCACTCATCCATCATCTCGCAGCCTGTGATCCCCCTCAGGGGCAGTTCCCATGGTCTGTGCCAACCTGAGCGTGCTCTGTGGGGTCTGGAGGAGCAGAGTCATAATAATAATAATAATACTACAGGTGAGGCTGCAGATGCAGACATGCCAACGCTGCCTGACATCAAGGCTGATAATTCACAGGCGGAGCAGAGGCAAGAACAGACTCTATCTGAGACAAACTGACAGACTCTGAAACAAGACACTCGCTCCAACGAGCCTGCAGTGACACGAGGTGTTGAAAGAAAGTTTCCATGAAATACGTTTGCTTGTTTTGGAAAACCAGTACGGCTTGAAATATTATAAGAAGGAGAAAATAGAACATGTGCTGTATTGTTTGTAGAGAGAAGTGTGACGGCTTTAAAAATGCCTTGATTTTATCAGCAGGTTTGTTCCTATTTTTCGGTAAACAAATTGCACTGAACAATTGATTTAATTTCTCCCTGTTTCACATGCACATCATACATTTTGAGAAAAAGGAGAAAATAAAAGGTACTTGTGTGGTGTAGCTTTTGCCCATGTTTGTCTACAGTGATCTTTTCTGAATATGTTGTCCATTACAAAGCTTTAAATAGCTGTAAACAAGGGTGTAGGTAGGTTTTGTTTTAATAGTGGAGGTGAGCTGAAACCATTTCCCTCAGTGGAAACAAAGCTTTTGTTTTACTTTCATTTCTCAGATAAGAAACAATAAATTGTGAAGACAATAAAACAACCACAAAACAGCATTTTAAGCCTTGTGTATAATTTATCCTGGCTTCATATGAGCAGAGGAAATCTATGCTCATCGCTAGGCTAATTTAATGTAGAATACCATAGGCTTGTGCTAATAACATTAGCATGTTGTATTTGTTTGGAAATGTGTTTACTGTTGGACAGTTGTTATGTCAGTGAACCTTGTGAGCTGTAATGAAGCAAAATCAAATACTGTTACCTTTGTTAAATGTTGCTGTTGTCTCTGGATTTATATGAGAAGAGAAAAAAATCGCCGGCCGCTAGGCTAATTTATACAATGTAAAATGCCATATCTCGTGCTAACAACATTAGCATGTTGTATTTGTTTGGAAAACGTGTTTAGTATAAGACAGTTGTTTTGTCAGCGAACCTTGTGAGCTGTAATGGAGCCAAATTATGTGCCGTTACCTTTGTTAAATGTTGCTGTTGTCCCTGGTTTTATATGAGCAGAAGAAAAGTCTGCTAGCTGCTAGGCTAATTTATACAATGTAAAATGCCATAGGCTTGTGCTAAAAACATTAGCATGTTGTATTTGTGGGGAACATGTGTCCAGATAAAGACAAGTGTTTGTCTGTGAATGCTGCGAGTTATAGTGAAGCCTGTTTGTGTACTTGTGTTTGAAAATGTCTCTATCAAGCCATGTTTAATGTGTGTTTTGAATCAACTAAACTACATGTCTTACTTGCAATTGAAAAATGCGATAAAAACAGTTAAAATAAAAACAAGAAATGGGATTGGGCCTTCATTTCCTGAGTTCTGGTGAATGGTTATGCACCAATTTGAGCCATTTCTACATCAGTTTAAAGTGGAAATGTCTTTAATTTAATTAAAATCAAAGTTGGCTACTACCACTTCCATGTTTTTATAGGGGGGACAAATGCACGTCCTAAATATTGAGAGGGACATGTGCCCTTTGTCCCCCTATAAATCTACGCCTATGGTCGTGAAGATGTTTGCACTGTGTGTGGTTTTATCTGAGCTCATTTGTATTTATGTATTATTGTGCCTTAACAGCATTATCATGGTTATAATGTTATGAAACTGACCTCTGAAACAGAACATTTGCAGATAGGTCATAAAAAAAAAGCAACCAGGTCAAACAAAATTAAGGTTTTAATGTTTTAATGAATGATGCAGCACTGATATGTAACAGGTCAGAACACTGAAAGTTTTTAATAAATGCAATGGCTCTTATGATCTACAGCGTTCCCTTAATACAGCTCGTGAGCCACGTTTGTGCCCTCTTTAGATATAACTCAAAGACGCATCAGCTGCAGTGCAGCGCAGTGAGACGTCCCCAAAGATCATGGGCTTCCTAATCATAATTCTGATGCTGGTGCTTGTTATGTAAAAAAAATGTGCTTGTTAAGTAAAAAAGTTAACAAAAATTCAGAGTATTTATACTTTCTATTCACAGTGTACATATTTACATTGAAGCTTTTCAGACCAGTAGGTAACACCTACGGTGCTGAAAGGGCTTTTAAGTCCAAAAAATGTAAGCTTGGCACGACCCTCCAAACTCTGAGGCACCAGTGGAGTATAAAAATGACACTGAAGACAGTTCTGTACAGGTGTGGCAGTCTCTTTGCTCTGGTTAGCAGGGTGCTGAGGCACACTGTGAGCTGCTGGGTCGTGGACAGTCTTTGTCGTTGTGCTCCGTCAATTTGAGAATGACGACCTTCCTCTGGAGCTGCTTCGCCTCCGGGGTCGCTGGCTCTGGCTGTTCAGCTACTGGCTGCGCTGAGCTCTCTGTAACTAAGTCCTGGCAGGTTTGTGGCAGCAGCATGGTGATGATGTTTGAGTATCCACCCTGCACCGCCAGGTGTAACGGGCTGAGCCCCTGATTGTCTGACAGATGCGCCACATCTGGGCAGTGAAGCAGCAGCTCTTTGAGGACTTCACAGTGTCCGTTCTCTGCTGCTAGATGGCAGGGGGTGCGTAGGGTGTGGTTGGATCTGTAGGGGTCTGCCCCCTCTTCTATCAACATCTTGACTGTGGCCAGGTGGCCTCGCTGGGAGGCCAGGTGGAGAGGTGTGAGTCCGAGGGCGTTCTGGCCTGTGGATATCCGCTTGGTGTTTGATCAAGAGGCGAGAGGTGCTGGTGTGACCCGTCTCTGCTGCCACATGTAGGGGTGTATTCAACCCAGCAGACGTCATGTGAACATCCGCCCCTAGTTCAATCAGGATCCGCGCCACTCTGTACTGCCCCCTCTGAGAAGCCAGATGCAGCGGCGTGCGGCCGTCTGTCGTCTGCCCGTCCACGTCGGCGCCAGCCTGCTTGATCAGCAGCTTGACGATGCCCAGATGCCCTTGCCAGGCAGCCAAGTGGAGCGCCGTCCAGTTGTCCTTACCCTTGACTCTGACATCAGCACCACGGCTCAGCAGCACCCGGAATACATTCTCCTGGCCGTGCTGGCATGCGACGTGAGCCGGTGTGCGTCCCTGGCCATCGGTTTCATTTATGCCCGCCCCCTTGTCCAGTAGCAGGCGCGTGATGGCCTCGTCCCCGTTCTGGGCAGCCCAGTGCAAAGCTGTGTACTGGTCCTCATCTTTGGCGTTGACGATGGTGCTGCGCCGACTGAGCAGAAGCTCTGCCAGCGGCTTCAGGTGCTTCTCTGTGGCCAGGTGCAAGGGGTGTGGAGCCACGGGCGTTCGCGAGGTTGGGGTTGGCATTGTTCAGGAGAAGGAACTTGACAGCTTCCTCATTGGCCAAGGTGACGGCGTGGTGGAGCAGACTGCCTCCTCCGTCGAGGAGAAGATCAACATCCTGAGGTTGGAGGATCTTCATCAGCTTGGCAGTGTCTTTGGTCCTGATCGCCTCACACAGCTTTCGCTTCTGGATCTCAGCAGAATCTGTGCGATGAGGAGGAAGTACGTCAGGAAATCATGATCTTAAAGTATTTTTAGATTTACATGACGCATAGTTCCAGTTGTAGGGACTTAAATCAGCTCTTACCATACGTGCTTTCTTTCTCAAAAGACAGCGTGATGGAGTCTTGAGAGGAGAAGGCCGAATCAGCCGAGGAGATGCCAGACAGCCTCTTACAAGTGTTCTCTTTGCTGTGGCAGCTGTCCTCCTTCACCCGATCAAAGCTCCTCGAGATCCCAGAATCCACCTGGCTCAATAGCTCCGACAGGCTGTAATCTTTTTCCGGCAACATGGCCGACTTTGGACGCACCGGCTTGTTGTCTTTAACCTGAGGTTAGAAAGTCAGATAAGCATATTAGGACAAGCTGGTTTTTGACACTGTATCATTACACGTACTCTCAGGTACGTAGCCACCACTCCTATACAAAGTCACTTCCTGTTCTCTAGCTATTGACTGTTGACACTGTGATGATTTACTGAACTTGGGTTGTTTGCTGTCAGAATCACCTGAACACATACGGAAGTTCAAAACAGCGTATTATTAAGTAACAGCTGTCACCTTTCCTGAGCAGGATGTTTGTTTCCAGTCACGTACACAACTGTGACACCACGGAAATGACAAAGCAGCACACGGGCTAAACAATCCCATCAGTCAACATTCCTCTTTTGTGATGCAACTGTTGATCAGGATCAAACATTTACACAACCTATGACTTCAAAAAGTCATAAGCATGTCTGGAGCAATTTAGAGATAAGCCTCGCAGTGTCTGGGTGTGTAGTTACACATTAATGGAAACTGCAAACAGTGAGTTTAAAAGCAACAAAGAAGAATGACAGGAAAGTAAAGCAGCAAAACATGAGCGGTTAATCCCTGTTTTTGGTTACGAGGATGTTTTTTTGAGGGGACACGTTTTGCGCGAGGGATCTGGGGGTCCTCCCACTAGAAATTCTGAGTGTAGAACTCTTCATTTCCTGCATTATAATGAATATTTATGTGCCAATTGAGGCCTTTTCTGCATCAAATTATGGTGTTAATGTCATGAAACATCCTGATTTAACCATGCATATTTGCTTCTTCTTCTTTCGTTCTTATAGCAGATTGCACCTGTTGCTTGAGGTTGCATAGTGCCACCACACCTATGTTTCCAGAGGCATTATGTAATCTTTGAGAAACATTCCAGCAGTTTATTGAAATAAAAACTTCCTGCTACTTCCATGTTTTCATAGAGGGGACAAATCTATGTGTGCCCTGCTTCCCTACAGAAAATCTACGCCCTTTGGTTAATCTCACTTTTTCCCTCTTTAAACTAGAGGTTCATTTAGTCCACTATGTTCAAACACTGGACTCTGTCATCCAAGAGCAGCTAATACGGTGTTGTCATGTCGTACCTGGTCACTAGTGAGTGCTTTAGGGGAAGTGGGCTCTGGCTCTGAGGTTGATAAGGTTGGCGTCCTGGGCTCCTCTTGAGGTTTGGAGCAGAGCTCCTCAGCTTCAGATGTGATTTCTGTAAGGACAACAGCTCTAGGTCATGTTTCAGTAATAGCAGGGAGGGATTAGGGACTATAAAAGGGAAGGAAAGCTAAAACTTTGATTTAACAGCCCGCTGTGTTTAGAAAGGGCGTTATATCATCAGTGTCCAGTTCAGGGAGCAAAATTGCCTGTGTTTCATATTGATTTACTTGTTAACATGATAGAGGAACTTGGAGTGGATGTGCATAATTTACCCTGGAAGCTGGGTCTGGCGTCAGGATTCGTGGTCCAGCAGCGCTGCATTAGGCTCAGGAACCCTGCACAGGCTGAAGGTCGACAGCGCGGCACCGCACCGAGGTCTGGACGCACTCCCTTCACCACCTTCACCATGATCTGAAGGATGTTATTCTCACCTAGGGAGGAAAATGATCAGATACTTCAGTTTCAACACTAATAAATCAGGATTTATAAAAAAAAAATACATCAATAAATCACAATATATCAAAGTGTTGGGGAGTGACTGGTTAGAGGTCATGGAGTTATGTAATTAAATTACAATATAATTGTGATCTCTTTCAGTTACTGAGAAAAAATATGTAATCAAATTACAGTTGGTTATTACCAAGGGTTTACATCTGAATATGTACTCTTCAGTAAAAACCTTATATATAGAATATAAGGTTAGTTTTTTTGCTGTACAGTACTAGGGCTGGACAATATGAAGATATTATATTGTTATCCAGATATGAGACTATATATCGTCTTACAATTTGTCAATCGTTGTATCATAATAAGGCATAAATGGTGTTTTTTCTGTTGTTTTAAAGGCTAAATTACAGTAAAGTGATGTAAATGTATCAACTAACCAGACTTTTCTATTTATTTTAACGCTTGCCTTTACGCACTTAGTCGTTATACTCACATTATTGACAATTATTGATCGAAAATTTCATTAATATTTTCTTAAAAAACAACAACAAAAAGTGGACAGTTTTAAACGACAACTCAAAACATATCTTTTTAATATAGCCTATAACTAGCAACTATCTATTTTAATATTCTTAATATGTTTGTATATATGTATTTTTTATTATTATTTAATTTAATTATTGATTGATAAATCTATTTATTCTTCTCTTTTCTCTTTGAATGAGTGTTGTTTAATTGTATGGCTTTATTTCTTTGCTGTTTGTCTCTGCCGGCTGAATTGTAAAGTACATTGTACTGCGTTTTGTGCATGCAAAGGTGCAATATAAATAAAGTTAATTCGTTCAAAAAAATAGCCATCCCTACAACTTTGTCGCATGACGGAGGGTATTTGGTCAGAAATATTGCTATGTCTGATTTTGTCTCCCAGTCCTAGCAGCTGACAAGGTGCTACTGAGGATATTTAAAATATCAAGATAAATATCTGTGTATCGAGATATAGTCTGAAAATATCGCAATATAATTTTCAGGATGTATCGCCCAGCCCTACTCAGTACTAGACTCCATTAAAACATTGTGGAGTTGAGTGGTTAGGGTTAGGTTTTAGGGGCAGGGTCACAGATTTTGACAGGTAAGGGTTTATTATCCCATCTATCCTGTTTCCAGACATTTTACAGCTTAATTGCACAGTTTAAATCATTTGTTAGAAGTGATAAAAAAGTAATAAAATGCGAGGAGTTGCATTACTTTGATGACGTAATATAAATAGTTATGTTCCTTATTACATTGCTAATAGGGTAATTATTAATCTGTAGCCTCTTACACTTTAAAAGTGACCTTCAACACTGCATATTTGTGGCCTTATTTTCTGATAACAGACAAATACAACACGCTGCAGTATATGACAACATAATCTAAAGTGATGGGAGGCACCAGTGGCTTTATAGATGGCTGGTTATGCACGGCTTTATCACCGTTTTCCCATGTGCTCAGATAAGAGACTGTGTTCTGTTGTTTCCCATGGGAGCAAAAGAGAAAAGCTCTCAGAGCTCCTGGTCCGGCCTCTTTCTATCTGACTGTGGGATCGGCCAAGTCAATGATTCAGAACAAACAGGTAGAGGCCTTAATCGCAGGTACTTCCCTCCTATTGTAGCCATAATACCCCTCGCAGGCGGAGGAGGAAGAAGGAAAGGGATGGTTACCATTTCTCGCTTTTTAATTATGTCTGGATCAACACAGGCGGTGCCAGTGCCAGCCTGGAAACCCTCATCTACACACTGGTCTTTAAAAGGAGCCAAATACCTTGAAGTAAACTGCTACCTGATACGCCTGGGAGAAAACACACTCGGCTCGCCAGTCTAGCCCTGTCCAACTGCCTGCTCAGGAATTCACTGAGTAAACACATACAGTGCAACACCTGTACACACACACAAACACACACACCTAGAGAGGTGTATACTTAAGTTAGGTTAGGTCTTTACTGGAAATAATGGAAGCCTATTTCTACCAGGAAAATGTTGGACAAAGATACCATCTTATGACTTGTAACTTGTGTGGCCTGGGGATTATAGTTTAGAAAATGTGCATTTATATTTTTCTAATCAATATTTATATAATGATAAAGCAAATACAGACTTAATCACATATTATATAAATAAACTGATGATTCTTATTAGACCAGAAAAACTTTTTACACATGTAGGCCTAAAACAAAACCTTCAATAACTTGTTTTTAGCCATATTAGCTGCACTGCTAACAGATGGCCATGTCTGTTAGGCTGAAATATTTCAAGAACTATTAGGTGGAAACTAACATGGCGACCATTGTAAAGCTTAGGCTATACCTGTTAAGTGTCACCATGTTAGCGTTGTAGTTGTGAGCATAATAGTGTACAGGTGTTAGCATTTAGCTCTGTTGTGGACTTTCAGTCTTTTTAATGAGGCTACATATTGCTTGAAATCATAAATTTGGCACAAACATAAAACAACAACAAGATATTATATTGTCGATAAACAGTTATATTAACTTGTAGCCCCGCAGTCCTATCATAACTGTCAAGTATCATCACTTTAATTTACCATCAGTATTTTTATTTCTAGCATTCCTAGCTTTTTTGATTTCCTTAGCAGGATTCAGGAATGGCTTTCATTAAATATAATTTCTCATTACCAATAAAGGAAATCTTATTGGCTTCATGCATTACTCGTGTGTGTTTTCTTTTTCTTTTTTGGTTGTTTTTATATTCCGTCTCTCAAACCATTGTTTGTGGGAAGTTTACATTTTTTTGTTTCATAAATGTTAGGTTGACATGTGTTGTGCTGTTACATACCAAAGTGTTTGGTTAATGTGTCTGAATAATCCCACGAGGGATCAGACGTGTAAATGACGAGAAATAACAATAAAATATTCATTTATTCATAATAAAAGTCTTACCTTGGTAGGGTTTCTTCTGTGTGAGAATCCCCCAGATGACAATGGAGAAACTAGAACAGAGGCAAAATGAAATGATGTCAGTAAAATAAAAAAAAGTAAATATATATCTGCCAAGACACTGGCATACCTATCTGAAGCTGAACCTGCTTAGTGTGTAAAGTGGAAACAGAAAGTGTCCTGCTTTAACTTATCATTATGAAGTAATACTGATTGCACAATGAAACGGCTATAAAATAATGACATCACCAGCATTTACATTGGTTCCCTTTGAGCCTTGCTTTCACTTTGCAATTCTGTCCGCCACCACGTATGATCCCTGGGAAAATGAGGGCTCAATTTACAGCACAAAGGCAGTATGTCAATCATTGTGCAACCAAAACAGGAAGAGAATAGCACTTTTGCTTCATCAGGAGCTGTCAGTAGCTATCCCTAGTTACCAAAGTAAGTTAATTGCAGTCACTGACAAGCTCCCAGGAAGAGAGCCGGGCTTTACAGGCAATTTTACATAGTGGCCAAATGCGGAATTGCAACTTCTAGGTCCGTTATGTGACGCCATGTGTCCTAAAAGACCTTTTCCAACAGACTTACATTATGAAAGAGACGTCTGTAAATCAGTGGATACATTTTTTGAGCGCCACAACCTCCAGGAAATGACTTGTTTTGCTATCAGAATTTAACCCATGTGGTCCAAAAACATTTCAAAGTGTAGAGGAGGCAAATCAATTTGTTTAGCGGAGGGCTAAACCTGAAGTTAGCCACTTGGCTAGTCTGGAAGTCTTCAGTGCGACTGTTCTATGAGCCCCATGATACAGTAGATCCAGGTAATAACTTCATTGGTTTCATGTGTCACTGAGCAACTTCGCTCTATCCAGTTATCTTTATACATCTATGGTTACTATGCCCAGTAGTGGAATAGGCGGAAGGTGGATATCACTTGGAAAAAGTAGTCGGAAAGTTGTCTGTTTTCACTTTAAACTGCCCACTATCACTTCTGACTAAACAAACCAACGCTGTCAGATTGTTAAATAATTCAGTAACAGTCTTGTTATAAATGTATTTCCTCCTTTTGACTGACACTTTTTAAGAAAATGAAATTCTTCTCTGTATAAAGTTGAACATGTAGCAACATTTGCTACAAAATCCGACCTTGAAGGGAAAAGTCAGACAGACAGAAAAAAGAAATGGTTGCATGCAAACTGCTGAAAACTCCAACCTGTATACGTCATGCTTGGTGTCCGACACTCTGTCCTTCTCGATGATGCTCTCAGGCGGCAGGTAGGCAATGGTGCCGCAGAAGCCGTCTCTACTGATGTCATCAGCCCGTGACAGGCCATTCCACCGCGCCAGGCCAAAATCAGATATCTGAGACAGGGAGAGATCAGATAAGACCCTCAAACAGAGCAACCCGGCCGCTTTTTTCTCATCAAGCACCGTGACATTGATGACTAACTTTGCCCTCTGATGCTGACAGGCTGCTAAGCTCCCATTATGTGCACTTAGTGGTATGATAAGGGCAACGCAGCCATGTCCCAGCCTGTAGGAGAGGAGAGGCCCTTCACGTTTGTGTTGAGGAGTGCACACGCCCACGCTCTTTCATGCACACACAGAAGGAGCTTTAATAGGAGCTGAATTAATCCTGTCCGGACAGGCCCGGGTGAGGTGTTTACATCCACGTATTAAACTCCAGAAGTGACGGTTCCCACCCATTGCTCTCAGTGCAGCTGAGGTGTTTAGAGGTTGGACAGGGGCTGAGAGACACCTGTCCGCCCAGAGCGTGTGCAGGGCTGTCATTTTAAAATGGATGAAAATTTAATAGCAAACTCCCTCACGGCTAAAACCCTAAAACTGTGGCTTTTAGCTTTGAAGCAGGGACCAGCTGTGATTTAAGTCCATGTCAAGTGTGTCTTACAGCAACAGAAACATTAAATCGTTACACGTCACAGGGTTTCAGCGAGATGACTGATGATGGTTTCTCACAGTCATCAATTCTTTGACTTATTGTTGCTGTCACAGAGAAACATCAGGCACCAGCTGTTCTGATGAGGCGTTTTTCACAATCAGCATCTTTATTTTCATGTATTTTTTAAAAGACGTTGTTTTATAGCTTCACTGAAAAGATGCCTCTTAAAGGGCACAGTTCACCTCAAAATCAAACATACATATTTTCGCTCTTAGTTGTTTTGCTATTTATCAGTACAGATTGTTTTGGCGTAAGTTGTCGAATGTTGGAGATATCAGCCGTAGAGATGTCTGCCTCCTCTCTAATTTAATGGAACTAGATGGCACTCGGCTTGTGGTGCTCAAAGCACCAAAAAAATACATCTTGAAAACTCAACATCAATGTCTCTTTCCAGAAATCATGACCTGGTTACTCAAGATAATCCACAGACCTTGTTGTGAGCAGTTTCATGTAGGACTACATTCTCTCTTCCGAGCTTCACCCACCAACTGTATCACTGGGAATGAAGCAGAGGTGGGACCAAGTCATTGTCTTGCAAGGTCACGAGTAAGTCTAAAGTCTTTGCTCTCTCAAAGCAGGGCAAGTCCTGAGTCAAGTCTCAAGTCCTAAACTTTGAGTTTGGAGTCCTAATGCGCTCCCTTAACAAACTGAAAGCCATTTGTATATGTATATGAAACAAAAAAATAGTGAAAGTGAGAGTGAAAACTTGGAATTTCCCCTTGCAGGATTAATAAAGTATATAAATTAAAAATTAAATTAATTAACAAAGTTATGAAATATTCAATTTGCAAAAATAATGACTGCTTTTTAAAATTTTATATTTACTTGTTAAAACAAGTCTGTCTAAAGCAGTGGTTCCCGACTGGTCCAGCCATGGGCTCAGATTTCTCCTTAGTCATCAGTTCAAGGTCCACACAGTTTATTACATTTAGTGTCATACTTGCGTTTGGCCGTGCCGTTGAGCTAGTTTGCTGCCTCTGTCACATGGCTGTCTGTTTTTCAGTCTCTCTACAGCAGGACATGGCAACTTCAAAATGCCATAAATTAACTGTACTTAAAAATAAAGAATGTTTTACAAACTTGACATGTTTGCGTATCTCTTGCGGTCCCTTCAGAATGGACCTACGATGCACTTTTGGTGCACCCATCAGTTGGGAACCACTGGTCTAAAAGTTACTTAGCGGTTAAGCTAATGTTAGCTAAGCATTAGCTTACTAACTATTCTATTATTAGCATTGCCTTACGTTTCTTTGTGTAACTTTAAGGTGGTAGTTGTTGCCTCTCTATGTAATTTTCGACCTGCACATTTTGCACGCTGCAATTCATTTCATGTTGACGAAATTAAATTTGGTATCATCTTTTTCAAAAGTCTTTTCATCTGTTTTTTAGCTAACGTTACAGCTCAGCTGAGGAGGACACCATTAATGTTGACATTTTATACTGTCCATGAGTAGATGCACGCTTCCTTCTGCGCAGTGATTGGCTGTTGTAGCTCAGTAGAAAGAAAATAGTTCCCACATGAAACTGCTCACAACAAGGTCTGTGGATTATTTTGAGTAACCAGGTCATGATTTCTGGAAAGAGACATTGCTGTTGAGTTTTTTAAATGTATTTTTTTGGCGCTTTGAGCACCACAAGCCGAGTGCCATGTAGTTCCATTATATTAGAGAGAAGGCAGACATCTGTACGGCCGATATCTCCAACACTCTGCAACTCACACCAAAACAAAACAAGTCTATAAGCAGCTCTACAGGTAAGAGGGGAAATATGTGTTTTTGATTTTGGGGTGAACTGTCCCTTTAAGAGGCACTAAGGCTGCCACTTTGTGACAAGCTCTCTCACCTTGACGTGATAGTGAGCATCCAGAAGGATGTTGGCCGGCTTCAGGTCCAGGTGGAGCAGCGGAGGGTTCATGCAGTGCAGGAAGTTCATTCCCACCGCAGTCTCGTGGATGATGCGGAAGCGGAGCTCCCAGGGCAGCGGCTCGGTGGCCAGCAGGGTCTCCAGGGAGCCGGTCTCCATGTACTCCATGACGAGGCCCTGGGGGTCATCGCAGATCCCGTACACAGGCAGGATGTATCGGAACTTGGCTGCCTCCATCTTCTTAGCCTCCTCCAGCAGCTCTGAACGCTCCCTGTGATTTAAAAAAAAAAACACACACACATTATGTTATGTTTTTTAGTCGTGTTTTTTTGCTGGGGTGAGATGAAACATTGTTTTTCAGGTCCTCTGTCGGCTTGTTTTCAACCTGTCCTTCCACATCCGTTAGCGCACAGGTATTTAACATAGCTACCTTCGCATAAGACATTAACCCGAATGATTCTGAGGTCATGCTTTGCTCTTTGAGCCGTAATATCTGGCATAACTTTTGTCCTAACCCAAATTCCAGCACATTACATGTCACCCTCACTGAGCTCCCAGCTGTGCAAAACGTTCACCAGCGTTAACCTGAGAGGCTGTGAAAGTGTGTGACCTCTGCAGACGTCCATAATTCATTTACAGCAGTTCAGACCCAGCATGTGGATTGTGCTCTTCTCTGCCTGGAGGCTCTTTTAAGGCCTTGAGGACATTCCAGCCCCGCAGCCTGGAATGCATCAGCGAACCCGGTAGGCTTAAACAGAGCTCTTGTTCTCTGTTGCTCAACCTTTGCACAGCTCTCTTTATCTGGCCCCGCTGACATACCTCAAACACAACTGTGCAGGTCAGTCATGACCTCGGCACTCATATTATCTGCAGCAAAGGTTGCTTTGAGAATGCAAACACTTAATGAGGACAGATGAGAGAGAGATAAATCGCTAATGGCTGCATTCACAGGAATGTGCTTCACTGGCAGAATTAGGTGAGCTGGACTGGGAAAGAAGAGACTCCTACAACTTCTATTATGCTCAGAGTGTATCAGGTTACTGAAGGATCCTATAGGAGGGAGCCTGGATATAATCGTCCTTTATAGTCCGTACAAGCGAAGGAGGCACAAGCCCCCAAATCTGCCAGGCGGGAGTAACCAAACATGACACGGGAGAATGGGCAAGCACTTGTTTGCTAAATCCTTCACCTAATCCAAAGTGCTCCTCAGCAGCTCCTCAGAACCAAACAATACTGTCCCTGCTTTAACAGAGGAGCCCGGTAAGACCGGTTTTACAGCTTCTCTTATTGTGTGTGCCACACAGCGGCGGCCTGCAGCAGGCACACAAAGGCGGCTTTGATGGATGGAGGTGGATGTTATGTGTGGGTCAATGAAGGCTGCAGTCAAATGACTGTTTATGTACTCTGCAGATGTTTGCAGGCGATAACATCTTTGGTTCAGGTTCAGCGGATGCTTTAAGTTGCACCACAGGTTCAGTGGGGGGATTACAACACGGGAGGTTCTTATGAGGTAATATTCACAATTTAAGTAAAGCACACAGATGAGGCAGTGTGTGCACACAGACGGAGAGAACGGAAACTTCCCTCGAGAGGTGGATTGCTGTGGTTTTAAAGGGCTCGACCTTTGATTGAAAGCTTCAAAAAACATACACAAAACACCATTTTTTCTTCTTTAAAAGATCCATTATGCAAAATGTTACAAAGGTTGTGCAATCTCCAGCAGCGCCTGAGGGGAAAGACCACCTTGCTACCCTTACTGAAATGTACATTCATTTACATCAGCCCCTCCCTGAGGCCCTTAGATAAAGACGTCACAGCTGATCAGGGAAATCAGCAGTGAACCCTTTCATGTTTGGGTCAGGTTGAATCAGTAAACAGCTGACGGCCCTCAGCAATGTGGACATTTGGGTAACTGGATGAATCAACTTGACCGAGCTCCCTGCAACTTAACTGTGTCTAAATGTCTAAACGTGGCCCCTTGTGTGCTGCTGTGGGGCCGTGTGGCTGCACTGTGTGCCCAGACTAGCAGCAGGTGAGTCACACATTCCCTGGTGTTCACCTTTCAAGGACTTCAAGGCACTGAGTGACTTCTCACCAGCACAGTCATAATCTAAGCTTCTGTCTGTCTGGTCATGAGGTGATAAACGTGACAGACAGGAGCTGAGTAAAGACAGATTTGTATGTCTGGTATTTAGATACATACAGGTAATACAGAAGTAAAGAGATATCTGACCTAAATCAGAGCCTCCACAGGAGCATGTTGAGCCAAAATGTTCTTGACTACCTCAAATAATTTCACACACACATGTGTTTAAAGATAATCCATCAACAGCTGTAACTTACTTGTCATCCATATGAAGGCAGGGAGGGCACTTGATAGCCAGCCATGTTTTCCACTGTACGTGCCGGACTTTGTATACTTGTCCAAATCCACCTGAGCCTATTTTCTCCCAGTTGCCAAACTCAGAGGAATCAAAGGTCCTTAACAGCCCCATATTCCCATGAGGAGAATCTGGGACGTCCATATCCGTGTTGTGAAACCCACCAGCAGGGTAAACTCCTGTTTTATTCGTCTCCAAGGCACAATCTGGGCAAGTGAACAGACACACTGAACTGCCTGCTTGTGAGCTCTTCCTTGTTTTTCCCCTTGTGTCAAGCTCAGTGTGGCCCCTCCCTCTCTTCAGGTGAAAAGAGGGGTTGGGCCTAATGCTGTGACACAACTTCCTGGTTTTGAAACTCAGGGAAAAAAAGGAAAGCTTCAGTAAGACTGGCCAGAGGGCACTATGCTGCCACAGTGTCCTGAGACAGTTGTTTTCCAGATGCCCTACAGTCCTGAGCTTTCTCACATTTCTGCCGTGAAAGGAGAGAATAATCTCTGCGAGGAGCCGCAGTCTGTGAACACAGGAATGTGTCGTTTCATAAACACACCTTTGTCCCACTGTGGATCATTATCCAACTAAAAGCCCCCTCAGCTAAGAGGAAGGAACACGTCTTTACAATAGGGGGGTTATCTGATATTGACCAGATGCTTCGGGAATGTGTGGACTCATCTTCTCAGCAGAGCGGATCATCGTGTTCTTTCATGGATTGTCATTACATGAAATTTTCCAGTGCTGAAGTTTAGGTCAGGGTCAGGCAGAGGAGAGCAGACACAAAGCTGACTGTAAATGATTCATTCCTCACTTATCATAAGGACAAGTGGAGGTTCAACAAGCTGTATCTCTGGTTACTCTGTGTTATATGCTGAATTAAGTTCATTGAAAACATCATACACACAATTCACACAACCCTTAAATGTGGAACGTCAGATGACGAATACTGTAAGTCGTGCATTTTATGGCTGTTTGATGATTTGATTCAAAAAACAAGATTCATTTTAGGGACTGTACTGAAATTCTTGGGCCGGGGAGGAAGCTTGAAGCTTATATTTCATTAAAAACAGACCTGTTTTATTGACATGTTTTTGAATCCGCAACAACCAAACCCCAAGAAATGCATATTTACGCAAACATAACAAGATGGTGAATATTTAAAATGAGCTCAAGCAGCAGCTTTGTGACCTCTGATGGACCATCCATCCCTGGACTCCACTTTATAAAATGGGACTGAAGGGTCTAGTTGGCAGGCTTTAGTGGCATCTAGTGGTGACGTTGCAGATCGCAGCCAACTGAAACTTCTCCCGTAAAATACACACAACATCATTCACACATTAAAAGCTTCTCATGAGTTTTGAAGAGTGATTTAATCCGAAAGAGGTCAGTGCAGTCTCGAATGTGTTTGGGGAGAGAGTTCTTGAGGGAAGAGGCGTCTATGGAGGAGGTTCTGTCGCCCCAGGTCCAGTGCTTGGAGTCAGGAGGTCGGCATCAGAGGAGCGGAGGCAACAGGACGGAGTGTGGCGGTGGAGCAGGTCTTAGCTAACATGATGTCACCGTTTAGTTTGTGGGCTGCCAGTTTGAAGTTTTTTTGGTTCAGCATTTGGCCATCGCCATCTTGACTGACTCAGACTGTAGCAACACCTCTCAGACTGCCCCTCTCAGACAACAAGGGAGGCTGAACTTCCCCTAAAATTTCATAGAAGAAATGGTCAAATATGTGCTATTGAATTTACATTAAAATAAGAATTTACATTGCATTAAACGTGCACCAGGATGCGTTTAACATCATGACTATGATGCTCAAATGTCAGCTGTTTATCACCAGTTTTCAAACATGACCTCCCTGTCATACATTCTCGTGTCAGCACGGTGGACGCGGAGCCTCCAAGCATTCCTATGGATGCAGCAAAGTGAGACGGTCATTGGATAAATGCGACAAAATCATCACTTCCAGGGAGGCTTAGCTTCCGTGGGACCTAATGGAGCGGTAGGCGGGAGAGGACGCTCGGTGGAGGAATCGTCTAAAAGGCTGAACCCCTGCATATTTTTCCAGTGTTTGTTTTCAGGCCTGGTTCTTATTTTAATTTTGTTTTACCTGCATGTCAACATATTCTGATTAAAAATGAAAAACTGTGTTATTTTATACACATGCAAATTTTGTTTTTTGGGTCCCCTGGTGCTTATTCGACAGGATAAAACACATTCGTTCTGTATTGTTGTTTGCTTTCTGTTCATCAGCACCTGCTCTCTATTTACCTCTGCTTCACCGGCATGATCTCATCACATCACCCTGCTCCACCCTGCTCTCCAGATTTAAGCAAGGAACTGGAAGAACGAGATATAAAGACGAGACGAGACACTTGAGTGTAAATATGTCATGAGGGAGGCTGTTGAGACAATAAGCAGAGCTCACTGGTCTGTGAGGACGTCACTGTTTGTCCCCCCGAGGCTGCGGCTCTGCAGACGCACATTAACATGAGCAGCAGTGAAAGTTGTTGGGCGGTGTGAAGCAGAGCCCACCCCTCGTGTAAAGTGTAAATGTGCTCTCTGGGGCGGCATCACACCTCTTGATCATTAGCATCAAACTGGAGCTTTTATTGGTGTGTTAATTGAATCAGCTCTTTTCATCTGTTTTACTGCTCTGATTAAAAACAGGAAAATAAATCAGGACCGTCCACTTTTCCCCCACTGCGTCTTTTGTTTTAAGCTTTCTGAGATCAGAAGGCATCATGTGAAGATTAGTAATTTAATCATGCATCATCTCATAAACGACCTGATACATGTAAAAACAAATCAACAAACCACAATCAGTATCTTTACAAAGTCACTTAGTAAATGTGAGCTTGTGGCAGCACGCAGCTCTGGTATGTGTTGGCGTATCTTTTATAGTACATACCCTTTCCAGTGTATTTTGTTCTTCCCATTATTCAGTTTGTTTCCTCAGGGCTTTTCTGAAGCATGTGTGTGGCACTACAAACGATTATAAGAATACAGCTGCTGATGCTCTGTGAATGTAGACTGTGATGATTGTTAATGAAGGTTCATCTCCAGTGCTGCTGATACCGTGCTCCACATGGGTGTGAAGAGTTGTGGATGAGGGCCTTTTGTCCTAAAGCTTAATAATCTCATTTTTAAAACTGGTTTGAGAGTATTTGTTGGTCTTTGTAAGCAGAGGTTTGGACTGGAGTCGTACATTCGATTGCTTCAGGCCATGTTTACACGAAAATGATCCACTGAAAATGGAATAGTTTCTCATTTTTGTTTGGAAAGAAGTTCTGTGCTCAGACGACACGTTTGATAACAATCTCCGTGCACACGGGTCGCAAAAGTGACCAAAACCCTGTAGTATACATGCCAGGCCAGTAGCTGGCGGAGTGACTTTGTAATGACACAACACGCGCCTGCACACATGCGCATCCTTCTACAGAGCAGTGATGTATAAACAAACAAAATGACTAGGTGGAGTTGCTACAGTAAATCTACACTTTGCTGGAGAAGCGTTAATAAATACAACAGGGTGAGCAGAGCTCGGGAGTCCGCCATTGTTGTTGTGATGGTCGACTTTCTCACGCATGCCTAGTGCCTGGAACTGTAATGCGCATGTGCGAAAAGGAACTGCATGTTGCAAGTTTACATGACGACGGAGACGGTGCTGTTTCCAAAAAATTGCGTTGCGTTTTCAGGCACCTGAAACGCTGCTGTCGTGTAAACAATCAGTGAAAACGCAACTCAAGTTTGCAGTTTTTTAGTTGAATTTGTCGTATAAACAGAACCTCAGACTCGACTTGACAAAATGAAAAAAGACCTGCAATACGACTTGGACTTTAACACCATTGACTAGTAACTTACAGTTTTTCTTTTTTACATTAAAAACAGTTCACACACAGGTCTAAACTGAACGTCAGCAGCCAAAATGACACATTGCGCTCGCTAAACGGTCAGAAAACATTAAAAACATGCAACAAAAAGCAAATATTTCCATCAAGCAACACAACTTGTAGTCAAATTTATATATTCTTTCAACCAATCTTTACGCAGTGGGCAACAACATACAGCAAACAGCTTTCAATATGAGGCTGTTTAACCGTAACACTAATTTGGGTGACACGGTGGTGCAGTGGTGTCGGTGAAGATTCTCCATCATCCAGGTCATGGTAATCATAAGTGCTATATTGTAGGCAACTGGACGTGTTTGCATTTCTTGAGGACGTTTCACCTCTCATCTACAAGGCTCCTTCAGTTCTCATGTGTGACACACATGATGGCCAGGTAGGTCAATGACTCACATGTGACCCTAACGACTCTGTAAGGTTTCACACCCACACAGAGTTTAAAGCCTGCGACTCCACACGAGTCAGAACAGAAGAAGCCTCTTGGATGAGAGGTGACACGTCTTTGCATGTTCTCCCTGTGTCAGTGTGAGTCTTCTCTGGGTACTCCGGTTTCCTCCCACCATCCAAAGACATACTCTAAGGACACATTCACACTGGCGCTATTTGGTCCGCTTTAAATGAACCCTGGTCTGCTTCCACGGATAGTTCGGTTTGTTTGGAGTGGTGTGAACGCTCAAACTCTGGTGCGGACCAAACAAGTGAACCCTGGTCCACTTGAAAACTGGGGGTCTCGGTTCACTTACAAGTGAACTCTGGTGCGGTTCGCTTACAGTGGGAAATGCAACCGGACTATCCAGTGAACCAAAGAGAGGAAGTGACATAGAGCGCAGTGCGTACATATAAATCCTTGCGATACCTCGCTCAGCGTCTGTTTAACCACAGCAGCACGTCGTAGTCTCTCGCTCTCTGCCGTCTTTTTCGGTACTGCTGCATTCGTCTCATGTACAGAGCAACATGCTGGATAGGGAATGGAAGGGGATGGATTTCTATTTTTGGTCCTGGCCAATCGATGAGCCGGGTTTTCTTCTTCCTCATGTTTTTTTTCTTCCTGGTCAGCAGTCGTTTCGGGCAGTCTCGCCCCCAAACGAGCAGCTGTTGTAACTGCGTGACGTTGTCCAGGCGGTTTGGTCCGCTTTAAAAAGTGCAGTGTGAAAGTGAACTGAACCAAATGAAGATGTCAAATTTTTCAGCATCAATTGAACCGCGCCCCCTGGACTATCCTGGTGTGAACGCGCCCTAAGTATCACCCTAAATTGCCCGTAGGTGTGAGTGTGAGCGTGAATGGTTGTCTATCTCTGTGTGTTAGTTCCGGACATACCCTACCTCTTGCCCAATGTCAGCTGGGATGAGCTCCGTCCTCCCCGCAACCCCCAACAGGATAAGCATTTACGGAAAATGTATGAATAATTTTTGCTACATGCCTGTGCCTATGCCTTTGCATAGTTACGGTAGGTGGCAAAATAAAAGGCAGCAAGCTTATCACAGCATTAATCATGTTCTCGTCTCCAAAGATGATTCTACCAGAGAAACCAAACCCCCCTGCACACTTCATTTTATTCTTGTGAGCAGGTTTTTCCGAGGCCCATCAACTGTCGCTGACATGTGAGACCTACAATAAACCCCTACCTAAAGTACGACCTGTGTTGCACTACAGTAAGCACTCATTATGGTACAGCTTTTGTGCTGCATTCTTTGCTCAGAAATACTCAGAAACATTTTATTACTGTCCTCAATCAGGTGTCTTTTTGGCTGGAGCACTAAAGTCATAAAAGCCTCTTTGATCCATGCTTCAAATATCAAAACAGAGTTGGCATCTTTTCTAAATGGGTACAGACTAATTGGTGATTGACGAGTTCTGCTAAAAGGTTTCACACAGGTGCATTAGAGATTCAGAGATGTGCATGTAGTTTCTATTAGCCGTGAATAGGTGTTTTCCTTTTGTTTAACACAGTTAATCTGATCAAGTTTGGGGTCTTTCTGTGTTAATTGTTTTTTAAACGGGTGTGAAAACGTGTGAAGCTAATAAGGAAGTGTTAATACATGTGAAAGAGAAGACGTCTGCTATGATCAGGAGGTGATGATGAAGATCAAGAGGGTCCCAGCTTTGAAAACTGTAGCTGTGTTACATTTACTGTGTGTGTCAGATGGTGCCAGACTGTGACACCATCTACTGGAGGCTTCATATTAAAACATTTCGCCCTGTGACAAGACTCAACCTGCATCAGAGACACATACAGTATTTATAAAAACATGTGCATGAAGATGAAGCTGATTTGACGTAAGGGAAATAGGGGAGCTGCTGCTAATGTTAGTAAGTGTTGTTTTCTTTGCTGTGGAGGTCAGTGCTGGGTTACAACATCTCCTGCTCTCAAACTCTGCCAGCTGTGTTTGAACCTTTCAACATCAAACAATAGTCCGAGATACGGAGAGTATCAAGGCCGCTGCGGTGGTGAGCTCACACTCGAGGTTTATGATTGGGCAAAATATTCAGTTCCAGATTACCCATCATTCATCACTTCTGTTTTTCTGTGACTGTTTTAATTGTAAATACACCAACATGTTTCATCAGCTTCGTATTTATATCAAATATTGTCTCACTTCTTATGAGTCTCTGTACGACTTACACCCTGTGCCTTTATTTAATCTCATGATGATACTGTAACAGAATCTATTTTTAAATATTTGTCTCTACATTCCTTCACGCTCCTGTGTCTTTATCTCCCCACAGTGTGCAGTTCACAGAAGCTAAAGTCTGTACAGCTGGTTAAAGAGGAAGACAAACAGACTTTAAACCCTGCTCAGGCCGCTGTTAATGTTTCTAATATTTATTCTGCACATGACAAGAATCAACATTAAACCTGTGCAGCTGATAAGAAATAATTCTTTAAGCGTTTGTCAGTTTCCGTAGATAGACAGCTCCACACCTGAGGCAGTTTAAACATTTGTTCTGTAGAGGAATCAACCTGAAGTCAGTTAATGACTTAGAAATGAAATGTGACGCCATTAATAATCTTTAGAGTTCTGTGTGTTCCCTGTTTCAATTACGGTTTATACAAATGAATTAAAGGATAAAGGAGAAGGACATTGAACCAAAGAATTTTATTTGCATCTTATTGTTTGGGTCGTAGTTTAACATTTGTTAAAAACACTTAGGCATGGCTTTAGATGATGATAAGCAGCCATGTTAAAGCAGGACAATATGAGATGTTAGATGTATTCATCACTGGTTTTGCTTTTTCTCCTTAAAAACACTTCTTATCTTGTATATTTGTATATTTTGCCAGATATTTAATACTCTGTTGTTCTAAATCTGGGCCCAGCGAGCGACTCTGACCACCCTGTCACTGTATTTAGTGTTACTGTAATTTGAAGCATTCTCTAGCACAAGAATTTCTCTCAGGACAAATAAAGTTCTCTTGTATTGAGTTAAAATCTTTGGCGCGCTCCAGTAAAGATGCTTAAGATATTAAATTATAATTTTTATGTTGCCTTCAGATGTGAAAACACAGAAAAACATTAGTTTTGGAGGAAAAGCTGTTTGTGTTTCTACAAAATCGTGAGAAATCAAGATTAATTTCTGATGTTTTTGTATAAAACAGAAAATTCAGAACATCAATGATTGTTTTCTTATTTAGCAAAGAAGTGTATTTTGTTATGTTGGAAGGCAAACACATATCTGTGGGTATATTTGATCCCTTTATTTCAAAATGGGCTGTTGATTTGTTGTTGAAAATAGACGTATTTTTCCTTTGATGGACTTCTGCTCTCCTTGTGACGACCTAATATAGATTTATATGATATTGTTATTTATTGTGACTTTTATTTTTTTAATCAGCCCGATTTAAAGATTATTTTTTGGGGGCTTTTTTTTTGCCTTTAATGACAGGATCATTTGAAGTGTGAGGACGGCAGAGAGAAAGATGATGACACCTCCTTCGTGTGTACCCTCCCCACTGAGCTACTGGGCACCCTATCATTCATTCATTCATTTTCCGTGACCGCTTATCCTGTTAGGGGTCGCAGGGTGCTGGAGCCTATCCCAGCTGACAGTGGGTGAGAGGCAGGGTACACCCTGGACAGGTCACCAGACTATCACAGGGCTGACACAGACAACCATTCACACTCACATTCACACCTACGGACAATTTAGAGTCACCAGTTAACCTGCATGTCTTTGGACTGTGGGAGGAAGCTGGAGTACCCAGAGAAACAGAAGGGCTCCACCACCCTGGGGACAAACCAGGAACCCTCTTGCTGTGAGGACACAACCACCAACGCCAACAACTGCTCCACTGCTCCACCCCATCAGCCCAATTTAAATGTGTGGATACCGAGATCCATTTTTATTTTCCATCTCTAGAGGATGTGTCCCATTCATAAATATTCACCTGGCAACGGGAAAACCTTTAAGAAGAGCGAGTGATTGTTCATGTTGATTCAAATGTTTCATTAACGCAGGAGAACATCTAGTCTCTCACTCACTGGAGCTCAAACAGGCTCTGAGATCAGAGGAGATCCAGGACAGATGATTCAGACGGCACATGTTCCCCCTTGTGGGCAGTCATCACCACTGAACACAGACTTCACATGAAGACAAATAAAAAGCAACCACTGTTTCAAAGAGGTATTTTGTTTAAAAATAACAGTACAAAAACTCTTCCAGTATTTCTCCCAGACAGTTGGACAATAATTACAGTTTACAGCATTCAAAAATAACATTTCATGAGTGAGTGAGCCACTTTAAGGAATACGCCAACCATCACATCACACGACCCGGTCCAAGTGTTTTCACTCTAACTGTCCGCTGCACCAAACGTCTCGTCTCCTCCAGGTTTTTTCATATTTTGATGCTGGAGCAGCAGATTGAACTTGAAAACATGCAGGTTTTTAAAAGGCTGGTAAGGCATTTGAATATTAACACGTAGCTTTGGTTTGAAATGTTCCAGAGGAGTGTCAGTGATTTTGGCGAAATGTACCATTGCTCTCTCTTTTTAAATATTATGGTAATTATCAACAGCCTCTGTGTTTTATCAGTATATAAAAAAAGAAAAGATCATTCTGATTTCATTCACGTCCGTGGGGCTGGAGAGGCATCAGGGTGACAGTGATCAAAGCTCGTACAGTTTGATAAAAGCTACTCTACTATGTTACACCGTCTGTGAGCGTGAGGTGACCAGCACCTCCAGTCTCTGCTCTAGTAGCTGAACATCTGCTGCGTGGAGCCGCTCTGCTGCTGCGGGGCGGGCGGCTGGCTCTGGACGGGCCGGCCTGGCTCCGGGCCCTGGCTCTGGGGCTCCTGACTCTCCCCCTGAGCGCCCTCCACCACGGGGGCGACGTGGCCGCCTTCTGCTGCAGGTACGGGCCTCCAGGCCAGAGTCGGGGCCTCCAGCTGGTGGCTCATGGGGTTCACCAGAGTGGTGACGTTGATGAAGTGGGCGACGGACTGTGGCGCCGCGCCTCCGCCGGGACCCACCGTCTCTGGGACGAGTTCGGCCGGTCGGTTGTGGAGCATGGCGGAGCCGCTGACGGCGTCGAAGGTGACGGTGAGGATGGAGTTGTCCAGGGTGAGGGGCCGGTCGCTGGCTGTCAGGTGGCCCACGGCTACGGGCTGCAGGCTGGTGAACTGGGCGGGGGCGTGGCTGGTGATGGGGGTGACGGTGATGTTGGTCAGCCCCACAGAGCTGCTGGGGGAGGAGGCTGATGGAGCGCTGGGGTCGGCCAGGACCACCACCTGAAACAGCAGCAGCAGGTCATGTGAGTATACCACACACACACACACACACACACACACCTGAACATTTTTTAATCTCCAAGCAATTCTACCCTTCTTTTTACTTTTAAAGCAAACGAGGAGATTTACTCATATTTGTTTACAGTTGCACAGATACTGTAAACATCTGTTGGATCAACAACTTAACATCTGTTAACATCATATTACTCGTACTTTTGCCTGTTTTTTATATTTCACACCTTCTGCAGGGTTCCTACAGTTTGAGGAAAGTTGGATTTAAGATTTTTTAAGACATTTCAATGCCTGAAAAATGACTGAAAAAAAGTATATTTTAATAAAAAGAGATTTTACACTGCAACGTCAGAAAGAAACTATTCATAAAAATGCTTCTTCCATGTCTCAGCGTTTTTAAGACTTTTAAAAGCTTTTACGTTCATAAATTTAAATCCTTTAATAATTTTTAAGGATCTCCGTGAACCCTGCACTTTCGTGTTTCTCGTCTCTCGTATATTTGCACTCTTTTTATCCTCCAACTTTGTATTGCAGCTGCTGCATCGCAATTTCCATTTGGGATTAATATCTTTATCTTTTCTTATCCAAACTCCAACTTTCATAACAACTGTCAGTTATGACTTTCTTGATGATTCAATACTGATTGATTGAAAATAACTTGAGTTATTACACCGCCGCTTCCAGATATAAAAACATTAATTCTCTTGTTAATTTCACTATGATTCATTTCCCAAGCACGTGGTAACAGGACCCTATTGAAACTGAAGGATTTTATTATTATTATTTTTATTTATAATAATAATAATAATAACAACCACAACAATAATAATAATAATGATATTTAATTAATTTATTTTTTCATAGACTATAATCTCATTTTTGAGGGGCTTAAGGTGCTCGAAAACTCAAGGAACTTTGCATGAGCATCACAACAGATGAAAATTTGTATCTGATATGGGGCTCATGATCGGGTGTAAAAAAAAAAAAAACAAAAAACAAAAAAAGGCTCAGTTGAACCCCACATTAAAATTCCTACGAAAAAGCCCCCGACGCTGGTTTCATCATCATGTATGAAACTTGGCAGGCACATGTAACATCCTAAGATGTACAAAAAAGTGTCTCCATACTTTAAACTCAACAGGAAGTCAGCCATTTTGAATTAAATGTGTAATTTTCGTGCTTTTTTGGCCACTTCCAGGGGTCGAACTTTAATGAACTCCTCCTACAGATTTAATCTCATCGACTTCAAATTTTGTCTGTACCTTTTTTTTGATATACACTTCAGTTTTTCTTTTATATTTGCCATACACCTGCTTTATCTGCTGTGTTACGAGAGTCTTTTGTTTGTTAGCAGTCTTTGTATCTCCTCTCCTCTCCTCTCCTCTCCTCTCCTCTCCTCTCACCCTTTTAGAGGGACGTTTAGTTCTTTGCCACACTCAACAACATTATTATTCATCAGCAGGGTGTGACCCGCTGCTGTCTCGGGACATTTGGCCCTTCAGCAAACAAAGCTTCGGCCCATTTCTTGTGGTCATTGAAAAAAGAGATTGGACATGTTACTGTGACATTAAAACAAAAGCTTTAATAAAAACCTTTGTACGAACCTGTTGGATGCTCTGCACAGCAGAGCTCGTCTCATGCTCGTCGCCGACGATGACAGCGTTGAACTCCAAGGACTCGTGCCTCGGCTCGGTGAAATCGACGTATTCGTCGGACTCAGAAAGCTCTGGCTCAGCTGGGACTCGCTGCTTCCTCTTGGGGTGTCGAGACGGACGGCTGGGCCTCTCCTGAGGCATGCCGTCTTTTTCCAGGGTCAGAGTCGGCTGAGGAGGAAGGAGAAACATGTCAGGAGAACATATAGACAGTGACGAGGGAGACTTTATTATCATCTCTGCCAGGTGTAAGCCTGGAGGGGATCATGCTTTTGGTCACGTGTATCTGTCCATCCGCAGCTAACTACTGGACCAATCAGCCTAAGTATTGTGTACACATTTATGTCTGTATGTTCAAGGATGTCTTGTGGCATGGACTTCAAAACAGGAAACAGCTGATAGCAGGAATGAGTATCTAGCAGCACTAGGGAAACGCAAACCAGAAGATGAGCAACTGGGGAGATAAAGAATTGCGCGCCCTCCTTGCCCTCGCTAACGAGGAGGCCATTAACCGTCAGATGACGGGAACCGTGAAGGGCCAATGTACGAGAGAATCGCCGAAGGACTGACCAGCTGCGGCTTTCCTCGGTACGTCACTGTTTACGTCACACGCTGAGCTACACGTTCTGTTACTTGCTCACGCCCCCCATTGCCTCGAAAAAGGCACATTCTGTATAAACAAAAGTAGGCAGGTGGCAATTTGCCGCACTCCCCGATTTTGTTTTTATACTGCCAATGCTGAAAGAAGAGGGATTGGGCTTTCCTGCAAATTTGCACAATTCCTGTGTAAAAGAGGCTTTTGTTAAATGTTGCTGTTGTCCCTGGTTTTATATGAGTAAAGGAAAAGTCTGCTAGCTGCTAGGCTAATTTATACAATGTAAAATGCCATAGGCTTGTGCTAATAACGTTAGCATGTTGTATTTGTGGGGAAAATGTGTCCAGATAAAGACAAGTGTTTGTCTGTGAATGCTGCGAGTTATAGTGAAGCCTGTTTGTGTACTTGTGTTTGAAATTGTCTCTATTAAGCCATGTTTAATGTGTGTTTAATGTGTGTTTAATGTGTTTAATGTGTGTTTAATGTGTGTTTAATATGTGTTTTGAGTCAACTAAACTTGACAAAGACACACCACTGCACATGTATAAATGCTCACAACAGTGTAGGCCACGTGCGCAGCCTCTGTGTAAAGCTGATGCACAAATATAAATCCCGCTTTAGTCAAAAATAGAATTTTTATGGCTTCCAGGAAGCTTCTGAAATGCACAGTTCTGCTGGAACTAAAAGAATTGTCTTTAGTGGCCACAATCGCCTGGTATAGATCTGCACTTTACTGAGTGCACTCCTCTAGCTCATTCTGTCTTTCTGTAAACACAAATATGTCACACAGGATTCATTTAAAACAGATACAAAGGGAGTCGTAGTAATTTTAGGGTGGCAGCAGCGAGCAGCGAGTGTGTGTCTGATTCACGGCTCATACTGTGAACAAACAGGAACTCTTTATGTTTGCACTCTGACAGTTCTATATTTAGTGTGCAATAAAACAACATGAGGAAGCTGAGAGTATAAGGAACATGATATACAGTATGCCAGACATCAATATCATCAATCAATCAAACACTGCATAGTGAAAGAAGACTGTAATCTAACCTGCACGATGCTGATAGAAGAATCATTGATTGTCGAGGGTTCCTGAAGATCATCAAACTCGTCTATTCTCACAGACACCACCTGGAGGCACAATGAGAACAAAAACAGTTCAACAACTTATCATTTAGGATTCAATAACATAGCGACTTGCCTGGGTGGTAAAACACCACTGACATGACTCGCCTCTGGGTGTTTGCGTCGCAGATGTCGGTTCATGGAGGCACGGGTGGACACCTTGGTTCCACAGAGCTGACACGACTGGGCCTCCACCTTTTCGTGAGTGAGGTGGACGTGCTTCTGCAGCATGTACTCGGTCAGGTACTTCTTATCACACGTCGCACATGTCCACGTCTTACCCACTGCAGCGAGACAGAGAGAGAGACTGGGTCAGTCCAGGATGCTGAATGCTCCGATGTAAACACTCTGCAGACTCATTTACAGGTCTGACCTTACAGTTTAACAGATACTCCTCTATGGAGCCCAAAAACTTAGTCGACCAAAAAGGTCATTAGTCAGCAAGATTTCATCGGTTGCTTAGTTGCAGGAAAAGAAAAAAAGTGAAACTCAGATACAGGAAGAGGCTTCGCAACCTCAGACGACCTGGCGTTTTCCAGATGGTTGAAGATGCAGCGTGCGTACAGGCCCCTAGTTTCCAGGGCTGGTACCTGCAGTTATTCCACAGGCTAGTTAATAACATGTCGGGCAGGAAATCCAAAGTGTGGGATCATTTTGAGAAGGTGAAGGACCAACCCAAGGTGATATGTAAACTCATCTTCATTGGTCCACTACAAACATGACGTATCATGTGAAACATGGAAGTAGCTACATGCCCATTAGCCCACAGCGTCATTAACAGGCGGCTCGCTCAGTGTGTGACGTGCACTTGTAGATAAAATATAGGCCTATATTAATGAAGGTTCATTAGTACGGTTTGTATTTCTCTGTAATGTAGCTCAGTGTTAACAATGTTGCTGAGACTATTCTTTCTCACACCTTCAACTCAAACCACCAAAATATATCATTTAATATTTAAATTAATATCGTAAACATGCGGGCAACTAGTCGACTAATGGCCCTAAATGACGACTATTGGTCGACTAGGAAAATTCCTAGTCAGGGGCAGCCGTAATCGGTATCACTCTCATATCTGTGCAGTAAATATGAAACTACAACCTGGGGGATAATTGCCTTAGCTTAGCATTAAGCCTGGAAACAGGTGGAAACAGAGAGTCTAGCTTCAGTTTCTACACTTAACACAACATCTGTCCATAGTATAACAGTATATTTAGTCAGTTTCTGGGCTCCATATTCACAAGAGCAGGATTTTAGATTTGTTTCCCTTTCCCCTCTCTGTTCCCAACTAATCCATCTTCTTCCCTTCAGCTTTTAGTGTTTTACCGTAAACATGTCCTCTAATTTTTGGGGTGGTGTCCTGGTTTTTTATTCTGCCTGCATAAATCATGCTGCAGATTTCGCTTCCTGTCCAACCATAAACCGCTCCATTTTCCTGCCTCTGAACTTCGAGGGAAAAAAAGAAGCCAAATTACAGGCTCCCATGTTCAGCTTGTAACTGTCGTGTTCTAGTCAGAGTGTACCAGAATGAGCAGAGTGCTTCAGACCGGTTTTATCTCGGCCTGACACGAGACACTTGCCTGTGTGGATGAGCTTGTGTGTTTCCAGAGTTGTCCTCTCGCTGAACGTCTTTCCACACAGCTCACACATGAAGTCCTTTATACCTGCAAGCAAAGTTACACAAACAAACATTAACATGACCTGTCTGTGAAGTTTGCACTGTCAGTGCCACGTGAAGATGCACATGTAACAGCCACATGTCTGTCTGTTTAAAGGGTGAGTAAGTATTTTCCAACCAGGACCCTGTTGTCTCATGTTTGTGTGTAACGAATAAGAACAACAATGTTTGAAACTGGTCCAGTGTTGTGCAATTGCTGTCCAATGTGTGTCCAATAAAACAGCTTGTTTTGCCACTGACAGACTCATTAGATTATTATTCTCTTAACCTTTTGTTCAAGAGAACAATTCTGTTTGTGTGACCAGAAGCAGCCCTGAAATCCCCATCGCCAATTCGCCCAGACTCCACTTAAACAAGCAGTAACTTTGGTGTGCATGGAGCCTGCCTGTTTACCATTGACTGTATAAATAATAAAAATAGCCGCCATGACGTCACTCACTGGTTTGTTGCCTGTTTTGAAGTCTTGAGTTTGGAATTGTGGCCGTCGCCATCTTGGATTTTTGGAGAAAGAAGTGGCCATATTTTGACGAGAGGGTGGGGATAACCCTAATGCTAGCTGCTAGCTTAGTTAGCATGCTACATTTACAGATATAGTTAACTTTGATAATGCTAATGCTAGTTTCCACAAGTGAAAAACAGCCTTAAAACCATTAAAACAAAATGCACTTGCAGGAAAAAGTCGAGCGACCAAAACATTACAATTAACTTTCATGATCTGAGAAAACACTAAGAGAGACAGTAGCTACAGCTACTCCTGTACTCCGAGAATCTGGGGTCACGCCATGGCTGCAGAAGCGACTTGTTAACGGATGGCACCGACCTGTCACTCCAAGTGGCCACACCATAAATTAAGCATAACTTTAAGCTTTTAAACATTTCAACGGGTGCGTTTTATAAAATGTCACCTCCTGTACAGTTGTCATGAACAGGGAAATTAGCTATAAGCTAACATGCTAACATGGTGTGGACTCTGGATGTTTGTGGACTGCTGCTCTGACGCTTAACTTGGCATTTCAGCCATCGCCATCTAGACTGACTCATAGCGACGCCTCATTAACTGCCTGTCACTAAAGGGACCCCCGCCTTTAAATAAAGGCGGCTTTAAATTAGATATAGAGACCAAAAACATTTTTGTACCAGGCTGTTAACATGTTTATTTCTGCTGTGAAGTTGGGTTTTTTAACGTATAAATCTATGGAGATTGACTCGCTCTTGGAGCCAGCCTCCAGTGGCCGTTAGAGGAACTGCAGTTTTTGGCACCTCCACGTTGACTTCATATTTCATCCCTAGAAGTTGCCGCTTGATATTGTCACATCTAACTGGGTAGATTAAGGGTTTATTTCAACCAAACCAGCACTGAAAGACAAACAAAAATGGTTTTTGTGATTTTTATTTTGTTTGTGTCGACTTTAAATTAAGTTTGTTTTACGATATATTACTGTTTATTTCAATGGAGTCTGGTGGGTTTGGCGATAGTGATTTTGGAGGTGTTTCTGGTTAAACTAAATGGATCTTACTCTTAAACAAAAAGGTCAATCTCTGTGGTGATCCTTTCTATAATGTTGTCAGACGCACAGCTGATTAACATACCCCAAGTGGTGACACTGCAGCCTGATTCGCTCAGTGCTGGACTTACTTCAAAAATTATTGTTCCCATTAGTCACTTGGACACAAAACATGGAAAAACGGGCCCCAGGTTGTAAATTTCCACCTTACCCTGCTGCTCCTTTACATTAAACACACCGTGTTTATTTTCTCACACCTTTTGTGTATCTGTAGCACACACACATTCTGACTCACCCGTGTGTCTCTTGTAGTGTTTCAGCATGTTGACCTTTTGGGCAAACTTGCGGTTACACTCCTTGCACTCGTACTCTTTGATGCCCTTATGGAGCTTCATGTGGTGCCTCAGAGCGTGCTTGGTCTTCATGCCTGCACAAGAAAAGACCAACTCAACAAATATTGTTTGTGGATCGTGCCGTTTACACAGTGAGAGGAAAAAACAGCAATGAGGTGTGTGTGATGCAGCGGCGAGGACCTGACCTTTCCCGCACTCTGCACACAGGAAGTCCCGGATGTCGTCGTGAACCCTGAGGTGCTCCTTCAGCATGTCCTTCCTTGCGAATGACTTGCCACACTTATCACAGCTGTGGCTCTTCACCCCTGGATGACCAAACAGGACACACGCAGACACTCAGATACCATGTGAAGTGAAGGATGTTGCTTTTCTGTGCTGCTAGTTTGTGTCTCTGTACACACACGAGGACAAGTGACAAACACTTCGTACAAAGATCTCATGCTGGTGCTCACCAGTGTGGATGATCTTGTGCCTCTCCAGGTTCCCGATACTATTGAAGATTCGGCCACAAATCTCACAGGGATGGATGTACCTTAAGGACAGGTGAGCAGATTTTAAATGACTCATACACACACCTTAAGCTACAGCGCTGCATTAATGGGAGCTAACGACTTCAGAGAAGCAGCAGAGATGAAGGCTCCCTGCTGCATCGCCATGTCTCGGCCAAAAAGTTGCACCTGAACACACCGCAAAGACTACAGCCCGCTACATTTCTTTTTACTAACAACCTCTTGTCTTCTTTTTGTCTCTATCTGTGCAGGTTTTTGCAGGTACGAAAGCTGTGAAATCCTTTTGTGAATTTACCCGTTAGTCTACAAATGACTAGCAAGACATTCCTGATATTTACTTGCAGTTAGGGGTGTGTCATGTCATCTTGTTCACGGTATTACAGGTATAATTTTTAATATCATATGAAAAATTCATATTGTGATACTCGCGATATTTCGACTTGTTGACATATGATGTCATACTGTTACCCACGGCGACAACAAGCATGGCTAAAAGAGAAATTATTATTATATATATTTATATTATTATAATTATATATGTGTCTTTGCTTACTTCTGCACTGCAGGATCAGGCAGCTGCTCTCTGTGGATGACCAGGTGAGCGTTGTACGTGGCCTTCAGTGCGAAGCGTCGGTTACAGATCCCGCAGCCGTAGCCTCTCTCCTTGTGCTGCTCCATGATGTGCTTTAGGTACTCTTTGCCCTTTGCAAATGACAGCTGGAGACACACAGAGGCAGGGAGGTCATGGATGTGTGTGAGGAAAACAAAGATATGTTCTGATACTAGACTCTGCTCTGTCAGAGGGCCTTGAACAGCCTTGAGAATGTTCATGAACTGTCATAAACTCAAGATAACTGAGGACAGACAAAACAAATGTGCTTCAATTCCCTGAAAGATGTGGACGTTATAACAATAACATTAAGAACTCAAAGTGTGAGTTGAAGTGTGCAGATTGCTGATCTCAGTGCCCGTCAGGATAAAACTTACTTGGCATTTCTTGCAGTTGTACTTGTGGTGCTCGGGATCGTCCTCCTCGTCTTCTTCGTCCGTTTCGTCGCTGTCGTCTGCTGAGATGCCGATCTTCTTGATGAAGCCTTCTCTCTCCTGCTCGTCCATTAAGGCTATATCCTGGAACAAACACGACTCTTCATGTCAGTGACAGCTGGATCCAGAGGAGGCGTCAAAACCTCATTTCATGAAACATTTATGATCCAAGGTGCTGTTCACTTTTACGTCTGATGATGCGTTCTGGTCTGATCCCTGAAAAACATCACTACTCTTCTTCTATAGTCTGGAATGGCGGGTGACAAAGTTTAATTACGACACTGCCGCTACAAAAGTCATGGTAGCTGATGTGTGAGTTACAACTCAGCAGAACTCCTGGACAATAAATGGACGAGAGGAGGGCCTTAAATTCAGTGCATATGCAGACCCAGGCTTGTGACAAAACTGCAATGATGAATACCTGACTAGTTACCAGAGATTAAGACAATGCTGTACAAATATTTTGACACATTTTTCTGGATGTTTTGATACGGTTTTGTCGGTTGTTGAAATCAGCCTGAGATCCTCTGTTGTTTGAGAGAATTCCCAGAGTTAGGGTGCATTCACACTGTTGCTATTTGGTAAAAAAAAAAAAAAACAACTTCAATTTGGGGCCAATTTTGTCTAAAATTGCGATAAAAATTGCAGGATTTTTATGTGATTTTTTGCGGGAAATTGCGGCAAATGACAAAAATTGCAAGTCAGGAGAAAAAAAACCACTGCCTCCAAAAAATAAGCCATGTAATCACTTGCTATAACAATCTGCAAATGTTTCAGTTCTCTTCTTTAGTTTATTGAATTAGTTCCAAAACATGGACTCCAATAATGTTTTAAAAAATATAATAAAAAATATATTGTTTGCATTTAAACAAAGGGACAATTCTTATGTCAATACAGAGCGTTTCTCCATACTGCAATGACATTAGCGCCATTTGATGACGCTTCTGATGATGTTTCAAATGACGTTGCATGCGCGCCGACCTCCGGTCAGCTGGAAAATGTGTGAATCTTCAAATAAGTATAAACACTGTAGGCACTTCAGCTCCAGTTTAGAAAAAAAAAACTGTCGTATTTTGTACTTGTTTTGGATTTGAGGCCCCTCAAACGGAATTTTTTGTGATCCCCGTGCCTGTGCGTCTTCACTTGATGACGACACATCAGAGAGAAGGAAAAGGCTGTTAAATGTGAGCGACAGAGAAATGTTTGTGTCAGAGTTTTGCTCTGCAGCGTCTCACCTTGAAGTGAACGTGGATGTGATCTCTAAGGACGTCCACGCGGAAGAACTTGCGAGCGCAGATCTCACAGGTGTACTTCTTATCACCGTGAGTCAACAGATGCTTGTTCATGTTGCTCCTGCAGGAGAACACCTGTGCACACAAATATGCGAAGTTACTGATGAAGAATTTCTGAACACCCACTCTGCTTTTTTTTCCCCCTACAGGACTGTTGTGCAGCTCTTTCACCTGCTGCCATTAAAGCCATTAATCTTTGAGTCTCACCTTGCCACAGATGGGACAGGGTGACGGCTCCTTCCTGTACCTGGTCCCTTCTTCTCCGTTGGCCTCCAGCTCCTCTCTCTTCATGTGCTTTGGTCCTGTCCAGATGCATCGCGGTTTTAATGCAGCAAAAACAACAGGAGAAATATGCTGATGTGCAACTAAAGGTATAGTTTGATGCAAGTTGGAGCTCTCTGCAGATTTTGTTTCAGTCCCATGTGTCTTATGGAAATAAATCTTAATTATGAAAGATGTGCCGAATCACAACATAAATATTACACTTTGAAAAATGAACTAAACCTAAAAACACAAACCAGAAGTCGGCCTTGTTCTCTGGACTCACCCACGCCGTGCCTCCTGTGGTGCTCCTGCATCACGTCTTTGCGGTAGAACATCTTGTTGCAGATCTCGCAGGAGTAGAGCTTCTCACCGTGCTTCTTCTTGTGCTTGGAGAGGTTACTGTTGGTGGAGAAGAACCGCGAGCAGATGTCGCACTGGAACGTCTTGTCGTCTGGAGAGAGAAGGAGAAGGTGGAACAAGGGCGGGGCGAGTCATCGAATTTTGTCCCCAATGCTGAAGATTTTTTGTCTTGTGTAAAGCCCAGTTCAGACCAAAGATTCAAGAGAAGACTAAACTGTTTTAGAACGTTGCAGAGAAAAGTTGCAGCGGTGTGAACTGGCTGTCTGGTGTCACCTGCAACTCAGCTGGTCAAATTGCCAGTGGCTGGTTTTAGAACATAAAGCACGTCACCTGTTTCAACAGCCAATCAGCTTGTAGTGAAGACTGCTGGTCAAGTCTAAATGACCACAGACAGTGTGTTTGCTTGCTGCGGCAGGTGCTCCATCCCAACAGAGCCCTCTGTTTCTGTCCTGTGGGTCGCTGCTGCTGCTCGCTCTACGAGATTATGCCTCCCCTTCCATATTTACTATGAGTACAGTCCATCTGATGCTGGTTTTGTTTCGTTTTTAACCATTTCATCACCACTACAAATGCAGCTGTAGCCGGTATCTCACTATCACTATCCTCATTCATATTTTAAGAAGCTACAAATTATATTCAGCCACAAAATAAGCCTGAAAAGCTGGAAATCAGAACAGAAGTACAGAGAGTTGTTGCATAGAGATGATACACCGTCTCATCTAGTTGCATTGGTGTGAACCGGCAGGTTTTTAGAACGTTGCAGAACGACACGAAGAAAGTAGTCGCCTGTTTCAACCCGTCTTGTCGCAAATCTTTGGTCTGAACTGGGCTTTATGAATCCAGCGAACCCCTTTCCTTTACAGTAAAGCTCTCAATGTTGCCAACTTGCCGACTGTTTTGCTAGATTCTGCAACTTTTCAGACCCTCTAGTGGCAATATTCCTACGAAGCAACTAGTGACAGGCGACAATTATAAATTTTGACAATTTTAAAGATGAAATATTTACCGCTCTCTGGACAACAGTGCAGGGTGTCTTCCTCTTCTCCTGCACCGTGTTTATATTTCTATATTTATTTATTAGCGATTTATTTAGTTTGAGATCTTCTTCACTTGAGTTATATTTAACGTAAGAAAATCCACTGTTAAATTGACTTTTTTTTTAATATTAAAAAGTCCAATAAATGCTTGATATTTCCAAAGTCAACAGGTAATCATGTTGCAAATTGTGATCAATACTGACCAAAATAACCGTGATCATAATTTTTGCCATAATCGAGCAACACTAAACATAATAAATTTAATCTGACAGGAGAAGACCCTGACAGGAACATGTTCAGAAACATGGGAAAAGTGAGGAGATGATTTCATATTCAAAAACTAAAAGGGTATCTGACCTGTCCGGCAGTTGTGGAACTTTAAGGCATTTTCCAGGCGAAAGGATTTCTCACATGTGTTGCATTTATATTTGTACTCCAGGTCAGGCTGTTGGGAGCACAGTAACAGACGACACATTAATGAGCAGGTTACGTAAAAACCTCCTGAGCTCACAGTTTGCCGTGTCACTCACCATGTTCTTGCTGTGCTTGTAAGAGATGTGCTGCTTCAGACTCTCCTTGCGGCTGAACAACTTGTCACATTCATCACATTTGAACAGCTTGTCACCTGGGAGAACACACGAGAAGAGACTCCTTCATGCTGTACAACGGTATTTGAAATATGCAATGAATTCAACGCAGCTTTGAAAGCCAAAAACTCCCTGATGTCCACGTACCGTGAGATCGGATGTGTCTGTTGAGGTTGCTGCTGTTCTGGAAGACCTTGTTGCAGAGGGAGCAGCGGTACACCCTCTTGTGCTCTCTGGCTTTGTGTCTCTTCAGGACAGCCCCGCTGTCTGGAGAGCTCAGCAGGCTGCTGCTCTCTGCTGCTGCTGCCGCCGCTGCCTCTGTGGCCACCGGCTCTGAGCTCTCCACTGATGGCTTCACATCTGCACACATCAGGAATCCAATGTCAAAGAGAAATCTATGACGTACTGTACGCAGCATCAGGTGCTAACAAAGATCCAAGTGATACTGGATCTCTGAGACCAATACTGATATTTATGTTTGAGATTAAAGTAGAAAAAGCTTTTTGATTTAAGTTATCATTATCAAGAAAAGGTTAATTTACGAATACAAGCACACCTTGATATATAAGAAATGAGAGAAAACTGTTGCCTCTCAGCAAGAGGGTTCCTGGTTCGAATGCAGGGTCAAGCACATGGTGGCAGGGTGTATGATGTGAGCAGGATCAGCGTACATGGAAAGGCACAACCAAGTGGCCGGAGTAGTGCACAAGAACATACTCAAAGTACCCAAATCCTGATGGGACACACCACTGAAGGTGGGCTGACAAACAGCTGCTGGCTAACCAGCCAGACACAGTGGTGGTTGACAAACACCAAGAAGGAACAGGAAAAGGTAGAGACGTATCAAGGGTTGAAAGAACAGCTGGAACAGATGTGGAAAGTCAAAGCTGACGTGGTCCCCGTGGTGGTAGGAGCACTCAGGACAGTGGCCCCCAAACTGGGAGAGTGGCTCTGGCAGCGTCCAGGACTGAAGCCTCAGTCCAGAAGTGTGCAGTCCTAGGAAGAGCTAAGATACTGCGCAGAACCCTCAAACTCCCAGGCCTCTGGTAGAGGACCCAAGCTTGACGATGACACAGACACCACCCTGAGAGTGATTTATATGTATATATATATATATATATATATATGTCCCACAGACAATAGGCCTACACACAAATGGTGCCTGTAAAACTCGGCATGTGTAAAGTAAAGTAAAGCTGAGGTTGGTGGGTATGCCAGTAGTTATGCAGCTAGTTTGTCCTAAAAAAAAAAAATTGACCAGAGGAAAAGTCAGAAGCCCTTTTTAAATAGAAATTGTGCAAATTTTCAGGAAAGCCCAATCCCTCTTCTTTCAGCATTGGCAGTATAAAAACAAAATCGGGGAGTGCAGCAAAATGCCGCCTGCCTACTTTTGTTCATACAGAATGCACCTTTTTCAGGGCAATGGGGGGCGTGAGCAAGTAACAGAACATGTAGCTCAGCGTGTGACGTAAACAGTGATGTCTTACGCCTTGCTCCGAGGGAAGCCGCGGCTGGTCAGTCCTTCGGCGATTCACTCGTACATTGGCCTGTCTGTCACGGTTCCCGTCATCTGACGGTTAATGGCCTCCTTGTTAGCGAGGGCAAGGAGGGCGCGCAATTCTTTATCTCCCCAGTTGCTCATCTTCTGCTTTGCGTTTCACTCTTGCTACTAGATACTCATTCCTGCAATCAGCTGATTCCTGTTTTGAAGCCCACGCCAGTGGGTCGAACGTGCAGCGTCATCAACAGCCCCTTTAAACCAAAAACGTTCCGCCGATATGACTACCCTACGAAGCGGAAAATTGGGCACCTCGGATCGACTCGCCAATCCGGCTCTGTGTGTCTAAACGTTCGCAGCTTGCCGGCAAAACGGCCGAACATTCGCTGAAAATCTGGCAGTGTAAAAGGGGCTAGAGATTCATCGAAGTAAGATGGATCATGGATGCGTGATAAACATTTCATCCATCCAGTAACTGATTAGATGTTTCATTTTGGGCCACAGTGGTGCCCTGACCGACTTAGCCGAGCTGCTAACGTGGCTAAAATGAAAAAGTAGTCGTCCGTGTACAACATTAGATACTGTATTTCATCCCCAGTGAGATATTTGGAACATATTCCCAGAATGCAGTCTGACAGCTTCTGCAGAATGTGCTTGAACCTGTTGCAACTTGTTCAGTTTGGAGTTATGTGTTAAACACGTCAGAGGACAGAGTGACAGTGATGTCGATGTTATAGTGACAGCAAGTAGAGGAAAAAAGTGAGAGCAGGATCTGTTCTGTGTGTGGCTGCACTGCTCTGTAAAATGTTACCACAGTGAAACAACTAGCATCTTTATTATTAGTGCTGTTATTCTGTGTTTTAGGTCGGACCTTTCCGCTCAAGCCTGACTGTTTCTTTCCTTCTCACCTTTGTTTTTGCTCGCAGTAGCTGCAGCTCCAGGCCTGCGTCCCTTCGCTCTCCTCCCTCGGCCCTGCCCTCTCCTGGGGCCCGTCTGAGCTGCGGGGGGGTCGCCCTCCTCCTCATAAGGGCCGATCAGGCTCTCCTCTTGCAGCAGGAGCGGGTCGACCGGAAGCGCTGGTGCTGTCTTCACCTCATCCAGATGACTCAGCACGTTGCCTGGGATAAACAACAGGAAGTCGGGGGAATCAGAGCGTGTAACCATGACGCGGCATTTCCTCGGCTGAGAGATGTTTTGAATGGGTCTGACTTCCACTCCTGTTGGGGAGAGGAACGGCTGACCTAGACGTGACCCTAAACTTCCCTCTTGGTGGAAAAAGAGGAGGACATTTTTAGGATGTTCTGACAGGAGGTGATGGATGATTTGAGTGATCTTACCTGCACTGTTTTCTCCAGCCACTGGGGGCACGTGAGCTCCAGTTTTCCCCGAGGACTCTGTCACCTCTGAATTAAAAGGAGGAAAACTATAAGACACAGCTGTTGCCAAGACACGCTGCACCTATCGGTGAAGTAATGTCACCTACCTGGTGGAGGTGCTGGTTGAATTGGAGGCTTCAACACAGGCTTCTCCATCTTCTTGGCATAAAAAGCTCCATACCAGACCCTCAGCTCTGTTCCTGGGAGCACGTCCTGGGAAACAAAAGCAGGGCAGAAAGAAGGAACACACCAAACTCCTGTTAAAAACGAACGAGCTGCACGACTAAACGAGTCCCTGAAATCTTGCCCCATCAGTAGCAGCAGGTTGAGGATGCATACACGCACCTGGGAGGTGTTGAAGTACACGTCATCGTCCTGCTGGTACGCCGTCAGATTCTGGTGTTTGTGGTCAGTGGCGGGTCGCACCAGCATCATCCAGTTGCAGTCCTCTTCACTGCTGGAGTCAAAACACACCACCACGGCATCCTTCTGGAAGATCTGCACGTTGAAGGATGAAAGGTTAGCAAGTAAGGAAGCTAAAGTAACAACCACATCGAGCCATCTATTCATCGGGCTGCACCTTAAGAGGGAACGCTCCTTCCTTCTCCAGGTGGGGGACCCTCTTAGCCTCAAAGGGCCCAAACCGGGTCCTCTTGACCAGCCGGCGCAGGACAAACACCCCCTCCTGTCCATCGGCCACCGGTCTGATCTCCAGGCTGTTTGGTAAAGACGACCTGATCCAGGAGAAGAACAACTTAGCATGACAAATAACACAAAGATCATTTAAATTACGTCTTTAATATGTCACCTTGTGTTATGTTAATACAATGACTCCATTATGTTTTCAGGGGCGTTAAAAATAAATGTGGATTTGCTTGAAGATCTGAATTTAGCTCGTGTGGGATGGAACTTCCAAGTGCCAGACAGTCAGCCATCCACAGTGGGCTCCTTACTCCCACTATCTCTCTTCAAGGTCTATAATATTAATAACATGACACTTGGAAAAGCTTTGTGTGTTCATGCCCGCTCTCCAGGAGGAGGACAGAAGTCAGGGTCAGTTTGTCTTTCTGCAGATAGCAGGAAGTCAGTGTCCTGCTTGAGGACACCTCAGCAGGGTTGACAACTGCC
The DNA here is from genome assembly GCA_019142605.1 of Cephalopholis sonnerati. Classification (NCBI taxonomy): domain Eukaryota; kingdom Metazoa; phylum Chordata; class Actinopteri; order Perciformes; family Serranidae; genus Cephalopholis; species Cephalopholis sonnerati. Next base: position 34,890,892 of record JAGQAX010000017.1, read on the forward strand.
AGATCCAGTGAGGTTTGAATCAACGTCTTGCAACTTTATTAAGAGCATTTTAAATCCTTTAAAATAATCTCTTTCCCTTTGAACCATTTGTCTGCACCTTTTCTATTTTCAATGCTGATTTTTTTTATTGTAAACCATTAAGTTATTCTTTTTACCTTTATATTTTTTTTGCCTTGATTCCTTCACTGTAAATCTGTGTTTTTTATTATGTTTTATATTTTATTGCTCTTTAATGCACTTTGAACTGCCCTGTGTATAAAATGTGCTATAAAAATAAAGCTGTACTTCATCAGTTACTCATGCCTTGTCTGTTTTTCTTGCCTCCACTCAGTACGTTTACATGCAGCTTGAGAAAATCTGATTATTGGCTTAGTGCGACTGAAATTGGACTATCTGTAGCTCGACTAACACACCTAGATAATTAGATTGAAAATCAAACTATTGCTGCATGTATCAACTTAGTCCGACTGGAGTCGGACTCGGCGTTCTGTGCATGCACCACTTTTTCCGGGCTTTCACCCTGAAGAAGAAGGAGATGACGTAGCAGCAGTTCACTCCCGGAAAAACAAACAAACAAACACCATGATGACTGAGAAGCAGAAGACGCACTTCTGGATGGACGAGGAAACTACATTCATGCTCAGACAGCTAAAGGAGCTAAACATTTTGAAGTTTATGGATGGTAGGGAAAAAAGTTTCTGAACAACTGTTAGCTTCCTCTTCAGGTCAACAGGAACTAGTTCCATACACACTATATTAAAAAGGACAAAGTGCCGCCTATCGAGGCGGAGTCAGACGTACTTGGTCAGAAATTTGGTTTTCTCTTCTGCATGTATACTCAGACAAGATGAGAAGTCCGACTCGACTGATTAGCCGAGCTATGAGCTTAGCTCGACTACTGCGTGCATGTAAACGTACTGACTCAGATTCTAAAATCGGAAAAAAGTCATTTATCCAGTCGTATGCTCAGCACTTCCCAAACACACAGCCCTTTCTGATGGATACCTTAACTAAAAGTGAAATGCATCTATGCACTCTCAAAGTCAAACTCCACTGACAAAAACAGTAATTTTACCTCGCTGAACACAGGAGCAGGTGGTCTACAACTGTGTCAATCAGTTATGCCCCTTTTCCACCAAAACTAACGCGTATAGGCAAATATTTAAGTGTGGAAAACATTCTAAAAGTAGGCAATCAACTCCTTTCTCATCCCACTGTCAGTAGACCAGAGTGGTGTACACAACTCAGCAGCAGATGAGTGCGCCTTTCTGTTACTTTTTTACCAGTGTGTCATAGTTCGGAGTCTTGATAGTGGTGGAAAAGGGGTTAGTAAACAGTATGAAAACTAGTGAAAATGTTAAGCTCATTACTTCTTTTTGTCTATACCTCTTACTTGTTTGGTTCTCTTTAGCCGCGTTTCCACCAGTGCCGTACAGTTCAGCTCAGAACGCATTTTTTCCGTTTCCACTGTGAAAAGTTGTGGATGGTACCAATGGAACCGTTCAGTACTGTCCCCATGTTTGGTCCCCCCTCTGTTGGGGTACCTAGCACACAGATCTGGTACTAAAAGGTGGAGCTGTGAACACTGCAGTCTGATTGGTCAGTAGAGGATGGTCACTCTGCTCAGGGTCAATATGTGGCTGGTTTTGAGGCTTGTGTAACCAAGTTGAAAACTAAAAAAATGTGTACCAAACTAGCTTACACCACACTGGACTGCTCGGCGTAAACAGTTCAATTTTAAATACTTAGGTTTTAGTGAAAATGTTTGGTAAGTACTGAGCATACTGGATAAATGAAAACTGTAAACAGATGTTTTGACCTAGTTTTGCTGTTGTTAAACATGGACCCCATACGACTTCTATTCATCAAGAATTTTCTTTGCTTTTAGATTCTTCGTTCACAGTGAAGGCGTGTGAGATAAACAAACCTTTCTTCACTAATTCAACGTAACACGGGGTGAGTAACTGGTGTATAAAAGGTCATTTTGGGAGTGAAGTTTTCCTTTAAATTGAACTGATGGAAGAAATCACTAGGAGTAAGTAAAGTCCACTTTGAGTGGTCACTCACCGGGCCCGGCTGAGGACGAAGGAGTCCTGGACGGTCACCAGCGGGCCCAGCTCAGGACACTCGGAGTCATGGTACTGGCCACAGTCCTCACACCCTGAGACACACATCATCATCACACCTGTCACCCACAGCACAGTCTGTGTGACACTTTATCAGTACAGTAAGAGCTGGAGTCATACTCACAGATGAACTCATCTGGCTCAGCCATTATGCCAACCTGGGAATAAAGGACAATATTACGTCATTCAAGGCTGATCAAGACTTGAAGAGAGAAATATATTTATAAGAGGGAGCTACTTTAGGAGTGAGTTAGAGTGAACTTCAGTGCCTGCATGTACACATTTAACCTGGGACACTTGAGCTGCACTGCATGCATCCCACCTCCTGGCTGACCAGCAGTGTATCATGACAACACTGAGTGTTTTTGGGAATCAAACACACAGTTGCAGCATGCTTATTAACGTCTGCAGTCCGGCCAGGAGATGGGATCCAGGATTTGAGTCGTTCCCAAACTCCAGCCGGGTTTTAACTCCGATCTGAGCGGCTCCTCTTCAGTAAAATGTAACAAAGAACAGTCGGCATGGCGGATGGACCGGAGACGCAAACCACCAAACCGGAGTCGATGCTCTTCAACGCCAAGCAGCCGGCGGTTGAGGCGGCGTAAGAAACCCCGGAGCGAACCGGACACACCGGCTGCATCTTCACTACAAAACTGCGTCGCCATTTTGTAGAAAAACGATGTATATTTATGAGGAAACACGTTACCTTTTCTGCAAAAGACCCTTCATTTAGCGAATCCTGACTCCGGGTTCCAATCCGCTCCAGAAACGGCGCAGGACCGGAAACGAACTGCGCGGGGTGCATTGTGGGGAATGTAGGCTGCTCAGCAACGGCTGTAAGCAGCACGGTTAAGCATGAATTAGGCAATTAAAGGTTGTATTGTGGTTTACTGAACCAAAACCTTATGGTAAAGTGCGTTATTTTTACTTAATAATGACCACAAAACCTTATTTAAATAAAAATACTCCACTTAAATTAAAGTCCTGCATCCATAATCTTACTTTTAAGTAAGAGTACAAAACTAAAATTAGCTGTTTTAGGGAAATTTGTATTTATTTAGTATCACCAGGTAAATAATTTAGGAATGTAACATAATTATAAAAAAATTTGGGCTGTAAAAATGGGTTAATTGTTGTATGTAACTGTATATACATGTAAAAAACTGTGCAAGTGATTTAAATTAATAGAAGAAAAGTGAAAGAGGAGTAGGAACATATAAGTTTTACTTCTATCTACTCTTTTTTGAACATTTCTGTTTTTTTTTGTTTTTTTTTATCACATTGTTTTAAACTTTGGTTCAAAATAAAGTCATTCATTCATTAAAAAAACAAATGTACTTTACATAATGAAGCTTAAATTGGCCATTATGCTTAATGGCCCCTTTTATGGTGTTATATATTTTATAGTGGTGGTTCCCAACTGGTGGGTCATGGTCAAAAGTGGGTCGCCACTCCATTCTGAATGGACCGCAAGTGACTTGCAAACATGTCAACTTGTCAACAGAATCAGAATCAGAAATACTTTATTGATCCCCAATTTCCCCTTGGGGATCAATAAAGTATTTCTGATTCTGATGTCAAGTTTGTAAAAAAAACACACTTTATTTTTAAGGACAGTAAATTTCCAGCACAGAGTTTTTATTTTGAAGTAACGTCTCCTGCTGTAAAGTGAGTGAATAACCAATAGCTACTTGACAGAAACAGCGAACTAGCTCCATGACATGGACACATGCAAGTAGGACGCTGAATGTATTATACTGCGTGGACCTTGAAGTGATGATGAAGGAGAAATCTGGACCCTGGAGCTGGACCAGTTGGGAACCACTGGTTTATAGGATTATTATAACCAGCATGTGAGCTCGAGTCACATGATTTGGACTCAAGTCAGACAAGACTTGCAACTTGACTTTGACTTCAACATCAGTTACTCAAGACTTCACTTGGACTTGAGCCTTTTGACTTGAAAGTACTTGGTAGCTTGCCCCAGTGTGCCATGAATCAATTAACCTCCCTTGATTTCCTGACTCAGGTAATGTTAATACTATTCATTTCCAGAGTTGACACCTAACTCCAATGATCCACATCGTTTGAGCATTCAACAGCATCCAATCAAGTTGTAGGAGAGAACCATGGAGAGCAAAAGTAAAGTTAAAAAATAATTTCGTTTGTTGACCAAAACTACAGGTGGTCGACAATACAGGAATTGCAGTATAAAAAGTGTGTCAAAAATTATAGCTGGAGAGACAACAACTTCCATCCATCCTTTTTCAATCGCTTACCCAAAGTCGGATCAACTCCAGGACCCCAAGACGTTCCCAGGCCAGATGAGATGTGTAATCCCTCCAGTGTGTTCTGGGTCTGCCCCGGGGCCTCCTACCAGTGGGACGTGCCCAGAACACCTCTAACAGGAGGTGCCCTAGGAGGATCCTGATCAGATGTCCGAACCACCTCAACTGACCCCTTTCTACACGAAGGAGCAGCGGCTTGACTCGGGAAGTCCGAGCTCCTTATCCTATCTCTAAGGCTGAGCCGCTTGTATCTGTGATCTCATTCTTTCGGTCACTACCCAGAGCTCATGACTGTAGGTGAGGGTTAGAACATTAATGGACCAGTAAATCTGTTTAAATAAATAAATACAAATTTAAAAAGCATTTGTGACTTTTGTCATTCTATTATTATTCTGCTGTTTAAATGGCTTTACATTTGGTGAAGAGCACATTATGGCTTGATAAGGACTCGAAACTCAAAGTTTAGGGTTTGGGACTTGAGCTTAAAGAGTTGAGACTTAACGACTTGGTCTGAACTCTGACTATAACTGATGAATTTAACTGTGAGGAGCATTTTTGTGGTGCCTTATCACTGCGGAGCTGCTCTGAACTACCTTGCAAAACCCTTCGACCTTTTAATAACTGAAATAGTCTTAAACATTTTTTCAGTGTGTTAAAAACATCTCCACCTGTTTTTCATTTCAAAAAGCTTGTTTAAAACAATTAAACGAGTGTCTGTATCATGACGCAAGAGAAAATAAACACGTTGCAGCATTAGAATTAGGAAAAAGTTGCTTTTGGAATTTCAGTTTTTTTTTTATCTCAATTGAAAACAGGTTGAAAGACTTAATTCCAGACTAAAATGACTTGTGAACAAAGCATCGTGTGCTTTAACTTGTATGAAAAAATATCTGCATAATGAAAATGTGCCTCTGTAAACTATCATAAGTGGATCAGCATGTACAGATGTATAAGCCACAGGAGCACGAGGACAGGATTCACTCCAGCCTGGACATTCAAAGCGGCACCACAACCTCCGTTATTCAATCAATATTTATTGCTGAAAATGAAATAACTCGATATGTATATTAGTTACAATCCCTGCAGGGGAAATTACTGACTCTCTGTAACAACAGCGAAGTCAGTCCGTTTCTGTGCACAGAGCAGATGCCAATAAAAAAACACCAGGAAGCAGTTTATTAATCACATACAGCCCTAACTGCTCACTGAATGCTAACAGTAGCCAATGCTCGCAGGCTACCGTAAGCAAGGGCTCGTTTCCCCTCCCTTCCTCAGAGTTCAAAGGCGATTCTGTCTAAAGGTATTTGAATTTTCATCACCCCAACTCTTTTCAAAACATACTGCAGTCAATGATGACAAATCTACTGTGTACTGTAAATACCAAGACACAAAGACAACCCACGTTTCATCTGCAGGACAGTGTCATGGACAGCATGTGAGTGTTTTTAATTCTCAGATAGTCTAATAATGTAAACACTCGGTTAACAAATATGTTATGTGCATAGGCTTCTTGATTATAGACAACGCTGATGGTGCAGGAACACGGTGGTACCCTTGTCTCTTAGAGCCATCTCCAACAGTTCGCCACAGTCCTCAGGCGTGATGGCGGATGCGGCCTCAGGAACCCAAAGAGCCACATCGAGTCCACCCGTGACATCATCCTCAGAATAACTGTAAGGCAATCTGTTGGTTCTGTCTGTCACAGCTGCGTCCATAACTTATTGAAGAAACAGTAGTTAACATGATGTACAGAAACATGTCTTCAACAAGCTGCTCACAAAAAGAAATACAATCATTAGCTGGATAAAAAAAAATAAAGCAGCCGATCTACACCGATCAGCCGAAACATTAAAGCCACTGACAGGTGAGGTGAGCAACGTCTTGGTACAGTGCAATGTTTTGTTGGGAAACCGTGGGCTCTGACGTTCATGTGTTTGCCACCTGACACGCTCCACCCACCTAAACACCAGGTGCAGACCAGGTCCCCCTCTTCATGGCAGTGGCACTCCAGCAGGACAGCGCACCATCCCACACCACAGAAACTGCTCAGGATTAGCTTTAGCAATGTGACAAAGAGCTCAAGGTGTTGACCTGGTCTCCAAATTCCCTGTATCCTAATCCGATTAAGGGCGCATTCACACGAGGATAGTGCGGGGGACTCGGTTTGATTGGGCGGGGAATGCCAAAAATGTCACACCTTCATTTGGTTCAGTTCCAAACCGCCTGGACAATGTGACGCAGTTACAACAGCTGCTCGTTTGGGGGCGGTATCGCTCGAAACGACCACTGACCAGGAACAAAAAAAGCATGAGGAAGAAGAAAACCCGGCTCATCGATTGGCCAGGACCAGAAAACAGAAATCCATCCCCTTCCATTCCCTATCCAGCATGTTGCTCTGTACGTGAGACGAATGCAGCTGTACTGAAAAAGACGGCGGAGAGCGAGAGACTACGACGTGCTGCCGAGCGAGGTATTGCAAGGGTTCAAAAGTTTTCAGATCACATATATGTCCATAAATCATACGTATGCACTGCGCTCTACGTCACTTCCTCTCTTTGGTTCACTGGATAGTCCAGTTGCATTTCCCACTGTAAACGAACCGCACCAGGGTTCCCAGTTTTCAAGCGGACCAGGGTTCGCTCGTTTGGTCCACACCAGACTTCGAATGAGTGTTCACACCACTCCGAACGAACCGAGCTATCCGTGGAAGCGGACCAGGGTTCGTTTAAAGTGGACCGAAGCTAACGCCCTGGTGCCAGACACTATAGGACACCACTCAGAGGTCCTGTGTTCATGCCTCAACAGGTCAGAGCCAAGTTTAGTCCAAGGAAGACCCACCGTGGATCAGGAGTACCTCTGGGGTACCAGCTCATCCCTCAAATGTTCAATCAGGTTGGGATCTGGGGTATTTGGAGGCGAAGTTGACACCTTGAGCTCTTTGTCCTGTTCCTCGGGTCATTCCTGAGCAGTTTTTGCGGTGTGGCAGGGTGCATAGTCCTGCTGAGGGGGGGCCGTCGCCATTAGCGGGTTTACTTGATCTGCAACGGTGTTCGAGTAGGAGGAGCGCATCAAGTAGCATCTACATGAATGCCAGGACCCAGTGTTTCCCAGCAGAGCATTTCACTGTAACAAGATGATCAATGTTATTCACCTCACCTGTCAATGGTTTTAATGTTTTGGCTGATCGGCTGTATTTGGTTGCTCCCAAAGGTGTTCACACGTTCTCTTGTTCATGAGTTCAAAGCTACATCTTTTAAAAACAATAAAACATCCGATAAAAGAACGAGGATTTCATTCAAATGAAACACGTTTCATTAATGCAACGAGTATGGCCGAGTGTAACGTCACAGTCCCTGGCTAGAGGTTCGTTCACTTCCCTTTTGACACATTAACAACCCTGCTGATAACAGTAGTGTACAGGAACAATCTTTTTTTTTTTCTAGGAAGACAAAGAAGAAAGTTGCATATCATTTGAAAGCTGAAGTTTCATGTTAGCTTCGTGTTGCTTCTTTTATTCCTTTTGGAAGAGTGATAACTTGTGTTAGCGGCCGGTGTCGCATGATTAGCTTGATATTTTTGTAGATAGCTTTGTTTTGCAGCTTTAATATGCACATGGCATACAGCTGCTGCTCTGATCTTCTTTTATGTTGAATAAAATTACAAGGATTTTTAAATGAATCGATATAAATACCATATTTCATAGTATTAGTGTCAAGAAGTAGTCGTATTACTCCTATGTCTCCCACAGCGAAAAGATCATCTCCCTTTGAGAATGTTTTTAACAAGAATCTCTATCTCTATCAAGAGCAGCTCCTGTCATTGCACTTTAAATAAAGATACTAAAATTGTGCAAATCATACAAACACCACTCTTCTCTTCATCTTTGGTCCTGTTGTTCCACCGTAGGAAACGTACGGATTACAGCAGGGAGAGTTTACTCTTCGAGGTAAAGAGTGACGGCCCGCACCAGTCCCTTCTGTCTGTAACAAGGCCACGAAAGCACTTAAAGATTTCAAAAATGTTGCATAAAATTAGGTAAAAGAAACATGCAAAATAATATCCTCTGAAATGCCATTGATCCCAGACAGGAGACCCTCATTCACACATGCACACACTTGCTTTTGGTGGAGTGCCTGCTTCTCGTAGGAAGCAGGAAACGGCAGTATGAGAGGATATTTTTTCCATCTGCACAGCTTTCCCATTCACAACGCAGGAGCCCCAGTATGCAGGTCGGGCATTAGGGGGAGTAAGTTAGCCAGGAAGTTTGCCAGTGCAAGTTTGAGGTGGAGATGGTGATGGTAGTTGTTGTAGGAGGGACTGAGGTGAGGAGGAAAGGGGGGGTCACGCATGTGGCTCCCCCATGGAGGTAGAGCCATTGGCTTTGCTCTTATTCCTACTCTTGCGGTTGAGCATGCGGCTAAGCGTGGCTGTTCGGCTGGCCCTCTCCACTGCGGCCGGCGACTCCAGGTAAACCAGGTCATTGTGTGACTGGCTCATCCCCGGGTCCTTGCGCTGGTGACGCCGCCGGAAGAAGAGCCTGGCACTCTTCTGAAAGAAGCTGCCTGTGGAGGAGAGGCAGAGGACAGGAAATAGTCAGTGTGATACCTTGAGACAAGGACCATGTCAAGATGACACCACTCAAGGCAAAATAACTCTGATATACAGTTTAAATTTGAAGTATCTGAAGCAGCAGTGGCACAGAATTTGTGTTCGTTAGAAATTGTTGTTAACAATAGCCCCTTTTCCACCAACATTTCCAGGAACGTTTATTTCCAGGAATTTATTTACCTGGGTAAAAGAGTTCAAAATCCCAGGTAAATGATAAAAGTTCCTGCGGTGGGGAAGGGGCTAATGGTAAAAAAAAAAACAAAAAAAACCCAAACTATTCCCCCTTTAACTACTGGTTCTTCCTCTGTGATCACTTTAATCACCAGCTGACACACACTGTACACTGGACTGTACCAACAGAGAGCAGCCACTCAGTCCAACTGACTGCACACATCATTCCTCAGGGTTCCTACACATTTTCCATTTCGAAACTCCATACTTTTCCAGACTCTAATTTCCACTCTTGTCGGTAGATTTTTCAGACCATGTTTGACATCTGAGTGCAAAAAGCCAGCCCTCGGAAAACTTACTCCTACACAGAAAGTAAGACGTTCCATTGTCACACATCTCTGCCCAGAGAGGCAGTAAAATAACCCATGCTACATATAATGTGTTATTTTCCCTTCAAGGGGAACACCACCCACATTTGGAACTCCAATATGTTATTTCTATGGACTATGGAAGATCAATCAGGATTTGTGGACATGAGCTACTCTCTCTTAAAGCCAGAAACAAAAGACACAAGTCTCAAACTTATGATGTCATAGGCTGCTCCATAGACAATGAATGGGAGCCTGATTTTGTGATCCCATAAAATATTTGTGTCATTGTTACACTCAAATGAGCTTTATTTTATTGTAGTGTTCTCAGCTCTGAAACAAAAAATGTAACCATATACTCAGAGCACTCCCCTGGGTGCCCTCAGTGTCATCCACAACAGTGGTTCCCAACTGGTCCAGCCCGGGGTCCAGAATTCATACACGCGTTTAGCAAAGTCGTCTGAGTGAGTTTTTTTATCTCTGTCAAGTAGCTGTCCATTAGTTGCTCATTCTACAGCAGGAAATGGCACTATAATATAAAAGGTCTATGCCGGAAATTCACTGTACTTAAAAATAAAGTGTTTTTTTTTTTTTACAAACTTGAATGGACCAGTTGGGAACCACTGATCTAAAAAATCTTTCCCAATTCATTGTCTATGGAGCAGCTCCAGACTTTATACTTAATGACATCACAAATTTGAGTTTTAGCACTCTAGATTTTAGATTTGGGAGAGGTGTTCATGTTTACTAATATTTTTGGATTGTCTTAGACCATAACACAACATGCATGAATTGTGAAAATGGGTCCCTTCAACATATAGAAAAAAATAATATATTTTTGTTCCTTCCATATATTTTTATTCTCTATTTTTTAAATTAGCCTACATGCTAGCGGAGTTTTCCTCTGCTCATATGAAGCCAGGATAAATCACACACAAAACTGTAAGTTAAATTTTTGTGGAGGCCTTATTGTCTTCACAATTCATTGTTTCTTATCTGAGAAATTAAAGTAAATAAAAGCTTTGTTTCTACTGAGGGAAATGGTTTCAGCTTACAAAAACACACAGGAGGTCTGCGTCGCTGCAATTAGTAGTTACATTTCTGGGGAGGTGCATGTCGACACAGAGCCTACGCCGTAAGTACAACGCCCAAATCATCGCTGCTAGGACTCTGTGCAATATTCATGTGTCTCATGTATAGAGATATTGTGTGTATATTGTAAATAGTCTTGTGTGTACAGTTCAATCATTTTAGCGCCTTACTTTTTTATATATATATATATTTTTTTATATTTAGAAATGTATGTACAAATATATACGTATATATACACACATATATTTTCTTTTTTGAATCTTTATTTTTTCTCTTAGTATACACTGTCCCTCTCCACTTTCTGTCTGTGCTTTGAGCTGCTGTGACATGTGGATTTCCCAGGTGTGGGATGAATAAAGTTTATCTTATCTTATCTTATTCGACGCAGAAGTATTAACCCTGCTTAAGAGTGTGTGTCCACGCGCCATACTTCTAGCCTTGTTTTCAACAACAAGGCACAGTGGTAAACATTTTGGCTGCGCTGGCTCCCTGCTCCAAACGCTTGCATGCTGCTTGTGTGATCAACTTATTTTCAGGATTTCTGGCTTTCATATTTTAGAAATCTCAATAGCAGCAATAGCCTGGAAACCCAAATATTTTTCCATACTTGCTTCTTTATTCCATACTTACCAAGACCTAAAAATGACTAAAATCAAACTCCATACTTTTCCATGCTGTGTAGGAACCCTGATTCTTTAACTTTCAGTAGATTCTTAATTTGCTAATATCTGTGGATTAGATTAGGTTAGTGTAAAATAATTTGAACATGATGAAAATGAATTAATGACAAATAAATAAACTTCATTAGTATGCTCCATAAATAACAAACTACTATAAAGCAAATAACTATTATTGATATTGCAATATGAGAAGATATCTGATCTCTATGTGTGGGATATTTCACACTGCATTATTGGTATTTTGATATCCATATTTAAAATGTAATTATAGACTAAAATAGTGCTACTATGTAATATATCATATTGCAACTGAATATCTTAGGATATTCATGGTACTTTGTCATATTGTGCTGCCCCAAATATAGCAACTATGTGATCTACTAATATCTAATTGATTTTACATGATCTGAAAATGAATTTGAAACTACGTTATCTACTCTACTGAGAGCTAGCAGCTACGGCACATACTAGCATCAGGATACTACAAGTAACTCATGAGATAACTTACTCATCTGGACATAATGTGTGCTTAGCAGTGCTTTCCTCTAAGATGGCAGTGATGATAGTTCATAAAGGAAAGGTTCAAACAGTAGGAAGGAAAGAGAGAGAAGAGCACAAAAACAGACTGCATCACAGAGGAGCAACAGATGGCCGTGGAAACAGCCAAACGGAGAACATTTATCAAGTTCTGCCTTTAAGGCCGTATGTTTTCGGAGGATCTAAAGCATGATTTATGGAATATTACTCCTATAAAGAGCAGTTATGTAATCATGTTCAGAGTAATCCCTGCTGGTCAGAGGGTCCCTCTGTGACCTCTCACCTCTTCTCTTCTTGCAGCTCGCCTCAGACACACACATGGATAGTGAGGTATGGTCTAGCTCCTCTCCGGTTTGGCTCTCCCAGTCCTGTGGAGGCCGGCCTATTCCGCTGGGGCCTTCCTGGGGCTCCGACATGTCTGGAGGGCTACTGGTCCCTGACGCAATTGCTGTCGTCACATCCTGAGTAGAGCTGCCCTCTGACATCGAGGCGTCCATCGCTGCAGCGTAGCCCGCCATCAGAGCTAGCTCATCATCCTGAGACAAGGGCGTCTGGGAAGTGAAGTATATGACAATGACAATGAGGCTATATCCACACGAAGACTTGTCTTTTTGAAACCGTCGAATAAAATCATCGGATTGCAGTAGTGTTCTGTAAATATGGCGCCGACTTCAAAAACGCAGGCGTCAAAATGAAGCCGGTTCAACCTGCTGAAACCGTATGAAAAAGGCTGCAGTATATATGCCAGCCAGGAGATGGCGCACCACTAAAAACCGGAGCATACAGCTCTGAACCGGAGAAGAAAACGCACGGTGTATACAAACGGAAGAAGAAGAAGATCAAGAACAAGCACAACAAGAAGATGGCGAAAACGAATTCCAGCACACCAGGGAAAACGGAGACTTTGGTTTGGACTGACGACGAAGTTGAGCTGCAGCTTCGAGTCACGCTGGATTACAAAGCCAGTAAACGTTGATTGGGAGTCTTGTCAGTCGCAGTGGGTGGGGCTATGACATCACTGCTGGCCAACAGTCGCGCATTGGCTGTACACACATAGACGCAAAGGCGGCATCTTCAGATTTGTGCACTCTGGAACCCCGCTTCAAAAAGATGCGGTTTTGACCTCCGAAAACGCTGGTTTCGTGTGGATGAAAGGCCGAACCACTTAAAAACTTTGGCGAATTCACCCTGACACGGCTTTCGTGTGGACGGGCCACGAGTTTCTTGTAAAGAGAGATCTCCTTTAGCTTTACATTTGCATTTGCTGATGCAAATACTTCCTCTGGCATCATGAATGACCAGCTATTTGCATTGAGCTGTGAGGACCTGTGCTCACCTGTCCTTTAATGTATTTTGGGCACGAAGATGCAGGATTAGGCAAAGTTTTTACACTGGAAGGCCAAGTATAAATCATTGGCATATGAGGTGTACTTCAACAACATAAAGGATTTCTCCCTGCTCCAGACACGGCAGGTAATGTTTTATTGGGCCTTTATATAGGCCTGTTTCTTTCATGAACAAGTTAGAGAACACAACAACTACAAGTGTATGTATGGCCAGTTCTCAGCTGCATGCTACCCTGAGGGTGCTTTCACACCTGCTCGGTTTGGTTCGGTTCAATCAAACTCAAGTTCGTTTGCCCCCTAAGTGCGGCTCATTTGGGCAGGTGTGAACACAGCAATCGCACTCGGACGCACACCAAAACAACCGGACCAAGACCTTCTTGAAGAGGTGGTCTCAGTCCGCTTACAAATGAACTCTGGTGCGGTTGGTTTGTGGTGAGAACGTGTTCCGACCTGGATCTGAACCAACTGCAGTCACATGACACATTGTTTGGGTTAAACATGAGCATGTTACAGTCCTGGAGGATTATTAATGTGCGCCTCCTCCTGTACTGCCTTAATATGCACATTCAGCACATCCAATGCATCAAAACATTGTTTTCTAGTTGGAGCCGCGCCTTGTTTTCAAACTGTATGCTTTGACTCAAATGAACAATGACAGCAATATAGTCCACGATGAGCAGCGCTAAAATCAACCTGCGTAGTTGTCCCTCCATTGTGACATTAGAAAGTGTCACATTTATCTTGCAAGTGTACTCTTCTTCAACGTTTGCTTTACTTCCTGGATTTTCTCCCAGCATGGAAATTCTGACCAATCAAGAGCAGCTTTATTGTGCAAGGCATTTGATCTGGTCCGCTTGTAAATGCTGCCGTGAGAACACGAACCAACTCTAGGCAATTATACAACTTTGTAACAAATCAGTCCCTGATTCAGACCAAAGCAAGACAACTCTAGGTCTGATGGCACCCTAAACATGTGAAACTGATCTACTGAAGTGAAATGGAAAAAGGGAAACAGCATAATGCACCGCTCTTCCTTACTTTGGCGATGCCAGAGATGATGATGGTACTCTTCTTCACTGGAGACTTGAGCTTCTGCTTGGCAGACTGGTGGAGTTGCCTGATGGCGGCCTCGGCCACTGGGTCGGTGCCGTTGAGCATCAGCAGCTCAGTATCAGAAGAGGACAAGGCCTTGCTGACTGTGTTCCCCATCATAGTTGCCTGCTCTGAAACACGGCGCTCCGACAGCTTCGGCTTGTTAGCCACCGCTTTCTGGGCGGGATCTGAGGGAACACAGAGTTAGCTTCATCGACTGCTTCATGGTGTGATGGAGATTCAACACATAAATTGTTAAGCTCTGACAATGTGCGTTATAGAGGTGGAAGAAAATTACAGCAATTTTAGCTATGGCCCACTAAGAGGCGTTTCTTTTTTTTGGTTTCACAGGTGTTCAGTTCTGACTCAAATTGACATTGGGATAACAAGACTCACCCTGGCCGCTCTGTGAGGCTTTACTTAGGCTAAGTGCTAACGTTAGCAGCATGCTAACATGCTGACAGTGACACTGTGACATGCAGATGTTTGGCAGGTATCATATGTTCACAACAATCCATAAGCCATGCTCAAAAAGGCTTGTGTTAAATAAGGCCTTGCAGAAACTTTCCAGAAGTTATATGTGATTACTGCCTGAATTTAAAACAGCTTTAACATGGTGATGCCAGTCTGCAAGGATCTGATTACAGCATCAGCATCAACATGTGTACCTCCACGAGCCTCCCTGTACTGTCTCTTGTCTGTGTATCAGTTATGGGATGTCTTCTCTGTACAAGATGAGTGCTGTGTCATGTCACAGTTAGTGTTGCTGTACCTAAGTTAAGTCCCGGAGGGAGAGGTCGACCTGGTTTGCTCTTCACCGCGGTGATGGTGGTGACCACTGTGCCACAGGGCATGACTGTACGGTCCATCTCCACTTTCTTATGAGAGGCTGGGGTGGGAGGGTGCCAAGACCTCACCTCACTGGGCTCCAGGTAGGTAAACTGAAGGACACATTTCCCCACAGTTAATATTCAAACTCTGAGTGAATGCAAAGAATTGAACTATGTTTGGTGATGTTAAAGGAATACTTCACTCCCCAAATGATCATTTGTATTTCAACGACTCGCCAAGTCCTACACTGAATTTATCTCTCATGCCTCCACCGTGAACAAAGAATCTAACAATGGAGAAAATTCTTGATGAATGGAAGACATAAAGGGTCCGAGTTTAGTGGCAAAACTATATCAAAACATCAGTTTACAAACTCTTACACAGCTCATACAGTAAAATCTAAGTCTCTTTTATCCAGTCGTATGCTCAGTACTTCCCAAACAGACACTCCTTTCCAGTAAGGAACAGACCTAAAAGTGAAACTCATCTTTGCTCTCTTCAAAGCCAGACTCCATTGAGAAAAACTGTGGTCCACCTGCTGGTCTACCACTGCCTCGATTGGCAGTTAGTTTGGTGTTTTAAAGGGTTTGTTTGGATTCACCAAAGTCGCACAGTAACACTAACTAACTGTTTGAGGCAGCAAAGCTCTGTTTCCACCAAGCAGTACGGTACAATTCAGTTCAGTAAGCATTTTTTTAGTTTTTATGTAACATACACTTTTAGTAATAAGTGGATCTTCAAGCATTTATATAGATTAATTTCGACCAGGTTATATGAACGGCATATATTCTACTCCCCAGTCTGAGAAAAAGAAGCGCTGCAGAGCGTCGTTCCTGTGGGCTACAGCAACACTAAGCCCCTGAGCTTGCCTGAGAAGGACTAAATGCACAAAGCTGTTATTTTTAAATATCCCATGGAGAGAGACTCTCACTGCAGCCTGTTTTATTTTGTTCTGAAAATGTCAGCATGCAGCCTCGTTCTGTGGACGATAAACAAGGTGCAGACTTCCATCTGTGTCACAGCTGATGAGGAAATACAGTGAGTGCTGGACGGAGCAGTGAGTGACAACAACCCCGCCCACATTTAAGAGTACTGTTTGCAGTGGAAACACTAGGGTCTAGGTACCATGTCTGAAGGGTTAATTTTGGTTCCAAAGGTACCATACCGAAAGTGTTTGGTGGAAACAGGGCTCAATAGATCAGCAGCTCCTGCGGCCAGCGAGGTAAAATTGCTGTGTTTGTTAATGGAGTCTGGCTTTGAAGAGAGCATAGATGAAGTTTCACTTTCAATTTATAATGTTTTAACAAAAATGCACGTGTTTGGTAAGCACTAAATATACGACAAGATAAATGAAACTTGGATTATACTGCACAAGTTTGTAAAGGGATGTTTTGATATAGTTTTGCTGTTGTTAAGCATGGATTTTTGGATTCTGTTCACCGAAGACATGTGAGAAAAACAGTGTTTTATTCAATGACTGAACATAACACGGGGTGAGTCACTGATATACAAACGGTAATTTTGGGTGTGAAGTATTCCTTTAAGGCAAACAGGCGTCACGGTCTTACATCAGTAGTAAGTGAACCAGTCACTACGTCTTTGGTCATGAGTGCAAATGTTTGCTGTCCTTTGGGCTGCTTCTTTACAAGATCAAAAGGCACTGACACCTGACCGAGTAACGAGTCTGAAAAAGACAAACACACCTACTTTAGTCTGGCAGTGCAAATACACATGAACAAAAGAACTCGTGATGAATAAAACACAAACACCAAAAGGCAGCCAGTAGTTTCCTTACTCTCTTGAGGTTGTCCGTCATTCATCAGCTGAATATTGAGCTCTTTTGATCGTCCGTTCAATTCACTGGGCAAAATAAAGAAAGAAAATAAAGGTAAATACATTTCAGGTATTGATGTATTGCCTGGATAAAATGAAAACATGCATCATCTGTGAAAAAGCAAGGACTGTTTGCAGCACTCAGTAGTAAAACTTACAAAATAAACGGCTGGTCCCAGGCAGGATTGGTTGTGTTCTTTGAAACAGAGGTGTTGAACCTCTGTGGAGGATCGTCTAACTGCAGTACACACAGAGGATTCATGCTGCCTACAAACACAGCAGAAAACAGTCAGAAAATGGTGTCATCAAAAAAACTAAACTGGAAAATGACAGCTGATCACATAAAATGTGCTGCTGCAAGATTTAATTCTGCCTTGGTCACTTCCTCTGCTTCGTTGTAATGGACAAAAGGGGATGTCAGTGTACATTGTATATGTGATTAATTATGCATAGGTTACAGGAGACTCACAGTGCTGACTCCTCAGCACATGTGATTAAGCCTATTTCATGGAGCACTCAAATCAACCAGCCACAAGCCAGGCTCTTCCAATACTGTGAAAGCACTGTGTCATACTGAAAACATCAGCAAAAACTTTACAGAGCATTCACTGCAGTAGCTCTGGATCTGGCTCCTAGCCCACAGGAAGCCTCAAAAGCGAAGCTAGGCTAAGTATAAGTGTCCTTCACTTAAAGGACGGAAAACAGATAATGAAGTGTTGATCGCTGTGTCATGTCTGTGCTGTACAACATCAAGTAAGTGCTGGGCAGAATACTTAAAGAGGATGTCTGGAGCCCGGAGACCTGCTGACTCACAGCTAGAGAATGACTCAACTCAGACACAACCAAAACAAAGTTGTTGTGGATGATGTTAAGGTCTGAGACTGGACAATCATTTTTTAACATAAGCCTCTTGTAACTCAGAACATGTTGTCCTCATGACTGAAAATAACCCCGGTGCTTTGTTTACGCTCCGATCATTAGACAATCTCACTTTTGTGCAGGTCCATGCCGCCACACGGAGCGTTGTGGTGCTGATGTGGGCGTATTATTAATATACTGCCAACATTGTTCGGCTCTAACCAGTAGATTACCACCTTTGACAGCCAACTGGCAAACAAATCTCTTCCTTGTTTTCTGGAATACAGTCTGTTGGCAAATAAAAACGACCAGGCACAAACAGCCCCTAAAATAGTTTCACTGACTCCATATGAGAAAAACCTGTACACTCAGTGTTGATAAGCTACAACAGAATTTATGTTACTTCATAATATGACGTTTTTAAATGATACCAGGACCAACACTAGCACCCTTAAAGGAGCAGTGTGTAGGATTTAGTGGCATCTAGCAGTGAGGACTGCAGATTGCAACCAGCTGAAACTTCTCCCATGAGCCAAGTGTGAACTCCTAGATGGGATTCCTTCAGTGTTCATTCTGCAAGAAGTTCTACTGGAACCAAATTATTTCCAGAGGTCTCAAAATCCTCTCAGACAGCTCCTAAAAACTTTTAGTAAGAAGTCCTAGCTTAGGAGAGATTTAGGAAAGTTCTCAGAGCAATTCTGAGCAAGGAAGGGACAGAAACTTTTATCTCAGTGAGGAGGTGTGGTCGACCCTGTTGCTAGGTGTGATACATTCTTTTAACAGGTGTGATTGGTTGTCACAGACACGCCCTTTTGTGAGCCTGCAAGGTGTGGACACCCAGTGGAGATTAAATGAACTGCTGACAGTGAAAGTGTTGTCATTGTAAGTGTGATCACTCTGCTGATGGAAGGTTGAGACAGACTCAAGTCATCACTGCTGCACTGTTGCATCATTTTTCAGTTTTCTAAATATCTCTGTGTTGTGATCATTTTATTTCTGGTGTTATAGCGTTACTGTGTGGGGTTGGAAATGCTCGTGTACCCCTAATGAGATCAACCACACATATTATCCCTGCATGATCTCATCTGTAGCATTTCATTTACTCACTGTCATCCAGTTTCTGCCATTTTCTGCTCTGTTTAAGAAACTCTTAAGCTTCCTAAAAGTTCTCTTCTCTACTCCGAACAGTTTTTCACCTTAGGAGCTCTTTTAAGCTCTGTGAATAACTTTTATCTTTACAAGGCGCTAGTCTTAACTTTAAGGGGAAATTCTAGGAAGAGTTTTCTTAGAATTTCGTTACTAGGAGCAACTCTTTGTACAAGGGAGCTTCGTGAATACGAAATCTGGCGATTTAAGCCAGTAAAAACACTAAATAAAGCATTTTAAGTCTTGTGTGTGATTTATCCTGGCTTCATATGAGTAGAGGAAGTCTTTGCTGGCTGCTCGGCTAATTTATACAATGTAAAATGCCATAGGCTTGTGCTAATAACGTTAGTATGTTATATATGTTTGGAAAACGTGTTTAGTATAAGACAGTTGTTTTGTCAGTGAACCTTGTGAGCTGTAATGGAGCCGAATTTGTAGCATTACCTTTGTTAAATGTTGCTGTTGTCCCTGGTTTTATATAAGAAAAGTTAAAGATCGCTAGCTGCTAGGCTAATTTATACAATGTAAAATGCCATAGGCTTGTGCTAAAAACATTAGCATGTTGTATTTGTGGGGAAAATGTGTCCAGATAAAGACAAGTGTTTGTCTGTGAATGCTGCGAGTTATAGTGAAGCTGATTTGTGTACTTGTGTTTGAAATTGTCGCTATTAAAGCATGTTTAATGTGTGTTTTGCTACTTTCTTGACCCAGCATTATATTTTTTATATATAATACTAATGTGACAATGTAGGAGTTTGTTTATTTTGGGTAAACATGGCGACTGGATAAGGTTTATACGGCTGCTACAGGGACAAGCCATGCAGCTTGTTATTTTTTAAGTCAGCTTCATCTTCTCACATATCAAGTGCAGAACTGTAAGATGTTTGCATTTCTCTGCACTGACACTAGACCACAGTTATGACTGAGATGTAGAAGTGAGCTGACCACTGTGGCCACAAGGTGCAGACGTGACTGAAGGGACTTTCATCAAATTTGGGGGAAGTCTAAAATTTCAAAGCAGACAACCATCCAACCTGCAGCATCCTCCTCTTGATTCAGTGTCACCCGGATGTTCTTCACCAGCAGCTTCCAGTCGTGGGCGCGGGGGGGCTTTGGGGGTGAAACCACGTTGTTGCGTGCTTCCTATTGGAGAAACCACCGTAGGTAAATAGCTCAACAGTGTTGATCTACTGGCAGCTATGTTAACAGCAACAACTGAGCCTGAATCAAAAAAACCTTTTCAGCTGGTCAAACTGTGTCATTAATCTCAGAGGCTACTTGTAGTTTACGCGCATTGTAGTTATAATATTCTGCGTGAGAAAGACAGCATAGCCTGACAACAGTTTGCACGAGAGGGGAGGACTCTATGGAAAACAACCCTGCTGACTGAATGTACTCCTGTCAATGATTTGCATCGGATTTTCATTATGACCATGGAGGATTTACATCAGAAGCTGCGGCTTCACGTTTTTTAAACAAACAGAAAGCGTGTACATGACAACTTTTCAAACATCTCCCCTAGTAATTTGTTTTCACCATTTCATATCTGGGAAAATTGGTAACATTTGTGATCATTTATGACACTTAACACACTCGACAAAAGCTCAAATCCGCAACACGTGGCATTACATCATGTGACGGGCGGGCAAAGAGCACATCAGTAAAAAGCTTTCTTTAATGTATGTCAGCATAATAAACTCTTTATACATGAGTGCAGGCTTTAAGTAGACATGCAGTGACCATGATCACATGCTCAAACTAAGATTTGTGGAGAAAAATTATCTTAGTAGGTTTAACATTACTGCAATAACACTTGAGAAGAATCTGTGTTGCCATCATCTGTAGCTGCGGAAACAACCTCCAAACACACGGTATCTGTCTCTTTAGTTGCTTATTGCACCAGTAGATCTCTAACTGTGTGTCTCTGCTGTTTGATGCTGAGCAGAGCAGGTAGCGGACAGTGGGTTTCTAGAGCATAGAGGTCTTTTACGACAGGATGAGAGCAGTGAGAGTGAACCAGTACAGTAAAGTTGTGGCTGAGCAGCTAAACAAGGAGCTGAAACTAACTATAAAGCTACATAAAGCTGCGTAAAGCAAATTATTTTCACGTTGTCCTTTGATTGCTACTATGAAAGAATTGATCACTGTCACTATCAAGGCTACTTGTCAATTGACCTGCCATGACAAACACACACACACTGGTCTGCATTGCGTTCTAGTGCTGCAGCTCTTCAGATGCAATGCATCAAGCATGACTCACCTTGACCTCTGAGGCCTGAGCAGGCCTGCAGCTCAGCAACACAGAGGGGCGCGTCGCACACAACAGCTGCCTCAGCTGCTCCTTTATGGCTGCTACACTGCAAGTGTTGGCATTGTCCTGACAGAGAGATTTTATGATATCAGACTGTACACCAAAAACACACCCTACTTTGTGGAGGTAAAAACCCCTGCGACACTTCACATGTTGTTAATGATTATTCAACAGTGAATTTCTTTTTGTTTCGGTTCAGTCAAACGTTTCTCTTTCATTTCCTTCTTTGGTTCAAACACACCAACACACACTTACATGTCTACAGACAGCGGGGACAGCTCATTATCTGCAGTCATATAATTACCTGGGTGAAAGTGGGCGTCACCTGCAGCTCCCCTGTCTCCAGTTGAGACACTCCCCAGCTCACCTTGACCTTATCTTCAGCTTCTTGCATCTGTAGATTAAGCTGGGAAACAAACAGAGGAGGAAATCAGCTTCACTTACAGTAATACTCAAATAAATCTGACTGGATCTCTGGGTGTTGAACAACACATGGTAATTAATGAGTTTCGGGATGTTGTTTAGACAAAGTAAACAGAGGGGAAACAAACAGCATTATTGTGGCCGCCGGATGTTCTGTAAACAACAAACAATTGTGCTTCTGTGGTCTTTTGGTCCCTCGCTTGGAAATAAATCAGTCTGTCGCTGTGGTTTTGTTGTTTGATGACTCAAACGTCCAAATATTAAATCATGAAGCAAGCGTTAAATTGTAACCACTGCACCAGTTTTCACAACATTAGACATCATGCATTAATTAGTTGAACAACTTCAATGGTAACATGCAATGCTGGGCTCAATCTTGAATACATTATTCTCTCAATGTCTCTAATTTGCAAGGACAGTGATGTTAGGAGATTTGTAAGGGATTCATTTTGAAAGCCAGAAAATGGTGGATTGCCCCCTCCAGGAAGCTTTCGATTTACTGGTCCATCTACGTCCCAACCCTCACCTATGGTCATGAGCTCTGGGTAGTGACCGAAATAATGTGATCACAGAAACAAGCAGCCAAAATGATGTTTCTCAGAAAGGTGTCTGGGCTCAGCCTCAGAGACAGGGTGAGGAGCTCAGACATCTGGTGGGAGCTCAGAGTAGAGCTGCTGCTCCTTCACATCAGAAGGGGTCAGCCCCCTGTTGGAGGTGCTAACCGCATGTCCCACTGGTAGGAAGCCCAGGGCAGACCCAGGATTACATATCTCGTCTGGCCTGGGTACGCCTCAAGATCCCCTAAGAGGAGCTGGAAAGCGTTGCTGGGGAGAGGGGCGTCTGGAATACTTTGCTCAGCCTGCTGCCAACGCGACCTGGCTTTGGATAAGCGGTTGAAAATGGATGGATGAAGTTTGAACTGTATTCTTTCTGTTAAATTCATGTTCTGCATTGTTACGATACTTTCACAACTGTAGTGTGGTTCATTAGGTCCAGACCAACGGGAAAAATTACATACTGCTGTGTTTACTTCTAGACCAGCTCCTGTTCAAACTGACTTTTTACATACGAACAACAGGAGTTTCATACGAAGTTACTCAGACTGACAGGTAACTCATGGATTGGACAGTTGCAGTGATTGTTATCTGGCATTATCAGGACCCACGTGTGGAAACCAAACGACTCCACTGACTGACAGACGTTTATCCAGCACTTTAATGTGTCTCATGTGTGTTCTTTAATGCCACAAAGAGCTATTTGTTAGAGACTAATTAGAGACAGGACATAAAGGAGGTGTCTTGCGCACTGATGATTCAGGACTTATTACTGTGGGATTGCTGTCACTCACTTTTTAATGGACTCAATGAACTGACAAAGTACACAGAGTCAGATACAGGCACGGCAGCTTTAACAGCTTTTTGTATCAGATTTTTATGTGGGAACATCAAGGAACACCACTGACCACTCGGTGAGTTTCATGGCTTTGAAAACGAACGTTTATGGTGGTTTTAGGACAGATTTACACATGGCCATAGACAGCATTGTTAAGCCAGGCAGGGGAAAGACAAATTCTCTCAAATTCTCAGAGAAGGAACAATCGTCAAGATTTTGGTCTTAACCACTCTGTTTTCATCATAAACAACCAGGAATGGGGCTCAAAGTGCAAAATACTGGACTTCTCCTTTAAAGGACTTGAAACAAAAGGGTTATTGTTGGTCAAACAAACGTGTTATAACTATAATTGAAACTTGAAACTATTTTGTTAATGAAAGTAGGTATAAAAAAGTCTCCCCTTTGAAAATAACTAAAATAAACGAGAGATTTAACGTCTCGTTGCATCTTTTTTTCCAATATCGTAGAAGAGCAAATGTACACGGTATGATAGCAGTCAACTTTTATATCATTTGCTTTCACACCACAAGCGAACTGCACCAGAGTCTGCTTGGAAGCGGACCAAGACCCACCTTTTCAGGCGGTTTTGGTTTGGTTGTTTGGTCTGCCCCAGGCTTATATTGACAGC
This sequence comes from Cephalopholis sonnerati, assembly GCA_019142605.1. NCBI lineage: Eukaryota > Metazoa > Chordata > Actinopteri > Perciformes > Serranidae > Cephalopholis > Cephalopholis sonnerati. The sequence continues at coordinate 34,914,622 of JAGQAX010000017.1, forward strand.
TTTCACATCAGCCCAAACAAACTGTGCTAACCAGGCAAACAGACCAGTTTTTTCTTAACCAAACCAAACAGGTTAGGCGTGAAAACACCCTAAATCAGTACAATAAAACCTTAAAAATGACTGATCTCCATTTTCAGTCTCTAAAAATAACACCTATGCCAACACCATACACTCTACAACAAATATATGCAAAGCCTCTCTAGTCAGCCTGACAAACACGAAAAAGGTGAAGTAGAGCAGATGAGCAAGCTGTGCATCCACACCTCGCTCATCTAAGTGAGGAAAAAGAAGAAGAGAGAAAAGAGAGAGGCAGAAAACAGACTGGGCTATCCTGTCCCAGCATGCCTGGATTCCAGTGTAAGACTGAACAGCCGCCTCTGTGATGCCAAACAAAGGCCTCATCAGATAGCAATGAGAACGCTCAGATGAATCTAGAAGAACAATACCACAGGCTGCACTGATAAGACCCGAAACTGCTTCTTGGAAGCAGCGTTAACTAAAAGAACATGTTCACATAATAATAAAACTCTGTCCACGTGAAGTGAGGAACAGATACTCTTTGCCAAGACGTAGCTCATTAAAATAGTTTCATATCACCTGACCATGACAAGAGAGAGGTGCTCATGTGGAGTCAAACAACAGATATGCAAATGTGGTGTCACTGCGCTGGGATGACATGTGTCACATGTGTCCCTCATGACATGCAACAGGCATGTGGTGCAGCAGAAAAAAAAAAACACTCAGCAGCAGCAGCACACCACAGCGCACTGGGTGTATTATCGTGTCCGTTTACTGTAAATGCCCGGGGCCTTCTGGTCCACATATCCCAGCGCTCATAACATGACGAGCCAGGACCATTCTAGCAGTTAAAAAGCTAACAAATGTTCCAGTGGATGGATGGAGACATTTGAAAAGGCTCTCTGACTTTTCCAGACTGAGCTGAAACAACTGGAGTGAAAAGGAGAAAAGAGGCTTCCTTTATGTTCCTGCCGCAACAACTGATCCACAACCAAAACAAAACCGCCCCCGGCTCTAATCCTTACCTCAGCTCTGAGTCTCTCTAAGGTTGTATTTATGGCACAATGAGTTCAGGAGGGGTGAGCACCTTATTGGTTTAAAAATAGCCTAATACAATTGGGTTAGCCTGTACAGCCGCTTGTATCCATACTTTGGTGACGATTTAACACTGAAACTAAGAACAGGGTGAAAGCTTACCGCGGCTTAATGCAAACTACGCTTTACATATCCCAACACACCACCTTTGGCCCACTTCATTTGTGTCCAATTCTGACAGGGGAAGACTGTGAGTCAGCCATAAGAGCATCTACTGACAAATGACCCCTGTCAGATTCAGGCAATAAATCACTTTCATTTCCAGGTAAGAACAAGCCAGTCGTTAGTCATTTGTGTCATAACTCCAGAGTTTCATCAATCCCGTATAGGCTCCTGATAAATGTGAACGTAGACAAAGTGGGCCAGGCTTACTGGAAACAGGGCCTGACAGTGATTTTAATGAGGTCTTCGGGACATTTGCCAAACACAGAAAGATACTCGAACCATTTAATCTAAGACTCCTGCTCACAGTGAGCCAATGCTGGGCAGCACATCATGTCCAATAAAATCTCCCATTAAACTAAACCACATTGACTTCCAAAGGATGTAACTCTGTTTTCAGACGCCTCGGTGTTAAAGGGATATTCACAAAGGAGAAAAAAACAAATGACTATTGTTGACTTTCATAAAACTCAAGGCTTTAATAGATACCTTAGGGCCAACTAAAGAGCATTTACCTGCAGCTCCAGTGGAGCTATACACACTGTGTATTTACAAGGATCTGCTGTAGCCATGGCTGTTGATGCTGCGCTGACACAGAACTGAAGCTTCTCCCCAATCACACTGCAGCAAGCGGCCTGTTTGGGAAGACAAAGTGAGGCATTAGTGTAATGTAAATATACTGCTGGAGCTCAAGCAGTGACAGCATTCACATGCAACTCACATGTACCATGTATGAAAGCAACTCAATCTGGGAATGTAGATTTTTTTTTGTCATAACTGTAAGGTGTTGCGTGTCTATCCACATGTGAAAGGAAGTGGAAGGATTTGTTGTTAATACATTTATGCGTGTGTAGAGTCCTACGCAAGAAACACATGGCACAAACAGCCTTCAATAAAACCAGTGAGATCTGGTTACAACACTGACTTTTGTTTAAAGTGATCCAAAAGCAAAACATCTGCCTCAGATGAAGTTCATACCAAACTGTGAAAAGGAGGAACATCTGTACGAGCTTCCAAAGGAACTATCAGCAGATTCAATCATCTCTGAAAACAATACACCACTTTCACTGCAAAGGAATGCACCCGAGACAAGGGAAATTAACACACAATGGTAACGTGTCTGCTTACTTGAAGCAAATGTATTCATCGCATTCATTCTGAATTCAGTGGAGGACGAAAATGTTTGTGTCAAGTTGGGCATTAGATCACAGCCAGGGGAAACCTGAGCATAAACAGAGGTGCTGGCGCATTCCTGTCTGCCTGCTCCTCCTCAGTGCTGAGCTTGACAGCTATGTAAGCTTCTTAGAGCACATGCACGCACACGTACACATACACAGCGTGTGGGTAAAAATAAGCCTCTGTTCATTAAACCCTGTGCGTTCAACAACAGAGCACCTGGTATTTTGCCCCATATCACGACGATCACAAAGAAAGGGCTGAGTTTGCATTGGGAGCACTGCAAAGCCAACCAGGCCAGCAACACAGCAAGCAATTTGTCCCTATCTGACCTCTCTAAAAAAATAAAAGCCCTCCGGTGGCAGTTTGTTTTACACACAGTCTGCGGCAAGTTGGCACACCATCTGAATGACTGATAAAAGAAGCATCATCAAAGTGTTTCATGGGCTTTCTCGAGCAGACGTATTCATTCACAGTGTCTTTTGATTCCTGTAATGAGCGTGGGGACACATGACAAAAAATGCTAAGCAGATTAATTTGCCAAATCTAAATTAAAAGGGGGAATGTTTGTACCAAAGCTGGCAAATTGATGAGTCAGTGCTTGTCGACTGCAGGCTAAAATGCAGCAGTTGTCGTAGAGTAGCTCCCTCGCTGAATTGGCAAAGGGAAGATTTATTTGAATGACAGCTTTGTTCAATAAAATACATAAACAAGGAAATTAGAAATCTATAAGTGTCTGCAGCTGCCATGACAAACAAAATCTATTATTTTTCAGCGGTTGGGAGGAGGAGGAGGAGAGGGAGGAAGACACAACACAGGCAGGCACTCAATAACAGTATAATTGATCCGGACATCTCCCAGAAAAGCCCTTCTGTATCACTAAAAGACTTTACGGTCAGTGTACCTTGTTTCTGGCAGACTTCTTGAAGCTGGACACTTGGCCGAGCATGAGCTCTGACGCCTCGAGATCATCTTCTTCAAATGTCAACAGAACAGGACTCTGATGAGGAAGAGGAAGAGGAGGGTGGAAACATTAAAACAGCATATTACACAACTCACAGAGCAGGAAATAAAGTTGCCAATAAATGAGCTGTAATGGATCACACTGGCAACGTCACAGCATATGTTCTGACTTGATAATACCAAGGAAGACAATAACAATGCAGATGGTTTCGGTGTTGCAAGAAGGTGCACATTTTACACAGATGAGTGTAAGTTACAGAGAAGAGAGGAGGGTGAGACTGGTGATATCAAACACTGCTTAATGTGAGATTTGATTGAAGTGGAAACAGAAACTACTTTCTCCACATTTTACAAGCCCTCTTTATTGGAGTCACCTGCCTGCCACAGAGCACAGTGGTGCCCTGGCGGTCATGAGACTTACCCCACGCCTCTTCGCCTGGTCATTCAAAGCCCTGCACCAAGATCCTCTCCACTGACTTTTCCAGCTTCTCAGTGACAGCGCCCATCCCAGCAGAGCCGCGGCTTCCTCCTTCGCCGCATTGTCCTCTGCTGCTGCCTGCTTGTTTCCTACACCCCCTTGCTGGAAATACTGTACGAAATACAGTATCAGAGTGACCAGGGATGCGAAGAAGAGCGTGACCATGCATAGCCACTGCGGATCCTCCAAACCAAAATACGAACTTTCCAAGTCGGACATTCTTTGCAAAATGAAAACGATGATCACAGCTTAACACGCCTCCTCTTGGAAATATCCTGGCAGCCTCATAGTATTTAACCAGGGCACGGCGAAATCAATGAAACCAATCTCCTACAGCTGATACCAGCACCGATCTCAACCCCCAAAACAAATTAGGCTTATTGTTATCCATGTTGTAGTCCTCCATGGTAGCTTTAAAACCCCATATACATGTCCCAAACTACGTATGCTGGCTATAAATACCTAAAGCATTGTTGCGGAGCTTCAGGTAGTGTGTGGCTTCAAATAAACCTGCAGGAAAACTCACTCTCCTCCCCTCATTGAATATGGTTGTTAGCTTAGTTAGCTAATCTTCGCCACGGTTCGCTTAACTCCTCATTAGCTACGGAGCCGCCAAAGTTTCCCGAGTGGAAATTATTTCCAAAGTCTGCGGTGAAGCTCCGCCGGACGATATCCAAATATTGAGTAAGAGTCCCGGTAAAACATCCTGAAGGCGAACAGTGGGCAGTTGTTGCCGCCGGACTTGGTTTGCGGCTCAGTGTGACTGTACAAAGTTGCTGTTTCTAAACGGATATGTGGCACAGACTGTAACTCCCAGAGTGCTTTGCGCGAGCTGGCGAGAGTTTGTTGTTGTCCGGCGGTCGTGCGAAAACAACTTATTTCTCAATCGAAGCATTTTTATGGCCTTTTAAACGTTTGTTTTATCAGCATTGTAATTCTTTTCTGTATTAAATAAAGTTAAAATGATAAAAAGACGATGTTAAGTTAAAAAAAACGACTCGAAAGCAGTGTTTTGAGCCTCGCGGCTTGCCGTAGCTGTCCTGTTGTCATCATTACCACATCTTCCTGTCCCATTTGTAGCAAACACAGCTAGCTAGCTTTTGCTACGATGTCTCCACGCTCAGTCCGCGCACTTTATTTGCCGAAATAGGTCAGGCCTTTGTGAAAAATACTGTTTTTTATTTTAATACACTGCGATACTCAGTGAGGGAGAGGCCCCGCCCATTTGTGGAGGTAAACAAAGTGTATAGTCGTCACCTAGCGTGACCGAGCTGTGATACACAGCAGCCACCATCACCCGTGTCGTCGCCTGTTAATGGAAATAAATATAATTTCGACATGAATTGCCGCTCAGAAGTTCTGGAGGTGACTGTAGAGGCGAGGCAGGTGGAGGAGGCGATGCTGTCTTTGCTGCACACGATCTTACTGCATCGCAGCACCGGGAAGTTTCACTACAAGAAGGAGGGCACCTACTCCATAGGCACCGTGGGCACACTGGACATCGACTGCGATTTCATCGATTTCACCTTCGTCAGGGTGTCTTCAGAGGAGCTGGACAGGGTGATCAGGAAAGCTGTGTCTGAGTTCAAGGTAAGTGCAGGTTTGAAGGTGAGATTGTTGACTGTCATGCACGCGCAGGCCTGTAATTTGACTGTTGTTATTATATGCTGTCGCTCACAGGACGCTTTGAGCAACTCTGGCAGCGACGGCATGGGACAGATCTCCCTGGAGTTTTACCAGAAGAAGAAGTCTCGCTGGCCTTTCTCTGACGAGTGCATTCCCTGGGAGGTGTGGAGCATCAAGGTCAACGTGGTCAACCTGGCCAACGAGCAGGAGAGACAGATCTGCAGGGAGAAAGTGGGCGAGAAGCTGGGCGAGAAGGTCATCAACGTGGTGGAGGTCATAAACCGGCACGAGTACCTGCCAAAGATGCCCACCCAGTCTGAAGTGGACAATGTATTTGACACCAGTCTCAAAGATGTCCAGCCCTACCTTTACAAAATCACATACCAGATCACAGACTCTCTGGGCACCTCTGTAAGCACAACGATGAGAAGGCTGATTAAAGATACACTGGCACTGTGAGGATGCTCCAGGACGGAGGAAAGAAAGATAACTGTATCTGTAGTAATGCCTGACACCTGTTTGTATGCTAAGACACGCAATTTGACAGCTGTACTGCTGCTGCGATGAAGCAATGGAAGACCCCAAGTGATCATTTTTGTCTCTGCTGTGATTTCAGTATTGCTTGTACCTTAATATTCCTGATTATGACTATTTAAGATATTTTGTTTGCAAGCTTTCTCTCTCTAAATCATCTTTAAGACACTGTGTATCAGTTAAATTCTTTGAGAAGTTGTTTTGATGATTATGTCAAATGTACATTATTGTTAATCTTTGAGAATAAATGTTGTTCATTGTCACTGGTGGTACTTAAAGTCAACAATCACAGCTCTTTCAATCTACAGATTGATTCTGTAAATCAACCTTTGAGATAAAAAACAACTGCTGGCAAAGGAAAACTCATAATGAGATAAAATCAGATTTTCTTTCTTTATGTAAAAGATACGGCTGAGTTTGCGACCAGATTTCCTCATCTGTGTGAAAACTTCCTCTCTGCACACAATTTCACGGAGTGTGTGACCTTACACACAGCTGGGACAGGATTTCCACTTTGCTCTTTTTCCAAATTAAAGCAAACGCCTCCTAAGTTCACTCCCGAGTTTCCAGTCAGAAATTGTCACGGTGGCCCACAGCTTGAAAAACATCCCCCCTGGCGCAGGAGTGTGTGCCAACAGGATAACGTGTGTGTCCGTTTTCACATACTTCAGTTACACAGGTAGATTAAACAACAAGCTTTTTTTTTTTAGCCTCACAACGAGCTGGTAATTATCTGTGCTTTACTAGTGCAATGCTTTCATGTGCAACACAAGATGGAACAATTGTAGTCACTGAGGGATTATAGATTTGGAGTGTACATGGCAAAAAATGTTATTTCACCCTAAATTAATTGGCAGTCGATACTGCACATGTGCCCTCTTATATCTGCTTCTAAGTACTGAGTCAGTATGCTGTGGAGGACAAAAAATGACTTAATTATCAATGAATAAATAAATATGTAAATAAACACAGGAACAGATAAATAAATACAAAATTAATAAATAAAAAAATATAGGAATAAATAAATAAACAGAAATAAATAATTAAATGTTTAAATAAAGACATGAATAAATACACAAATAATTAAATGTATAAATTAATATATATGGAAATAAATGTATGAATAGATACAGGAATAAATAAACATGAAAATAATTAAATGTATAAGCTAACATATGGAAATAAATGTGCAAATAAACACAGGAATAAATAAATAAACATGAAAATAAATAAATACAAGGGTAAATACATACGTAAATAAACTTATAAATAAATATGTATGGAAATAATAAATGCACGAATAAATACAGGAAAAACTAAATAAAAAAATAATTATATATTTAGGTATAAATAATAAATTAGTATAAATAAATGCAAGCATAAATACATATGTAAATAATTAATGGAATATGTCAATGCATAAATAAATAAATATATATATATGGAAATAAATAAATGTATGACTAAATATTGGAATAAATATATAAATAAACATGAAAATAAATAATAAAATGTCTAAATAAATACAAGCATAAATACATACGTAATAAATATTTTTTAAAAATCGTTGAATATGTCAATACATAAATAAATAATTAAATGTATACGTAAACATGGAAATAAATGTATGAATAAATACAATAATAAAATGTGTTTAAAAAAGTGGAAAGAGAGCAAATAAATGGGACATAAATAAGTAAATATCTTAAATTTTTTTGTACATTTTTGTACAACTACATTCATTTATTTCTGTATTTTTACGTGTGTATGTTAATGAGGTAGGCGGTCCACCCCCTTTGTATTTTTCTCTTTATTTATTCATATATTTCTGTAGTTATTTTAGCATTTATTTATTTATTTATTTCCATACTTATTTATAAATTTATTTATTGATGTAATTTTTCATCCTCCATAGAATGCCAAAGTCGGAAATAGAGTTAGTTACAAAGAAGATGCAGTAAATTCAGAAAGTAAAAATGGTTTATAGTGTATCAGAGAAATAGGTCAATTTAAATTTGTGTCAGTTTCTAATAAGACAAAGTTAAGCAGTATCAAGGGTTATAGAAAGTCCTGTAAATGTAGTTTAATGTTGTTTGATGAACTTTAAATGAGTCGCAGAGCATGGTATGGTTCAGTGAATAATTTAAATACCACAAGTGGTTGTTCATATACTCCATTGTTACTCTTTATTACAGAAATGAAGCACAAAAACTGTAGAAAAACCTAAACACAAAACAGCTGCAAGTTTCCAAAAGCAACAATAATGCAACCAATGCTGATACAAATATTCATTATTGCAGTGAGAGCACAGGAATACTAAAAAGATAAAACTCTTGTTTACTAACAAAATCGGTACAAAATCGAGGATACAAACACTTCCATGTACACAAGTCTAATCATTTCTGTGAAACTTTCAGAAAGTCTTTATCACAAGAAATTAAGAGCACTATTATCAATACAGAATTTCTCCAAAGAATTTAACATCACAATGCAGCTCGCGTTGCTCATTTCGAGGAAAACAAAATTCCCATAAGTCTCTGTGGAGCACTCTTTGAATGCAACATCTCCCAAATAGTTAGCGATCATAATAATTTATGACGAAGGTCTAATCCATCAAGCCAAAGCAGAAGTATATACTTGTACAAGAATACAATTGTGAAACAACTGGAATACAATCAACACAATCTTTAATAATAAATCTTTAGGAAGCAGGAGCACTTTCTCGCCATTCGTAGGACAAAAGATTTCTCATGCCTCCCTCCTCTTGAAAAGCCTGAGTCATAAGTCATCTGAAACTCTATTGTGCTTTCATGTAAAATAATAACGACACAATATTTTCAAAGTTGCATAAGGCCATCAAAGCATCGTAAAGCTTGGTTAATTACCACGACGGTGTTGCACTGGGGTGGTGGGCTTTAGTGATTCAGAAGTCGTGACGATGTCTAATATGTAACAAAATAATATCATCGTATGTATTATTTAAGTATAACCATACAGTGCATTACTGTACTGCAGTGTGCTTTTTTTTTAAACATTCTTCAGATAATTTGCTTGCTATGAAATTTCAGATTGATTTCTAGCGGCTGATGTAAAGAGCCGAATACTTGAATGATGTTATCTAGTATTTAGGATACTATCAAATCAGCCCATTATTTTCACTGACATTTTTACTAGTAAGCTGATGTGAGCACCTTTTACAAATGAGTTTTATCAGCAGTTATTACTAATCATTTACCTGTGAAATAAACCCCACGACTTCCTCAAATCATACGACTGTTGATTGCACGGACTCATTCATTTGTATACACATAAAATTAATCACCAGGATAGTAGTTAGGAAGATAAATTATGGTGCTGAATGAAGGCTGTAAGCAGTTAATCTCGGCTGCATACTGAAATGTTAGGCCTAAAACAAGTATCTGAGGTGTGTTTGTGATATAGGTTTTAATCATACTGAAGGTCGTATTCAATCGGCCCATTAAACAAAACAAAGGCAAACTCAAATATGAGAGAACTAATGCAACGGAATGCAAAGTATAACAAACTAAAACAGCAACTACTGGGCCTATTTATCATGTATACTTCTGCACCAAGAGTGAAATGATCCGAGGAAACATTGTGGACTATCCTCCTCCAACAGAATCAAACTGGTAAACAAAGTGCATATTGAAAACATCGTTGAGGCCACCAACATTATCTTAAGGGATGCCACTCACACCAAGAGATAGATCTGATACAAAAGCAAAACTCACTAATCTGTAATTCAACTGCAGCCTCCAAAAATTTGACCACTTTTTTTCACACTTTGTGAAAACAACGTATATAGTTGTCACCGTACCTTTACAGGAACAGCGTGTAAGATTTAGGGGGATTTAGTAGCATGTGGCAGATTGCAACCAGCTGAAGCTTCTCCTGGTTAAAATCCCTGTGGTTTTTAATTGTTTAGACATTTTGTAAAGGGAGCCGAATTATCCACAGAGGTCTCTTTTTTCCAAAACAGAGGGACTTGTTGATTTAAACTATGAAAAAACTGAATAAAACAGTTTAACGTTATAAACCAATGTTTTTAGAATGCGGTTTGGCATGTCTGAAACGGACTCCTAGCCAAGCACCTGCTTATAAGTGTTCTCCTTTTTTCTCTGATAGGTCTCCTCCTCTCTAAAACAAATGGACTAGGTGATTAAAACCAGTAACAAACTGGCCTTCTCATCTCTGATGCCGACAGGCCGTTAGCCCCTCTCCTGCTAATGTGTGCTCACCTATCTTCTGATAACCCTAATGTGTGCTCATCTTATTGTTCAGGAGGTGATTAGAGGGAGCCGAATTATCCACAGAGGTCTCTTCCTCTCCAAAACAAATGGATCCAGTGATTTAAGCCAGTAAAAAACTGAATAAAACAGTTTCATGTCATAAATCAGTGTTGCTGTTTGGCATGTCGGAGAGGGGCTTTTGATTTTAAGATTTTATCGCTTGTTTTTAAGGTTTTAAATGGCACGGCACCTCTTTGTTTATGTGAGCTTTTACGCATCCACATACCTGTCAGAGCTTTGAGGTCATCCAGTCAGATGCTGCTGGATGTCCCAAGATCTAGACTAAAAAATAGAGGTGACCGAGCTTTTTCTGTGGCTGCTCCTAACCTTTGGAATAGTTTACCAGTGCAGATAAGAACTGCTCGGACCGCTGAATCTTTCAGGACTTTACTTAAGACGTACTTTTTTCTCTGGCTTTTAATGTGAGCTGATCTCTGACATCTTGACATACACATACTTTGTTTGTTTGCCCTGTGTTTCTGTATTTGTGAGTTTCTTCTATGCTTGTGAAGCACTTTGGTCAACTCTGGTTGTTTTTAAATGTGCTATATAAATAAATTTGACCTTGACCTGATAACCTAATAAGTGTTCACCTTATTGTTGATCCAAGCCGAATTATCCACGGAGGTCTCTTCCTCTCCAAAACAAATGGATCTGGTGATTTAAACCAATAAAAAACTTAATATAACAGTTTCATGTTATAAATCAGTGTTTTTCTAATGCTGTTTGGCCTGTCGCAAACAGAGCGCTAGCCCAGCACCTGCTAATGTGTGCTCACCTATTTTCTCTGATAACCTAATATGCGTTCGCCTTATTTTTGACTCAGGTGTTCAGGAGGTTTTTAACGAGAGCCGAATTATTCACAGAGGTCTCTTCCTCTCCAAAACAAATGGTCTTGTTAATTTAAACTAGTAAAAAACTGAATACAACAGTTTCATGATATAAATCAGTTTTTTCAATGCTGTTTGGCATGTCGGAGACTGGCTGCTAACTGTGTGGTCACCTTTCTTCTCTGATAACCAAAGATCCAGATGTTCAGGAGGTTTACACTGGGAGCCGAATTCTCTGCTGAGGTTTTAAAGAGGATGCAAAGGATTATAATCTGTAAAAACATTGAATAAAGCGGTTTCACATTACCAAAATCAGTGTTTTTCCGATGCTCTCGTCATGGAGGGGCTGCTAACTACTGCGGCTGATGTTGAAAACGCAAACCGCCCCATCTAGAGTCAGTGTTTGGTTTATTTGTTTCGGGCTACCATAGAAACATAGGAAAAATAGTGATTATACACTATAGAAAACTTACTTATTATATCATATGATATTATATGATATTATATTATATTTCTGCCAAAATATTCCCCCTAAATCCTACACGCTGGACCTTTAAGTCAAAAATGGTACAACTGAAGTAATGACGGTGCAACTCTGTACCTTGTTTTCTCAAAACACCTAAATAGATTAATACAAGTAGACAACTAAAGAGGTTTCAAATAGATAAATGCTTATAGTTCATTTTGAAAGGAAAATAAACCAGTTATAATCATCTCGTCTCACAGAGGAATCTAGCACTTGATTGCACATTCACGTTTACACCTCTAATGAACATGGCCACTTCAATATATATGACATTGGAGGCAAGCAAACAAGCTATACATTCAAAGTCTTCCTTTCATAGGCTGAGGTGTGTCTGATTCTAATATTAAATATTGTCTTTCATGAGAAATGCACTACTTTTTAAACTTGTCTGATGCTTACACGTGGCTATGACTCTGCTCGTGGCTCCAGAGGCTAAAGGCCGTCTTGAAGGTCCTGTGACAGAGTTTACACATGTACTGCCTCTTAAACGTCAGGGCAGAGAGAGATGGTGCATGGTAAAAGAGTGTGTCTGATTCCTGAGGGCCACCTGGGTTCTCCATGCTGTTCGACCTTGACAGAGGGCTGTGGCTGCTGGCTTGCCGCTCAAGTTCAGGCCTCTTCGTCTTGCTTACTGATGAGCTACAGGGCTCTGGGCTGCTGGACTCCTCAGCCATTGCTGCGGCTACTGGCGCCGTCTGGGTGGATTTGAGCACGGAGGCCTGCGGGGAGGGGCGCTCAGAGTTTTGAGGGGTGCCGGGAGGGGAGGGGGACAGAGGTGAGGGGTGTCTGTCGATCTCTTTGGCTCCAGGTTCGTTAGCAGTCGACATGTGGGACTGGAAGTGGCTCCAAAGGCGGAAGTTGGTCCTGAAGGCTTTGTTGCAGATGTGACAGATGAACGGTTTGATGTGGCATAGCAGCTCCTGGTGGCGTTCCAGGTCTTTGCGAGAGCTGAAAAGGTTTCCGCATTTCTCGCATGGCCACACACCGGGTTCCTCAGGCCCAGATTTGGCAGTCTCTGCGTTTTCCATTTCACTCACGGCCTCCTCTAATGGCTCTTCTTTTACTACCAGCTTGCCGTGATGGCCCATGCTCAGGTCCTCAGGCACATAGGATGAGGAGTCTTCTGAGTCGTACATGGGCGGACCTGAGGAGTCGCTGTAAGCGATGTTCTCTCTCGAGCTCCCGGGTGCTAGAGGCTCATCGTTGTAATGCTCCTCGCCGAGCATCTCAGACTCCTCTTCGTTGTTCTCTTGCTGCTTCAGGTGAATCTGGTCTTTAACTGTCATCATGTTGTGGTTGTGGACCTCCACCTGGTGGCGCCATATGCTGAAGGAGGATTTGAAGGTCCGCATGCACTCCAGGCACGTCAGTTTCTTGTACTTGCAATGTGCCTCATGGTCCTTCTTGACTGTCGGACTCGAGAATCGGAGGCCGCAGTAGGGGCATACAGTTGCGTGTCGGCAGCCTCTCTCGTGGTCGCCCTGCTCGAAGAGTGAAGACAGCTTCATGTTACAGAGTCTACAGGAGAAAACACCAGCGTCTGCGTTCTTCTGTTGAACATTCTCATCCTGTTCCTGGTAGAGGATGCCCTCGTCTGCTGTGTCCTGGTCGGCTTTTTCAGCAGGATGCGTCCTTAAATGCTGTCTGTACTGAGACTGGAACACAAACACCTTCCCACAGTAAGGACATATAAAGCTGGGTCTTGATCTCTTTTTGGCGAGTGCAGGAGATTGCAGGCCCTGCTTATTCCTCTTCAGCTTCCACAGCAGGGCTTTCTTTATCTCCCTCTCTCGCACAATATCTATCAGCTTCTTTTGAAATTTCTCATCCAGCACCGAGGAGCTGGAGGACGAGGCTGGGTTTTGCACTACACCATGCTGAGTTTGGCAGTGAGTCCACACTTTGAAGTTGGTATGGAAGCGCTTGTGGCAGATGTCGCAAGCATACGGCTTTTCAGGGTTGTGATACATATTTACATGACGATGCAGTCCAGCGCTGGACCTGAAAACCTTTAAACAGTTCCAGCATTTAAAAATCTTGTTCTGAGGCTGCTCCCCGCTGTTTTCATTAGAGTCGCTGCTGGCACTCTGAGGTACTGTTTCTGACACGTCCTCGTCAAGTGAGAGGGGATGTTCTTTAAATATTTTGCTCTTCTTGAACGGGTACCGTCTGTTGTCTGGCCTGTCCTTTCTCTTCCCAAAAGGATTGAAGTCTGGCTTTGAACCTTGGTCGTAATTTGTCTGCAAGTCTTTAAGATTGACTGGCAATGCATCTCCGACCGTTATTCGAATAATGTCCATGGGGTCGGCGAGCGGACTGCTGGGCTCAGCTTTCACGCTGACTTCTCTTTCTACCTGAGTTTTTTCATCATACCTGCTGGGGTACTTTGACCTGAGAACCAGGGGGGATGTTCTTTTTGAATTGCCATTGTGAGCAGATGTTTCCGGCCCAGACGCCTTTGATGCCATTTTAACAACCGACTGTTCGCGATTTTGCAGCTCCTTGAGCTCCAGCGTGGGCGAGAAGACTGGAACAGGGCTGTCCATGGATAAGGATCTTCGGAGCAGGCTTTTTATGAGCGGCCCGCTCCTGTCTATGGTCTGGCTTGGCTCAGTGGCCTGACCCTGAAAGGGCACTTTGGTGTGATAGTGGGACTCCAGCTCCTCGTTCTCCTCTTTAGCGTCCTGGTCGGAGCCAGACTGCAGCCTGATGTGCTGCACTTCAGCATCACTGAAAGACACAGATGATGTCAGTTGGGGCCTGACAGATGTGACGTGAGATGAATTCCCTTTTAATATGGAGGTGTATGGATAGGTAGGCTTCCTTTCGGCAGCTTCACTCTGCTCCGATGATTTCCTGCCGATGGATTCAGAGTCTCTGACTGATTCATAGGAGTTGTGTTCTGATGGAGGCAGAGCTGACTCTCGAGTGGAGTGGGGAGATGATGATCTCTCTGATATGTTTCTCTGATAATTTGAGCGAGGGGAATGGGTCGTGTCATTCCGGACCCGACGCACAATGACGCTCCTTGTCTGGACATCATTCTCATCCCCTTCCGAGAACGAAAGCCTTTTCCTAGACACGCAGTAGGATGCGTGTGGCCTTGTTGACACAATGTTGGTGAGGAAAGGGATTCCAAGACTGTAGCCAAGCTCTTGAATGGCTGCCAGGCTGCCTTTGTCCACAAAAAGTGAGGAGGAGTAAATGTAATTCAGAACTATCTCGAAGGCGTCGGGCTCACAGAAGTCCAGGTTTACAACTCTCAGCGAATCCGCGTCCATCCGTGTGAAGAGGGACTGGAAATACTCGCTGGTGGCAGCCAGAACACTCTTATGGGCCTGGTACCTCTGGTCTGCCACAACCAGGACCACGTCACACATCTGGCCCCGCAGGCGCTGCTCGTTCAGAACCCCTAACACTGAGAGGGCATGGGAGGGATTGCTGTAATGCACTAGGCTCTCCATGGCTGAAAGACAAGACAAGAGGATTAAAATTTAATTCAGGATTGTAAATACGAGAGGTGATCATTCAGTGTAGAGACGGACATGAACAAGCACATGCAATAACAACCAACTGACGCTCAGGTACCTGCCGTATTACCCTCCTATCAATACATGCCTGTGTTTATTCATCTTCTTATAACACACCATCGATGTCAAAGGTATTTACTCTGTGAGTTATTATAGTTAGTTCAGCCAAACGTATGTACGTTTTGCCGACACATCAAACAGGAGTTTGCTTAAAAATAACATCAAACAAATATCAGCATCTAAAACAAAATCAAAGCAGAGTTAAAGCCTCTAAACAGCATATACAAACCCACTGCAGCAGCTTTAAATATTTATTTTATGAGAGTTCTTGTAACAAACACAACAAAGAAAGATCACTCTTTGCACAGAACAAGACTCTCACTTTATGGTAGAAGATACATTTTGAAATTCTTCTTGTATTAAGGCAGTGGTTCCCAAATGGTGTGCTGTTTATATTAAACTAAACAAAAATTTAGAGTGAATTTTTAATTGACTGTTGTCAGTATGTTGTGCACAACCATTCCCTAATAAAGAGGCAAACTTTATCTAAACCATGTTATTTAATTAAACTTAATTTAAATCAAGGGAGGCCTATTTGCGTGGGAATTATGTGTGACACATCAAATTATCTTACATTATTTTATATTACCATTTAAATGGATATGATATTGGGGCTCTGATGTAATTTTAAAAAGATTAAAATTAATTTTTGAATAATTGTGTTCATAAATATTTCACGAGGAACAGTTGGTAGTCAGTCGTTATTTGATATTAGTGAATAAAAACAAACATTTATGTCGTGATAAGAGTGATAACATGTTATAGAAGCTATTGTGCACAGATATAAATACAGGTGTGCCCTTGGGTGTGTTTGAAAGTTTGAAAACCACTGTAAAAATAATTTTTATTGAATAGATTTTTAAACATCTTGCTTAGTGAGTGTGTTGTCTATGTGAAAACATAATTGTTTTAAGGCACAGTAATGACTTACTAATGCTAATGTATAATATAGGGGCGTCACAATATACCAATATTGACAATAACCTTTACAGAGTGTCTACAGGTATAACCAAGTTAAATTTAAGACCTTTAAAAACCTTTTTAATACCACCTTATATGGAATTTAAGACCAAACCTGCAATGGAAACACACGTTATATATATGTGAGTGTGGGTGTGTGACACATATGTGTAAGTGCTCTTTCCAAGTTAACAGTAAGGGTTTGTTCAATGATTGTAAACGGTCATTGGGTCTGTCAGGCTCGAGAAATTTTCATGTTGATGTGACCAAAAATATTTAAGATCCATTGAATCTGAATTTAAGACATTTTAAGACGTTTTAAGGACATGTAGACACCCTGCTTTATATTTAAAAATTAATTCATATTATGGCATGGTAATAATACACATATGATAATATCGTCAAAGTAATCCAGCGCCTCTTAAGTCTCGTTTCTGTATGTTCTCGTTTTGTCTCCCTAATCAAACGCCATCTACTTGCCTTCCTGCTCTTTTTGTGGCTTTTGTACTGTTATGGTTACAGACTCTCTCTCCACCTCCCTATACATGTTTTTTTTTAATGTAATTTATTTGCCAAAGAAAGAGACAAAACGCACAAGAAACAAAGTTAAGATGAATTTGACCGAGAGATTCTTTTTTTCACGTTTTCTACAGATATCTCAATAATACAAATATTGATAATTCTTTAGGCCATTATAACTGCAGAGTGAAAACCTGATATCATGCCAGGCCTAGTACAGTATAATTACTGTGACTTAGAGCTGCAGCACTTAATTGATTATTTATTCAACAGAGAAACGATCGACAACTCATTTGATAATCAATTAATTATTTAAGTAATTTTATCAAGCAAATTGCCAAACATTTTTCTGTGTAATCAACCCAGCGACTGATCACTAAAATCATCTGTAGGTTAACTGACAATGAAAAAAATCACTGGTTTGTAGATCTACTGTCAACAAACGCTGACCTTCATTGACCCCATGTATTTTGGGGAGGTTATAAATATGAATAGCTTAAATTACGTCAGTTGTGACAGTATTATATGTAGTTTTACTTTGAGCTGAAGGCATACCTCCATGTTTCTCTGGCATTTTTTGTTTGTACTGGTTGTTCTTTTATGGTGATCACTAGAGGTCAAAGTTTAACCTTTTTATGTACCTTAACCTGGTGCACACTAAAACAGAGGGACATGAATTTATGATCATTACATCATGCTAAGTCAGATGATAAGAAACCAGAGCTCTGTCAAGCCACCCGCAGTGACACAGACACATGCAGGAAGTACACCTTTAAAATAAAGGTAAACTCTACTGGGCAGAAGTGGGCCAGTTCACCTGAATTAAAGACCACCTCCACTTACACCATTAAGTGCTTTTTAAAATAAAACATTAACCTAAGAAAGAGCAGAGGAGGTGTTTGACGCAGCACATGCCATACATTGACACGTGTGACTCTGGTCAGGACGTCATCTATTAACTAAGGTGACTGTGAGACGAGGTGCATCAGGATCTGGCTGGTTCAGACTGAACTAAACAGAAACACTGTCCATCTGTAGAGTGGTAAAGCTGACCTTGAGAATATCGCTGTTACGCTGTAATGTACAATTAACTGCCCGTTTATGACACACATGAGGATGTAGGTTTGGTTACAGCAGTGTGAGTGTAACCTGTATTTTTAGTTACATGTACACATGTATATGACGATGAAGTAATTGTGTTTTACACATTATTTTTTATATATAACATATAAAAAAGAGAAATTATACGTTAACCTCTGATGTATTGTTAAAGCAGTACTTAAAATTGTGTCTCAGTTCCCTAATAAAAACGATAAAGGAAACTTTTACAGCCTTATTTTTGACTGATGTTTTATTCAAGCATGTTTTTATGAGAGTATAAACCGTAGAAAAAAAAAATCATGACTGCTGTTATTCCCTCCAGGCTGCATATAACAACCTCCAACATGTTAGGGCAGCGTGTATGTAGCCTGTGACGCAAAAAAATATGCACCATGGTGACTAGGCAGTTACAGTGAAATGCTTAGAGATTTCTTAGTAATAAAATTAATTAAATAAAAATAATTAATTAGAATTAAACCCTTGGAGGTATATCTGTACACTGGCTCTGCAATAAATCATACTTTGATAAAGTTTTTGTTTACACTGATTTAAAGCAGTGTGGATAAACTTTATGGTCACACTGGAGGCTGTAGTTTGTGTTGCTGTGGTAGGGCTAACGATCATTTTCACTGTGATTAAGCTGTTGATTAGTTTCTTGATTAATTGATTAGTTGTTCGGTCTGTAACAGGGGAAGGCAGCCTGCGGCTTTGGAGCTGCATGCTGCTCTCCAGTGGCTCTCTGTGACTTAAACAAAAACCATATGGAAATAAATAACAGTTGTTTTTTATATATGTTTTTATATTTTGGGGTGTTTTGGCTTTTTTAAATTGATAGTACAGGTAAGCATGAGCGGGAGCGACAAGCAGCAAAGGGCCACAGGTTGGAGTCGAGCCTGGGCCACTGCGGGAAAGGGTGCTCTATCCACTGATCCACCAACACCCAATTTTTTAAAATATTTTCATATTTATTTTTCATTGCTGTAGGCCTTACGCTAATGTTACATTTTCCTGTTGTAAAAATGTGCAACCTAAGTTTTATAATTCCCTCAAATAACGTGTGCGTTATACATCTATGACTTGACACCTTCTCCTAAATGCTGGTGACCTAAATAGCGGTGGATAGTTTGTGATGGAGAAGCTCTTGATTTCAGTGAGTGGATGGATTTCTTTGCTTTCACTGCCAACGCTGCAACGTTTCAGTACCAAATAATCATAATTGGCTCACAGCAGAGTGACCACCTTGTGCTAAAACATATTAATGAATGCTCATTTAGAACTATCAGTAATGATGATGGGCCAATTAAGACCTGACGAATGTGTTAGTATCTCTTAATAAGTCACCAGAAATCATGAATCATCTTCAGAAGGAGCAGATGTTTATCTTAAGCTAGCTCAGGCCATTTTAAAGTTAACTAGATTTTAACAGAGTGAGACAAGCTAATTGCTAGCGTGCACGGTTGAAAAGGCAAAAACAAAACAATGCTTTGAGATGGCTGTCAGAGGCGGCAGAGGTATGATCACATGATCCTGTTTGAGCTGTAACAGGTGGTGTGTTGCACGTTTTAAATATCCAGTTGCTCTTGAAAAGAAAACGAAAGTGCTGTAAACAAACTGCTATCACTGTAAATCGCTGGTTTTGGTTCAGTGCTGGATGTTGCACCCACGCAAGGTATCATGGGGGCTAGGAATAAGGTGGATATGCCCAACAACTTATCGATTAATCGAGAAAATAATCAACAGCTTATCCGACAATAAAAATGATCATTAGTTGCAGCCCTACCTGTATTAAACTTCTAACAGCACCACAAACTACGGCCCTCAATATGACCGTAAAGTTTATACACACTGCTCTAAATCAGCTTTAACAAGAAGCTAATTTTAAACCTTAATGAAAGCATGATTTATTGCAGAGCCAGTGTATTAATCTGTGCTAGGTTTAGCTAGGTATACCTCCAAGGGTGAAGTTGCCATGTTCCTCTTACTATGTTTCAGGTTAATTTGATTACTAAAAAATCTCTGAGCATTTTTACACTAACGGCCTGGTCACTATCATGCCTTGTTTTCTGTGCTCAGGCTACATGCTGTTCACGCTGCCGAGGTTGTTTTATGTGGCCACACATGGAAAATGTCACAATCACTTTAGGCCTGCAGCAGTGAAAAATAAAAATTGTTGTTGTTTGCGTGTCCCTCTTGCTACTAGCTGCTTGTTCCTGCTATCAGCTGTTTCCTCGTTCTTTTTAAACCAAAAGGGTTCTGCCAATACGTTTACCCCTACGCGGCAGAAAATTGGGCACCTCGGATCAACTCGCCAATCCGGCTCTGTGTGTCTAAACGCTCGCAGCTTGCCTGCAAAACAACCCAACATTCGCTGAAAACCTGGCAGTGTAAAAGGTGCTTCTGTGTCCTCATATGAGGTCATCACATGTTGGGATTAACTCGAACCTTATACTTCATTCTGATTAACTCAGACCTGTTGTCCTCATTTGTGGACATTATTTTGTGTCATCTAGTGGTAGTACGACCACAATACACTTCACCATGCAAAAACAAGATGGCAGCCATCTCTGCCAAGTCAGTCTGCAGCCGAGCCTGACACAGAAGTGACCAAGGTCCAAAAGCTGATCTCATTTTGTGGTTGAAACTTCGTTATTCATGATTAATAACGTTTATACTTTGCTATGGCAACACATTTGACCAGTTTTAGCAACAGCAACAAGCTGAGACACAGGAAGTGTAATCGGGAAGTACTCGTTTGAAGACATTAAGACTTCTCAAGACGTCTCATTTGAGGGAAATAGGACCTAATTATCATTAATAATGTTCTTTTATTTATACTTATCAGGTCTAACTGAGCCCAAGTAGCTAGGAAAAATTAAAACGCAAACCAAACAACAGTTTCAGGAGGTTAAGTGTGTATAAATCTACACTGACCTGGCACATTGCAGCCATTGTGCAAACAGCAGGAGTATTACGTGAAAGGCCTGCATCAGGTGATATGTATATACAGTTATATATGTTTCTCACGGTCCTATTTATCTCAAAAATAACGCGCATTGCTCCTCAGGGCGTTTATTTTGAAAATGGTGACCGGAAGGCATGTTACTGATGTTGACACTTGCTATAAAAAGCTCCTGGGCTCATTCATTCATCAAAAACTGGCAACCCGCTCGGCTGCCTCTTCATCCTAACTCCCAGTCCACGGCCACAGCAAAGCAGCCACTACTCGGTCGTGTCAGTTTTCCATGAGGAAGTCGGCTGAGGCTTTGAGCATTAGATCATCCATGAGACGTGGCTCATGACACATAACTTCTCCAACCGAAATGCCACTTTCAGTTTAGCAAACAGTCACGAGTTTCTCGGTGTGAGCGGGTAAATGGCGAGAGAGCCGAGGCTACAACCGTTCCGCTTTGACGGTAAATGAAGAAGGAGGGGGGGAAAGTTGAGCGCGTTTCAATGGGCTCGAGCACGGTAATCCCGGAATGAAAACACACAGTCGGTGCAGACAGAAGCTGTTGGAGTGTGGGGGGAGTGAATTAGACCCGTTACCCCCGGTGGAAGTGGTGTTTTTATTCTCCTAAAACGGTTCGACCCGGCCTGACACGGCGTGGCTGCTGCCTGCTGAATAACAGGGTTATATGTGGTCAGGCTTTACAGCAGCACGAGCCCCCCTTTCGAGTTACGTCAGGGAGGAAAAGGAAAAAAGCTTCACCTTAACAGCACTCTGCCAACTCTGTGTCTCCCTCCCCGGTAATTCCGCTCCCCGGTAAGTTTGGCGGTCTGTCTACACTTACCCGGCCCGTCGTCAACACCGTATTTCCTCCGCACGGCCGCGACTTTATTCAGTGTTGTGTAGAATTCTGCGCGCTGGTCGTGATTCCATCCATCTTGAATTTGACGTCATCCCACACCAGGGATGAGGTCATTGCAAAGAACGCTCGTCACGTGCGCTGCGCTCCCATAGGCTGCTGGAGGACCAGGAGGCGGGGCCAACGGAAGACTCGACACTGAAGCTAATTTAAAGAGACAGGTCATATTTTTCATGTTTAGTGTCAACAGTTCACTTTCTGTTCGTGGTTTTTATTTCGGCCAAACGCTGCTAACTCTGATTATACTCCATGTTTTTATTGACAGAGTGCTGGAGCACTGTTCTGTTATTATTTTCAAGTGGTTTAAATTAAGTATTGTAAGTGTGTACCTCTATTTTGCTTTGTGTTAAGTCACATGTGTTACAGTAAACTGGCCGAAGGCGGAGACTAGCGATTATTTATTTATTTATTTAGTTTGATGTCAAAAAAAGCAAGAAAGTATGTATGTTCACTGTAAGTGTATACATTTAAAATAACCAGAGCAATTTTTTTATTTTAGCAAATCAAAATGTACATTTTTAATTTTTATTCCCATAATAAAATTATTTTAAAATGTTATAATTTATAATATAATTACATTTAAATTTTTTATTTTTTAAAATTTAATTTAATTTTTATATTATTTTTTCCCATAATATATTTAATTTATAATTTGATATACACTGTTTTAATTTTTTCCATCATATATTTATTTAAAATTTTTATAATTTATAATCTAATTATAAACTCATTTTTTTTTTATTTTTTAAAATTAAATTGAATTAATTTTTTTTTACATTATTTTAATAATAATAATAATAATAATATATTTAATTTTTAATTTCAAAAATATAAATACAAACAGACTAACAGACATACTCGACCCACATACAACCCCCACCCTCCAAAAAAACAACAACAAACAAACAAAAACAACCCAGAACAAGACAAACAAAACAAAGCAATGAAAAAAAAGTTTTTAATTTTCAAAGGAGAGCATCACCTAAATTACGAATTCCCATATATTATTTCTAGAGGTCAACTGATACTGGATTTTTAAAGGCCGATGAGTTTGGAACAGTGAAAAGCTGATAGCAGATCAGCCATTATCACCCTATCTCACCCCCACACACACATAAATAAAAATGAAAAATGAAAATTTATATTGTCGGAAGTAAACTAAACATCTTGTTTTTTTCTTTTTTAAATTTAGTATGTCAAAATATACAGTTTTTTATTTTTTTCCATAATATATTTAATTTTCATTTAGCCAATTAATCAGCCAATATCATCCCCACTTCACCCCTATACACACACTCCCACACATACACACAAATAAACACAAAAATGACCAGTGTCACAAGTGAACTGATCATCTACATCGAAGTAATAAATAACTAAATAAATAGAGGAGAACATCAAACTCAAAGTGATTAATAAATAAATCTGGAGCTAAACATCAAACTAACTGTAAAAAAAAAATCTAGGTGGGAGTGATTTTAATTTTTTGAGCTATTAATTTTCCTCAGAGTCAACCTGAGATTCTCAGGTACACACTGACGTCACCTTAACTTTGTGTATGGAGCCTTAATGCAAAACGGTGATCAGAGCTGGGCAGTATTTCTGTTATTTGAAATGTCCTGTCAACACCAATTAATCGGATAAACCAATAAACTGGTTGACCTCTTGTTATTTCTATGTCCTAGGAAAATTCAAACAATATTTGTGAGGATGATCTACTCCTTTTTTTTAAAAGCCAGAAACCACAGAAGTCTCAAACTTGTTTTCTTTTTCATACCCAAATGAGCTTTATTCTATTGAAGTGTTCTTTGTTCTGAAAGAGAAAATGTACTCATATACTGAGAACACTCCCCTGAGCGCTCTCAGTGTCATCTAGAATATCTTTCCAAATTCATTGTCCATGGTGCAGCTCCAGACTTTTTACTTGATGACAGATTTTAAGATTAAGCACTGTAATTTTTGGATTTGGGAGAGAGTTGCTCATGTTTATTGAAATATTTGGCCTGTCTCAGACCATAGGAATAATGTAAAAATACTTAAAAAAAGGGAGTAATTTCCCCTTTAATATCTGTTTTATGTATCCCACAGCAGAAGAGATTGTCTCTGGAAGATTTAAACTGAGAGGTGCAAATATAATATGCATATAACTGCACTCCTGCCTAACCCCAATGAAACCAATTAGATGCGTGACTGAATGAAAGTCACTATAGCATGGCAGTGGGTTGGTGTCATTACTGGCATCCGGTGGGGACTTGTTGCTGTGTTTATTTGGCTCACAGGGCTGTTCTAGGAAAGCCTTGTCAGCTACAGTACCTGGCAACAGTCTCATGACCCCATCAGGTGGTGTGGCACTGGTGGTGAAAAGCGTGCAATGTGGCATAAAGCCATGCCCTGTTGAGCTGATGGTTTTTATTTTGTGGTGTTACAGTATTAAATGTGCAGCGTGACCTTAGTTGACTCAGCCCGCGGCCCTGCAGCTCCCCGCATCCACATGCTCCAGCGCGTCAGCGTGTACCCAGTCATTATCACTTAATGACTGAAGGAAGTTAAATCAGGCACATTTTCACACCTCATTACTATAAAAGGAGCTCCATTACATTAATCACTTCATTTACAAAGAAAGACAAAAAGATTTTAAAGCATACAGAGGCCCTGTAGGATTTTTATAATGTCAAACTGATGACAAAATTGTCTTTTTTTTAAGAACACCCTGCTGTTCCTTCATATAACGAGGAAGAGGACGTGGGAAAATGGCAGGGAAGTTCTCACTCCTCCTTACCTGACATTAATGGCTGACACGGGCTGTTAATGCCGGCAGCATAGCAAGCACTGCCATGGTTACCTGTGTGCAAACCAAGCCATTAGGGACTCTGACTCCTCCCATCCCACCTCTCTCTGCCTGGCATCATAAACATGTTTACTGACACTGCAAAACTATGAGTAAAATGACATCTTATTTATTCCACAAAAATAAAAGCGAGGCCTGCAGCTCCCCTTGTGAAAAATCATGTGAACCGGAGGCTTTTCTCTGTGTAACATACTGACTCACTCTCTTGTCATGCTGCCATGCTTCATGGCGATGCAATGTAGCAAAACTGTCTGAATATCGTGATGTTCTCGGAGAGATTGGTGTCATTTAACCACACTGGCAAATGTGTATTCTAATATTCTCATACTTACCTGCTGGTTGTCGTGATTTTGTGGTCCATGAGGGACTGATGGTGCAACGAGGGGAGGAGAGAAGACAGAGCCACAGAGGATTTAGTCTTTGAGAACGCCCTGAACAGTGAGTTCGCATCATCTCAAAGAGAAACATGCACCTACAATGTGGTCGTTAAATATAAATGGTTGAGATTCTGATCTGTGAAAAATGAGTTGGATGCTCTCCATCTGGGTGGCGACGGCCCTGCTGGCTCTCTGTGAGGGACAAAACACTGTGCATGAAGGTAGGCCTCTACGCAGATGACGGCTTGACATTGACATTGATGTATTTCCACAACTGAATATTGGCATTTATGCGGATTTACGCTCATTGCTTCGCCTGCTTTCATTTGTTTTTAACATTTCTAATGTTATAGATGACAGCGATGTGTTATGTTATACTGTGAGTGAGACAAAATCAAGGAGCAATGTAAATACACAATGTAAAATCTGATGTCATTATGCAGCCAGAGACTAATCACCATGGAAACGCAACCAACAGTGAAACTGACAAGATATATTTTACTCTAGGAAATAGCCTGTCTGCATCTGGCTACCATCTGTGTATCAACAATGAGACGAGGAATGTGAGTTTCCTTGTGATGCACACGGTCCCCGATACTGTGACAAAGAAATGTGGCGACTGGCTCCTGTGGAGGACGTGTACGAGCAAAGTTTACAAGATGACCTATAAGACTGAGTACAAGACAGTGATGGAGCAGGTGACCAGATGCTGTGATGGCTACGAGCAAGTCGGCCGTTACTGTGCCCTGCGTGAGTATACTGCACATCATATGTCCATTATGAGTGTGAGGATTATAGGAAAGCAAAAATTACTCTGTTTGTTGTTAGATTTTATTTGTCTTTCTTCAAGTATTTATAAAATGTGCTAATGCATCACAACATCACACCCTGTAGACAGACAAGCAGTCAGCCTGACCTATCAGCGTGTGGTACTGTGTGCAAGACACCAGATGGAAGCACAGAAACTGCAGTGCTTCAAATATCTCGCCGCTAATATATGGCCTGTAACATGTTATCTCCTTTGAATGAAGCTGTAAACAGGAGTGTTGAGTTCACTGCCAAGCCAGGATCCTGTCCAACTGCAGATGGATCGGATCCCAGATATGAGGACTGCGAGTGGGACATGGACTGCCCAGGCTGGCAGAAATGCTGCCAGAGTTCGGGTCGCTTTCTCTGCAGCGATCCTGCAAGTTAGTCGAGCTAATTGTTTTTTTTAATTTGTTATTAAACATGTAACTAGTGTGGTTTCCTGGGTGCAGTCACGTGCTGGTGTTAATGGGTCGGTGGTTTCTAGCCCTGAAGACTGGCCTAGTTTCAGACAGTTCAACTGAAGTGAAGGGAGCGATGTTTGTCATCTTGAAAGGACTGAAACTTTACATTTAGCCTGTGTAAACTTTGCTGTGCAGCTGTGGCTACAAGGGACAATTACAGGATAACTGCTTGTGCTAAAATGTTGTGTACACGTAGCACAAGTAGAGGAGTCATAAAATTAGAGACCTGACCCAGTAGTGACACTTACACAGTGATATATATCCTAAGTTGTATATTGAATTAAGCAAGGGCGCATTTTATCGCTCATGAATTTAAGTTTTCATTTCTAATTTGAGGTTTGTGCTATTTTTTATCTCTCAAAAGTCACATGGTCTTACTTTATAGTAAGTTTTCTAGAAACATGGTCCAATTATTTGGGATAGTCCAAAGACCTCACTTTGTACCATTTTCATCTGAACAAATTTCTACTGAAGAAATAATCCTAGTTGAAATTGTTGAGAGTTAAGTCTGTGGTTTATTAACTGTAAAATAACTTCTTAGAGGGTAGAGTGTATACATCCTTTTTTCGGAAGAGAGGGAAGATCAGAAAGTGGTCTTTTTAAATATCCTAATCCTAGATTTATATATATATATATTTTATGCCACATTACCACTGCATATTATGACACAACTCTACTCAACTCGACTCACTCTATTACTTTCTATTCACAAACATGGTGGATAATACCTGGGGCTTTTTTTGGTACCATCTTGGTCAACACATTCTCACTCCGTCACATATCGATGTTTAGTCAGGGACTTTCCGTGTCCAGATACGACGTGAAAGGTACCCTGGGTGTGTTGGTTGTTGTCATTCTGGGAAGTTGTGTCAGTTTCTGCCTCTTACATGCATCGTCTTCTTTCAAAATACACTTCAGTTTTCACAGGAAATTTAACATTTACATACAGTCTCTTTCAAAATAAATGCACTACGTCGGTACAACACTATGAATTTCTGTCTTTTTCCCTAAACAACAAACACACATGGTTGAGTTAAGGTAACAAAAACACATGGTTAGGTTTAGGAAAAAAGAACAGATTGGTGACTGTTGGACCCATCCACTAGTGGTGTGCGATACTACATATTTTGGTATCGATCCGATACCAAGTAAATACAGGGCCAGTTTCGCTGATACCGAACCGATACTGATACTTTTCAATAATTAAGGTGAATGCATCATCGACTTGCTAAATCTCCATTAATTTTCATGAGCTTTAAGAGTTTTTGTGATGTTTCCTTTTTTATTATTAAACAGTTAAAACACAGGACAGAATTAGGACAAAGTTTTTAGGTAAATAGAAAATACTTTATTATCAAAATACGTTTTTTCAGAAATAATAGAACAATAACAAAACAGTTTTTCCCCACACAAAAATCTTGACCCTCTTTGACGAAACCGCAGCAGTGCATACAAGAGCAAAACTGAAACTACAGTATCGATGTCATCACGCCAGTATTGATCCGATACCGATACTGACTTGGTATCGATACTATCAATATTTGGATCCTCCCACCAACCCTAGTCATGCTTTCACTGCCTTAACTTTAGTTCTTGTTCCGCTGCATTTCCCCCTGATGCCGCCGAGTGCCGTTAAACTATAAAGGTGACTGGCCGCGTATCATGCCGATGTTTAAGGATACCTTTTTTCGTCTGTATCTGATGCCGCAAGTCACTGCCTCAGTGCTGGATTTCGATGACTTCGGAGTGAGACCGTTCGGTTGAGGTTCTAACCGAGCAGAGCTGATACTAGAGGGTGGGGTTAAACCACTGATTGGTTGGAGAGAATCATCACAAATGTGACACCGGACATCCTGCACAAACCTGACATTTTCAAATAGCCAAGCTACCATCAATAACAACTAATTTTTTAATCGCTTGATGCAGATTTTAAAAAATGGTGTTTGGTTGCTGATGAAAGAATTCAAGTGTCGCATTAAAGGTGATGTGATATCAGTTTCACATGGCATTGAAACATTCAGTGGGTATGCTAAGTGCTATATCGTAGGCAACTGGACTTGCTTGCGTTTCTTGAAGACGTTTCGCCTCTCATCCAAGAAGCTTCTTCAGTTCTAACCGACTGGTAAAGCCTGCAACTCCGTACCAGTCGGTTAGAACTGAGGAAGCTTCTTGGATGAGAGGCGAAACGTCTTCAAGAAATGCAAGCAAGTCCAGTTGCCTACAATATAGCACTTAGCATTATCATGACCTGGATGATTGAGAACCTTCACCGACATTCAATGGGTACTGTATCTGCAGTGGAAAACAAGACAGAGAAGAGAATTTGGTACCAAAAGTGAGTCGAGTCGAGTTGAGTCAAGGTAAAGCATCCAGTGGGAGTATTACTGAAAGCAGGAGTAACTAGGGTGCAACCTCTTGTGTTTAGGGGTGTTCTGTTTTTTATCATGTAAAAGGAAGAGTCAGTTTTTTTGTAAATAAATCTGAGGAAGATTTTGCTTTTTAAAAAGCATAATGTTCAGCAGCTGACCCCACTCCAGCCATTTCTGTACAGCCCCCCCCCCTTACATCCCACCACTACCTCTTTTCCACCAAACGAGCTCTGGTTCTCAAACCTGTTCAGTTCAGGATTCTGGGAACTTGGTGCTATCTGGTAAACCAGCCCACGTTTCCACCAGTTTTGAATGGAATCACTGTCATCAAGGATGCGTCATCAATGGAGGATGTTGCACAATGCACAGCAGAAGTAAACAGCAGAAGGCGGCTCACATTTATAACCATTAGCTTTTATTCTGTTACTACGGATATTTGTTTTTAATCCAAAAAACAAGCATGGACAAACCATTAAGAATTTCTCACTTGACTCCTTCATCGTTGTCTTCTCCATCCTCTCTTTCTAATGTGCAGAGGACACACCCAAACATGTCGTAATAGTTCACACTTTAAGTTAAGAAATACCGGCTGTTTTTGGTTTCAGTTGGGACTGAAAGACAATTTACTTTTCGTTGAAATGCTCCGAAAGGTTCAAAGTTAGGGACCAGTTCCATGTTGGTGGAGAAGGGGAACAGGTGTAGGTGAGGAAAACATGGATAGTCTTTGTGATTTGAGTGAACTGACCCTTTAAACCCAACTTTCAGGCTCAGCAGATTATTATGAGAGTGAACGGTGCCGTTTCAATGCAACAGTGACAGTGAAGACAGATTACCAGCAGCTGATGTCCAATGAAGGAGGACATCTGAATCACATAAGACTGCTACAAGCGATGGTAAGACGAACACTGCTTCTGCTGCAGCTATTAAGACTTCCGCTGCTTATATAATGAGACCACGTTGCCAAGACCACTAGCCAGCCACCAATACTTGCTCTAGTAATTCTGCATTCCACGGCGTCCACTTGTCTCTTTCTGAGTCATTTCATATTTTCCTATTTTTAAAAAAATGTAATTTCTCACTGATTATTTTTTGTGTCTCTGTCTCTGATAGGTGACTGGAGCTCTGCAGTCTGATGTCTCAGTTTATTACCTCTGCTCACAGCCTGTGCATCCCTACAGAACTGCCACCTCACTGCTGATTGAGTCCAGCTCCACTCTGTCACTGCACAATGTCACGTCAAAGCTGCATCTTCTCCTCAAACACATACAGGAAGTGTCGTCTGTAACCGTGGAAGGTGAGGACGCACTGTACAGCAGCACAGGAATCACGCCGAAGCTTTTTTTTTCTTTCTCTGTTCTTTAGAGAAATGACATTCTTGTAGAGTTTTGAGAATGATTCATGTTGCAGAGAACACGGTGTTCAGGAAAGAATGACTCAGTCGCACCACAGTTTCCTTCTCCCACCACTTCTATTTGAGTGACAGTCATCTGTGGGATGTTTCCTGCAATAGCGGAAAATAACATGAGAGCGTGTGCATAAACACACGTGCACAAACACACACACCCACACGCACGCACAGATATTAATCACGAATGTCACATTTGCACAAAAGACACAGTAACAAGCTCGTCATCATGTACGCACTCAAACACATGTCGAATCGCTGTCAAAATGCTCTTTTGCAGATCATTAATTTCATGTGTAAATTCATCGCTTAATGTCAGCGTGTGTGTATTTTTTAAAATCATTTTTAGGCACCTCTGAATTACTCAGCCTTTAAATTAAAAATACAAGACTGTATTTTTAGTGACACTATTCTGACATGAAACCTCAGGTTCTCCTAAACAAAACTGTGTCTATAATTTCATTGTCTTTCCCTTTAAATTATGTTTTGGGTTATGATTTATTTTTGTAGTTCAACAGTGTACAGATGTTATTGTGATTCCAGTGTAATCTCTTCATGTGTCTGTATTTCTAATTGCAGATGTAGACGAGTGTGCACAGCCTGCTCTCCGTCAGTGTTCCCCTGATGCAGACTGTAACAACACAGTGGGCTCCTACCAGTGTGCCTGCCGCCAAGGATACACTGACGTTGACCCCAACAACCCTGGAGCCCAGTGCACAGGTTAGTATGGAATCTACTGAGAAGAATAACAACACCTGCAAAGCATTTATTAAAACCTCACCTTAGGTCAGACATGTCCAGAGTGTGGCCTGGGGGCCAATCATGGCCTGTGGAGTGATTTTAAACGGCCTGCGGCTTGTTTTGTTTTTCAAAATAAACTACATGTGGCCCTCCGCAGAACAGTGGTTAATCAGAGACAAGAACACCTTGCATTTCTTCTGTTCACCTCATGAAAGCAGGACAAGAGCTCTGACTCTCTGCCCTAGCCTGATCAGTATGGTACGCAGCTAGTCACCAATATAGTTTGACGATTCTTGGTGGCGTCCGGGGGAAATGCAGTGGGACAAGAACGAGAGTTAAGGTGGCAAAAGTCTGAGTAGGGCGGATAGGAGGGGTGGAGGATGGGTCCCAGAAACACTGACTTTCATCCTGGGAGAGTGTTGATCATGTCCTGTAAGATTATAAAGCCAAACCCTGTTCTTTTTTCCTTTTTTTGCCTAAACTCAACCACGTGCATTAGTTGTTGGATGAAAAAATAAGGTCAATTTGTGGTGTCGTACTGATGTAGTGCGTTTGTTTTGAGAGAGACCGTATGTAAACGGTAAGATTCCCGTGTCTTTTGAAATCAAACAATGCATGTAACGGACATAACTTGACACGGCGTCTCAGAACATCAACACCCAACATACCAAGGGTCGCATTTCAGGTCATATCTGGATGTGGAAGG
Source organism: Cephalopholis sonnerati (assembly GCA_019142605.1). NCBI lineage: Eukaryota > Metazoa > Chordata > Actinopteri > Perciformes > Serranidae > Cephalopholis > Cephalopholis sonnerati. Next base: position 34,946,093 of record JAGQAX010000017.1, read on the forward strand.
TCCATGACCAAACGTCGCTGTCTGCTGAGGTGTTTTAATGGACTGAAACAAGAGGGAAAGAGAGATAAATAGGGGGAGACTGTGACTGAGAGAGGGACAAACTAACAATAATAATAATAAAAACTACAATTTATGGAATAATAAATTTTTGTACCGTTGAAATTTGCATTTTTAATCAGTCTCGGGCCTAAAACTGCTGCGATGGGTCGGGCTTGGATAGAAACTGAGTGGGTTCAGTTCACTTCAATAAAACTTCATTTATCCAGAAGGAAATTAATGTGTCAGAGAATGCTTCAAATTGCAGCAACACTAAGTTCAGTACCCACAATTTTAACTATTCACAGCCAGTAACAACCAGTGGGTTCCCCAGGGTCAGGGTCATTCCAGTTTTAGAACAACAGAGTATTAAAAATCTGGCAGAATATACAAGTTAAGAAATGTTTTCAAGGAGCAAAAGCAAAACCAGTGCCTAACAGAGTAACAATAGGAGTATGATAAGTACAAGAGTTACTAAAAATGAACTAAAATGGTGGACAGACAGCTTCTGATAATCAATGTTATTCTGAATATGATATAACAATGAGAAGCAGAACTGCACATGACTGACTAATAGTGCACCTAATGTAGGTGAATATTGTTGTTGGTGTCCTTTGTTCCAGCTCTCCTCCCCACAGAAGGGGGAGGAGTTACACAGTTTGATGGCCACAGGTAGAAAAGATCTCCCGTGGCGTTCTGTAGTGCGCCTCTGTCTCGGTATGCAGCTGAATGTGCTCTGATAGGACTCCACAGTGGCATGCTGAGAGTGAGAGGCGAGGCGTTGTCCTCACTACTGAGTTGTTTCTCAAAGTGGTTCATGTCAGGTCGGGGCTCATATCTCAGGGGCCGATCAGACCTCGAAGCAGGACTCTCATACAGTTTGTAGGTAGGAACCACGTAGGAGCTATGCAGTGTGTTTTCATGAACAGACAGCAAACAAACAAACGGTTACCTAACGGCAGATACTTCCTGTAGCAGACATGACCACAGCAAAGAAGTGTAAAGTTGACAGTGAGGCTCGCCGCTTTTAGGAGTGGTGGAACGTTGAAAACATTTTCACTGAGAGGTGAAACAGTTGCGTTTGTGTCATTTGATGCAAGAAGCAGGTGGCCCCGGGTAGTTTCACATTATTTAATCTTGTCCTACCTCTGCCTCATGTCATATATCTTCCAATACTTTGATAACCCCCACTATGACATATACAGAGATTGTATCTTCAAACCCTAAAATGATGGCAAACATCCTATATAATGTGAATAAAGATGTGGATACATTATTGTCATTTTCTCCCATTGTATGCTAAATTTTAAAGCACTCTTTGTGGCATAAAATTAATAATATAACCAAAAAATGGTACAGATGATATACAGAGATGAATCAGTAACAAATGTATTTTAACAACAAAGAAACACAAACAAAATACAACATAAATGTAATTTTGTTAATGGATATAAATTCATATCCTCTAGCAAATAATGAATTGTGATTAATTATGCTTTCCATTATTAAAAAAAAAATTCCCATAAATTGCTGAGTTACAATGCTCTACTGTAATAATCACCTATTATTACCTTGTCAGAGTCCTGGGGCCAGTTGCCCAAAGCACCTTAAGTTTGCTCCTTAAGTACGGCACTTAATAACTGACTGGAAAGACCTTGTTGCATAAGTCAGCAGAGCAATCATTAATTGTAACGAGGCTGGAAGAGCGCAGCTTTGGACAGTTGAGTGATCCAACCCCAGACAGTCACGATCATAAACTGACTTCTGGTAAAATTTAAGGTTCAAAATCAGTCGCTCATCATTAAGCGTGTCCATTGAATTCACTCAGTGGTGGAACACTCTTCTCAGGATGCCTCAAGTTTTCTCATTTAACTCCATAAACACAAAAAATGTTGTGGTTAAGATGGAGTCAGAGGTACTTTATGTTTTTGTCCTTACTTTAGTTACTAAGGTCCTTTGTTTAACGGTTTAAATAACTTTAAGAAATTCTTCAGGTGTAAGACCAAGATCAGGAGAAAAAATTAAATCCTTAAAGGAGAAGTCCAGTATTTTGCACTTTGAGCCCCATTACTGGTTGTTAATGATGAAATAGAGTGGTTAAGACCAAAATCTTGACGATTGCTCCTTCTCTGACAATTTGAGAGAATTTGTCTTTCCCCTGCCTGGCTTAACAATGCTGTCTATGGCCATGTGTAAATCTGTCCTAAAACCACCTTAAACGTTGGTTTTCAAAGCCATGAAACTCACCCAGTGGTCAGTGGTGTTCCTTGATGTTCCCACATAAAAATCGTAGCAAACTGTGGTTTCCGTGATGATTTATTTGACATTTCACGTCCATGCATTGATTTCCTATAGGAAGCCTCATTGTCCGTTTGTAGTAATCCGCCACTGGAAACAGAAAGGGGGTTGTTTACGACAAGGTTGTAGTCATTGTAGTCTTTTAGCTCAGTGAAAGCGCCGGCTCCACAGTGCTGTGTGCGCTCCTCCTCTTCGGAGGAATTCTCCTGCAGTCGCTGACCACACAAAACTTGCCCATTATTACTCGCTTGTAAACAACCTTCGCAGTACGATGCCTTTGAACACAACGCCAGCCTTCTTCTTCTGCTTCTTTCTGTGTCCCATTACATTGCAATGGTTTCCTGCCGGTTGGCAACACTCACGTAAAGGAGCATTATCGCCATCAAGTGGGCTGGAGTGTATAACGCTTCAGGGTCAAACCAACGATCAAGCGGAAGTTTACACACGGGTGTGAGGCAGCTGAAAAAATAGTTCCACAATCCAGATGAATAGAAAACACGGATGGAAACCACAGTTTGCTACAATTTTTATGTGGGAACATCAAGGAACACCACTGACCACTGGGTGAGTTTCATGGCTTTGAAAACCAACGTTTAAGGTGGTTTTAGGACAGATTTACACATGGCCATAGACAGCATTGTTAAGCCAGGCAGGGGAAAGACAAATTCTCTCAAACTGTCAGAGAAGGAGCAATCGTCAAGATTTTGGTCTTAACCACTCTATTTCATCATAAACAACCAGGAATGGGGCTCAAAGTGCAAAATACTGGACTTCTCCATTAAGTAATTATTTTAAGGAAACCTTGGGGAGAGGATTTGAGGATGTTTCTTGCAACCATTCTTTTTTTTTTCAAGTAAACCTTAACTTGGAAAATCTTAACTTAAGGTGCTTTGTGCAACCGGCCTCTGATACTTTTTGATAAATACTGTCATTAAAAAATTTAAACTAACACATCTGAAGTGAACAATGAACCTTTAAACTCACAACTAATGTTTTATTCCCATATTTACCACAACGAACTCTGTATGTTACTGCATTATCTTTGATTGATTATCAGTTTTAATGTCTTTAGGGAATAAAGTCAGCTATTTTTTAACCCAAAAATGCAGAGGAGTTAGAGATACAGTTCCAACGACCTTTACCAAGAGGGTAGGGCAGCTTGTATGCTGCCTGAGAGGTTAAATTTAAGGGCAGGAAACCATTCACATTTGACTGTAAACCTTAAAAGTTGTAATAACTGAAGCCTCAGATGAGCAGACACCCTTATTCCCAGTGGAAATTACGCTGCTGGTGAAGATAATTGTCCCTATTCTTTTTTAATTTATTGATATAGATCTATGAGCAAGATATTTATTCAGGGTCTGTACAACAACTATGGATGTCTGTTATCTGCAAATTAAGTCAACTATGTTTTTCTTTTTTTACCTAAAAATGCAGAGGAGTTAGAGATACAGTCCCAACGACCTTCACCAAGAGGGTGGGACAGCTAAATCTGAGGCAAGAAAAGTCCCCACACCATTCACTTCTGCTTGTAAAGGTTAGATGTGAGCACATGATGTTAACTGAAGCCTCAGAGGAGCAGACACCCTTATTCCCAGTGGAAATTACACTGTTGGTGAAGATATTTTTCTTATTCTTTGCTAATTTATTGACGCAGATAACTGAGCAGTATCTTTATTCAGCGTCTGTGCAATAGCCAAGAATATTTTTTAACAGTTTGATATTTCATTGTAAGCGTCTCACCATCTTACTTAGAGGTGACATTCAGGAAACAAGGCTTAAAACATATGGGGGAAAAGTTCACCACCCACACTGAAAAGTGTGTAAAGAGCACCAAGAAATGTTTCATCAGACACAAACAGAAATCTTGCGGTGGGATAAGAATGACAAACAAGTAGGGAACAAACTGTCACCTTGAAATGAAGCAGATCCACAATACAAGGCTGCGATGTGTGCTAAAGTAGCTTGAACCAGGAAATTAAGGTCAGATTTAACGTGACAGATTTGTGCCATAACCATGAACCTCACCTGGAGGCAGAGTGAAGTGAAGACTGTAGATGTTTAGATACAGAGAAGCTAAAACTTGACTTGTTTAATGTCACAAGCAGGCTGTTGTCTCTGCTGAGTTTCTAATCAATATGTACGTTAACATTTTGCATCAGAAGCTTTGATTTCATCTTGTGTCCTTTCTTCGCAGCTGACGTCACGGTGGCGACAACCACAGAGCCCCCATTTACCGACCTTCCACCCATGACCACAACCTGCCTCCAAGCTCCCACCACTGAGACCAGCATGACTACAGCTCTGACTCATACCAGCCCTGTCCCTGATAATTCATCACTTACTCCGCCGTGGACGACGTCTGCACCGTATAGCAGCATGAGCTCAACTGTAGAGCCGCCTCTGTCGACAACCACATGCTGTAAGGAAAAATTAATCTTTATCTATGGCTGCTTAAAGTCCCCGCATTTTGGTTTACATGGCAACACAGGGAGCGTTGTGTTAAAGCAAACATTGTCAGGTTTGAGAGGATAAATTTGATTTTGTTAAAAGCTTTTAAAGGTCCAGTGTGTAGGATTTAGGGGTGTATTGGCAAATAGGGAATATAATACTATATGTATGTTTTCTTTAGTGTATAATCACCTGAAAATAAGAATTATTGTGTTTTTGTTAGAGTAGAATGAGTTGTTTATATCTACAGAGGGGAGTGGGCCCTTATCCACGGAGATCGCCATGTTGCATCCACATGTTTCTACAGTAGCCCAGAACGGACAAACTGAACACTGGCTCTAGACAGGGCCATTCGCCTTATTGTGTTTTCACGTCGGCTACCGTAGTACCGACCCCTCTGCGAGAAGCAGTGTCAGAAAACCAGTGATATTTTAACATTAAGCTGCTATATTCAGCATATTTTAACGGTTTAAATCACTGGGTCTGTTTGTTTTGGAGAGGAAGAGACCTCTGCGGATAATTTAGCTCCCGGTATAAACCTTGTGAATGTCTGGATCTTGGGTTATCAGAGAGAAAAGGTGAGCGCACAGTAGCAGGGGTAGTGACTCGTCTGTGACATGTCGAAGAGCATCGGAAAAACATTGATCTGTAATGAAAAAAAAATTACTGATTTAAAACCTCCGCAGATAATTCGGCTCCCAGTGAAAACCTCCTGAACATCTGGATCGTAGGTACGGTGACCAGATCCCAACTCACCAGATGTGGGACAAAGACTATGTTTTTGTGGGACAATGTGGGATACCAATGCATCGAGATAGTCTAAAATAACTTAAAAAAACATATCTATTCTGCCCCTCACTTATAACATTACTATGCTTTGCCGTCTGGTTGATTCAGTAGCACATAACAATCTTGACAAAAAACGTTCTCAGACTCGCCTTGCACTGGTTTCACCCACGGATAGATAGTTTCCCAGTCTTTGTTGTAGCTGCATTTCCTTTTCTTAGCCTTGGTACGGGTCATTGTTTCCTCCCTTTCCTCCATGTTTCGCTGTTTTGCATTAGTTTGTTGTTGGTGGGCGCGCCCTTAAACTGAGGTATTCCGCGTCCCAGTTTGATTGACATGATCACACAGCCTGCCCCGCCCCACCTGCACTCACTGCTTTTTCCACACAGCCATTTGTCAGATTATAAAACATGCGTTTCAAAACTGAAGCCTGACTGTCAACAACAATGTGGGACACCATCTCAATTTGTGGGACATGTGAAAAGCAATGGAAATGCGGGACTGTCCCGCACACAGCGGGACATCTGGTCACCCTAATCGTAGGTTATCAGAGAAAAAATGAGAACACACATTAGCAGGTTTTGGGCTAGTGGCCCGTCTCCGACATGCCAAACAGCATTGGAGAAACACCGATTTATAACATGAAACTTTTTTGTTCAAATTTTTACCAGTTTAAATCACCGGGTCCTTTTGTTTTGAAGAGGAAGGGACATCTATAGATAATTTGGCTCCCACTAAAAACCTCCTGAACATCTGGATCAAAAATAAAGTGAGCACACATTAGCAGGAGCTGGGTTAGCAGCCTGTCTGCGATGTGCCGAACAGCATAAGAGGATCACCATTTTGTAACGTGAAACTGCTTTATTCACTGATTTTATCAATTTAAAAAATCCGATCTGTTGGTTGTAGAGAAGAAGAAACCTCTGTGGATAGTTCGGCTCCCAGTAAAAATCCCCACTGCACAGACAGCCCAGTTGTATGTTAAGAGTACCTTTCAAGCACTGAAATACTTCTTTAACTCGCTGTTGGTCTGGGACATCATGACCTCTCTGCCTGGTATTTTATCTGCACAGTCCTCAAGCACTTCAACCAGAGAGACAGAATAAGCATTATACAAATAAATGTCAAGCTGCTCCTTTAACCACGATGACTAAATGACTCACCTGACTGTCCCTCCTCCCACCACCTTCCAGCTCCTCCCAGCATCACCAGCATATGGTCGGCTAACGTCACCGGAACCTCCTTTTGTGTCTACTGGTCCAGCCAGTTTCAGACAAACCACACTTACCAGGTTGTCCTGAGCAAAGAGTCAGAGGTCGTTCGGTCTTGGGTAACCAGTCAGACCATGATGGAGGTGAGGGATCTAAAGCCTGGGGTGCTCTACAGTGTTACTGTCACACCTCTGTCCTGTGGAGGCCAAGGAGTCGCTGTTCATGTATTGGTCAAGACTGGTAAGACCTGTGCACAAAAATGAAGGTGATGGTTCCTGTTCCTTTGACTCTGGATGTTTTTTAATTCATAAACAGTCGTGTCATGAACCTCCAGTTCCATGAAATAGCTGTGTGACCCAGATGAAACCGCTAATTTTTATCCTAGGGAGTAATAGAGGAAGTAAAGCGAAAAAATTGCCCTTAATGACGGATGTGTGATGAAGACATGAGAAGAAATTTTTAGATTATGCCCAGGGGTGGGAAGAGGGTTGACATTTAACTGTGGAAAATGTGTGTGTACCAAGTGAGCCTTTTCTTTGTAGATGCTCAGACTCTTGACGCCACAGCACTGCTAACCAACATCGAGTTTACTGCTGATCTGCACAACACCAGCAGCCCGGCCTACGAAAACCTCACTGAGAGCATTAGAGCGGAGGTGGGTTTGTCACAACGATTATGCAGTGACAGCATGTGATCTTTGAATAGAATTCTACACACTGTAAACATGTCAATTCCAATGAATTACCAAAGCTGAATTAACAAGTTGCACTGTTTCATTAAATTATTCAGTCTTTGGGGCTGTTTCTTTTGTCACCAACAGATCTACCAGTCTCTGCCTCCAGAGCACAAGGCCCTGGTGGATTCAGGCCAGATGAGAATTGAGTTCAGAGGCTTCTTGCCGGGGAGTGTGGTGGTCAAATTTGCCCTCATCTTCGACCTGATTCAAAGCCAAGACATTGATATTGTGTCCATGGCTGTGCTGAACTCCCTGATAAACAGCACCAAATACACTGTGGATAAAAACAGCACAAACACAACTGGTATGTTTCTTTGTATTCTTTCTGACAGTGTGTTTTATAAGACCAGGGCTGGTAGGAATGAAACTGGGAAGTGCTTCAAAGAATAGTCTTATTATGTGAAAAGTAAATTTCAGTACATTCAATGCAGAACGGTGCACAGTGCAACGCATTGCTAGTTTCAGACTGACGCAGTTGTCATTATCCATCCATCCATTTTCTAACCACTCATCCTCTTGAGGGTCGTGGCCAAGCCTATCCCAGCTGACATTGGGCGAGAAGCAGGGTACACCCTGGACAGGTCATCAGACTATCACAGGGCTGACACATAGAGACAGACAACCATTCACACTCACATTCACACCTACGGACAATTTAGAGTCACCAGTTAACCTGCATGTCTTTGGACTGTGGGAGGAAGCTGGAGCAGCCGGAGAAAACCCATGCTGACACAGGGAGAACATGCAAACTCGCCCAGTTGTTATTATTTAATGAACTTTTCAAACATATTCATAATTCAAAAGGGTGGTGACAGTCCTCACATTTACTGTGAGATGGTGGTTTGGTGGATTTCCAGTGAGTCAACACTAAATGTCGTGCCAATAATGACAGAAAAGCTAAAGCATCACCCTGTGCACCTCGACGTGCAAACACTCCAGGAACCACTCCAAATAATGTGATTCCTGGGTCTGGACGTTTCTCCTTCTTACAAATAGTAGAGGATGTTTCAAAGATGGCCGACTGGTATGGTACAGGACTTGGGCAGCTCCTAGACAAAGTGACTTCATCCTGTTTCATTTTCACAGTCAGTGCTCATGTTGTATAAGCAGCAAATGCACTTGTGGCCATCTATGCGCCCATGCAGGCCTTAAAATGAGGTATGGTCAGGCGCACTGCTGTTTTAAGGTAGCAGAAAGTGATTGTGCCATTGACCGACAAAAATCTGGTCTAAAGTCAGAATGGCGTGTTGTTTTCCTGCTATTTAAAGGCTGCATTATTCAGACGGTAGGATGCGCCTACATAAGCAGGTTCACAAGGCACACACTCTCTGCTTGTTACACACACAGCAATGTGCTAATGGGTTGCAGGTGTGTGAAATAATACATGATTAATGCAGAAAATATAGTTGACTGATTCCCCACTAAGAGAGACCTTGTACGCATTTACGCGTGAGAAGCAGCGTAACTTCATTGATTATTTCAGAAGCTAAAAATTTAGTTCCATTTTCTTCCTAAATTTGCTGCTTAAATGTCCCATATTATCATGTGCTATAGTGACATCACTGCTCTTACTGTATCACTCTCAGCAGAAAACCATCTGTTTCCCCAGTTTGCTGATTTCGCCATGTGTGTGCACCAGGTGCAGGCACACCTGGCTTTCAAAGGGAGATGGCACTCTGATTGATTAAATTCATGCTACGCCCAAAACACCTATGATTAATTAAGGGACTAAATACAACCCCTTTGCCACCTGCACCTTACTTTGCGCCCAGATTATGAGCTGTTTAACTAACAAAGTTGGACACGTCCTTAATGCACTTGCACCATGTTCTTTAGACCATGTGCTATAGGTTGTTTAACTAGGGCCCTCAATCTGTGAAAACAGTTAAATAACATCTTCTGTGGCTCTGATGGGAGCTTCTTTGGAAAAAATCCTTGATGATGTCATCTGAGTGAACCCAGTTTGGGTTTGCAGACTTCAAATTCTATCAGAAAGCCGTTGTTACAAACTGGGGACAGGAGTTTGACAGAAAAAGATATGTACTAGGCATGGAAGGTTTATCACATAAGTTGCACTGTGGGAATTGTAGGATGCAGCGTTTTTGAACATTGACCCGTACCAGCGCCTCAAAGGCAACCTTTTTCGCATCAAAAAGCAATCAAGATATCTGAAAAACTCCAGCAAATTTTCGAAAATTGAATGCATGTGTAGTTTATCTGTAAAAACCCACAGCACAATACTGAAGACAACATGATGCCTGACTTACTGAGCACAACATTTTTGCTTTTTGTAGATTTTAATGAATGTGCTCCAGGGGAAAATGACTGTTCGCAGTGGGCTACATGTAAGAACACCTGGGCCTCCTACACATGTGTTTGCTTGGATGAATTCATAGACAACAACCCAGAAAGGCCTGGACGAGCCTGTCAAGGTACGCTACAGTGTGGTAGTGGGAAAGATTGATATTACACAGGTTCTATGCAACTACATAATGACAGTCTATCTTTTGTCTTGTGCAGCAATAGCAACAATCACCACTGCCCCTGCAACCACCACCACTGCTCTTATAACCACCACAACTGTCCCTCTAACCACCACTACTGCCCCTGCAACCACCACCACTGCTCTTATAACCACCACAACTGTCCCTACAACAACCACTACTGCCCCTCCAACCATCGCTGCCCCTACAACCACCACTACCGCACCAACAATCACTGGTGCCCCTGCAAACACAACTACTGCCGCAACAACCACCACTACTGTCACTACAACCACCGCTATTGCACCACAAACCACCACTACTGCCTCAACAATCACTGCTGCCCCTGCAATCACCACTACTTCCTCAACAACCACCACCATTGCCCCAACAACCACCACTACTGCACCAGCAACCACTACTTCCCCAACAACCACCACTACCGCACCAACAACTACCAAAGCCCCAACAACCACTGGTGCTGCACCAACAACCTTTGCTGCCCCAATGACTACCACCCCAATAACCACCACTACTGCCCCAACAACCACCACTACTTCCACAACGACCACTATTTCTTCAGCCACCACTAGTACTCCTGCAGCTACCACCACTACTGCAATGATACCTGTGACTCCTACCTCCACAACCATCATTACCATACCCAGTACCACCACTACTACTCCTATAATCGCCACCACAGCCATCTCAGTCCAGTGCAGACTTGCTGCCACCACTGTGACAATCGACAGGGATTTTCTTCAGAGCAACAAGATCCGGGAGAGCACCCTATATTTAGGCATACCGGACTGTGGCGTCAATGGAGGCAATGACACCCACGCCCAGCTGACAGTGGCCTGGAATGAGTGTGAAACTAGTCTCGTGCAAGTGAGTTTTGAAAAAGTGTTTCCTGTGTGATTCAAAGACACTGCGCTTGCCATTTTGAGTGCATTAACTCTAATACTACTCCAAACTGCCTGTGACTGCTTGGTATTTTAGAATGACACCTACTACACAGCATATGTGACCTTGTTCAACTCCATGGACATGTACACGTCACCCAGTGGAGCAATAGAGGTACCCAGAAAACGGCTGGAGGTTCCCATCATTTGTACCTACATGAAGAACATGCTCATCTCTGCTGACTTCGGCTCCATGGGGTACGTTTCACTTGCTGTCATTATTACTCAGCAAGCTTTAGCATTTCTGAAAACAGCCTCAGAGCAGCTGAAGCAGTCAACACGGATTTGCTTTCTTGCTGAGTCAGATACGAAGATTGATACTGCTCTTTGTTCTGTACGGTAAAAATGATACTGGAGCCAGCAGGTGGTTAGCTTAGCTTAGCATAAAGACTGGGAACAAGGGAAAACAGATAGCCTGGCTCTGCCCAAAGCTCACTAAGTGACCAGTGCCTCACGAGAAAGGTAGACATTTTTAAACCCTTTTTGCAGTGTGTCCCTGTTGTAACTTTTTCTGTATTTTTTTTCCGTCTCCAGGTACGACATGATCCAAGACCTCATCATGGGCTCGGGTTCGTTCCAGGTGACAGTGCAGCTGATGAACGGCACAATACCTATACCCCACAACTACAGCCTGTCCTCAGAGGACACTGTGGTGGTGGAGGTCAGCGTCAACACCTCCTCAGAGCAGATTAAAGTGGTCATCAACAAATGCTGGGCCACTCCCACCCAAAACCCTGCAGACGCCCTCAGCGTCTCCTTCCTGGAGAACAGGTCTGCTTCTACCTGCAGCACTATCACTATTTCTGTTAGCATTTGAGCTAGCTAACGTAAATATGAACTTGTTTTCCTACTTCAATTACAGCTGTTACTAATTATTTGACTTTGACAATTACCACTACAGTTGCTATAAGCATTGCTTCAGAGTGTTTTAAGACTGGGGTCTGGACCGCTTGAATCAATGATGACCAGACTAGTCAGACAGTCCGTCTATGTTTGCAGCAATGAAATGTTTTATTACAACCCGAAACAGACGACTGAATATCATCTTAGACTGTCATCTATAGGTCTACCTAGACACAGTTTACAACCGTATCAGATGCAGACAAAGACCTAAAAATCTCTTGCCTCTGTCTCCACAGCTGCTCCATGAGCCCATACACTGAAGTGCTGATGAACGGGAACTCCAGCACATCACGTGTGTCCGTGCAGATATTCTCTGTTGTCGACATGGATGTGATTTATCTGCACTGCCAGGTCCAGATCTGTGTGGAGACTGGGTTGGATACCTGTGTGCCTGTAAGTACATCCTATTCAAGAACGTGAGATACAACCTTGCAGGCTTTACAGAATGGATGAATGTGAAATAACTAATCCCCCACTCTGCAGTTAATGGCAAGTTTGGTGTTGTCTAACATGGGCACTATTTGCCAATGTTTTTGTGTCTAAGTGACAAATGGGAGCAACATCATTTGTCCAGTAGTGAGCCAGAGCGCCTTGGCCAGCGGCAGTGAAACAGGCTGCAATATAACCACTCAGGACATGTTCGCACCGTCAGTTTACGTTCACTACAAATCCTTGTTTTTGCCACTGACAGGCAGGAAAGTATCTGGCAACATTACGAAAGGGAAAAGGATCCCTGCAGAGGATGTCAGGCTGGTTGAGGTCTAACAAAAAGCGAGCTTTAACATAGCCGATAAAAAACATCCAGACACAACAGGTAACTCAATTTCTAAATAAAAGCAGCACAAAAAATAAACTGAAAACCATCCAGGAAAAATACGATGACCTCAGGTCAAAAAATCCAAACATAAGATATCAGAATGGACGACATCAAGAACACAGGCTGAACTCAGGAGGAACACAGGCAAGAACGCAGGAATGACCACAGACGAACTGACAAAGAACAAAGGGAAACACAAAGGTATATACACACACAGAAAACCAATCACAAGAACGAGACACAGCTGGAGGAGGAGGACAGGGGCAAAAGCAGGTAAATGGAGAGTGGCTAACAACAAGGGTGTGGTGGGGAGCAAACAAGACTCATGCTGCATTATAGGAACGTTTCTGAGCTCCTAAGTCACCACTTCAAGTCACGACTCACGGCTTCATAGTGTTCCAGGCAAATCACGCCAAACTGTCAAACCAACATGGCGGACTGTGCGGGTTTTTTTGTTTGTTTACAATCACTTCTTTCGCCAAAGGTGCAGATTCCTTGCTCATCTGAGCAAAATGGAGGAGGAGAAACGACGCATAAGGTCACAGATGCAGATGATGTTAGAGCAATACCTTGCTATAATACTCTATTTGGCCCTTCTCTAACGTTAGAGAGACCAGACCAGCCATTTCCCTAAAGTTATTTTTTGTCCATTTCTCACCGTGTATCACCTGCGTCAGCACCGCATCCATTGTTGTTTAGAGGGCTGTGTGACGTCAGAGAGAGTAACTGGGAGTACATCGACCTGGTACGAGTTCACGGGTGGTAAGTTACGGGTTTGACTGCCGTTCCAGCGCACTTTCATGCGTAGAAGGTTGTAAAAACACGGGTTACGGGTTGCCTGGAACGCGCCATAATACAGAACTGCGGTCTGTTCCAATAGCCATACTTTCTGTACTTATCATACCTAGTTTGGGTACATAGGGCGTTCACATTATGATTGCGGCGAAAAGTAAGTGTACCTAAAAGACCTGGATGTGTACTCATAACGGCCAAAATTGAGAGTGTGGAACATTGTACACTTTTCGTACTCAACAGCCGCCATCTTAGCTACTAGACTCAGTAGACTCAGTGGGCGGAGCCACTGACCTGCCGTCTGTTCCAGTTTTTTGGCGGGTGACGTCACTGACGAGTCACAGCCGTAGTCGTGATCGTAACATCTGGTAAGTGCGCCATAGACTAATGAATCGGAACAGCACTTACTTGCTGAAATATGTGCACTCTGCAAGTGCGGACAGTGTACTGTGTGTAAGTGTGCTTGTGGCAGTATAGATTTTGGAACATAGCCCAGGTGTGAAGAGAAAACTCTGGCTAACGAGACAGGTATGACAGAAAATAGGCGGGAAAACACACAAAGACAGGAAGTAAAACCAGACACGACACATGAGGAGAGAATCTACAAAATAAAACAGGAAGCAGAATTTAATGAAACAAAGAATGCAAGCAGAAAACTCCTAAACAAAGTCCATAGGATAACAGAATATAAACAAACCCAGGATCATGGACCTTTTTGTTAGAGAGTAGGATCCTTTTTGTTCAACCAGAAACAGCCCTGAAATCACCATCGCCAATTCCACCAGACTCGATTTAAATAAATAATAATTTTAGTGTGTATTTTTAGCATTTTATGTTCCAGCCAGGTCGCCAAGGTCCTCCACTTCTTTACCTTTAAATGTACCTCATGTGGCCCATAAACAGTAGCACTTCCTGTTTGTATGCCACTAAACTGTGGAGTTCACTGCCTCTGGATATTAGAACAGCAAACTCTCTCTGTATTTTTAAAAGTAAATTAAAGACCTATCTTTAAAATCTGGCTTTTTAATGTGGAGTAACATCGCAGTCTTGATTTTTAAGTTTCAACCATTGTTTTTTTTTACCTTATTTTATCCCTCCTGTTTATTTTTATTCTACTCTATTTACTTTCTTTTTATTCTATGGACTTTTAATAATCTTTATTTGTCAGTTTGTTCTGTTTTGTTTATTTTACTTTTTAAATATTTTATTATCTTAATGTTATTTTTTTTGTCTCGCAAAACTTGTGTCCGTCATTCCAGTTTTCACTGCACGTGCGTATGTTCATAAAATTGAGTTGAGTTGAGTATAGAGGCAGCATATTTTCACATCTAACCTCGGTGCATTAAGGTTTATTTTTACCAAACCAGAGTTGGTGATTGTTGGAACAGTAAAAGGACAAACAAGGACAGTTTTCGGGAGTTTTAATTTGTTTCTGTCTACTTTGAATAAGGTGTGTTTTACCATAATAAGATTGCTGTTTATTTAAATGGAGACAGGTGCGATTTCGGGGCTGTTACTGGTAAAAGACAAAGGTCTATCTCTGTAGGGATCCTTTTTATAAACTGTCAGAGATATTAAATAATAATTCGAGTATGTCAGTGGCAAAAACAGGCACCTTTAGTGGACATAAATGCCCCCAGTGGCCGCTCAACACTGGACCAATTTCAAAAGCTGTTGTTCCCATAACTCCCCTAGACACAAAAACATAGGAAAATAGCATCCAAGTTAAAAAATACCAAACTTACCCTTAACTTGTTTGAATGAAAAGAGTTTTCTCCTTTGTCCTCTTTGCTCATGTTTTCTTGCAGGACTGTCTACAAAGAACATCTCGGTCTTCAAACACAGTTGGATCAGCCGTCCGTACCGCTGGGCCTCTGTGGAAGTTAGGTGAAGGTGAGTACTTTCACAGAGAATCTCAACGGTGGTTCTGTCAGGAGAGGAATATTTTTCAGCTGCATGCCTCTGCTGTGTTTAAAAGTGAGTCAAAAATGGGATTTAGTTCCAGCTGAAGTCACGATGACACTTCAGCTTCTACTCAGCTGCCGACGAGCTGACCAGTTTTGAAAGTAGAGCAGCTATCAAGGTCTTTGGTATCCATTATAAACCTGAGTGTCTCTTCATTTTGGAATTTGAATAAGCCATCTAACTATTGAGTTGCGGCAGTAGTGCTGCTGTCTCTATCATCAGTCTTGTGGAGAGGCCAAGTTTAAGTAGCTTGATGGAAAACACATTTCAAAAGCCTTGAAGTTGATCACATATTTTTGAGGTACCTTCATTTGAAGTGAATTATTTATTTTCATGATAAACTCATGAGTTGAATTGAAAAGTGTGGCCTTATAAGAGACGCACTATTTATAATCTCTTCACCATTTTGTTCTTTAAAGCAGTGACTCTTTTATTAGCTTTTTTCAGATGATCGCTCTTTTTTAACGCTTCGACATATTCTTGCAGACGCCTTGGAGGAGGGATTCACCACTCTCCACATAGTCGGACTCTCCTGTCTAGGAATCGGCCTGGCGATCTTATTCATCATCGGTTTCCTCTGCCTTTTCTACTACCAGAGGAACCGCATCGGAAACTACAACTTCAACGCCAAACCCAAGCAGGAGAACTTCACCTACCTTGTCTTTAACACCTAGGGGTGCAGCAGATGAATTCAGTCGGCCATTACAGCACAGCTGCCACCGGGTGGCACTGTTGCACCACTCACATTTTAGTTCTCATCACACAATGCAAACCTTTGCACATTAAACAATAAATTAATTACAGATTATACATATTTATTTTTCATCTGCTCCATTGACATATATTTAAGATATTAAGATGATAGAGTAGTTTCATACTGAGATGTCAGATATAGAGATTATAAATATGTCCTGAATGTTTAACTTTAAAGGTCCAGTTTGTAGGATTCAGAGGGATATATTGGCAGGAATGGAATATAATGTAACGTGCATGTTTTCTTCAGTGAATAATCACCTAGAGTTTTTTTTACCTTACAGTGAGCTGTTAATATCTGCAAAGGGAGCTGGTCTACCGCCATGGAGATCACCATGTTGCACCCCCTCACCTACTGTAAGGACAGACAAACCAAACACTGACTCTAGATAGGGCAGTTGTGTTTTCTCGTCGGCTACCGCAGTTTGCAGCCTCTCTGCAATGACAGCACCAGGAAAACAGATTATTTTTTTGTAAGTGAAACTGCTTTATTCTGTGTTTTTACCCGTTTAAACCACCTGGTCTATTTAGCGCCGTTTCCACCAAACACTTTCGGTATGGTACCTTTGCAACCAACAGTAACCCTTCAGACATGGTACCTAGACCCTAGCGTTTCCACTGCAATCAGTACTCTTAAATATTGGCGGTGTTGTTGTCACTCACTGTTCCATCCAGCACTCACTGTATTTCCTTCTCTATCAGTCTGCACCTCGTTTATCGTCCACAGAACGAGGCTGGAACGCTCAATGTTGTCGTAGTGAAATTTAAGGTTTGCTTATGGATTCAGCACATACATTGAGTAACATTACAAGTTAACGTTCCACCTTAAAAGTTGCCGGCAGTCGGCCCAGTGAATGAAGTTATTTTTTCTCCGACTCCAGCTGCTGTGAGAGGCAGCAAAACATCCTTTCATTTTATAGTTCCAGTTTACTAATCAAACCCTCCACAGTATGAACAGTGGTTACATGAGCCTCAAAACCAGACACAACTCAGCCCTGAGCAGAGTGACCGTCCTCACCTGACCAATCAGACTGCAGTGTTCACAGCTCCACCTTTTAGTACCAGATCTGTGTGCT
The DNA here is from genome assembly GCA_019142605.1 of Cephalopholis sonnerati. Classification (NCBI taxonomy): domain Eukaryota; kingdom Metazoa; phylum Chordata; class Actinopteri; order Perciformes; family Serranidae; genus Cephalopholis; species Cephalopholis sonnerati. Next base: position 34,963,362 of record JAGQAX010000017.1, read on the forward strand.
AGGTACCCCAACAGAGGGGGGACCAAACATGGGGACGGTACGGAACGGTTCCATGGGTACCATCCACAACTTTTCACAGTGGAAACAGAAAAAAATGTGTACCGAACTGAACCAGACTTCTTGGTGGGAAAAGGGCTTTTGTTTTGGAGAGTTAGAGACCTCTGCAGAGAATTCAGCTCCCTGTAAAGTCTCATAAAGTTCTGGATCTAAAGTTATCAAAGAGAAAAATTGAGCACACGGTTAGCAGTTGCTGGGCTGGTAGGTTGTCTCTGAAAAACATTGATTTGTAACGTGAAACTACTTTATTCAGTGTTTCTACTGGTTTTAATTACCTGGTCTGTTTGTTTTGGAGAGGAAGTGACGTCCACAGATAATTTGGCTCCTGGTGAAAACCTCCTGACCGATGGACACTGAAGGACTTCTACTGGGAAAAGTTTCAGCTGGTTGCAATCTGCAGTCCTCACCACTAGATGCCACTAAACCCCCCTAAATCTTACACACTGGACCTTTAAAGAATAGATAGGTATGACTTGTGACACATTTCAGAAGATAAAAGTTTCTGTGTTGAATGTTTTTAAGCTACATTTTGCCCTCAGCCTAGACTAAGAGGCATGATACATGATGACACTGGAGACAAAATGTGAATTTAGATATTTAGATATATTCACTGAGTGCAGAGAATATCTCACTATATCACATCTACTGTACATCAAAAATTGTAATGTAATGAGTTTGCACTAGACTGTATTGCAGATTTTTGTATATTTTATCATGTTGTCAAATGTGCTTAAAATATTGTGCAATACTGCTCAAGCACAGTTATCACTTTATTTTCTTTTAGCTGCTATTTTTCTACAATAACACATCATGTATTTGTTCTCACTTATACAAGCTCTCCCTCTGTGCTGTAAGTGGTGTGACAATAAACACGTCATGTATGGGTGTAGACACTTGAGGGTGCTGCTGTCACAGCTCTCCAGCTTTAGAAAAACAAGGGAAGATGGCTTCCTGCATGCGTAGAGATAAGATGTACACACTGTTTACAGAGGACAACAAAAGGTGTGAGACAGCATGAGGAAAAGTTGCTGCTGTAGCTGTTATTTATTATATATTTTTGGATTGAATCAAGGTGGTGAAGGATGTCTTGCTCCTCCTTTAATCAGATCAGGGATTAAATAAGAAAGATCTAAGCCTTTCTCGGTCGAGCAGAGCAGAGGATCCAGCTTCCCCCCCACACACACATCCCATAATCCCACGCTGTTGACTACAGGGTCAAAAGCGCAGCTCCTGGATCGACGGAGAGGGGCTGAATACTAAACAGGAGAGGCTTTCTCTTTGAGAGTAGGTCCCTGGAGACGTGCAGTGAAGGAGGCCTTACTACCATCTGGAGGGCTGCACATGCTCCGCCTCCTGATTAACCCATTCAGCTTCGCCGTCTGAGACCTGGCAACCCGTCTCTATGGCAACAGCCCATTGCAGGGATGGAGGGAGGGAGGTGGGGGAGAGCAACAGCGATCCAAAAGGGAGAGAAAGAGCGGGGAATCATTTTAGTTTAAAAGCATGAAATTGGATGAAATGTGCCTTTGTGGTTGGTTTAAATCTGAATTTAGATTTCTGGGCTTCATCTTAAAATTTCCACTTCCTGTTTTAATAAGTGTTAAAGTTGTGTTTGGATGGCCGTGGATTGTTAAAGCAGCAACATGCAGGTGTCTGATCATAGCCACAACAATCCACTGCTGTTAAACACACCAAATAAATGTCGAGGGAGTGATTCCCAAACGCACAAATGAGGCCTTGGGGATTAGACGGTTGCTGTGGAGGAGAAATTATTTTTTCCACTCCGACCGTCTTGATTCCGGAAAGCAGCAGAGCCGCATCCTTCTTAATGGCTGCAACATGATATTGTGTCTCCACAGTCCTTCCTCTCTTCCTCACATCCGTCTCTCGCTGGTCATCCAGGTCAAGGCGACTCTGAGACACAGTCATTCATCATGCTTTACAGTGTGTGTGTGTGTGTGTGTGTGTGTGTGTGTGTGTGTGTGTGCAGGATCTCCAAAGGCTTTCACTCACACAGGTCATTACTAATTAAACATCCATACTGTGTTTTTAAAGAGCAGCTCAGGACCGTGTGTGTAATGGATTGTACTCCTCAAATGTGGGCGGTGTAATTGTTCTGTCTGGGCGCTGTCATAAATCAGTCACCTGCTACGTGACTGTTGCTCGTCAATTACTTTCACTGATGTATTTAATGAAACATTTACTGAAGTGGAAATCTGCAGTACTTGTGCTTTACTTGAGTTTTTCCATTTTATGCCACGTCATAGTTTGACTCCACTACGTTCAGCAGTTGTTTGGGAAATATTCAGATCCCTGACACTGTAAAAATACTCTGTTACGAGTAAAAGTCCTGCATTTAAAACGTTACTTGAATAAAAGTACGCACGTTTAATCAGGAAAATGTGTTAAGCATTAAAAGTAAAAGAACTCAATGCAGAAAATGAATGAATTAACTGTCATGAACTGTCACGTCCGACAGCTTGAAGCTCTGCAGGTCGTTTGCGCCCTGCTCTGCACTGAGAAGAAACAAGAAAAGAAGAAAAGGATTTGGGTGAAGGAATGAGTTGCTGCACGCAGATTGCGTGGGCTGTCAATTCTGCAGAGAGTTGGAGGTGAGTTCTATGAATGAAACTCGGTTGCCGCTGTGCTGCTAGCCTATTAGCTTGCATTGTACTGTCTATAGTCTATGCATGTATTGTGACCCAGATTATTGGACCTTTATGAGCTGAATGATTGAACAGGTTTTCGGGAAATGCTACGGATGACAGTGGAGGACTTTGATTTCTTGCTGGGACTGGTAGAGCCGTACATCACATCGCCGTATCCCGCCTCTCATTGGCTGATGCTCTTTGTCAGTCGTGTCAGACCTCTCCAGCTTTCTAGCACGCCAGATATCCAGTCCCAGTCGCAGACTCGTCGTGGCAGACTATCTGCCGACTCACCTCCAACCCCAGGACTTCTTAATGGCTCTCAAGATCCTCTGCGACCTCAAAATCGGGGTGAAAATCGTGTAATGTGAACTAGACTTGAGTTGTCCGTAGGTGTGAATGTCAGTGTGAATGTCTAACTGAAGTTAGTAGCATCGGGCCGGCTCAGACCAGGGTGAGTTGCCCATCAAGATGGCTGACTTGCTGATTGATAGCTTGAGTGTGACGTCTTCTCCCCGTGTGCCCAGTCTCTCCATGAACAATAACACAAACCCCAGAGACCTTCAGCACCAATGCAAGTTGTGACAAGACTCTATCTGAAGCTGTACGTGCACATATCTGTACGCATGTGAGAGGTTGTGAGCATAATCACGTAAACTGCCATTTACAGTTTGCTGTGACGACAGCAGTGCAATGAGGAGCAATATAAACTGTGACAAGGAAACAGCGTCTCTGGACCAAGACCTCAAACCAGCTGCTCAGTCTTGTTTCCTGTCCTGTTTCTTAATCTCTCTTTCCTCCCTATGTGCAGGGCCGTAGGCTATAAATGAAATATGAGTACCTGCCTTAAAGAGGGACCATTAGGGTTGCTGAAAATCACTTCCAAAAGTGCATCTTGTGCTTTTTAGGGAAAGTAGGCAAACCATCGCTCTCTCTTTTCTGTTGTTGACTCTAATTGTGCAGACAGGAGTGCACACGTAACAGGTCCTGGCCTAGTTTTTATGCAGCACGGATACATATGGTGGAACAAGCAGAGGTTTGACGGTGGAGCAGCTCTATAGCACCAGGCTTATTTCAGTGTTGTTAATTGGAATAAACTTGAGAGGGTTAGGTATCGAACGTCACAGGTTTTTTGATACTGATCAAAATATGTCCGTAGCACAGAATTGAAAACTGTCGAGTACTGAAAGCTGGCTAAAATCTGGTCCGGTAAGAGTTATAATTCTGTTTGGAAAACAGGTTAGTAAACAGTTGAAAGCTGCATGGAGGCCAGCAAAAAAAGTTACACCTTTTTTATGTATCTCTCACTTATTCAGTCTCTCCTTTAAATTAAGTTCAGGTTCGCAACAAGACAAAACCGTTTTAGAACTGTGTGTGAACTATGTGTGTGTGCTGGATTTTACCACATCACTTGTGTAAAACCAAGATCTCAGGTATCTAACTGGCATTACTAGTATTGAGTTTTTATCATAATTTAATCATCCTTTTTATTGTCTGTTTACCCATATTGTATACACTTACACTTCATGGGCCAAGTGTCACATTGCAAACATAGGAGTCTTTGCTACACGCTGTACTCTTCATCACCTTATCACCACACAAACCCTCCTGTTTGAAAATGACTGACCATACAACAAGAACTACAATACAGTTCAGCAATCTGCAAGTTATGATTATTTATTTACACTAAAACGAATGTACAGTACAGTTTTTTGTAATTGTTGTATAAGCACTTTATGGCGTGATATTTCTAATGATAATGACATAATTCTTTAAGAAAAAAATTGCATGAAACCAGAAAATGATGTAGCACCTTTGCAATAATGCCATGGGTCAAACAGCTGCGACCTCGGAGCCAAAAGCTGTCTCAAACATGCGTGTGTCTCAAATGTGTGGACTCCCCTCTTGGATAGCAGGATGTTTTTTTTTTTTTTTTTTTGTGTGGGATTCATCTCTTTTCCTAATCCAACTTAGTTGCAAATACTAGATATTTACAGTAGAGAGCAGCAGTCTCTGTATGACGTGTGTCTGCCTTCATCCTGACAGGCAAAACTACTCAGTCTGGTTCACATCTAGGGCAAAGCGTACGCTGCTCCTCCGAGGCTCGGGTCTCTCCAGCAGTGGTGGTGGTGGTTCTCCTCCAGCAGCACCCTGGGAATGATGATGACTGGGTCGGAGAACCTCGTCCTTAGCATCTCTAGGAGGCAGCACATGATTATGATACCAGAGAAGAAGGAGACAGAAAGAGACACACGATGAGGCATTTCTCTCAGGCGAACAAGTCATTGGGTTGATTTGGGCTGAACACCCTGTGACCGCTCATTTCAGATCAGAATATCAGGCTTTTATTTCAGGGCAGAAAGCTACAACATAACTGTGGCACTTCTTTTCTTGTTTGCTTGTCACAAATAATACAGAAAGATGCATTAAGGAAATCTTGACGGAACAAAGCAACTTAGAATTCAAGTAATATATACTGAAAAAAGAGTATTAAAGCCATTGTGCTGTGGGAATACACATGTAAAGTAGCTCTCGATCTACTTCTAACATTTATTGGACAGCTTGGCATTTAGATCAATACAAGCTGTTGATTTAAATCTATACTTTGACCCATCCAATTAGTCACAGTGACATTATGAACTCCAGGGTGCCAATAGTGCAATGAGGGTCTCAGGGTGTCCTGTGAAAGAACAGCTACAAGATGCAGTCCACTTATGGAAAAAATCCAAATCACATTTGAGTGGAAATACATTAGCAGTAAATCAGAGTGAAAATCTTTAACATGCACTTACAATTTTCCTTTGAACTGTGTGTTTCCAAAGCAGAGCCGCTTCCCTCATTCCATTCATACTTACCTCTCATCTTATATCCAAGCTAACACAAGTCTAGACCAAATTATTAAGCACAACATCAGATTGCAGGTCCAACAGAAAACAGTGGCAGCATGCTTTAGAGACAGATTTGGAATAAAGAAAAACAAAACATTATAATGTAAACATAATATGAAACTTTCTGCCAGTGACAAAAAGCTAAGATGCAACAACCTAGAAACAAGAAAAAAATGTTTGCATTGTATGTCGTGTTGGCATTTGCACGTTATTATGAAGCTATTACATTGAAACTTTACATTTCAACAACGGTGTGGTTAACGTATAGTTACATTTAGGCACAAAAACAACTGGGTTATGAAAAGATTATGTTTTACCTTAACATACCCGGTGTGGGGGCCACAATTCTGGATAGAAACGCAGCAATGTCTCAGTAAAAACAACTGCTTTTCCTGGGACTATCCCGACAAGATGTCTCAATATAAAACCATTTTCGTGCCTCTATCCCCGCTGGAAAAATAGTGATAGGTTGCTACAAAACATCTAAGTTTGGTGCCTAAATATCCGCTGGAAAAACAGTGGCAGGTTGGTGCAAAACAACCATGTCTCGGTGTCTTAAAAGCTGCAGGAAAAAAAGTGATAGGTTGCTTAAAAAAAACCCCATGTTTGGTGCCTACAAAGCTGCTAGAAAGACAGCAATGGGTAGCAACAAAACATCTATATCTGGTGCCTAAAAGGCTGCTGGAAAAACAGTGACAGTTTGTGACAAAACACCCATATTCTGTGCCTAAAAAGCTGCTGGAAACACATTGATGGGTTGCTACAAAACACCCATGTTTGGTGCCTTAAAAGCAGCTAGAAAAAACGACGGGATGCTACAAAACACCTGCGTTTGGTGCCTAAAAAGTTGCTGGAAAAACAGTGGTGGGTCGCTATAAAACACCTAAGTTTGGTGTCTAAATAGCGGCTGGAAAAACAGCGGCAGGTTGGTACCAAACAACCATGTCTGGTGTCTTACAAGCTGCAGGAAAAACAGTGATGGGTAGCTACAAAACACCCTTGTTTAGTGCCTAAAAGGCTACTGGAAAAACAGTGACAGTTTCTGACAAAACACCCATATTCTGTGCCTAAAAAGCTGCTGGAAACATATTGATGGGTTGCTACAAAACACTTACGTTTGGTGCCTATAAAGCCACAGTAAAAACAGCAGCGAGTAGCTACAAAACAACCATGTTTGGTGCCTAAAAGGCTGCTGGAAAAACAGTGACAGGTTGCTACAAAACACCCATGTTTGGTGCTTAAAAAGCAGCTGGGAAAAATGGCAACGGATCGCTACAAAACAACCTTGTTGATGCTGAAAAAGCAGCTGGAAACAAAGCCTACAAAGCTGCTAGAAAAATGACAGGTTGCTACAAAACATCCTTGTTTCTTGCCTAAAAAGATGCTGGAAAGACAGCAATGGGTAGCAACAAAACATCTATATCTGGTGCCTAAAAGGCTGCTGGAAAAACAGTGACAGTTTGCGACAAAACACCCATATTCTGTGCCTAAAAAGCTGCTGGAAACACATTGATGGATTGCTACAAAACACCCATGTTTGGTGCCTTAAAAGCCACAGTAAAAACAGCAGCAAGTAGCTACAAAACAACCATGTCTGGTGCCTACAAGGCTGCAGGAAATACAGTGACAGGTTGCTTCAAAACACTTATGTTTAGTGCTTAAAAAGCAGCTGGGAAAAACGGCAACGAATAGCTACAAAACAACATTGTTGATGCCTAAAAAGCCGCTGGAAACGCAGTGATGGGTTGCCTACAAAACACCCATCCCTGGTGCCTGAGAAGTTGCTTAAAAAACGACAGATCGCTACGAAACAGCCTTGTTTGATGCCTAAAAAACCGCTGGAAATGCAGTGACTGGTCCCTACAAAACACCCATATTTGCTGCTTTATGCTTTTTATCGTGACGCATTCACAAACATACAATGCTAACATTTCCTTCTGGTGACTGGGCTGGATGCTACAGTTTATAACATGTGAGTGATCTGCCTCATCAATGAATGTAATCTCCACTCTTCTGCCTGGGTGGATATAATTCAACAGTCATGCAGTTTCTTGTAACCATGAAGAGTGGGTGCATTACAGCAGCCGACTGAGGCTCAGGGATGGCTGAAGATGTCTGGGCTAAACCTGGGGCCTCCTTAAGAATGGGCACCTTAAGGAACCTTACATGTAGGATGTGACAGCAGGCAGTCAGACAGCCGCATTCACCCTCCCCTACTCTAGTGTCCATATGGAAGAGAAATATACAGAAGTGCTATGACCTGAGGAGTAGACCAGAGATAATGTGGTGAAACAAAACTGTGCCACTGTAATAGAAAACAAACGGAAACCACAACTCCATGAGCATGTATGAATGGGAATGAGTGGCATTTGTGGCTCGTGGTCTATTTCCTTTCGCTGCTCTCGAGATCGATTACCTGGGATTGGGTAGTGCACAGCCCCACAGGTGTTGCTTTAGAGTCTGCACCCAGCCAATATCTCGGATTGGCTGGCAGAGTTGTATGTAGTGGTACTGTTTTAGCACAACCCTTCAAATGAATCAGAATGTCACTCATTAGCACATGACAAATTGGACACAGCATGAGAAAGAACAATATGATCTCAGCATCATATCACACATTAGTGGGTGTTTTTTTTTTTTCTTTTTTGCATAAAAGAGCATCATTCGTACATTAACTAGAAGCCTAAGAAGCACATGACATCTTATTCTGGAATGAGTGTCTGGACATCCTTTGACGTGCATGTTGCTCTAAAAGTCGGATGAGTTCTTGGAATATATTGGAGACACGATGCAAAAATAATATATTCTTCAGATCTCACGTGAGGGCAACATGCAGGGCCTGGAGAGGATGTCAGAGCTCATGCCAGAATGTGGCTGGATAAGCATAGAAAGAAGTTGTGAGAGCAAAAAATTCTCTTCCATGTGGATTTATTCAATGTTGTCTGTCTCACAAAGACAAAGACTGGGACAGGAGAAACTGGGACAGATACCTGCAACTGCTAATCTTTCATTCTTCTTAACGAAAAAAAGCAAGAAGACACTGCTTTTTCTGCTTTTTGCATTTATTTGTAATGTTGCATTAAATATGAGCAAGCAGATAGAAACACAAGCACGTCACAGTCATTTTTTTTGTTGTTTTTTTTGCCCAAGACATAACTTTCTTTACCATACTTTCTATCCTTATTTGCCTAATAATCACAAAGATAGCACAAGGTGTGTGTGGTGTGCTAACAACATTTACTGCCCCTACAAGCCCCCTCCCTTGTGTTACATGACAAAGCGTCCCCCCCCAACCAAAGGCTGCAAAATGCTAATGAGACAGGCCCTCATCTCTGACAGGGCCCGTGCTCAGCTTGGATAGACACGGTGGTTGTGGTGATGGTTGCTGTCTCAGACGCCACAGAATATAGAGATGGTACAGCCTGTCCGCTCAGAATGGAGGCAGGGATGCTGAGAAGCAGAGCTAATGCAAACAGTGAGGTGTGTGTGTGTGTGGGGTGGAGCACAATGACCCATGACAAGACTGTACAGTGCTCTTCTAATCCAAAAACAAAGAAAAAAAAAGATGTCTCTATATATACGCTAAGAGTTAGTGAAAGCAGCTGGATGCTTTGGACCGAGTGCAGACTCAGCCAAAATGTAGCCCTGCTATAATATAATATATATTTATATGTATATAAAAGAGAGGTTATAATTAGTTTTAACAGATAAACAGTTACAATACAACTTACTTCATGTTCCCCTTCAATACATCACACTAAGGAAATCTGGATTAAAGGGACAGTTCACCCCAAAACCAAAACCACATATTTTTCCTTTTACCTGTAGAGCTATTTATCAAACTAGATTGGTATGGTGTGAGTTGCCAAGAGTTGGAGATATCGACTGTTCAGATGTCTGCCTTCTCTCCAATATAATGGAACTAGATGGCACTCGGCTTGTGGTGCTAAAAGCGCCCAAAAAAACATTTGAAAAACTCTACAGCAACATCTCTTTCCAGAAATCATGACCTGGTTACTGACGATAATCCACAGACCTTGTTGTGAGCAGTTTCATGTATTTTTCATCTACTGAACTACACCTGCAAACTGTATCCCGGCGCAGAAGGAAGTGTGCATCTATTGCTAGTTCATCTAGCATCACTAGCTAGCTAATGTAACAGCTCAGCTGAGCAGGACGCCACTAACATTTACATCTTGTGTTGTCACAAGCATGCAAGTAGGTGTAGCGGCGGCTGGAGCAGCTACAGGACTCAGCCACCACGAGTACATGATCAGCCACCTTCGCTCCTGGATCCAGTTGCAGAGACCATGTCGAAAACACTAAGGGAGCTTTCAGACCTAGAGTTCGCTTGCTTTGGTCCGAATAAGGGAATATTTGGAGCAAAGTTGTATAATTGCCTAGAGTTGGTTGGTGTTCTCACGGCAGCATTTACAAGCAGACCAGATCAAATGCCTTGTGCGAGAAAGCTGCTCTTGATTGGTCAGAATTTCCATGTGGGAAAAATCCAAGAAGTAAAGAAAACGTTGAAGAAGAGTACACTTACAAGATAAATGTGACACTTTCTAATGTCACAATGGAGGGACAACTACGCAGGTTGATTTTAGCGCTGCTCATCGTGGACTATATTGCTGTCATTGTTCATTTGAGTCAAAGCATACAGTTTGAAAACGAGGCGCGGCTCCAACTAGAAAACAATGTTTTGATGCATTGGATGTGCTGAATGTGCATATTAAGGCAGTACAGGAGGAGGCGCACATTAATAATCCTCCAGGACTGTAACATGCTCATGTTTAACCCAAACAATGTGTCATGTGACTGCAGTTGGCTTCAGATCGAGTTCAGAGTTCATAACCGGACCGAGACCACCTCTTCAAGAAGGTCTCAGTCTGGCTGTTCTGGTGTGCACCTGAGTGTGATTGCTGTGTTCACACCTGCCCAAATGAACCGCACTGAGGGGGAAAAAGAACTTGAGTTTGATTGAAACAAACCAAACAGGGCAGGTGTGAAAGGACCCTCTGTTAGCCTGTTGCTAGCTATGAAGTGATAGGTTAAAAGAGAGGCGGTCAAGGTTAGGGTTAGGGTGCCATTTTTCACATCTTCATGCATAATGAATAAAGTGGATTATTGCTACGTTTGGCCACGTGTTTATTCACTACAACATCATAGGGCTCAAATTACCGTTGAGTTTGTGGGTTCGTCTTGTACTGGTGGGCGATTTTGTAGGGGCCTCTCATCCTCCTGCTCGGCGATATGGTTGGCCGATGTAGCTCAGGAGATGGAAAATAGTTCCTGAACAATCTAGACTGATATACAGCACCACAGGTTGGAGGAAAAATGTGCATTTTTGATGTTGGGGTGAACTGTCCCTTTAAAACACAATTTAAAAACGGAGGCTTTACAGCTTATTTTGGTTTGCTTTGCTATAGATACCTCTCACACACAAACACGGCACCACCATGCTGAACTTGCCACACACAGCAGAAGTAACTCCAGCGTTGAATCAACATTTTCAAAATAAACGACACCTCATCGAACCAACGTACGTTTCATCCTCTTGGAATTTGGGCAAAACAACATGGATTCAAAAAAACGGAGGCTGATGAACATTGGAGTCCACAACAGAGGCAGTTACACTTATCATTACATCACTGTGCCCTTATTGAAGTGGTGGAATTAACAGATAAAATTAGGAAAATGAGACAAAACTTCTATGTACTTGCAAACAGATTTAACAAACAGTGGTGAATTGTTCATAATTTATTAGGAATGAGAATCTGTGCTTCATCCATACAGCCCCCTCTTTAAAGGTTATATGAAAAGTGCTATTAAGCAGCAATATGAGCCGTCTCTCTGCTATCATCCCATAGCAGTCTAATCATATTGGTTACGGTCACCCTCGGCAGAGTGCTTTAAAAAAAAAAAAAAAAAGCCACGAGGAGGTGTGTGTGTGTGTGTGTGTGTGTGTGTGCATGCTGCTGCAATTGCATAACTGCTGCGAAGCTTTGCGGAGAGATCAGTCTTGTAAATAAAGACCACACTGGAGGTGATTACACCGAGTTATGGCTACTGAGATTGACAGCTCTGCACGCTGTGTGCTTGGCAGACTGGATTCAACCTGAACCACTCAACACCACATTTCCCAGCTCCACTAAACTCATCCCTCTCTGTTTCTGAGAAATGTTGTTACTCTAATGTTAGATGTCAGTATGACTGCACGACAGTATTATCTCATTCAGTGGGAATACTCATCTGCTATGCAAATGACTGGTGTTTAATGCATAATCAGTTTAGTGTGACCCAGATGGTTCGCTGGCAACAAATTGGGTGTTACAAAATAGCCTTGAGAGAAATGAAATACCACGGTATGAATGGGCGTCATGTAAAAGCAGCGAATGCTGAATGGGAGAACAGGTTGTTTTTTTTCTTTCGATGAGCTGAAAACAATTTTGTGGAGCCTACAACAGTTCAGAATGAGACACTGGGTTACAAAATCACATTGAACAAAAGCGTTGTGATAGACACTGAGCTGAGAACTGTAGCAGAGATGACAGAGCAGGTACAAAACAAGCCATGGATCATACACTTGAGACTAACCAAGCGGGGACATTTATCAAAGATTTTCAGATTTTTAATTTGTGCAGAAACCATATCCAAAGTGCCAATTTGATTCTCCAAAAAAATCAGAAAGGGGAACAAAAAAAAAATCCTTGATAAACTCAACAAAGCAATCTGCTCAGCTGATCAAAGCCAACCCTTCAGAATTGCTTGTCGGTGGGGCCCATGCAACGAGAGCCATCCATTGCCTAGCCAGGCAGCCAGTAGCCATGGCAACCTGCAGATGGAGGCGAGCAGAGTGGGGGTGGTGGGTGGCATCAAATGGCGGGGGAAGAGGATGCTCCCGCCCACTCGTTACTATAGCAATCTAACATAGCGTGAGGTGGGAGGAGCAATGGCATGTCATGTCTAAACCCCAATATCTTATTATTATCATTATAGCCAAGAGGTAGTGAAGGAGGACAGAGAAGAAGAATGAGAGACTGAACAAAGACGAGAGAAGAGAAAGAGACTGGAGGGGGAAACAGAGGGAAAGAAGATGAGAATAAAGATGAGAACCTTAATTAATTTTGCAGCCTCTGTGTTTGTTTTTCCCCCGAAAACATAAGAAATAAAAGGAGAAGTAGTGCTAAATGATTTTTACTCTTTTGCCTCAGCCAGTTTGTTGTTCATCTCTTTACTTTTCTCCTTGTCCCCCACCGCTGGCCGGTTCTCGGGCTGGTTCTCCGAGGTCGTCTTCTTGGAGCCCCTCAGCGCGGCGCTCTGCTTATCTTTGGCTTTCTTCACTGGCTTGCCCTGGCCTGCCGCTGTGGCTCCAGACTTTTTGGGTTTAGAGCGAGGGACACTACACCTGTCAACCTACGGATGTGTGGATAGTGGAAATGAGATTCCTGGGCTGAAGTTTAGGGCGAATCATTTCTAAAAATGTGTCGTGCAATGAGATGAGCATGGTGCCATACAAACCGTTCTACGTCTCACCTGTTTGATGGGGTCCATGTAAGGCTCGCTGTACAAGCTGCGTATCCTCCTCCTCTCCAGGGCCTTGTTGTCAGCGGGCTGCAGCGGGGCCTGCCCCTTGAAGGTGGCGCTGTAGCTGGTCTCTAGGCTGGTCTTCTCATCTGGCGGCAGGTACTGGGACCTGGCCCGGATCATTTTTGCCGGCTTTACATCTCTGTAGGCCTTGTACTCAGTTCTGTGTGTGAGACAGGGGGATGGACGTCAGGTAACAAGAAGAACTTGTTAGGTAGAACTTTAAAACCCATCAGTGATGATTACTAACGTACAATTCGTGACATTTGTAAATGCTCTTGATAAACAGAAAATATTTAGGACCTCTGCTGAGGATACCCATGGCCTTAAAGGTCTCAAGTTAAAGGAATGGTGTGACATTTTGGGAAATATGCTCACTTGTTGTCTTGAAGAGTTAGATTAGAAGACTGATGATGGTCTCATGTCTGTACGATAAATATGAAGTGACAGCCTGGAGACATTTTGTTTAGCATAGAGCTGAACACGGCGGAAACAGTGAGCGATTTTTAAGTCAACCCGAGCCTGACGCAGTTACTTACCTGACACAGTTATTGTTGTCATGGTTACAGCTTGTCTGTTTACTGTGATCACACATGGACGGTGTGTAAGTGACCATCAAAAGGCTGCTGTTACGCACAGTCAAACACGCAGCGCAGCACAGCACAGCACAGCACAGCACAGCACAGCACAGCACAGCACAGCACAGCACAACACAGCACATACTTGGAGTGTTGGAGCGGAGCCTGTGTTGCGTTCAGGTGTTGTCACGTAAATAGCAAACTCTTCAGCACTTGAATAGGCCATAGCACAACACAGCATGTCAAGTGAACCGAACCTGAACTGAACCCAAGCAAAATTTCTGATTTGTTATCCGAACCCTGTCCGACCAGTTGGGTTCCGACGGGAACTCTGGTCGATTATCCACACTCTGCTGCAGAGTACCGATTCACTTTAAAATTATCTGTGCCAAATTGTATCTTAGAGAGCATCTAGGTCAGAATGCCAGGTTAAGCCAAGAGGCAGAAGTGCTGCAAAGTGCCCCAAAGCCTGGAAGCCAGCCACCAGGTTCAGCTTCAGACAGGAGGCGGAAACACACTGAGGCCATAAAGCTGTTGGGGGCCAAATGCCAGGTCTTGAAACCAGTTTAAATATAAAAATAAAAAAAAGAAGAAAAGAAAAATAAAGTCCGCTGGAGTCTTCTCTAGCTTCTTGGCAAAACTCTGAGAGGTCTTTGCATTCAGCCAAGAAATATTCATTTACATAAACACCCATAAAACAACTTGACTTTTCATTTTAACACTTTGTGTTTTGCACTGAATATGAAACAGAACAAACAAGATGACACATGTCAGACTTTGTTACCTTTGGACATTGTCATACATGTTTCCTGCTGCTTCCACTTTTTATGCTAAGCTAAGCTAACCAGCTGCTGACTCTGGCTTCATATTCAGACTACAGACATCTCATCTGTCTCTCAGAGGGAAAGTGAATACACTTACTTCCCAAAATGTCAAATTATCCTAAAAATCCATACTATGAGAGATTTTCCAAAAAAGCAATAGCTAGACTCACATTAAAGTAATCGCTCTCAGTCATCACTGATGACAGACTAGCAGTGTGTGGCAGGTGTGTTTATCTGCAGAGCTCCTGCCCTCGGCCTTTATTCTCTTATATTCATCTTATTTAGGTTTGTTTGGGATGTTTCTGGCTGTCAGCCTCTGGGCAGTGGTGTGTAGCCTCCAGCCGACAGTAGCACGAGGCTGGACTCTATAAAAATGTAGCGACCAGGTTAGACTGCCGTCTCCGTCTCTCCCATCTGCTCTGTGGATGAGAGCTGCAGGTCTGTGTGTCTGTTTGATTGAGGGCGAGGTTGAGCCACACACACACACACGCACACACACACACACACACACACACACACACACACACACACACACACACACACATATGCAGACACAGAGCAGAGAAGCCAAGCAGACAGGATGAACCATGCGCTTCAGCTGAATTCACACAAAATCTGGCAGTGCAGCACCTCCCTGCAGGCTGAAGGGGAGGTGTGGGTGTGTTTATTGTACTTTGCAACATATCCGCCATAAAACAATCTGAAAATAATGTTTTATTTCTCTGATTCTCTGCTTTGTTCTCATTACTGCTGCTCTCTCAGTCTCGTTAAGCTGAGGAGGAGGAGGGGCCAACTATGAGTGTGTAACAGTAAGCGACAAATCCTGCGTGCATTAATGTCCAAAAAACACTTTACTTTCCTCTTAGTGTCTGTGCTGCGACACCTGTATTCACCCTCTGTCTGAAATGCTCTGTTCAAGTGCCTGTCTGGGTCTGTCATATTTAGGCGTCTTATTTCTGCAATGAAATGAGACCAATGAAAGTTTCTAAACCAAAATCTAAACCAGACATGGTCAAGAATATGATCCAAAGTTTGGGAGAAATTCAAAACATTGGCAACCCAGATTACACGTTTCCCTGATGCTAGCATGTAGCTTCATGTAGCATTGTACTTGCAGCCAGATAATGACTGTATAGTATAGAGGCACTTGTTACTGTGAACAATCACTAATAAAAGCCTCTAAATAAAAATCGTCATAGCTGGAGATGTTCCAGCAGTAATATGATTCCAAATCGGGGAAAAATGATCAACACTAGCAGCCAAGATTACATGTTTCCTAACATTTGCATGTAGCTTCATGAAGCACTGCACTTGCAGCCAGGTAATGACTGTAAAATAATATAAAAGCATTTTTTACCATGACAAATAAAACCAATAAAAGCTTCTAGCACAAAATCTTCACAACTTGACATTTTTCAGCAGAAATACTATCCAAAATTGGGGAAAAATGATCAACACTGGCAACCAAGAGTATGTGTTTCCCTGACGTAGCATGTAGCTACATGTAGCACTGCAGCCAGGGTATGACAATAAAAGACTACAGAGGCACTTTTTACTTTGAAAATAACAAATAAAAGTTTCTAAACCAAAATCTTCATAACTTGACATGTTTCAGCAGAAATACGATGCAAAATTGGGGAAAAATTATCAACACTGGCAACCAAGATTATCTGTTTCCCTGATGTTAGCATGTAGCTACATGTAGCAGTGTACTTGCAGCCAGGTAATGACTGTGACAGAGTATAGAGACACTTTCTACCATGAAAAATCCCCAATAAAATCTTGCCAAAATCTTCACAACCAGGCATGATTCAGCAGGAATATGATCCAAAATCAGGGAGAAATTAACAACACTTGCAACCAAGATTATGTGTTTCCTTGACATTAGCATGTAGCTTCATGTAGCACTGTCATTGTATGACAGTAATAGAGTATAGAGACATTTTTTAAGTGTGAAAAATCACTAATAAAAGCTTCTAAACCAAAATCTTCACAACTTGACATGTTCCAGTGGGAATATGATTTATAATTGGGGAGTAATTAACAACACTGGCAACCAAGATTACATGTGTCCTTGATATTAGCATGTAGCTTCATGTAGCATTGTGTTTGCTGCCAGGTAATAACTGTAATGGAGTACAATGGTACTTTCTACCATGACAAAAACCAACAATAAAAGCTTCTAAACCAAAATCTTTGTTCTGATAGGATCCAAAATCTGGGAGAAATTGAAAACACTGGCAACAAAGATTGTATGTTTCTTTGATGTAAGCATGTAGCGTCATGTAGCACTGTACTTGCAGCCAGATTATGACTGTAACAGAGTACAGCAGTACTTTATATACCGTGAGAAATTACCCATAAAAGCTTCGAGACCAAAATCCTTGCAACATGTGGAAAGCATTCCCAGCCACTCTCATGCTGGTTCATTCTACCTCTTCAATATTTCATATATTATTATATTCTTTACTTGTTTCGTGGCTGGTGTCTGTGGTATAATTATCCCTATGCAAATCAGAGATTATTTTGGGTCTCTACATTGTCTCTGGTGTGTATATATTGCTGTGTTTTGTTGGCGACTGTCTCTTAAAAGCCTTTGTTGGAACATCATTAAAGGAAATCTCTACAAAAATAGACATAGTAGACAGCATGACAGCGATTTGATAATCTCTGTGTAGAGGTGAAGCAAAGTGGTGCATTACTACTGTAGAGCAGAGTATGTCAGAGGTGCTGTAGGTGGGAGGAGGTCTGCACCGCAGCGTGATGGTGTGATACTCTGTAGTCCTCCTCACGCAGCAGTTCTGAAGAAGGTCAGCAGTATGGCGTTCACACAGAGCCGAGCGGCCTGCAGCATGTGCTCTATATCAGTCTCTCCATGTTTACAGACCTATGGATCAGCGTACCAGAGTCCAACTGCAGCAGCTTAATACCAGCTGCATATTATCGTCGTATACTGTAATACATCACACTGCATCACTCTCTCTTTATCTTATACTTTTAGTTTTTCTCTGCAGTGTAATGTTTTCCCACAGCATCCATTCTTTTGAAACATTACAGATACAGAATCTGTGTTAATCTGCAGTGTTTCTATTGGATGAACGCTACGACTAACAGTTATTTACATTGCTGATTAATATGCTGATTATTTTCTCAATTAATTGATAAATCGCTTATTCAATAAAATGTGTAAAAATAATAAAAATGCCTCAAAAGGAACAAACCTAAACGATGGATCTGTGATCACAATAATTGCGGATTATTTTTATGTCCATCAGTGGACTACTGGTTTAAGCCACTGGTCGTCAAAGCTTCATGGAGGGTTGCAAGGCCATTCATTCATTTCTGTGCACTTTTTAAAATTAAGATTATTATTTAAGCTGTAAACTAATAAAAATGAGTTTTTTTCTTTGCATCTCTTGTCTGCACTTTTGCTATTTTTAATGGTGATTGTTTTTAAATTGTAAATCATTTAGTAATTATTCTTAACTTTTATACATTTTTCTCTTTACTCTTTTAATTTAAGTCAGTATCCTTTGTTATGTTTTATAGTTTACACCTGCCAGAACCTAATATCAGCGGAGGAAGCTCCATCTCTATCATGACTGAAAACCAAAATTAAAGCTGGTTTTCTCTTTGTTTACTCCTGTGTTTACAGCCAGAAGCCAGTGGTGTAATGTAACAAACTAATAATACTTTGTTACAGTGCTTAAGTAGTTTTTGGGAGTATCTGTACTTCACCATTACTTCACTACATCTCCTAAATGAAATGTATACCTTTACTCAAATATATATCCCCTATGGTTACTTACTAAACACAAGAAAGGAAGAAGGGATGAAGGGGTGGAGGGAAGGAAAAACTGGACTTAGATTTTTACATTCTTTAAATTGTGAAAAGACTTTGAATGAATTTTCTTCAGGTGCAATGTACGCCTCATTTTTGACATGGTGTACATGTTACGATGAAATATACTTCATAATTCTTCATAATGCTTTTTTATTCACAGCATTTACTTGGATTTTGACTTTTAACACTTAAGAACATTTAATCTCAAAAAACTACTTTTGATACTTAAGTGGATAATATCAGATACTTTAAGACTTTTGCTCAAGTAACAAAGGTGAGTTTAACTTACACCAAAGTCATTTTCTGGTAAGATATCTGTACTTTTACTCTAGTATAGCTTTCAGGTACTTCATCCACCATCAGCCAGAAACAAAGCAAATACATTTGCTCTTATGGCAGCACTGTTTTTGCACCAATGCACAGTACAGTTAATTGAAGGCATTAAAATATATTTTATGGTGTCTTGCTCCTCCTGTCGTAGGATACTGAGATGCTGTAATTCCAAAAGAAAACAGACAGCTCTCTGTTTAATGCCAGTCAGATGACACCTATCTGTTGTCCCCTGTGGCTCCAGTACACTCACAAACAAATAAATTTCCCCTAACGCAGCACAATGCAGTGCGAGTGCGGTTGTAGCCAAGGTTCAGTGAGAAGTCTCCGCTCCCCGGGGCAACGCCACGTATAGAGGAGCAGACGAGGCCGAGCTGCTGTACGAGCGCCTCATTAGAACAATTTGTAAGCACAAGTCATATAGAAAGACATCGAATCAATAACTGGCAGCTATGGAGAACAGCCTTGGAGACCGTGTGATCCTGTTTAATGTGCTGTGTGTTTCTGGGACGGGTGCATTGATTTAACATGTTTTAATGTCTTACACTGACGAGAGTGTCTGACCTCGCATCACAGTGTGAAAGCTGAGCTCCAGCACTCCCACATGTTAAATGTTCTCCTACCAAAGCCTTTAAATCATCATATATGAGGTAAAACTGTCCTATGAGTCATAACCACGACAACTAACAGGCGTAAATGTGTACATTTACAAAACACATATGTAAATAATTTTGGACCGGCTTGTTATTTCACCCACATCAGGTTTTTTAAAGCCTTGCTGACGCAGCTATGATGCATGGAAGGGGGGATGTGTCCAAAAGGCCTGTCATGGTCATCACAGCCACATTTGCAGCATCGATACTGTGCTATCCTGATCATGTCTGTAAATAAGACAGCTCAGACTAAAACCAGACACTCATTGTGCACTTCACAAAATGGTCAAATTCTCATACATTGTGGTTCTTTTGGCATTGTTAATCGTACAAATAGGATAATTATTGTACATCTGGCATCACTGCTGGGCTCTGACCTCAAGTGTTCTTGTGGTGGGTTGTCATGAGACAGCATGTGGAAGTGAAACAACAACAGACGGGCCGATGAGTCTTATATTTTTTTCAGTGGATTATAATCATGTGATTGTTGTCTTAAGGGGATAGATTGAATCATTTGAGGTGGGTTGTATGAGGTATTTATCCATAGTCAGTGTATTACCTACAGCACATGATCCCAGGGGCTGCAACAAACATGTTTTAGCCAATTAAAAAAGTCTATATCAGTTTAGGTTTCACAGCTTTACCTTGATGTCAGACAAAGATTTTCGACGAGCAGCTGAAGCTGTTGTATCCCTCTTGTCCAGGCCAGACTCCATTGAAAAAAACAGTAATTTAACATGGCTGAACACAGGAGCTGCTCTGCTTTACCCTGCCTTGATCAGCTAGTTTGTCTGACTCTGGGGTTTAAAAGGGTTAGTTCGGACTCAGAAAAGTCTGGGAATATGAGGAAATAAACTGAGAAATTGAGGCAGCAGTAGACCAGCAGCTCCCATGCTCAGCAAGCTATAATTACAGTTTTTGTCAATGGAGTCTGGAGGGTTTGATGAGAGCAAAGATGGGGAACTGAAGCCGTTAGTGGCGTCTTGTCTGAGTGGGTTAAGAGTGGTATAAATATTCTAAATATAGCATACACTGGCTAAAATACATTTTGCTGCTGCCTCCATCCACAGCAGAAGCTACATTGCTTAGCCTTTAAACTGGGTGTGGGCTGAACACCATTTCCTATAGGTGATCCACTGACTGTGAATTAGTGTCTCATACAACCCCATTATAACTATTAACTATTATAACTACAACCCCATTAAACTATTCCCTGAAGTCGTACTTATGTTGGTACCACTGGTGATAATATGCAGGGTTGAGGTTCCATCAACAAACTTTCACAGGTAATCACACAGTTGCTACACACTGTATTAAAAGCTCTCAGCAATTTTATCTGTGCAGTGTTTCAGTCTAACGGAGATCTTTGTCAGGCATTGTCAAGTCAGCTTCACAAAGCAGAGCAAGCAATATAAGCACACAAACACATTCATCACTCAGGTGACTGTGATCATCTTGATTGAGAGTCAGTGCACTCTCAGGTTGAAACAATCAGGTTGGACCAATCAGAGCAGAGCTGATTAAGACTGTCTGATACTCCCACATGGGGGACAGAGCATGCCTCTACAAAAAGGAGCTATCCATCCATCCATTTTCTAACCGCTTATCCTCTTGAGGGTCACGGGGGAGCTGGAGCCTATCCCAGCTGACACTGGGTGAGATGCAGGGTTCACCCTGGACAGGTCACCAGACTATCACTGGGCTGACACATAGAGACAGACAACCATTCACACTCACATTCACACCTACGGACAATTTAGAGTCACCAATTAACCTGCATGTCTTTGGACTGTGGGAGGAAGCTGGAGCACCCAGAGAAAACCCACGCTGACACAGGGAGAACAAGCAAGCCTGTTTGATATCAATTTAGATGTTTCTGGTTGTTTTCATAGAGGCACGCTCTGTCCTCCATGTGGCAGACCAATCAGACAGTGTCATTCAGCTCTGCTCTGATTGGTCCGACCTGAGAGTGCACTGACTCTCAATCAAGATGATCACAATCACCTGAGTGATGAATGTGTTTGTGTCTGTTTACTGCTCGTTCTGCTGTGTGGTGGTGATTTGATGACACCTGACAAAGATCTCTGTTAGACTGGAACGCTGCACAATTAAAATGTCTGGGAGCTTTTAATACAATGTGTGAACCACTGGGACAACACTCAGAGGAGTCTACAGCTATGCCACTTTGGCTTTGTGGGGTCCTACTGAGTGCTAAAGACAGCATGCTAACATGTTGTTTATTCACGCTAAAGTACAGCTGGATGTGGTGCCGTTTGTAAAGTGGCTCACATTGAAATTAACAGCAACATTTTGTCACATTTAGCTTCAAATGTTTAAAAAAGTGGTGTGAATCTTTTAAAGTCACTTTTTACCACATTCATAGCAATATTTGAAATATGTTAAATATAATGTCACAGTTGAATCGAAATATGAAATGTTAAACCTAAATGTTAAATCTAAATGTTAAATCTAAATGTTTAATCTAATCTAAATGTTAAATCTAAATGTTAAATCCAAATCTAAATTTAAATCTAAATGTTAAATCTAAATCTGAATATTAAATGTTAAACCTAAATGTTAATCTAAATGATAAATGTTAAACCTAAATGTTAATTGAAATGATAAATGTTAAATCTAAATGCTAAATCCAAATGTTAAATGATAAATCTAAATCTAAATGTTAAATCTAAATGTGCTTGGTGAAACTAAATATTTAGCTAATATGCAAATACACACTGCTGGTCACCGTAAGTACCAAAATAAAAGCCCAGGTATGTTCAAGTGTTCATTTTCTCCAAGTAGTTTGGTTTTAATTCGTTATTTGATGCTATAAACACAATCTGACCCCCTAGGCTTTTATTTTGGTACTTCCAGTGACCAGCTGTGTGCATTTCACCAAGTTTCAAAAAGCACATTTAGATTTAACATTTAACATTTAGATTTAAGTTAGATTTAACATTTAAATTTTTTTTTTAAAGATTATTTTTATGGCCATTTTTGCCTTTATTAGATAGGACAGAGTGAAACTATCCACTGCTCTACCGATGCACCGTAGATTTAGATTTAACATTTAGATTTAATTTATATTTAACATTTAGATTTATATTTAACATTTATATTTAACATTAAGATTTATAATTAACATTTAGATTTAGATTTAACATTTAATATTTAGATTCAACTGTGACATTATATTTAATATATTTCAAATATTGCTGTAAATGTGGTAAAAAGTGACTTTCAAAAAATTCACAACACCTTTTTAAACATTGCTTTAAGCTAAATGTGACAAAATGTTGCTGCTAATTTCAGTGTGAGCCACTTTACAAACAGCCCCACATACAGCTGAGGCTGATCAGACAGGTCGTTAATTCTGCAGGTATATGGTCAGAAACAAACTGGATAATTTGAAATGTTGCTCTGATGACAGTGGAAGTGAAAAAGTTAAAGAGTCACCAACGTTATTACAACTCATAACCAGACAGATGGCTAGCATGGATGAAAATATTAATTTAATAAGGATTTGTTATAGAAGTTACTCAAGTATTTCCTCTAACCTTTGTGAAACTGTCAGAGAGCAGAATATAAAGACAAATGACATTTACAAACTTCAACAGATTTTTAATTAACTGTACAATAAGCTCCCATTAATCTGAGCTTTAATTAGCTATCAGGCGCTAACATTTAAGCGAGTCATGTATTAACTATAATTTACTATAATATAAAAGGTGAATTATTACTGATATCATGCCTGGTGACAGTGACATGGCTGCTGAACACACAGGAGAGGTGGAAATTACACAGAGTGGTTACATAACTGGACTGAAGTCCATTTTCACTGCTCTGCTGGGCCAAGAAGCCACAATGCAAAGACAGGTTATACAACAATGTCCAAGGCCAAGGGTCTGAAGCGCTCATATGACACCGCAGTGTGTGTGTGTGTGTGTGTGTGTGTGTGTGTGTGTGTGTGTGACAAAGACTGAGAAAGGGGCAGATTGTGATCACAGACAGGTTTGACAGTGTGACACACCGGTCTGTACTGTACTGTAACATTGCTGCTATTCATGGACATATGACTGTGTAACAACAATAACGCCTGTGTCTCTGAGGTCACTGTGTACTTGGTACTTGTTTAAGTGCTCAGAGAGCTTCCTTGGTTCAGTGGGCGTCACGTCACAGAGCTGTATCTGTAGCGTAAAGCGACTGTACATATCATGAGCGAGAAAGCATAACAGTGTGAGGTTCACATGAGGCTCTGGAAATATCTCAGTGCTTAATACCCCGGGACATAGTTAATGTTAGAGAGGAGCATTTTACTGTGCTACACTGAAGCTAGCATCTCACTGTAAAGCACTAATATACGCTGAGGTACTAGGCGTACTTGGTGAACCGATTCATGTCCTAGAAGGTGTTATACGGTGGGCTTGTCATAAAATATGCATCTTTAAGTTCTTGTTACACCTCACACCGCTCTCCTCCAGTACACACAGCTTAATACATCACGTTTTCAGCTCTGTTGTCTTCATCTTTTCCTGGTTTCCTCATATAGACTGACTCACAATGTTGTTTACAATAACTTCCAGGTAGAAAAGCCCTGCCTCATGTATATGCAGGGCTGAAGTGCTGAGCAAACTGTGGCGAGGAACAGCTGAGATATCAAGAGAAAAGGCTTAAGTCTTGTTGTGTATGTAACAATAAAGAGTGAAGAACGGTTTGGGTTTTTCAGATTTCCATCTGTGAAGAGCGAACATGCTCAAAGTCAGCTCTAGACTCTGCGCCTGAAAAGAGAGGAGGTCAGGGAGTTGGGTACACCTGGCAGTCTGGTCCTTATAACCTAATACATGGGAAACATTTCGTGACAAGTAAAGTTTTTTCACTAATTGACTGCCCAATCATAACGTAGCATCTGGGCCGGCTCAGACCAGGGTCCGACAACAACACAGCTGTGCTCCATTGTTTCAGATTTCCTTCATTTCCAGGCTGGTTTTGTGGATTTGGAGCTAAATGTTGTGCCTGGGGCACGTCGTGTATTAATGATACTCGTTACCTGGAGAGGTTGGACAAAGATATACGTTTCTTCCCTGTTCCAAAACTGAAATCAAACCCTGAAAAGTGTAGGGTTAGCTAGCTAGCTACTGAAGATATAGCCTACTGAATGTATACACATGCTGCTTTTGCTGTGTAATGATTATAACAGTGAAACAAAGACCGACCCTGCTGTACAGGAGCCAGTGAAGGGAAGCAGGGACACTTTGCTGATACTGAACCAGCTGTGTGGCATCACAGTGTGCGCAGATGAACGTTGCTTGACTTCCCCAAAAGCCAAACACTGTTCATCTGCACACACTGTGATGCCACACAGCTGGTTCAATATCAGCAAAGTTTCCCTTTATATTCATTGTCTTCTGTGCGGATCAGCAGTGATGTGGTGGTTCACTTTTACACTGTGATCTGTAGCCTATAGTTGGGCTTTAGCTTCTAACTATCTTTGTCTTTTTAACCTGTTGTTGCTGCTGAGTCAGTTTGACATCCTGGATATATCCTTCAAACACAGACTGTAGACCCCTCTGTCTGCTTCTCTCTGGAATCACTGTTTCATTTTCCCCAAAATATGATCATATTTCTTCAGTGAGTGCAGTTAGTTACAGTGTGGGCTCCATGCTGACTCTGACAGCTTGTCAGATCATCGCAAGATAACCAGCGAACTGTCAATTAAATAAACAACTACAGCACTATAAAACTGGGACAGTTTGACCACGTGTGAAACGTTAGTGAGATGTTGAAAAAGTCAGGTGTCTGGAATAGTTTCAAAGAATGCCAGATACACTGCAGAAAAGCTGCATAAACTATATTGATACGATACTATATGATACAATGCTATACAATACGATATAGTATTGTATTGCTGCCTTACAATAACAGTCCAGAAGAAATGTAGCACACTCCATAAAATTATTTAAAAAAAAATCATACAATACATAACAGTACTGAACATCAGCATTTCACGTGTTTCTCATAACACCAGCACACAACAGATCACCATAAATAAAGCACAACACAACCCCTAAATCATCGAGCAACACTACTGAAAATCTAAACTGAAGTTGGCACAAATTAATTTTTAAAGTGAATTACTTTAAATTTGGGCATCCTGTATTGTCTGTCCGAGGATAAAAGCTCGTATCACAAATCAGCAGCAAAGTATTCTTTTAATCTGGCTATTATGGCCAAGGTTACAACGACCTGCATGCTAACCAAGTGGCTGATTGTCACAATATTTTAGGTACATCGACTGAAAACTTCAAAAAAAGTCTGACTCATGTACCTGTTTTCATCAGGGATTAATGCCTGCTCTTCAAAGAGATGGTACAGTTTTGAACAGTGCTGCGGTATGCTTAAAAAAGTCCTGTTTGCTGCGTCAGAAAGCATCTACTGTATCACAGCACCGCAGCACAGTCACCTCAATATCTAACTAATAACAAGCTCTGCCTCGACCTTCTCTTCTAGTTTGACTTACTATAACTTTCTGTTCTTTCTGTTATTTAGTGAGATGAGTCACTGCGGCTCAGGCAATGCTCTCATACCGCCTAATATTTCTCGCTGTGTGACTAAAGCTGCTTTGGACGGCTGACCCTGCTGACCCGCTGCGGTGGACGGGATGTGCAGAGAAAGGCCTCGTCACTACAACCAAACACTGGCAACTGACAGGGGTGGAACGGCGCCAGGGTACAGCACTGCTGAGCTCCGTGCAGCCCTGCTCTAACATGGCACAATCTGGACCACTCTCTAAAGATAGAGTTATGAGAGGGAAGAATAAAAAACAAACGCCTGCAAATTTCTGCACTGTGGGATCAAACAGAGTCACAAGATGTCTTGACACGCAAGTTAAAAGTACGATGACAGCAGCAGGCGGGCCGCAGACAAGCAACAAAATGCAGTTTACTATAGTAAAGGATCAGCATTGAGAAGATGCTAACATTTGCTAATTAGCATTAACAGGTGCAGCTGAGGCTGATGTCATTAG
Source organism: Cephalopholis sonnerati (assembly GCA_019142605.1). NCBI lineage: Eukaryota > Metazoa > Chordata > Actinopteri > Perciformes > Serranidae > Cephalopholis > Cephalopholis sonnerati. The sequence continues at coordinate 34,989,795 of JAGQAX010000017.1, forward strand.
CTGTTCAGGTATTTGGTCATAAACCAAAGTGTGAGACCAAGTAGAATTCTGGCCTGATGATGCACTGGTAGAAAATAGGGCTGGGAATCACCAGAGGATCCATGATATGATATTTAAGTCACAACACAACATTATTGCGATTTTAAATATAGATATAAGATATATCGTGATTTATTTCCTTTTGTTAACTGTAAATTATGTCCCTAAAGGAAAACTTTGCAAACATAGTTTTCAGTCTGTTAATCTCACATCAGCCATTTTTTGCAGCAGCAAAATGTATCTAGTGGACTGAGAAAGCAATTACTGATATTACTCTAGGAGGCTACCTGAAGTTTAATTTGTATTTTTGTCATATTTATAATTTCTAGAATAGAAAAATCGACACTTGGCACTGTGTGACTATTGCCATGCAAAAATATCGCGATACTATGCTGTATCGATTTTATCCCGCACTCATAGTAGAAAAGTAAGGTTATTACAATTTATCCTGAGAAGAACATGAATATCTGCCCCAAATTTTATGGCAATCTAGCAATAGCTTTTTGAGACATTTCACTGAAAATCAGAAATGTCAACCTGCTGATGCTAAGGCCGTAGATAAGAGTGATGGGTGGGCGGCTTTCTGGGGGACCTATGGAGGTCAGCAATAATGATGTTCATCCTAAATATGAGTAATGATAACCACATTTAATTTTGGACCAAAATATTCACCATAACTGACTAAAACAACAGAAATATTGTATTTTTTTGCTTTAATGATGTGTTTTTGTTTTATCTATTTAACCTTTATTTAACAGGGAAAAACCTCTTGAGATTAAAAATCTGTTGTCCTGGACAAGACAGGCAGCAACTGAAGTTACAGACAGACAACATAGAACAAAAATACAGAATATAGAATGTACAGCTCTAAAACAAGCAATATAAAACACAAAATGAGATTTCTACAGAGAAAAGCCAAAAAGTATGTCAATATATGCTATAAAAGAATCATAAAACCAACAAAAAACAAGTACAAAAAGGCCTCGAAAAGGCTGAGAGGAACGAGAGAGTGCAACTTCTGCAAGTCCTTCTGCAGAAGATTCCACATATAAGGAGCTTCACACATAAATGCTCGTTTGCCAAACTCCGTACCCACCCTCAGTACAGACAATAAAAACTATTTCTGAGAACAGAGAGCGGAGCCATTTTCAATTTTATGCTTCATGTACACACAGAAATATGAAACTAGGAGAAAGAAAACGCTGTGTGTTAGTAAGAGAGCAGCAGATCTGTGTAGGGCCCATTAGCTGAACCTTTTCAGGGACCCATCCCTCCATTCCTGTGGGTGGATTTGAGTGGCGAGGAGGAAAAGCCCGGGGATCAACAAAGTCAGTAGGATTTATCTTCCAGGCATGGACTGATTATGATTATGAGACAGCATGCCCCCTGGGCACAAACATGCAGAAGGCCCCGCCACCTCTCTGACATCGGAGCAAGAAACAGACTTTATGGATGTTCAGCCTCAGTGGCTTTGTGTCTCCTTGGGGTCATTTTCAGTCTCTTTGTAGTTGTTTTGCCCCACTTTGTTGTCATGTTGCATCTCTTTGTTGTTGCTCTGACTCTTTATGGTCATTTTGTCTCTTTGTGGTTGTTTTGCTCCTTTTAGTAGCTGTCGCGAGTCTCTTTGCAGCTGCTTTACATCTCTTTTTAGTCATATTGTGTCTCTTATGGTCTTTTTGTAGTCGTTTTATAATTCTCTGTGGTCATTTCTGTGTCACTGTTATTCTGTAACGGCAGCTGGTGGCGTCAGGGGGAAACACGGCTGTACGTAAGTTCAATGGGCGACAGTCCAAGTGCAGTGGGTGGGAGGGGTGGTGGATGGGCACCTGGGAGACCAGTGTTCGCTTCCCATATGAATGTAAAGCCAAACCCTGTTCTTTATTCCTAAACCTAACCATGTGCTTGTGTTGGCTAAACGTAACCATGTGTGTTTGGTGTTGAAGGAAAAAAACATTAAGTGACGGTGTTGTACCGACATAGTGCATCTATTTTGAAAGAGACTGAATGCAAAAATGGAAGTGTACTTTGAAAACAGACCCAGAACGTCAACACTGAACGCACCCAGGGTACCTTGCACGTCACACCTGGATGTGGAAAGTCCACAACCAAACATCGATACATGACGAGGTCGGAGTGAGAATGTGCCTCAAGGCCAAGGGGGTCACTGGACACTGTGGGCCTCTGGGTCTGTGCCCAGATGCCTCCAGGAATCATGAACGTCTGTACAAAGTTTCTCTATCCATCGATAAATGATATATATCGTACTTAGTACAGTGAATATGCTGTGCTACATCCACCCATGCAAATAACAACCAAAATAAATCCTCACTACATTATGTAATTATGATAAAAAGCACTAACACTGCTAAAGCAAACTTATGTGCAGTTCTCCCTGATGGCGACCACAGTGATTCTGGCTCCAGTCCTGCACCAGTGCTGGCTGTACATACAGTGAAGGGCTGCTCCGCCTCTCTCACAGTATTCCAGGGAATCAATCTGCCCACACACAATACTGTAGCTTCACTTCCTAGCAGTGTTTCTCGGTGTGTACAGCCTGGCTTCTGGTCAATACTCCCTCCTCCCTCTGGGATCAGTTGGCCTCGTCTCTAACTCGCAGCCTCTCTGAGGCTTCTCAGACTGTGTCTCAATGGGAACAGCTACACTGAGAGCTGGAACAGTACATTAGAGTGTTAACGAGGGTTGTCATTAAGGAACAAAGGGAGGCTCCCACGCACATTTACCAAGCTTTCTTGGTATTATCAGTAATTACAGTAAGGCTAATTTCTATAAAGGGTCTAATATGTGGCATTTCTGCATTAAAATGTCTAAAAAGACCTGTGTTATATTCACCCTATATTTCATCCCATTTAACGATGACCTCACATAATCTTGATACTTGTTCACAGAATAGGTTGTTCCTTCACATTCCCTTAACCAGAGCAGAACACAGGAGAATGTCATTCTCGTACCGTGCTCCTTATCCATCGAATAATCTGCAAAAGACCTTCACCTCCTGAGACTCAATCTTTTGTTTAGTATGCATTTTTATTTCTCCTACCTGTTTGGGATCAGTAGGACCCAATAAGTATAAAAAAAAACTAAATGTCAATGATAAGTAGGTCCCAATGTCCTCAAACAGGTACTTCCTAATTGTCTTAGCTTGCTATTATTGGTCAATTTTTTTGCCATATCAAACTACAAACATTACTTATTATAAATAAACAAGTTTCAACCATAAAATGAGATCAGACTTTGTGTCCTTGTCCATTTTTGTGTCGGGATCAGCTCCAGACTGACTTGGCAGAGATGGTTGCCATCTTGTTTTTGCATGGATTAGTGTACTGTGCTCTTACTACCACTAGACGGCACAAAAAAGTGTCCACGAATGAGGACAACAGGTCTAGGTTAAGTAGAATGAAGTATGAGGTCAAGTAAACTCAAAATGTGATGTCCTCATACGAGGACACCGGGTCTCCGGAGGTTAAACTTGGACACTCTGCCACCCTTGTGGCTGTTTAAATGCCTTATTTATGATCTGTTTTAATTGAGTGTGAATGCTTTTAACGATACATCTACACCTCAGCATGTTTCTCACTCTGTATTTCTACTTTAAGCGGTCATTTGTTGCTATTGTTGTTTGTTGTTTTGTATGATTTCATTTCTGTTTTAAGTGATATGCATGATGGTTCTTTGTTTGCTTAGTGATTGTTTATAATGTCTTTGTTCATGCTTGGCATCACTGAAAATGAGGATCTCCCTAAACTGATTTTCTGAGTCTCAAATAAGGGTTTGAATAAACAAATGAATATATTTTGTTGCGTTAAGTACCTACATTATCAGAAATGTTTCCAACAATGTTCACACCCAGAGAAATCTGTCATTTTAAAAGGTACTGGAGCCTTTTATTTGGTTACCTGGTCACCTGTCAAAGACATCATATGCCCTTAACATCCTCTACTTGCTCTAACTTTCAAGGAAACACTGGATGATGCATACAATGTCACAGAATTACATGCAGCATTTTTTCCATTCCTATTTTACTTCTCTGGTTTCAGATCACTTCACTTCCTGCCCCTGTGTTTTCCCTCCCTTCTGATGACCTCACCTGTGTCTGATTGTCTGTCCCGCCCTGCTTAGCCTCACCTGTGTCTCATTATCCTTCCCCTCACCAGAGTATTTAGTAGGTGTCTTGTTTTCTGACAGTGCCAGTTTGGCTGAATCCAAATGTCCGCACTTCACTCCACTTGCAGACTCACAGACTTTGCGAGTGTGTTCCAGGGCAGTCTGGGAGAGCTTAGGGCTGTCCAAAGCTACAGTTAATCCAGTTCACAAGAGGCCTCAAGTGGACTTTCTGCAGACTTTCAGAGAGTCCACTTGGGGTGCAGACTTCAGCAGACTCTACTGATTTAATAACCCACGATTCATTGCCATATGGATGTGACGTTGTGGGTTTTTCAAATGGATGGTTAGGCCTATTAAAATGCTACTTGAATTGTGTAGGCCAGAAATAATCAATCACATCATGATACAGAGATATGTCTGAGTAAAGGCTAAAGAGGGACTGAAAATACATCTAATTATTGCGGTCTATCAGGCGGTGCAGTAAAGTAGGCTAAAAATTTGGCTGGAAAACAACAAAAGACAGTCTTCTACTGTGAGTAATGCCCCATTTATTTAGTTACAGTCCTGTCCTTATTTACAAAGAATTCTGTTTTTGAACGTGTGTAGCCTGTTGTACTGAAGTGTATAAATACATTTTTGATCAGTCACAAAAAAAGGCTGTATATCTTGTTATCTGCATGGACAGATGAGGCACTGTTCATCAGCTTATATGACATATATATGAATATGACAGCAGTGATAGTTGAATGTTTCCATTGCAACGAGAAACGGTCTCGAAGGCTGTCTATCAGCTGCTTGCAGTCTCTGCCCTCGCAGAATTTGCACGATGACAGTAAATACGTCAACTGAAGTCAGCGAGGGCTCAATTTCAAACACAGGTACACAAATCAGCTTCACTATAACTCGCAGCATTCACAGACAAACCACAAATACAACATGCTAACGTTATTAGCACAAGCCTATGGCACTTTACATTGTATAAATTAGCCTTGCGACAAGCGGCGACTTCCTCTACTCACATGAAGCCAGGATAAATCCTGAAGTATAAAGGACTTAAAATGCCATTTTGTGGAGGCTTTATTGTCTTCACAATTTATTGTTTTTTTATCTGTGAAATTAAAGTAAATAAGGTCTGCGTCGCTGCAACGTGTAGTCACATTTCTGGGGAAATGCACATCAGACTACGACGTAGGGTACGGTGTTGATTCGATGCAGAAGTATAAGTCCGCTTTAAAACTGCAGGTTTAACTGGGTTACAGTATCTTACATAATTCATTCATATCCAGAATCAGATCTGAAGACATTTCCTTGTAAATTAACTGTAATCAGATATGATGAATCAGATTAGTCTGGTTACATAAGAGGGAAAGCTTCAGCTGGCAGAGCTCTGACTTGATGCAACAAATGAAAAGTGGATATCAGCGGACATTTTAGCGTTACATTTTGGCAACAAGAAATCTCACACAACTAACCCTCACTGGTTTTATTTTCAGGAAGCAGAAAAATCAGAGCACTGCTAATGAGTTAGCTTGGGACATTTGAGATAACAACACACTGTTTTTTTCTCCAGAATGGGTGTTTCTGCATTCACTGCTTGTCGGTGGAAACATGAGGCTTTGCTGGCTCTCTAAGAGGATCATTTTTAAATCCACCAGAATCCATTGGCCTCTTTACAGTGCACTGTCTGGTGCCACGAGGGCTATGTAAATGTGGCATAAAAGACAAAGTCGTTTCAAGTTGATGGAGCATCCTCGTCTGGGAGAGGAAGGATTTTATGTGCCAAGGTGAGAGACATGAGAGAAGGAAATCAAAAGGAGACACTCCTGAGATTGTGCTGCGGTGGAAAATGTCGAGCTGTGATACGTGACACAAATTAAAATAAAAAAATCCTGCCTCCGTCTCCCTCTCTCTCCCTTCCTGAACTCATTGAACCTGCATTAGCCGCCTTACTGTCGGCGATGAAACTCTCATTTGTCATTCTCTGTAATTTTCCAATAATTCTTTACGCAATCTGCTCTTTGTGTGTCTTTTATTAGAAGACGCGGCGAATAATGGAACAAGTAATGCTGACAGGATGAAGAATGGCCTTTGTTTTTTACAGCAGCATAAAGAAAACACTAACAAAGAGTCCAGCAGCAGCTGTCTGAGGCGCGTGACTTATTCTCATGCGAAAAATGGCATTTTAAACATAATGCAGCGAGTTGGCGGCAACATGAAGGCTGGATGGGGCTTGTGACTGGGAGGGTGTTGGTTGAAAACGCTGCACCAGTTTAGGCAAGAAAAGAAATGGTTAACCCAGCAGCTGACAGAAAAGAACTACGGTTGCCGTTAGTATTTCCTAGGTGAGAGAAAGAGCCTTTGTGTTCTCTGTGGATGAATAAAAGTTTATAAAAACGTCAGAAAATAGAGCTGGGGGGAACAGGACTTCACGTGTAATTTGCCTGGTGCCAACCATGCATCTGAATGGAGGCTGGCTTTGAATAGACAGTGAATGTGTCTCCCGAGTGAAAGTGGCTTTCTGCTACAGTCTATAGTCGCTGACTGAAAAGAATTACACTGACAAACTACAACAACCAGCTGAGACAGAATTTGTCAAGGCCAACATCTATATTTAAGTTAATGAAATCTTACTATGATAATTTTTTCCTTTTCTATAAACACGTAATATCCTCCTGAGATGTGAACTTTTGTTTGGTTTGCATTTTTAATTTACATCCATCCATCCATTTTCTAACTGCTTATCCTCTTGAGGGTCGCAGGGGGGCTGGAGCCTATCTCAGCTGACATTGGGTGAGAGGCGGGGTTCACCCTGGACAGGTCACCAGACTATCACAGGGCTGACACATAGAGACAGACAACCATTCACACTCACATTCACACCTACGGACAAGTTAGAGTCACCAATTAACCTGCATGTCTTTGGACTGTGGGAGGAAGCTGGAGTACCTGGAGAGAACCCACGCTGACATGGGGAGAACATGTAAACTCCACACAGAGGGGCGCCCACACCTGGGATCGAACCAGGAACCCTCTTGCTGTGAGGCGAGAGGCGACAGTGCTAATCACCACACCACCGTGGTGCCTGCATTTTTAATTTCTCCCAGCTATTTGGGATCAGTAGGACTCAATAAGTATTAAAAAAAAAAAAACTGGACATTGTCAACGATAATTACGTCCCAACGTCCTCAAACAGTATACAATAACAAAAAAACAAAGTCCCACTGTCTTCAAACGAGCACTTCCTAATTAACAGCTTGTTACTGTTGCTAAAATTGGTCAAATTTGTTGCCATATCAAACTTTATTTATCATAAATAAACAAGTTTCAATCATAAAATGTGATCAGGTTTTGGACCTTGTCCTCTTCTGTGTCTGGATCGACTACAGACTGACTTGGCAGAGATGGCAGCCATCTTGTTTTTACATAGATTAGTGTATTGTGAACTTACTACCACTAGATGGTACAAAAAGTGTCCATGAACAAGGACAACAGGTCCAAGTGAAGTAGAATAACGTACACAGAATAAAGGACACAGGGTCTCTGGAGGATATTATGACAAACAACTTGGACCAAATTATTTGAGTAAATTGCATTTTTTCTGACCAATACTATGATTTCAACTGCAGTTTCTTCCTGTAAATGAATGTATGTATGTATAGCATGCATAGTAGTACACGAAATATTGATTTTTGTCCAACTGCTATCTACGATCCTGGAGGCTGTGATGTCCTGGGCTATTAGCCCCTGGCAGGGTCTCCCTAAGCAAAGTGGTCAAAGGAGAGGGGCCAGACTAAGAGTGGTTCAAGAAGACTACGATGACACAGCACATTTGGGGAAAGAGTACCTCGCCCAGTATGGGGACACCAATGTGAATATGGGAGGGGACATATAATCATATAAATGGAGGGATTACATATGTCATCTGATCTGGCCTGGGAATGACTCAGGGTCCTCCAGGAGGAACTGGAAAGCGTTGCTGGGGAGAGGGACGTCTGGAGTGCTTTGCTCAGCCTGCTGACCCCGCAACACAGATTTGGATAAGTGGTTGAAAATGGATGGATCATTCAAACTGTTGTATGAGAATATGTTGAACTATGCAATGGTGTCGATGCCCTAAATGACCTCAAACATATCTTTGGCTTTTATTTTGAGAGTTCTGAGATCTGAATATATATATTGATTGTTATACCTCCATGCAGCTGACTGATCAATCTAGATCTTACTACAACTGAACAAATGAGGATCCTGATGCTGTTTTAAGGTTATTAGTGTAACCAGAATGAAGATTTCTCATTAGGACTGATCTGACTCTTGTGCTCTCACTCAGTACGTTTACATGCAGCTTGATAAAATCAAATTATTGGCTTAGTCCGACTGAAACTGGACTTTCAAATGCATGTAAACAGCTTAGTCCGACTGAAATTGGACTATCCATAGCCTGACTAACACACCTAGATAATTAGATTGAAAATCAAACTATTGCTGCATGTATCCACTTAGTCTGACTGAAGTCGGACTCTGCGTTCTGTGCATGCACCACTTTTTCTTTAGCGGGCTTTCACTCGGAAGAAGAAGGAGATGATGTAGCAGCAGTTCACTCCTGGAAAAACAGACAAACACCATGGTGACCGAGGAGCAGAGGACGCAATTCTGGACGGACGAGGAAACTACATTCATGCTCTGACAGCTAAAGGAGCTAAACATTTTGAAGTTTATGGATGGTAGGAAAACGCGAAACACAGATTTATTTAATTTATTATTCCTCTTCAGGTCAACAGGAACTAGTTCAATACGCACTATATTAAAAAGGACACTGCGCCACCTATCGAGGCGGAGTCAGACGTACTTGGTCAGAAATTCGATTTTCTCTTCTGCATTTATACTCAGACAAGACGAGAAGTCTGACTTGACTGATTAGCCGAGCTATGAGCTTAGCTCGACTAATGCGTGCATGTAAACGTACTGAGTGACTCAAATGCTTGGTGGCACTATAACCCTGTTGATGATCAGAGCACCGGCTAGAAACTGCATTCAGGCCCCAGTATGCATTGCTTTCCTCTTTGTGATGACATTTTTGGTGATAAATGGTCAGTGTGTCTGTTTGTTATTGCCCCTCTCATTCATCACGTCTGTGAAACTCAGCCTAGAGCTGGGAAATAATTCAATATAATCATTCAGTGTCTCGCACAATAATCTAATGTCTATTGTAATGATTTGATTGGGCCGTGATTTTACAAATTGATGTCCAAATAAATGGTTCCAAGGAGATTGTAGTAAAAAGCTAATAAAATTAACAGATTTGTTGTACATGCAGATGTAATAAGCAACAGTGCAGCTCTGTCCAGTGATTTATGACCCATTAGAAAATTATTAATACTGGGATATTGCCCAGACCTAATCCAGGAATCAGTCTTTGTTTGTTTGCAGCGATGTTCCTGTGTCATTCTGCGTAACAATTAGACAGTGATCAAGTTAAAATATACTTTAACACATTTTCTTTTAGTGCATGTGTCATATGTTAGTTTGTGAGTGTGTGTGTCTGCTGTGCATCTGTATGCACACATGACATTAACCCACAGCTGACCTGCTTTGAGTCTCCGCTGGCAGACCAAGACTGAGAGCTGACTGGGCTCCTGCTTGTCACGGTGCAGCCATTTCATGCCATGCAGGGGGGGAAAGTGCTCTGGGCTGTACCCTGCTGACTGCTCAACAATACAGGCACGGCAGCAACGGGCACCAAACAGCTGTAAGACTCACTCACTGACCTCACATAGCGCCGCTCACCTCTGCCAGCTCAGTCACACTTTGCTCCTGTATCAGCTCAAATCTACACTCTGAGTCAAAATATAACAATCTGCATCATGTTTGAGGACACAGGGAATCAAATTAAATGTTTTACAGGTTATAGTGTTCAGTATAAATGCTGGAATATGACTCTATGCTGAGGTATGACACACTGAATGCTCTAAATCCCCTAAGAATCCACTAAAAGCCAGATTACAGCAGCAGTAACAAAAAACCCACAAAAATCAAGTCACAAGTGTGAAATGGATCTCATATATCACATCGTCTCACACTCACACAACCAACACTCTTCCCAGAGCATAACTGCAGCTGATAACATCGAGGCACATCCTCAAGAGACATGCGTACAGTGACTGTGATGTGCGTGACTTGATGCTCATCCATCCACCACCAGTCCCCATCATCCTCTTGAACATTGCATAATAGGACAGAGATTAACCCCGCGGACCAAAACATCAACAGTCAGCTCCACTTTGACCCTTTCTATTTAATTTGATTACCTTTTTCTGGAAAAAAACGAACAGTTCTGTGATGTTTTTACATGCTGAATGTACCTCTGAGTTGTTTGTTTCAAGAAAACAGGCTTCCAATTGCTGTTTTCCCAAAGTGGTAAATTAGTAACCCTCAATTAAGTCCTGTGTTGTGGGAAAAAAAAATCACGTTTCGCATTTCTCAGGCCAGCAATGCAACAAATATCAAAGCTCTCATGTTTTAGTGGATCCCATGTTTTGAAGATTTTCCTCCAGGCAGGGCCCCCACCTCCATTTAATAAGGGACTGTATGAAAATTATTTGGGGGAAGGGTGGTTCAGAAAAGGACGAGGGGTAGCTATATTGTCTTTTTGGTGAGGAGAGGGTGTTTGGGTGTTGGCAATAGGGATGTTTCTAATGACTAGTTTCCCTTTTAATAAAAGTTTAAACTATTTGACTGGTATAAAAGTAAAACAAACAAACAAACAAACAGAAAAAAGTCAAAATTGAGCACAGTTTAATCTGTAACAGTGGTTCCCAACTGGGTCCATTCTGAATCAACCCTGAGTGACTCGGGAACCTGTGATGTTTGTAAAAAACACACTTTATTTTGAAGTACGTTGAATTTCCAGCACAGAACTTTTATTCTGAAGTGCCGTTTCTTGCTGTAGAGTGACTGAATAACGGAAAGCTACTTAACAGAGACAGCAAACCAGCTCCACGACATGGGCAGACGCCAAGTATGATGCTGAATACGCTAAACTGTGTGGACCTGAGGAGAAATCTGGACCCTGTGACTGGACCACTTGGGAACCACTGATCTATAAGGTTAATAAACACTGCTCCAAAAAATAATGCATGTATTATTAGAGCCATATGAAATCATTAATCACATTTTACAATAAACAAATCATGTTTTAAATACAGCTGAAATGTGTGACACTTTGCACTGTGCATTGTGAACATGATAACTCACTAATAAAAGTTAACAATTAACATCATCGAAAACAATGTTCGGAAGGAAAATAAATATTTGGGAAATGTGCCTGATTATTAAAATGGCATCCTCCCTATGTGAACAGTCACATTAAATAATGATAATTTTAAAAATAAGATAAACGGACTAGTATTTCTGGTGCCGACTGCTAATGATAGCAATGTCGACGAATCCCTCACATCTCTAGCTGGTAGTTCAGCTTCTTAAAAGAAAGCTAGCAGAATTACTGTCATCACAATACTGGAACTTTGATATAATACCTTGAAAAATATTTATATTCAATACCAGTTTGAATACCATGGAGAAAAACTGACATAGAGGGCATACGATTTTCTTTTTTTATGAAGAGATAAATACAGCAAAGCTATGATGTGACAATGATGACTTTTCATTTCTTGTTTAGTAGCAGAGAACAGCAAAAGGACTCTAGCAAAATTTACTAAGAGAGCTGATATCGGTGTAGCAACACTTTTAAAAATGAGTATTGAGACCATTTCAAATATTCAGATTAGATATGTATGGATAAATCAATATTTTTGACACTAAGGAGAACTGCAGTGAAATAAAACGAGTAAAAAAATATAAATGTGTCAAATAACATGATAATAACAGCTCTTGGTTCATACGTAAATAATAGCTGGAATATTTTACGGATAAGATGCAGAATTTTGTTAAGTCTGTCATAATTTTAACAAAGCCAGTTCCACTTTTGTTGTGCAATTTTGTGGCTACGTGAAAATTATTTTCCTTTGAGAAATGAGGTTTAAAATGGAGTAAAACCACCTTAAATTTGTTGCACACTTTGTTTTAATTAAAAGTCTAGTCTGTAGGACATCTAGTGGTGCCAATTGTGTACAACAACTACAGCGCCAAAAAAGCAAATACTTAAAAACGCTAGCGGTCCTATCTAGAGCAGGTGTTTGGTTTGTCCATTCTGGGCTACTGTAGAAACAACATGGTGGACTCTATTGGGGAGGACACACTCCACTCCTCAGTCAACGAGCACAGGATAATGAAAACACAGTTACAAAAAAACCCATGTTGCTGCTGTAGCTCCATCAAAACTCAAAGTACTGCACATTAATTACAAAAATGTAAATAAACTACCCAGCTAATACAAAATAAGATAATAAGATGTGCTAATTTGCTGTCAGTAACATGTTGTACATGTGTTATAATAATCATATGAATAAATATCAATAAAAAAAAGAATTACAAACGAACTTGTTCAAAATAATAAACGATAAAATAATATATGACATTGTTAAATAATAATAAAATGTACAAAGAAACTTTCTAATTCAACCTGGGATGCACTGATTTTGAATTTCTGGGCAGACACTGACATCAGTGTATAAAATAACAATAACAGCATATTTCAGGGTTCACATGACGTCAGATAACTTGCCTAAACTTTTTTTTGTTCTCCCCCCTTTAGCTGCACCCCCGATGGATGATAGTCCCTTAGCACTCGCCTATACTGCCTGAGCCCAAGGGTCGGCTCTGATACCCCTAAATCCTTCAATGACAAAGTTTCATGGTGGCATATTACTTTAGCATATTGTGTGGAGGGTGTTGTTGTATTTCCTCTTATAGTACAAAGGAAATATTATTATGCTGAAGAGGGCTTACCTTTTCAACAGCCCAATAATTTTCGTACAGTCCCTTAATGTGTTTACCTGACAACCCATTCAGTGCTGTGTCTTCTGTCTCTGCATTCACAGTGTGTAAAAGCCCTGATTATAATTGTCCCTCTGATAATTCAGTGCATGATTAATACAGTATAATGACCCCTATGACCCCTCATGGAGGCCCCTGGGCCCCCAGTGTGCTGTGATGATACACTCACTTGTACGAGCTGTCGGCTGTGATCTCCTCTTTGATCTGCCTGTTCACAGCATCCGCCGCCGCCCTCCCTCTGCCCTCTCCCTCCATCTTCAGGACAACTTTCTTCTGCCCCTCCTGTTTACTGGACTTCTTTTTCCTCTCGTGCCCCTGCAGCAGGTCTTTCTCCTGCACCTTGTCGGCGATCGCGCTCTTCTCCACCCCGCTGTCCGCATCCGCCAGCTGCTTGGCGTGCCTGGACCTCTCCGGAGCCCGCTCATCGCACGGAGGCTGTTTAGGTATCCAGGGATGGTCGTACCTTTTCGGGATGGGCCAGGGTTTGAAGTCCTTCTGGTACTGGGTCTCGCTGTTGAACGGTGTTTCCGGTCCGTGGTACTCGTTCTTGGGTTTACAGCTCGGTTCCGGTCGCACTTTCCAGTGCTTAAAGTCCTCGCGCATCACCGAGCTGCACACGCGCTCCTCGGAGACGCACCTCCGCGGCGGCCGCGCCGCTGTCGTGGTGCGGGTGTCTGCGCGAGACGGCTGCGTTTCTATGGCGACCCGGGCCTGGGGAGGGTGGAGCGGCGGCTGCAGCTGGATGTGCTGCATCTCAGAGACGTCCGTGTACTTGGTGAAGACCAAAGGCACCGCAATGTCAGCCTTGTCCAGCTGGTTCCAGAAGCGGGCCATGCAGCACGCCCTGCTGATACAGGGCCACGCCATGGTGAGCTGTGCTGAGCTCCACTACAGGGCAATGTGCACCGGTCCAAAATTGAGACAAATGTGTCTCTGCGCTCCGGTATCCTGATGGGAGAGAAACAAGATGTCCGTGTGTGTCAGGCTGCACGGAGGGCTCCAACACTGCTGACGTTAGATTGAGGTTTTCAGTAAATCCATGTTGCTTGTAGACAGATTTGAATGATTTTATATAATAAAAAGCAAATCGCACTGATGTCTCCTGTGCTTCCCTCTGTGCCCGCTCTGTCCCGTGCGTCTTGCTACATCACTCCACGGCAGGGCACTGCAACGAAAAACAGCCCCGCCCGCCTGCTCAGCATCCCGGAGACACAGGACTGGACCCACAGAGGAGAAAATGAAAGTCAAGCCAGAGAGAATATGAAAGGTGTTCCGGTTTAATCCGCAGCTTTTACGCAGCAACGACGCCCTTTTCTAAACTGCTATAATAAGAATTTAAAATAAAACAGCTGTATGAGCTTTTATATAATAGGTCACTTATCTTCACACCCCGTATCTAAGGCTGTAAAAACTCAAGTCTGTTGCTTTAATTTTGAAATATAAACATTGATTTCCGGTGAAAACAAGGCACTTAACGTGCGTATTTTTACGCACACTGCGTAGTAGTACAGGAGGAGCGACGTTTGGCCCTCCAGCCATCACTTTGCTCTGTTTTTTTTAACGTTCTGATATTTGTTAACATTTGATAAATGACAATGAGAAAATGGGTGGTAATAAAAATAAAAATACCAATAAAAAAAAAAAAGAAAAGAAAACATATCGTCCTGAGACCTGAACTTTTGTTTGGTATGCATTTTCAATTTCTCCCAGCTATTTTTTTGTAATTATAGTTTATTTATTTTCACAACAAAATGATTAATAAACAGAACAAACAGCAGGTGCCAGTCATTATTCATTATGGTGTACAGCGTAATAGGTCATGGGTACATTGGTAATATTATTCATTACGGTGGGTTGACACAGAAATAACAAAGTCACCTTCTCCTTGCTATTTGGGATCAGTAGGACTCGATAAGTCTAAAAAATGCAACATTGTCAATGATAATTAAGTCCTGATATCCTCATACAAGACGATAATAAAGTCCCAATGTCTGCAAATGAGTATTTTTATAATAGACAGCGTCTTAGCTTTTTGCCGTGGCTAAAATTGGTCACATTTGTATTGCATATCAAACCACAAACGTTATTAATCATAAATAAACAAGCCTGAATCATTAAATGTGATCAGGTTTTGTACCTTGTCCACTTTTGTGTCGGGATCGGCTGCAGACTGACTCGGCAGAGATGGCGGCCATCTTGTTTTTACATGGTAATTGTGTTGTGCAAACTATCCTTGTTACAACTTTTACTTCCTCTAGACTGTCAAGTTTGATCGTCTTCTCTACATGGGACAAAAAAGTGTCCACAAACGAGGACACCAGGCCTAGTTGAGCAGACTGAAGTATAAAGTCCAGTGAACCCAAAATGTGATGTCCTCATATGAGGACGCAGGAGGAGTTTTATCTGAGTAGGAAATATAAAATGGTTACTAAGAATAACTGGTTGAAATTATTGTCATTCACTATTGCACTTAATGTGATTAATAATTAATGTGAAGTTAGTTTTTATGTGGAGGAAAGTTCTGAATTACAACAGTAATCTTACTTAAATTATGTATAATACAACATATCAAAGCCAGAAAACGTCCACTGCCTTTGTGACAAAGACTCTGCCGCCAGACTGTGCCAGCAAATAGAACACATGAATAATGCCGACTCATTACACACCCCGAGGGCCTGTTTCACATCGGACTACGATTTCTAAGACATCTGACAGGCGTGCACGTTATCTAAAGAGAGGTTTTAATAATGAAGGCTGACGGCTCATTCTTAAGAAGCAATAATCACTCTTGTGGTTTTTTTCTTTTTATTTAACTGCATTCACTTTCTTTGTGCAAGACTGCAGGTGAAACATTAACTGACTGGCTGAGTGTTTAAGATCGGCATTAATGAGGTAATTAAGATAAAGCCTGAATGAATCAATAATTGATGAGGATGCAATCAAAGGGCAAAACCATAAGGAATGGCAGTTATACCTATTGGCCTCGGCAAATGTCAGTCTAATAGAAGCTAATGAGGGAAACGGATTGAAGGATAAACATAAAGAAGACAGAGTGCAACAACATGCAATGTTTCACACTCCTCTGAGCGTCTGTCTTGTGTGGTGATTGTTGACGCAAAGCATGGGAGGCTCCTCCACTATCTCCTGTCAGCTTTTTTTTCCTTCATCGACACCTTGGATGACCTTACAGCTCCGCACACACAGCATATGAGCTTAGTTTTGTTGCTTTCAGCGCGCAGAATGACAATATGTGATAAAAAACAGTGCCACTACGAAGGATCTTTATCACGCTCTGCACCCTGAGATGCAGTTACATTATTGCTCAACCAGATGGGGCTGCCTTTACAACCATGCCGACATATTCCACAGTCATGCTAACCACTGACTGCCTTTCACGCACTGCAGGAAGTTAAATCAGAGCAACATAAAAGGCCCTTTGATATCCCCCCTCTTCTTCCACTGAGTTATGATCATTGTTCGTGTTTGAATGCTCTCCACATGCAGCTCCGTCCCCGCAGGGTCAAAAGTCTTGTGTTGATAGATATGGATTGACAAATCAAGCCCTGCACTGAGTGTGTGAGATAAGGCTGTCAATAGGAGGTGATGGTGGAGAGGTGAGAAGGGCAGACTTTGGACCCACTTCAACCCACTTCGCTCTTCTTCTTCTTCACCACCGGCTGCAGCGCCTCGGACCGTCTCTGTTCCCCTCGTTCGTAAACATGAAGATTGATTTTGCCCCTTTGGAACTGCCCCTGCACAGGAGACTGCAGACGGCTGCGGTGCTGCAGTGGGTCTACTCCTTCCTCGGCCTGGGTGAGTGTGCCTGTTTATATATCTGTGTGTTCACTGGATACAACTGGAAATGGTACTGATGGGCAGGGGTGTAGACACATACTAAGCAGGGGGTGTGGGGGGTCATCTGGTGAATTTATATGCACCAGTTTGTTCCTTCCTGCATCAGTTCACGATGGAAATGTCATGTTTGTTTCCTGCTTCAAGTTGCGTAATCTTCTTAACGCTTTATGGCAGATTGCAACCAGCAACTTCACTGGAGGCATTGTTGCATCTACGAGTCGCGTTCAAGCATTCAGTCTAAATAAAAGTCCTCTGCTACATTCATGTTGCTGCGGGGGATATTGACAGGGACGTGTCTCCTGTGAGCTGCCATAATCTACACCTGTGCTGATGGGATTTTAGGCCGACAAACAGTTAGTCTTTACAGTAGGTGTTCAAACATGCCTGCCTAACTGTTCTTGGGCAAAGTGTAAGTAAATATGAGAGGACAGCCAGAAGAGGGAGCTAAGTAGGACATGCAGAGTGAAGTGCACACAAAGTTTGCCCTCCCAACAGACCTCATGTTACATCATATATTGTTTTTCTTAAAAGCTTGTCATTTCACATGTGCATCCAAAGTCATGTTCAAAGAAGCTGTGCCTCTCTCCTGGGTGTCAGCTGGTGGAGGATACACCACACTGAACCAAAAGGAAATACTCAGGTTGAAAATTATTTTGTTGACAGCTTACATTTAAAAACAAAAAGGAGCAAATTAGCACCGAGTCATCAGATTCACTCTGTGCTGCAAAAAGTCAACAATGAAGATAATAACAACTATAATTCTACTGTATAAAATTTCAATATAAATATCACATTTCATAAGATAATGAGGTACATTATTGTCAGTGTACAACAGAAGATGAGTAGATCCAGACTGCATACATGTCTTTATATTTTCTAATTGTTATTTAAAGCAACAGTGTGTAAGATTTAGGGGGATTTAGTGGCATCTTGTGGTGAGGACTGCAGATTGCAATCAGGTGAAACTTCTCCTGGTCAAGGGTTTTGCACACTGAGTCACACGCGTTTCTTTAATAGGTCGTCCTAAAAAGAAAATTTGTTATGCAGAGAAAACTTGCTGATTCTGATGCCTTTTATCGTTCTATTCGTCGTGAAAATTCACAACACGTGATAAAATGAAAGACACATTTCATCCTTTGCCTCTCTTCACTGGAGCTACCTATCTGGCTGTCACCACTTCCTCCCTGTCTTTCATTTGGCATGAAGGGGCGGAGCTGTCCTCACTATCTGTCCTCCTCCTCATCCTCATCATCATCATCATCATCATCATCATCTACCAGAATGCTGTCTGAGTTAT
The DNA here is from genome assembly GCA_019142605.1 of Cephalopholis sonnerati. NCBI lineage: Eukaryota > Metazoa > Chordata > Actinopteri > Perciformes > Serranidae > Cephalopholis > Cephalopholis sonnerati. Next base: position 35,008,060 of record JAGQAX010000017.1, read on the forward strand.
GAAATGATCTGTGCTTCCTGTTCCTCTGTCTTGTGACAGCTGTGTCCCGCTGCCATATTTTCTTCACTGGTTTTCGGTCAAACGTCTCTAAAGGCTCTGACAGATGCGAAAATCGCAGGAAATAGAACCTGTCCAAAAAATGTAATGATGGACGACAGTTTCGGACTCACTTTTCAAAAACTACTGACACAACGTTAAGTCTTATTTGTCTTGTAGACGTGCAACAATTTCAGACAAAAAAATTGACTCAGTGTGCAAAGGCTTTTAGATTTCCTTTAGTGGTCATTGCAAACAAGATTTTAACTGGGAGCCCAGTTATCCATGTCCTCCTCTCCAAAACAAATGGACCAGGTGATTAAAACAGCTAACAAGCACTTAAAAAAGTAGTTTCTTATAAAAATAATCTGTATTTTCCCGACTCTGTCATCATGGAGGGGCTGCTAACTTAAGTGGCCAACATGAAAACACAAATGGCCCTGTCTAGAGCATTTGGAGTGTTTGGTTTGTGCCTTCTGGGCTACTGTAGAAACATGGTGAAGCAGCATGGTAATCTCGTATATGAAGACCCCCCCCCCTATGTAGATATAAACAGCTCATTCTGTGCTAATGAAAACAATGATTCTTATTTTCAGGTGATTACACACTAAAGAAAATGTATTTTATTGTATTCCAGTTTCAGTCAAAATGTCTGCTGTATCCCTCTAATTCTGACACACTGGACCTTTAACCAGGAAGGGCTCAATGAAATTAAAAATCTCTTTTTTAAGTGTCCTATCTAAGTTGGACAGCAATAATTACAGGTTACAGACGATATAAAACAGATTAAAAAGATGACAATTAACATCAAAACTTTTCTAATATAATCATGTAAAAGATTTAATCCTAAAAATAATTCAGATGGTGCTTCGAAACGATGCAAGAGCTGTCTGACACCATTAAAAAATAATGTAAAACTTAATGAGATTAACACAAGATTATAAAATACCCCAGAACATGGGCAGCCAGACAAGCCAGTGTTCTGCAGCAGTGACTCAAGCACTCTTTATTCCACTAAAACAGAACAAATTTCATTCTTTAAAAACATACTTCCAGATGATTTCATCACTGGCCACCTAGACTGTCACCTGATATGAGCGATTGTTTAAAGGAAAATGTGTGGCGCTGGTTTGGCGGCGGAACACTGATGACTGTGTGCGCCCAGAGAAACTAAAAATGAAATCTGTTACATCATATTATATTGTATAGGCATCATGCAAGCACATTATGCAACAGCATGACTCTGCTATCAACCACTCAACCACTTGGGACGTACTCTCAGCAGAAGTGAATGCTATTGATACAAATTAATAATTCCACTTTAACACATGATCTCCTACCAACCATTCATTGACTGTGTTTTGCATTTGTATACAGATCTGTTTACAGTACTGTGTGTTCTTGTTGCTAAAAAGCTGCTCCTCATGACACTCCTCTCCTCTCCCCTCTCCTCAGCCCCCACCTGCATCTTCCTCTTCTTCTACCTCCTGTTCACTCGCTTCTGGCTGATCAGTGTGCTGTACGCCGTCTGGTGGTTCTTTGACTATGACACGCCTGCACGTGGAGGCCGCAGGGTGCCCGTCTTGTGTGGCCTCAAAGTTTGGGACCACATGCGGGATTACTTCCCCATCAAGGTGAGAGAAGCTTCACTCACTGTGTATATTGAGTGTGCACGCCATTAAGCAGCCCTGAAGTCCATATGAGGAGGGGCGGGGTTTACCTCTTCAGGTCAGAGAATGGGACATCAGAACATCTCGCTCTGCCAGCTCAGTTTATCTTATCTTTGATCTTAAGCTACATACGAGCGGCGACCCTTATCTCTGTCCTTGGCAGCAAATGAACCACTGATGGACGAGGCCCATGTGCTCCCTACAGATATGTACAGTACATGTACACATAGGCTCCCCAAACCCCAAAGAGTCAGCCTCTTTGTTGTCCGATCAAACACAGACTGTACCGCAGGGCATGTGTATTTGACTAGTGTTACTGAGAGACATTTCACTGTCAACACCAGACTAATTTTAGAGTCCTAAAATACTATACTAAAGGACAACGTGGATCAGGGCACACAAGATGCTCAGCCAGATGCAGCCCAGTTTGATGATTTCAATTTCAAAGGCAAACATTTTGTTTTCTGGTGACATGACGGAACAGTTTCACACTTTATTTCCTTTTTTGCTGATGGGTAGAGGAGCTGATTGACTCCCACTCCCATATCTGTTTTATCAAGGGGCCCTATTATGCTTTTCCTTATTTTCTGTCATATGATAACAAAAAGACAGATGTTCATATTAAACGTGGCCAAAGCTTCAAATAATGAGGTAAACATATTTAAAAGTAATCCCTGTGAGCAAAAACCTCACGTCACGAATACTAAGTTGACATCAGCTTATGACGAACTCCTTTATATGGTCATCTACTCTAGGGACACCACTGCAACTGCTTACATTACCTAGCATACAGTGCTACATGTAGCTACATGCTAACATCAGGGAAACATGCAGACTTGGTTGCCAGTGTTCTCAGTGTCTCAGTGATTTCGACCAGATTCTGCTGGAACATGTCTGATTTCTGTTTAGAGGCTTTTGTGGGACTCTCACTCCGACTTGCGGCGTCAGAAACCAACAAAAAAAGGCGTCTTTTACCGTCAGCATAATTTATTGGCACCTCGTGGCATCAGGGGGAAATGTGGCGTGGCAAGGACGAAAGTTATGGTGGCGAAAGTCTGACAGGGGCACGCAGAGGGGGTGGTAGATGGGTCCAACAAACACTGACCTTCACCTGAGAGAGCGGTGTTCGTGTCCCATAAGCTTGTCTTTTTTCCTAAACCCAACCGTGTGTTTGGATTTGAAGGTAAAAACGTCAATTCACGGTGACGTAGTGCATTTATTTTGAAAGAGACTGTATGTAAATGTTAAATTTCCTGTGAAAACAGGAGTGTATTTTGAAAGAAGACAGTGCATGTAACAGTCAGAGCTTGACACGATGTTCCAGCACGTCAACAACCAACACACCCAGTATACCTTGCAAGTCGCATGTGAATGTGTTGTAACACTCTGTTATAGTCATTCCTCGGCTACAAGCACACTGCTACATGTAGCAACATGCTAACGTCAGGGAAACATGTAATCTGGGTTGTCGTTGCTGTGAAACTCTCAGCAGCTTTTGGATCATATTGCTGCTGGATCATGTCCAGCTGAGAAAATTTGGGTTTAGAGGCTTTTATTGGTTTTTTTTTTTCAGTAGAAAGTGCTGCTGTAGTTACTCTGTCCATGACCAAACATAATCTTGGTTGCTGATGTTAATTTCACCTGATTTCAGATCATTTTCCAGTTGTGGTAATTTTGGTAATTAATCAGGTTTTATTGGGGATAGGTGATTTTTCACAGTGGAAAGTGCCACTATATTTCCTCCATTACAGTCATTCCTCGGCTGCAAGTACACTGCTACATGTAGCTACATGCTAGCCTAGGGGAATCATTGTAATCTTGGTTGCTGATGTCATTTTCATCCGATTTCAGATCATATTGTTGCTGCTATACTCTGTTACAGTCCTTCCTGTGGCTGCAGTGACAATGCAGAGACGCTGAGACACTGAAGTTACAGGAAATGCTGACAAATCAGAGCAGGCTGGGCTATTTCACGAGACAGGTGCTAGAGAGGTTGAATACATGTGTTCCAGCAGATCGTCAGGGGAACATAAAGTGTTTTTGAACATTAAAGCATGTAAAAATATTCGAGTAGAAACCCAAAATGCAGGTATGACCCTGAAAATGAACCTCTTTAAACGTGGTGCTGCAGCCAGTCGACACTTAGCTTCGCATAAAGACTGGAGGCAGGTGTAAACAGCTAACCTGGCTCTGTTACAGTAGTTATAGTTTTATGGGGGTTATGAGCGAGACAACTTTTTGGCTGTGCAGTAACTTCCTAGAGTTGCCTTGACACCTCAGGGTGACAGCACTACTGTATAAAGTCACTCCTTTTGGCAGAGAAATAGTGCCGCACATAAACTCGTGTGAAACCCCAACTTGTTGTTTTACAAACAAACACACTTTAAGATCTTAATTAATGAGCTGTAGGGGTGCTGGTAGACAGATGTTGTCACCTTTGGACTGAGCCAGGCAAGCTATTTCCCCCAGTTACCACTCTTTACGCTAAGCTAAGGTAACCACTCCTCTTGCTCCAGCTTAATATTTAACAGACATGCATGAGAATGGAACTGATCGATCTCGATCTCATCTAACGCTCGATAATACAGCAAATAATAGTATTTCTTAGAATGTCAGACTAGTACGTGAAACTATTCCTTTGCGTAACCAGTGCCCTTCTGGTGATTTTTCACAGATTACTTCTGGCCGCTCACCAGACCTGACTGCAAACCAAAACTATTTTAGTGCTCTCATGCAGATGGTTAAAATACAGAGGGCTGTTGTTACCCTGCAGATGGATCATCAGTTTGTATCATGCACGCCTGTAAAGTGTCTGAAAAATGAAAAGAAGCACAGAAAATGACAGCAGCTGACTACTACTGGTGTCACAGACACTCCTGGATCCAGGGTAGACAGAGATGGCTGACTGTCAGTGCTGCGCAGGTTGCTTGAAAACTTAGGTTTGGTGTTTGGGAGACAGCTCTGCATATACTTCAGTGTCAGATAAGTTATCTGTGGTTTTACGAAGATTTTCAACTGACCCTGACCCCACCGAGCCCTGACTGCTCAGCGCACTCTCCTATCTTGCAGCCTGCTGTGTCCCTCTTGTGGTTATGCATAAGTATTGCATACATATGTATTGCAGTGCATTTCATTCCCACGTTTGATCACAAAAATCCCCGTGTTTTATATCAGTTCCAGCTTTAGTGTTTGATTTTGGGTTTGCAGTCTTTTACTGGTGAACTGACCTCATCTGTGGAATTCACAGGGAACAGATTTCCTGTCCTCCACACTACACAGGTCTGCGTCTCGCCTCAGGGCACGACTTACAGTATACTTTGAACTGCGCTGATAAGACAGAGTGCAACAACAACACAAGTTCAACAGCATATTTTATTCAGACTTATTGGTCTCTTTGAGTATTAAGTGGGTCATGTCTCTATTTGCACAGTTTAACTTTTGCAGCCATAAATGATAACACAGTAATCCATACTGGCCTGTTCAGCTGAACTTTCTGAACTAATCAGACCCTTTTTTATCTACAGCCATCTTTTAGACGTGAAATGAGATTAGAAGACTCCATTTTAAAATACAAATAACACAGAATATTTTTATTTGTCAGTTTTAAATACTGAAATATTTACGTTACTACTTCTACTATCATCAGTGTTGTACTTTGTTTATGTACATAGAAAAGTGGCTTCATAGCCAGCTACAATATTTTCATCAGAAAAATAACAAGGGGGAAAATATATGAGCAATAAAAAACTTCTAATAATAATAAAAGCCGAGGCAAGGCATGATAAGGCAGTTACAGCAGTGAGCACCATAAACACTGCACCATAAAACAGTAAAAGTCAGGAGAAGACCGGTACAGAAGTGATAATACTACAATAAGAGGTCAGTAAAGTGAATGAAATAAACAATAATAACTCTGTTTGAAATATTAAAGAAACTATATGAAGTGTTTTAAAATATACTAAAGAGGTGACACAGTCCAGGGTTATTATGATTTAAATTTTTTATTTGATTTAAATTAAATTTTTTTGTTTTTTAGTCCAGTTTTTATTATATTATTACACTATTATTTTTTTAATATATGGGTTATTTGTCAGGGGCAAGATTTAAGAAGTTCAGAAAAGGTATGACAACACAAACACAGCACTCCATGAAGGCAACTGATTCATGTAGACATCTCTGTCTCTATTAACATATGCACCGATGCCTCCTCATGGTTATTGTGTAGACGAATGAAATTCACAAAGACTAAAATTAAAGACATTTCCTGTTTGTTAATTATTTCATTTCTGTTTCGTTTGTTTTGTAAGTATCCTAGCTGACATTGGCACACCGTCGACAGGTCACCAGACTATCACAGGGCTGACACATAGAGACAGACAACCATTCACTCTCACATTCACACCTACGGACAATTTAGAGTCATCAATTAACCTGCATGTCTTTGGACTGTGGGAGGATGTTAGAGTACCCGGAGAAAACCCACACTGACATGAGGAGAGCATGTGAACTCCATACAGAAGGGCTCCCCCACCCTGGGGTACGAACCCGGAAACCTCTTGCTGTGAGGCGACAGTGCTAAATACCAAATTTCCTGAAGTATATTCTTAATTTTTACATCAGTTAACTAAGAGAGGAGAATTTCCTGAGGACCGAAAAGTTCTATATTTAAAGATATATAACAAATAAAAGGACAGCGTGTGAGAATTCTCTTCTTCTTACATATGGACATTTTCCTCCTAAAATGTTTTTTCACACCTAGTTTTAGTTTTCAGTTTAGTTTAAAACAATATTGTTGGAACCCTATCGCTACGTCACTGCCAGAACTTTAGATTTGCAAATGGTTTGTAAGGCACGGGATAACTCAACTTGCTTCCTCAACAGCTTCCGCTTTAGTTTGGTGACGTGTTGACAGCGTGCAGACTGACTGAATGTGGAGAAACTGAGATGTGTTGTTGAAAATACACACTTTTCTTCCTACATCTCAGGCTGTTTGTCGTCTGTTTTGTAAAAGGATTAATGTTTTCATAAGGTGAGGTAAGGTGAGGTGAGGTGAGGTGAGGTGAGGTGAGGTAAGGTAATGTAAGGTAAAACTTTAATGTCCCTCTGGGACACAGGCAGTAGTCATAAGTAAAACAAAACAGACAGTACTCAACATAACACAGAATCCAGAATCACACACTGTCAGGGGTAAATCTTGGACAATTAGTGGTCACTGCTGGTTAAGAAAAGTGATAGCAGCGAAACAAAGGACGATCTATAATGCTTAGTGCTACATTTAGGGAGGCAAAACCTCCACCCTGATGGAAACATCTGAAACACAGAGGGCATGTTGAGAGTCTGAGACAATCGACCGAGCTTTAGAGGTGAACCTCTCTTCATACAGATGCTGTGGGTTATTTAAAGTGACACCAGTGATTTTACAATAACTGATAATGTACTACTTTACACCCTTCAGTGGGAAGTGTGAAAGGGGGAGAGACAGAGGGGATGACATTCAGCAAATGTCTGCTGCGGCAAGGACATTGCCCTCTACCCACTAAGCTACTGGGCACCCTGGAGGGGAAACATTTGGAGGTGTTGTTACTTACAGCTTATTACGTAATGCTTTCACTGGTCTGACCCATTTGAGATCAAATTGTATGTGGCCCATTAACTTATTCTAACACTCCTGACCAGAAGAAGTCATTGAAAGTGCTGTTTAGACATCGTGGGTCAGCTTCAGAGCCTGACGCTGACTCAACAGAAACCTTATAATGCTTTATTCCTGCTTAAATTGTGCCAGAAAGGTGTGAGTTTATGCACAAGAGGGTTTCCTTTTCAGGAGTTTGCATTGTTGCATTATATTGTCCGCTGTATCTACTATTGTTTTTCCTAGTCTACCATTTATATGTCTGTATCAGGTTATCATATTTCACTTAAGAAAGATGTCTGACACATATTCTTTTGTACTGAAGCTGCAGATTGACAATATATTTTTACAACGTTCAGTTTCTCTGGCTAAGACCATAATAAGTATGCATTGTTCTTTCAGATATTTGTATTCTGGTTTTAGGGCTGCTGTGAAACTGCACCTACTTAGGGCAACAAAAAAGTTTATCTAGGGTTCCTCGGTATGATGGACAACCAAGACAGGGCGGCAGAAGAGATACTCGCACAACAACTGGGCTGGACAGCCACAAAAAGGTTCACAGGCTGAGATCAATGCCCAAAAAATGTCAGTTTATTTAGGACATGTGCGCAGTGAGCGTTTCAGGCCTTGACTGTCATCAAAGCAGTGCTGATGATAGTCAAAACACTAGACTACCCACTGTCTAAGTTACTCCTGAAACCAGACACGTCTACACTTTCACAAGAGCATCAATAGCAGCTATGCAAAGTCATTCAGTTGGCTGGACTGGACCCTTTGGCGGGCTGGTTCTGGACCATGGGCCGTATGTTTGACACCCCTGATTAAGAGGATAGAATTCTGAAACCTTCGTCATTTCTGCCCTCTTAAGACAGCCGACAGAATATGGTTTGTTAAGATATATAGAGCTGGGTGACTTGCAAATAGTCCTTGTTTATATGGTTTATGATGCTGTTAATACAGGCACTAATCAGATTCTGTATTTTATGGCAGCTATGGTGAAAGTTATTGGAGTTGGTTATCAAATCAGCCTCTCATTAGACGTCTTGTATGAATGGCCATCAGACAAAAGAATGCTGTCTTTATATTGTAAGTCATTCCTATGATGAGAACTCATAAAATTCCCGGCTTTGGTCTCATCTTACGTATCCAGCTCCAAGTGAATCATCTCCAATATCATCTGACTGTATGCCACATTAAGGCTGAAACAAGGAGTCAATGTGAGGGTAAAGAGAAGCAGTGTCCTTTGGAGAGCCCAATTAGTTTCATTGGAGTGTCTCTACCCACCGTTTCTAATAACACCATCATCAGCTCAGACCCACAGCTCACCAGCTGATGCGTGCGCTCGTGGTTTTCAGGAGGATGACACAACACATTTACACAGGATGTATTTGTAAGTCATAAGTAAAGGATAAACAGAAGACGTAAATTCAAGTCAAGCTCATGTTATGGTACATTACAAACGACATTTCAATGTGCGTAAAAAAGTCATACATGACAAAAGCCAATAAGATAGGGACACACAAGATAAAAATGTATCACATCCTGTGTTTAAAAACAGAAAATAAGATATATAAGAACACTGAAGATAAGAAGGCATTATTCTAATTAAAAGAGAACGTTAATAACAACAATAATAAGTATTTTAAGATTAAATCTCTGTTTTTCTGGAAGCCAGTAAAGAGAAATTAAAATAGGAGTCACGCGTTCAGACCTTTTGGTTTTGGTTAACACTTCAGTCCAGCATAAAGTGAATTACAATAATCTACTGGAAATAAATGCATGAACCAGCTTTTCAAAGTCTGACTGGAAGCATCTGACTTTAGATTTCTAGAATAATAAAAGGCAGTCTTGGTGATTTTAGATATGTGGTACTTGGAAGTTAAGATGAGCACCCAAAATTACACCAAAGGTTTTGGCATGCTCACAAGGTTTTTCTAATGGTGGGAGTTCACGGAGAGTGAATCCGGTGCCTCGAAGGCTCGGGGCCCACTGAAAGAATCTCTGTTTCATCCTTAGTTAACAGCACATTTTTTTGGCCATTCAATATTTGGTATCACCAGTGTACTGGATGAGGCCATTCTCTTGGATAAGGTAGATGGTAGAAACAGGTATGTATGACTGTGTGTCACCAGCATGGGGATGATATGAAATATGAAGTATTGCTGAATGATGGACCTATGTGGGAGCAGCAGTGGACCATAAATTGATCCTTGAGGGACACCATGTAGAATGCTGACATTATCTGCAATCTCTGTTCAGTGGTAAACTCTAAAACCAGACTGGTAAACATTAAATTTTTATGTGTCATAGATATGACATATATATATGTAGCTGTTGGTATATGAGCTTTTCGAGAAAGGGAAATATAGGTGCCATCCATGGTGTAAAATGTATACATAGGAAGCTAATTTGTCCTGCTGTGGTCACTGTACTGTCATGGGTGTCTGTCAATACAGGTAGGAACCATTCACTGAGGGACAGGTGTTGCTAGACTGAGGAGCACACATAGTTTTTTGACCATCAACTCAGGTCTATACTACTCAATGTAGTGGTGAAAATTTGTTATTTTATGGACACAGATTCATGAATCTTTGCAAGTTTTTCATTGAAGACTGACACATGATAAATAAATTATGCATCAAAGAAGAAGAGGTGGACTCTTTTCACCTGATGAGCAGCAGTCGGTTAGGTCAGGTGAGCGCATCAGTAAGTGAGTAGCCTGTATATGCAGCCCCTCAGTGGCTTTAAGTTTATGCTTAGCCGCCATAGGAAGGTTTTAGATTGGTCCGGAGTTCAAGATTAGTCTTTTTAATCAATGGTGGTATAATAATATGAGGAAGATTCCAGAGATTAGGGAGGCATTAACAACCTCAAGGATAACTAACAATAGCTTAGTAGGCCAAGAGTACATGTTGCAGAACTTCACTTCTGCACCACTTCTTGTACTTAAGGATGCTGAATAAGAGCGAGGTTGGACTTAGTGTTTGCAGGATGGCACGAAGTGGAAGGACAACAGTCACGTCCACTAGAAGTGGACAATAATATTCCATCTAACCATTTTCATCTGCTTACTCGGGACAGAAGGCTAAACAAAGTAGTCGAGAGGTCCATCTCCCCGGCAATGCTTTCTAGCTCCTCCTAAGGGATCCTGAGGTGTTCCGAGGCCAGATGAGCATGAACATGAGTGTGTTCTGGGTCTACCTCGGGGCCTGGAAAGGAGGCATCTTGATCAGATGCCTGAACCACCTCAACTGACCCCTCTGACAAAAAGCAGCTCCTTGCAGATGTCGCGGCTCCTCACCCTATCTCTCCAGCCACCCAACAGAAACTCATTGCAGCGGCTTGTATCCACCATCTCAATCTTTCTGTCACTACCCAAGCCTCATGACCACAAGTGAGGGTCGGGAAGGTAGACGGACTGTAAATCAAGAGCTTTGTCTTACAGCTCAGCTCGCTCTTCACCTTGACACTCCAGTGCAGCACTGCTGATACCACATCAAACTGCCTTTCCTATCTAATGCTCCATTTTACCCTCGCTCATAAACAAGCCCCCGGGATACTTGAACTGTTTCCCTTGGAGCAGTAACTCTCTCTGAATCTGTAGGGGGCAATCCATTGTTTTCTGACAGAGAACCATGGCCTCCGACTTAAAGGTGCAGAGACCGCTTCTCACTTAACTGCAAACTGCCCCAGTGCATGCTGGAGGTCATGGTAAGATGAAGAATAACGTTTCTAATATTGGAAAATAAGAATACAAGACTGCACAGTCCTCTGACATTAGTTATTCTGGACAGGGCCAGGCCTTGAGTTGTTATGCAACGCTTCAGTAGTCAGTTTCCTGACTCCAGCTAACACTCATACATACAAGAGGTATCAATTTTCTCACTGAACTCTTAAGAAAGCGAACAGGGATATTCCTCCGAAATGTCCAATATTTCTTTTCTTTTTAGGGCTGAAAGTTGATTTTAAGATCCAAATCTAACCCAAAAAGTAATGACTCATTCTTTGGGCTTTTAATCCATTAACTATTACTAAACCAAAGTCCTAGGCAGGGATAGTACAGACGATGTCGTGGTGACAACTTTGTAGGAGCGCTCTGTGATTGGTCGATAGTGGACAGTTCCTTTGTTTATAAACAGCTTCGGTCCTAATGATTAACTTTGTGAGCATGGGGCCACCAGCAGCGGGCACACAATACAAACAGAGTGGAAACAAAACAACACACCAGCTTTGTTAAGGTCCGATATCCTAAGATGCCTCTACAAACCTGTTTGATCATCATACATCCTACTGGTGATCGGCTACGAGAAAATGTTTGACCTGAACACTGCTGTATCAGTGCTGGTGAAATTTGTCTTTTTTATTAGATAATAGAGGAGAATAGTAAAAGTAAAAATCGAATCAAAGTGTATAATATCCCTTCTCTGAAGCTGCCTATTTGTCCCTGAGCAGATATCACCGCTCTCTGATAATAGCAGTGAATGTTGTGCCGTAAGGACCTTGAAATACTTGGTTTGTTTTGAGGACAATGCTGGCCATGTGCTGCAAAACAAACGACAACGCATGACAGGCGACTTTTGACAGTGACCTTTAGTTCCTCTCACTATCTCGTCCCCGTCCACTCTGGACTAGTGGAGGCACGCAAACAAAGCTCCACAGGTGAGATATCTTATCTAGACTTTTACAGTTGATGGAGAGCCATTATTTCTAACACTACAGATGAATATCACTCAGTTTCCAGGGACTGATTAGCTACACGCCCAATGGTTTGTCCAATAGAATCACTCTACCTGCCAAACAGAGCTATCCTCTGTGTTAAATGTAAACATTAAAGCATCTCTCCGGACTTGCTGCCCAGAGATAAACAAATGAAGTATGGTACTAGACCAGGGTGTTCTTACGTCAGCAAAGTTCACTTTGACTTTTAGATAGGTTTGCAGAGCTGCCCCAGAGTCTTATCACCTCTATTAGCGAACAAATGACTCTCCAATCAACATTTGCCAAATCAAAATACCATATGTACATAAAAGGTACTTAAAGGGGAAGGCCACAGATTTTAGGCTGCATCCTCACTAATACATGTTTGTTTTGAAGCACATAGTTATTGCTGCGTTTACAACTAGTGTCCTCACTGCTTTGGCGTTTTGGAAATGAGGGTTGCAGACAGGTGGAGGGTGGAATCTGATGGCGGTCCAGTGTTGGCTAAAAGGAGGAGGGCGCCACAGAACCAGGGAAGTTGAGACGGAGTGGAGGAGTCCTCTCTTCGCTTGCTCTTCTATGGATAGAGCCCTTGGTGATTCCTGTATTCTGTGGAGAGATAGAGAGGGAGCAATAACAGCAAAAAGAAAAGCAAAGAAAGTGGGTTTTTGGGGGGAGGGATGCGAGAACGGAGTCAAACGGGAGGGACATGAGTAAGGTGTGCTTAAATAGTTGCTGTACAGAAATGGACGTGAGTGAGCGTAGTCTTTGTTCCTGATCTTAGTTATAAAGCTTCATTTTGTGTGATTCCAGCTTCTTTAATGTGAATATGTTCTGGGTTCTTTACTCCTTTTGACAGTAAACTGAATATATTTCAATTGAGGACATCATCTCGAGCTTTTGGAAACACTGATGAACATTTTTCATAATTTTCTGACATTTTTAGACCAAAAAAACTAATTGATTAATTGAGAAAATAGTTGATAGTGAACATAATAGTTAGTTGCAGTCCTACTGTATTGATCCATTGTTGGGGGATTCTACCTTTAATCTTTGCATTTAGAAACAATGCTTGAGTAAATACACATCGCTACCTTTTGGCACACAGACAGGAGGGATGAGAGATGGTTCAGACAGTTGACACTGGTATACAAAGGCACATGTTTGGGCTGCAGCCAGATGAGCCAACACAATGCGACCTCAGCTCTTTTCGGGAGAATCAGATAGCCTGAAATAAATCAGTCTACGTGGTTACAACTAGGGCAACTGGGGCGACTGACCACGGTGACTGTGCAATACAGCGCAGATCTCCTGAGTGTGGCAGAGCAGCCTTCTTTATTCTTTAGTAGAGCGACAAACTTTTGTAGCTCAGTACCAAGTTACGTGAAGGAGTGACTGCTGCTTTACTGATTTCAGATTCAAGATGAAGTTATGGCTGAAATCATTACAATCATGCATAAACACAAACACTTGATGTATCTTAATATTGCAGAATCTTGTTGTTGCTGTTGTGGATTTTGTTGTTGTGACTATCTAACTACCTAGCTACCTACCTAGCTAACTAGCTATCTATCTAGCTATCTGTCTGATTCCTACAGATGTAAATTAGCTTATAGCTAACTCTGGTGCAGATAAGAAGCTGTGCATTGTCTCTGTAAAAAAAACATTAAAATAAATTAACCCACATGATCATGGATCGATCTTCAGACACAGAAAAGGACTACCCTCAATGCTTTCATTTTCAGAACAACATTCTTCTCTTTTCTTCTCCCAGTTGGTGAAGACGGCTGACCTGGATTCCAGGAGCAACTACGTCCTGGGCTTCCATCCCCACGGTGTGCTGGTGGCAGGAGCGTTTACCAACTTCTGCACCTACGCCACAGGCTTCAGACAGCTGTTTCCTGGCCTCACCAGCTACCTGCTCATGTTGCCCCTTTGGTTCAGAGCCCCATTCTTCAGAGACTACATCATGTGTGCAGGTGTGGCCCAGAGACATTTGTACTTGATCAGATTGCCTATTGAATTCTCTAAAACATTCAAGGTATTCTTTGACTTATTGTATATTAATTTGAGCACTTCTTATTTCCTGTTGCAACACTGCAGGTCTGATTCCTTCAGACAAAGAGAGCGCCAGCTATGTGCTCCGCAAAAAAGGTGGCGGTAACGCTGTTGTAATAGCAGTCGGTGGGGCCCCGGAGGCCCTTGATGCCCACCCTGGGACCTACAATGTACTCCTGGCTAATAAGAAAGGCTTCATCAAAATTGCGATGGAGCACGGGTAAGAGCAGAGAGCCTCAGGGGGGATGTTAAATACAGCTAATTCTCCAAGGTCTCATGCTTTGTGAGAGGATTGTGTCCGCCTATTCATTTCAGGTTTCTTACAGTTGGAGCGTGGCATCGTGAAACAGAGGCTTATTCAAGCCTCTCATGGAATATCCTGGGAAATCACATTTCAACATCACTGTTATGAGATCAATTTAGAATGAAAAGTGAAACACAAGGATTTCAAGTATGAACTATAATCACCTCTTAACATCTTTTTTAGTGCTCATCTGGTGCCAGTCTTCTCCTTTGGAGAGAATGAAGTGTTTGATCAAGTAGAAAACCAAAAAGGAACCTGGCTGCGATGGACACAGGAAAGGCTGCAGAGCATCATGGGTATCTCTCTGCCTCTCTTCCACGCTCGTGGCATTTTCCAGTACTCCTTTGGTCTAATTCCCTACAGAAGACCCATCACAACAATAGGTGAGTAGGCTTTGCTCATCAGGCAGGGCGGTACAGTGCTACTGTGTCAGGCACTGCAAACATCACCTGCAGTATGTCAGCTAACAGCCCAGTCACCAGAGGAAAATGGTGATATTGTATGTTTCTGCAAACCATGAATACTTTGCATTTGCATGTTGAGGTAATACATGAGCTGACTTTCTCACTCGGAGTTGGAGGGGAAGGTGGATGGTGGGGCACCTAGGTGAGATGCCTGCCAAGCTGCAGACCACTGTTAGAGACCAACAAACAACAGAACCAGCTGTTATGTAGTTAGTCATTTTTATGTTTCCAGCTGCTTTTTAGACACCAAATATGGGTGTTTTTGTAGCGACCCTTCGATGTTTTTCCAGCAGGGATTGTGCCACCAAAACCAAGTATTTTAAGCCAATACATGATCTTTTCTCAACCATAACCACCCGTTAGCCACAGCATTGTTGGAATGTAAAGATTTAAAGTATCCGCTACATAATAATGTGTTCATAATGTATGCAAGCCATGAATATGTTCCATTTATGTATGTTTCATACACTGCAGTGATTAGCATTATTGCCTCACGGCAAGAGGGTTCCTGGTTTGAACCTTGGATGGATGAGCCCTTCTCTGTAGAGTTTGCATGTTCTCCCCGTGTCAGCGTGGGTTTTCTCCGGGTGCTCCGGTTTTCTCCCTCAATCCAAAGACATCGGTGACTCTAAATTGTCCGTAGGTGTGAATGTGAGTGTGAATGGTTGTCTGTCTCTATGTGTCAGCCCTGTGATAGTCTGGTGACCTGTCCAGAGTGTACCCTGCCTCTCACCCAATGTCAGCTGGGATAGACTCCAGCCCCCCCGCGACCCCTAGCAGGATAATGAATGAATGGATCAATAAGCTGATTTTGATAAGTGGATGCATAGGCGAGACGCCTGCCAAGCAGCAAACCACTGTTCGAGACAAATAAACAGCAACACTAGCTGTTTCCCCCCGTGTTTGTAGCACAGAACCTGGGTTTTCTAAAGCAGTGTTTCCCAGCGGCATTTGAGTAACTGAACCTGGGTGTTTTTTACCGACCCGTCCCTGCTTTCCCAGCAGTTTTTGTGCAACCAAACGTGGGTGTTTCTAGCCAAAACATGGTCTTTTCATAACCCTAACCAACCTGGGAGTTTCTAATGGCACATTGCGGTGTTTCTTACCAGCATTTTGCCACTGAACCTGGGTGTTTTTCACTGATCCATCGCTGCTTTTCCAGCAATTTTTGTGCCACCAAACATGGGTGTTTTAAGCCGAAACATGTTTTTTTCCTAACCATAATCATGTGTTATTGGTGCCTAGACTTAACCACACCTTCACCACAGCGTTGTTGAGAATCATCTATTTTCTCTGTATCTAACACAAGATAAAGTAATGTACCTGTGGTTTACAGAAATGTAGAATGTCAGCATTTTTTCTGGTGATTGGGTTGCAAATAAAGGATCCACTGCAGTAAACGTTGTCTGTCAGGCAAAAAAAACCTAAGCTATACTGTCTATGCTCATGTGTTTCCCAACCAGCAGTTGATTTTGGCAGAAGCACGTTATGTCGAGGCAGACCTAAGATAAACAGCCCTCAAATAGCATCACACAGACCATATTGCAAATTGTAAAGTAAACTGACTGTGAGTGTGTTGCACTTCACCTTGTCACCTCCCTGCAGTTGGACGGCCGATCAGGGTGGAGAGGAATGAGAAGCCAACGGCCGAGGAACTGGACGCCCTCCACCAGCTGTACATGGACGAACTCAGCGCTCTGTTTGAGGAGCACAAAGGCAACTATGGAGTGGATAAGGACACACACCTGAACTTTGTCTAAACTGGACTGATAACAGAGTTGATTTGAATGCATATTTATTTGTAAAGCTCGTCAGGCTCAGATAATTGTAGGCTAACTTTTCATTGCCTCTGTAAACATGACTTTGCTCTGCTGTTAATTAAAGATAAACAAACTGCTGTATTCATTTATATAAGGGAAGATTCACAGACTATATGAGAGAATACAAATGCTTACCCATTACTGAGACCTGGCTGTTCATTTAGGCTGCTGTGTGGGGAATCGCTGCAGGACACTAATGACACAATGACAGTTTTCCTCATCATCTCCCAGTGGTGGCATCAGTCTGGGGTTCTGGGCTTTGTGCAAGACCTGACGCTTTCTCAAACAGAGTCATAGGTTGAATGTCATAAAACGCCAATAACTTCAGGATTTGGTATTTTTCCAAAGGCTGTAAACAGAGAAAATAAAGACAGTTTATATACAACTCAACTGCATTTTCTTTCTTTTGTCTCTGTCATATGCTCTTGAGACAGTAAAGGAACATTTCCATGTTTTAACGTGGGAAAGTAACTAAGACTTAAGTACAATGTTGAGGTACTTGTACTTGAAGTAGAGAGTAGTGTTTCCATTTTCTGCTACTTTATACTTTTCCTTACATTTTAGTGGGATGTATTATACCTTTCATAGATACAGTTAAGATTTTACATCAAACCAAACCAGTGCTTCTTAACACTTCTGGCCTGTGGCAGAAAAAGCAGCTGTGGTCCCTTGTCACATTTTACCTCTACGAATTTTTAGTGATACAATCAAAGAGACATTTGATCAAACATTTGATTTCCCTGAAACCTCTCACATGGTTTCATGTCAATTATTGTTTGAGGCCAAACGAGGTCAAATGATCCAGTATTTCATAAAAAGCAGCCTGGAAAATGAATACAAATTTATGTTGCGGAACTTTGGTTTTCTCAGTGCTTGTTGTATTAATCATCTCACGACCCCTCAGGTTTATCCTGTGACTCTTTGAAGGGGCACGACTCCTCAGCTTGAATGGGGAACTACTATGTTAAAACTAGTTGTTGGAGTCAAATGCTGCTTGAAAGGGTTGCTCAATATGACTGTTGTGTCTGTTGGCATGGGTGGTTTACTGAACAGGCCTACTGGGCAGAGGCCCAGAAGCCCAAAGCGCCAGAGGCCCACTCCCGGGCCTTCATCTGCAGAATGTCACTTAAGGAGACACATACTGACGGTAAAGAGACGCAGAACAACTACAAAGAGATACAAAACAGCTGCAAAGAGACACAAAGAAAATTAGAACAACTACAGAGAGGGGCAAAACAATCATTAAATGACTATATAGACACACAAAGCAACAACAAAAGAAGCTTAACATCTAGAAAGTCTGTGTGACTTGATCCTTTTAGGAGAGGTAGTGGTGCTGTCTGCATGTCTGGGCTGATGCAGGAGCCCATCATCTCATAAGTTTCGTTTCCACCGAGCAGTACAGTTCAGTTCAGTTTGCATTTTTTCCGTTTCCACTGTGAAAAGTTGTGGATAGTACCAATGGAACTGTTCCGCACCGTCCCCATGTTTGGTCCCCCCTCTGTTGGGGTACCTAGCACACAGATCTGGCACTAAAAGGTGGAGCTGTGAACACTGCAATCTGATTGGTCAGTAGAGGACGGTCACTCTGCTCAGGGCTGAGTTGTGTCTGGTTTTGAAGCTGTTCATACCTTTGCAAAATGAAATGATATTTTGTTGCCTTTCGCCGCAGCTGTAGTCTGAGAAAAAATATTTTGATTTACTGGACCGACTGCCGGCAACCTCTAAGGTGGGACATGAACTTGTAATGTTACTCGATGCATGAGTTGAAGACGTGAATCCATCAACACACAGTTACTTCAGTTTTTATTGTCTCTCTTGGATGACATACACTTTTAGTAATGAGTGGATCTTCAAGCGTTTAAAAATATATATTAATTTCGACCGGATTATGTGAACTGCATATATTCTAATCCTCACACGGAGAAAAAAAAGCATCATGGAGCATTGTTCCTGTGGGCTACAGCAACACTAAACCCCTGAGCTTGCCTGAGAAGGACTTAATGCACAAACCTGCTATTTTAAATATCCCATGGGGAGAGACTCTCACTGCAGCCTGTTTTACTTTGTTCTGAAAATGTCGGCATGCAGCCTCGTTCTGTGGACAATAAACGATGTGCAGACTTCCATTTGTGTCACCACTGATGAGGAAATACAGCGAGTGCTGGATGCAGCAGTGAGTGACAACAACTCCGCCCACATTCAAGAGTACTGTTTGCAGTGGAAACACTAGGGTCTAGGTACCATGTCTGAAGGGTTACTGTTGGTTCCAAAGGTACCGTACTGAAAGTGTTTGGTGGAAACGCAGCTACAATCCGCCCTTGTCTGTAGGTTACCTTTTACACTAGAGGCAGGAAACTATAATATGAAGACTGAAAAAAGGGGGAAACATCCCAAGGTAACCATGCCCTGTAGGAATTAGAGTGGCATTGATCTGCTCTTTCAGCTCTCTGCAAGAAAGTGAAAAACGAAAGAAGAAGAAAGAAGAAATCTGCCTTAAAATGTATTAAATTCGAAATGAAGGCAAGACAAGTTAACCTATATATTATATTGTGGCAACAAGACAATTGAATGCTTTACATAAAACAGAGTAAAAGAAGCACATCTTAAAAGGACAATTAAATACAATTAAAATCACTTTCAAAGAACCAAGAGAATAGAAAATAAAAACAAGACTAAGACAGGTGAAAACTACAAGAATAAGAGTTACAGTGCAGTGTAATGTAAGTAATATAAATGTAAGACTTCACGACTTTTAACTCATTATTGATCTTAAGATTCATTTTATTTATGTTAGTGACTGACTAAAATGTGCACTCCTATCAAACATGGACCTGCAGATCAGACCTGCTCAGTGGACATGGATACGTGTCTCATTTATTGTTTTATTAGTTCTAAGTCCGTCATTAAAATTAGACTGCCCAGTTTTGGATCACGTTCCCGTACGATAAGACTGTCTGTGAACTTTGGCAGACACTTATGAGATGGCAGAGTTCTGATATTTCCAAATGAAAGACTGGACAATGCCCCCGATCCTTTCAACACAGTCCTGGATGAGCTCTGTGTGTGTGTGTGTGTGTGTGTGTGTGTGTGTGTGTGTGTTGGGCTGATTAAAATGCTGACTGGAAGAAAAAACCTCGCTGCAGCACTGTGATGCAAAAGAGACAAATAATTGGGAAAATACTGAAAGTAAAGTGGCAAACTGTGTCAGGGCAAGACTGGAAAACACTGGCCAACCTGTGCAGGAGCCAAACAACAGCAGAGACTTTCATAAAGTGAACATCCTGTGTTCATATACTTGATGTAAACATGTAAACATAGATTCTCTTGCAGATTGACTGAACAGGCTTTGTGTTGTGTGTCAGTCATAAGAGCATCATGATGACGGAGGAGTGTATTCATGTATCACACTGGTGTCTGCTGTTGGGACAAACCTGCTCCACAGCTGATCACTGTGTTGTGTTGCAGGGGTTGAGGCCAGGTTAACAGCATTATTGACTTATTTTTGAAGACATCGGTCAAGGTACAAAAAAATCAAGGCCTTTTGGGTCATATCTTATCTCGGCTTCTTCGTATAGGAAAACAAAACATAAATGGAGTTCCGCTCCCACGAGTCACACACAACAGTGGATTGATGTTTTTTTTTTTTTTCTGAATCACAGAGGGTAAACAAATGAAAAGTTGTATCAGGACGAAAAAGACGTCTTTATGTGTGTTTAAGTAAAACAAATACAGAGAGGAAGCTGGAATGATGATAAAGTCATATCTGTAGATGATTTGGTATCTGCTCCTCAGATACAGTATGCTGTGCACAGCATGAGTTATATAAGAACATGGAGCGTAAACAGGTGAGATTAATCGAGGTGTTGCGCAACACAAACTAATAATTGAAGAATTGACTACACCAGTGGTTCTCAAATGGTGTGCTGTGGGATTTTGTGATAACCACACTTTATTATGGCAATATTCAGCTAGGCCTATACAAAAGGTTATAAAAGAATTTTTTATTGACTGTATCAGTATGGCAGCACAGTGGTGTGATGGGAGCCCCTCTGTGTGGAGTTTGCATGTTCTCCCCATGTCAGCGTGGGTTCTCTCTGGGTGCTCCAGCTTCCTCCCACAGTCCAAAGACATGCAGGTTAATTGGTGACTCTAAATTGTCCGTAGGTGTGAATGTGAGTGTGAATGGTTGTCTGTCTCTATGTGTCAGCCCTGCGATGGTCTGGCGATGGTGTCTGGTGTACCCCGCCTTTTGCCCAATGTCAGCTGGGATAGGCTCCAGCCCCCCCGCAACCTGAAGAGGATAAGCGGTTAGAAAATGGATGGATGTATCAGTATGTTGTGTGCACCCATTTCCTAATAAATAGGCAAAATCTAACTCAAAAAAATGTAATTTAATTTAAAAAAAAAAAACTTTCACAGGGAACCTATTTGTTGCTGTTTTGATGTGACACACACTTATAATTCCCATGCACAAAGCCCTGATTGGCAGCCAGTGTGAGGAATGATAACATTTAAAAAGAGAAAGCCATAAGTGGGGCAATGGATCGCTTTGTTGTGCAGAGCAAATTACAACAAAGAACCAGCAAAGACGACCTACCGCTGAAAGAAAAGAGAGACAAAGTAGACAGTATCATGAAAGTTACCTGTCTGATTTTTTCTTATTTTTATTGCCTTATATCGTGATAAGAGTGATAACACACGTTATAGAGCAGTGGTTCCCAACTGGTCCAGCCACAGGTCCAGATTTCTACTTCGTCGTCAGGTCAAGGTCCACACAGTTTAATATATTCGGCGTTTGGCCATGTCGTCGAGCTTGTTTGCTGTCTCTGTTAAGTAGCTGTCAGTTAGTCTCTCACTCTTTTAAATAAAAGCTCTGTGCTGAAAATTCACTGCACTTAAAAATAAAATATGTTTATTACAAACTGACACATTTGCGAGTCACATGAGGTCCATTCAGAATGAACATGTGACCCACTATTGGACTGCAACCCACCAGTTGGGAACCACTGCTACAGAAGCTACTGTGCACAGATATAAATACAGGTGTGCCTGGAGATTTTGGTTTGAAAATCATTGGACTCAACCACCAAAACTCTTCTTGCTTTGCCCAGGGGCCAGTTAATAAACAAACACTGGTAATATGCATCAGTATATATGATAAATAAGTTGCTTGTTTTCAAGCTTTTGACGTTTGCTGTTCTTACTCATTTCTGTAAGAGGCAAGTACCATACAGCAGCCCTGCACATCTAGGATTTGGGGATATTTGGGGCTTAACCCATACCTCTGTTGGGGGGCTCTTGTCGCTTTATCTTATAAGCAAGCTCTATTTTGCTTTTTATACAGTCTGGCACCTGATTTACATTCAAAGTACAACAAAAAACCCCAGTGTGAATCAATTTACTTTAACTGTGGCACCCGACACCCGATTCGACCGCTTATATTGTTAGGGGTCGCAGGGGGCTGGAGCCTATCCCAGCTGACACTGGGTGAGAGGCAGGGTACACCCTGGACAGGTCACCAGACTATCACAGGGCTGACACATAGAGACAGACAACCATTCACACTCACATTCACACCTACGGACAATTTAGAGTCACCAATTAACCTGCATGTCTTTGGACTGTGGGAGAAAACCGGAGCACCTGGAGAAAACCCACACTGACATGAGAAGAACATGCAGACCCCACACAGAGGGGCTCCCCCATCCTGAGTTCAAACCAGGAACACTCTTGCTGTGAAGTGTCAATGCTAACCAGAGACTAAACTAAACTAAAACAAGACTTGACTGGAACACTTGAACTTGAACTAACTAAATAACACAGAAGTATCATAGAGAATATCAGAGGTGGATTCCTGAGACTGTGGTGCAAATATTGCCCGATTATATAACTGATGTCCCAAATGGTTAGACGGTGGCATTTCTCAACGTGTCTCCTCATGTCAAGGACTGTATGACTGATTTCAGCCAAAAGCAGTTATGATTCTTGGGTCTGCTCCCACCAGATATGTGCTATCAGTGCAACTTTTTTGGGATGAACTTCATTCGATACAAAGTGCAACGATTTTTTCCAGTCGAGACTGGATATAATATTTAATTTGATAAAGTGACGGGGGCGAGGACGGGGGATGTTAAAATTGGCACTGGGCTCCCTTTTGATTCAGCACGACTTTGACTCAAGACTTGGGGATGAGTCAGTACATATTGGTTATGATATTGATCATAACCAGGGGAAGAAGGCAACTAAGAACATTTGCTCAAGTGCTGCAGCAGAGATCTGAGGTATTTGGACTTCAGTATTTCCTTCTTTTTTTTTACATTTCAGAGGAAAATATACTTTATACTGCAGTATATTTATTTGACAGCTAGAGCACTTTTCATATTAACTGTAGAAGATTAAACTAGTGGTTCCTGACCCTTTTGGCATGCCTTAAATCTAGTGTCTAGTTAGGGTCCTTTGTATCATTCATGAGTTGTTGCACCAAAGAAAATGTCTCATATTATGCTGATAATACTTCTGTACTTTTATTAAAGTAGGGTTTTAAATGCATGACTTTGTTGTAGTGGACAGAAATATTGTAACAAAAATATCTGAGTACGTCTTCCACCCCTGGATCTTCAGCCGTTTGCCAGCCGCTGTGCATCAGCACTATGTCACCTTCAGCAGGACCTGGCTTGGTGAGAGTCTGCGCAGTGCCAGCTGGCAGACTCAGCTGCTGTCGGACACCACACACAGAGCAGGACTCACCTGGAGGCTTGAGCAGATGGCAGCCTCTTCACACTTTCACAATGCAGCTCAAAGTTGCCCATACTCTGAAGTCACCAGGGTTCGACTGACACGACCGTTTGGTGCCAGACAGTTCAGTTAATGTAACGTCTCTCTCATGCAAATTGTTTTGTAAGAGAGGATTTTTGCATTAACCAAACAGCACTGGTTTGATATACAGTAGCCAGCCAGACACTGTCATTTGGCATTTGTTTGAATTGGCTCAGCCTCTGAACATGTGAAACAAGGCTTCATGAGTCCAGCAGGTTGGCAGCTGTGGTGTGTATTGTGTAAGGTGTCAAACACTGCCACCTGTTCATACTGTAAGAGTTCAAATATCATAAATTAAAGGAGCTGTGTGCGACATCCAGAACATTAATAAAGCAGCACAGCATTATTTGCTGTGTAAAGATACAGTGAGGTAATGGTGTCCAGAGCAGAGAATGAAGTCACGCTCCGTCTGAGTGTGTTGTAACTCGAGCTTCTCTGTAGGACGATAGGACAGCATGATATGTGAAAAAAAAAGCAATTATTTGGACAGATATTGTGATTGCAATATGAGTCACAGTTATAATGGGCATGGTCATTTTTGCATGTTATTTTCATTGGAAAAAAAAATACATAAATGACAATGATTCGACATTTGCTGGGGTCTGTA
Organism: Cephalopholis sonnerati; assembly: GCA_019142605.1. NCBI lineage: Eukaryota > Metazoa > Chordata > Actinopteri > Perciformes > Serranidae > Cephalopholis > Cephalopholis sonnerati. Next base: position 35,032,165 of record JAGQAX010000017.1, read on the forward strand.
TCAAACAAACATGCTCCCTCATGTCTGGAATATGATCTGTAGGCTGGGGCAGCTCTGTAGCACCACAGTGTTTTATTTATAAAGGTAAATCCTGACACAAAATCAATATCAAAAAACTGTAGTTGCATTCGGCCATATTGCTTCTTCAGTGTTTTGATTAACTGTGCCGCCCTGGTAGATGGTCCAACCATGCATGCATACTAGCACATATGAATCCCTGTGAGTGTTTCCCAGTGGCTAGCTAATTGCTGCTGCTCTGCACTGGGCACAAACGGCGGCCATTACTGATATTGGGACGGCAGTGTCATGGAAGAGTAGCTCCCATCCTTCAGTTTTCCCCCAGGTTAACAATATTAGCTCTGTCAGTACTGTTGCCATTGTTAGCGCTGTTTATGGCATGGTTGTATTAGGAGAACTGGAAACAGCCTTAAATGTGGGGCCCTGTTCATTCCTTAAGAGTTGCTCGGTGGCACGTGACGTCAAAATGGTTCAACTGCCGGATATAAAATTACCCAGATGATCTGGGGCCTCATTTATGAACACTGCGTAAGCCCAAAATGAGGCCTGAAATTGGTGTACCCCACTTCCCACGCAAAAGTTGTGATGTATAAAAACATACTTGATAGGAGAAACTTTGACACATGCTTACGAACTTTTTGGAGACCGGAAATTGGCAACGCAGATGATGAGGTGCGAGCTAGATTGTAGAAACTGTCAAATATTTTCTGGCGCATGCCACTTGTGGCTTTTGTTCCTATGTACATTTTTAGTACGGATTCTACGCATTGTTTCATAAATGAGACCCTTGGGGATTATCGGCACTGATTCTGCACTGTGCAGCCCATAGAACAAGCACATCTGCCGAGTGTGACGGAGCAGCTACCCTCTGCTGGCTGAGCAGCTAACTTCTGGTTTAGCGCTATGCTAACTTGAATGGGGATAAAGGGATTTCTTGTGGCGTATCTGGACTTTCCAAATGTTTTCAACCAAATGGATCAAATCCTGATCATGAAACAAGTCATTTCATAGGGTTTGTGATGCTAAAAAAATGTATCTACTAATTTACAGGCGTCTTTTTTGCCATGTAAGTCTATGGGAAAAGCCTTTTTGTGCTACAGAGCATCATGTAACGGATCCCGGAAATTGTAGCACCACTGTTTAGCCACTACAAAAACTGGCGTACTTCCTGGGGGTCTAGTTTATAGAGTTAGCAAAGCTAGCTGCTAGCTGCCACCTCAGCTGCCTCCATGTTGAGAGCCATATGCAAGCAATCCTGCCCCAGACTGTTTGTTGTTGTTGTTGTCTTAATATCGCATACAGCTCCTTTAAATAAATAACTCCCTACAGAAACTGATAATAAAGTTTTAACTGTACTACATTTGTTAAATTTATACTTTAGCCCAACCATGACATACTGTGTACCCCCGCTGAGACCCTGTGTCCACATATGAGGACATCACGTTTTGGGTTTACTTCACCTTATACTGAATTCCTCTTAACTCTGACCTGTTGTCCTCGTTTGTGGACGCTTTTTTGTGCCATATAGTGGCAGTAAGAGCACAATACAGTAATCCTTGTAAAAACAAGATGGCAGCCATCTCTGCCAAGTCAGTCTGCAGCCGATCCCGACACAAGGGTTGACAGGGTCCAAAACCTGATCACATTATGTGGTTGAGACTTGTTTATTTATTATTTTTTGATTAATACATTTTGTAGTTTGATATGGCAACAAATTTGACCAACTTTAGCAACATTATAAAGTACTTGTTTGAGGACATTGGGACTTGATTATCGTTGACAATGTTTAGTTTTTTAGACTTACTGAGTCCTACTGATCCAAAATAGCAAGGAGAAAATAAGAATGCATACCAAACAAAAAATCAGGTCTCAGGAGGAGATAACATCACAATAAAAAACACTAGTGTCAGTCCAAATAAATGTCCCTGTGGGGGAATGACAGGCTTGACATTGTCCTCACAGAGAATAAAGTAGGCAGGACACACACTCACAGGTTCATAGATCTGACAGAGTAAATGTCCCACAGTGACTTTTTGAAGCACGTTTCTCATCCAGCCCAAAGACTCAGACACACACACCTGGGGCAGAGGTGAGGCAGATCAATGGTCAGCACAGGCTCGATGTTTTCCACAGCTGACCCACGTGACCGCCCCAATAAATACAGAGAGAGCACGGCGGCGGTAACACTGTTGTTTCCCACCTGCAGGCTGCGTGTATCCGTACAGGGAGGACGCGTCGCGTCCAAACTCCTTGGCACAACATTAATACACTTCAGTCTCTTGTCTCTTGTCTCTGTGGCTCCTCCCCGCACTGATTAAATGCCCGCTCGGCTCCTCAGCCTGCGACAGTTGAAGGCAGCCGTGTCAGAGGAGCAGTAAGGTTGGACTTTCATCCTCCTAACAGCGAGCAAACAGCTGAGTTTTTTTTTTCTTTCGGGCACCCTCTCCATCCAAGAAGCCTCAGCTATGAAGACCATTCTTGCTGCATACTCTGGCGTCCTCAAAGGTAAGAACATGGGCTGCAACCAGCAAACAAACAGAGGTGGTCAAACAAATCAGGGAGTCGATATCAAAGAGGTCAGAGGGACAGAGGGACAGGGACAGGGACAGAGGGACATGGGTGACACAGCACACGCCAAGTGTTTTATTCAGTGTGCAGCACTTTGTGCCATCAGTTTTACAAAGTGCCATGAAATTAAAACTTAAATTGATTTAAAAATATGACCAGCATTAATGTGACAGAAATGATTTTAGAGGAATACTACTGAAATGCAACAGGAAAACAATAAAAATGCAGAATTTTCAAAAGAAAAATATATTTTTTTCTTTTTTAAAATAGTCAAAACTGTTTAAAAAAGCAAGTCTGGGTTAAAAAAAAAGTCATATTATCCCTGGTTTGTACTAAAAACACTGTATGTTCCAGGGCTAAACTGAGGACCCCTGACTAAGTGGCATGTTTTATGGAAATTTCATATTATATTTAATGCAGAACAATAACAGCTGATGAACTGTACAATTAATCCAAAGGCTTAACTGCAGGGAGTTTGTGTAAAAAGAGCAATTTGGATGAATTTCAAACACACTTTTCTTGTGAACATTCCATCAGAGATTAATTTTACTGATATTTGTAAAACCTCTTAATGCAATTCTCTGTATTATAATTATAATAATAATTATTATCAACAACCCAACACACTTAAAAGGCTTATTTTTGGAGAAATTCAATGTTGTCCTCTTTCTTTTGCTTGGCCTGGTCCTCTTGGCTCTTAGGTTGGTTCAGCTGTGTACTTTGTAATGCAGGATGAGGCTGTTCGGCAGAGCGAGAAGGCTCTGTGAATTTAGATCGTGTTCAGGTCTTCACCGTGCCCCCTGAGATTTTTAATATATATATATATCTTTAATAATTTAAACTTGAAAATAACAATTTCATTCAGTTTTCTTCGCAGAGAAGAATACAGTGCTGAAATATAAGCCTGTTTTATATATGTTTTCTAAGGTTTTCTTATACTCCAAAAATCAAGACGGTCTTGTGACAGCCTGTGAAGCTTTTGTGAACCCTAATTGGGGTCTGGACCCTCAGGTTGGGAACCAGTGTTCTAGCTGACATTAAAGGGGATTAGAGGAGCATATATTTACTACTGATGTCATTTTTAATGTGTTTTACTGCTGTTGATGCCACTGTTTCCAAGTTGGGTGCTAAAAAATCCTCTGTTTAATGTGCAGCTCAATTTTGCATTTTTCTGTCGTTGAAATGTTTCGAATTTATGCTGAATGGAGGATTATTTGTTTGTCTGAGATGAGAATTCATGATTTCTTCTGGGGAAATGGATGAACTTTTAAGAGAAGCAGGCTGTTCTGGTAAAATAGTACAGAGACTGTGGGCTGTTATCCCCAGTATGTAAAGCTGAAACAACTACCTGCAACCAATAACTCTCTCAGTGTACGTATGGGAATGTCGGTGTTACTATAAGATGGACTTAAAAAAGGTGAACTTATCCTTTAACTCGACTCTGCAGCTGTAAATGGGGCTAGCAGGGCAGTTTCATAATGATAAAGGGAGTGTAGCACATTTCCTGAAGCTGAACATTGAAAGGAGCAGGATGGTTTTTGACTGACAGCTGTTGCTTCATCTGCAGTGTTTGTACACCTCTCTGTCTGGTGACCAGTTCGATCTGGCTCAGAGATAACATACTTTAAGTGGGCAGATTCAGCCATGAGCGGGTCACCATTTATATTCCCGACCCACTCTCTGTCCCCCTCCATCGGCCGCTGGCACTGATTCAAGCAGGGATAGCCTTGAAGGCGTCATAGCATCACAGTTAAAGGTATTACCACCTGCAGCGCCGTGCTGGGTTATTTTCAGTCTGCACAGATGGGATTAGACAACGGTGTTTTTCTGGAGGGAAGCTCTCCTTCTTATTGGCTCTCAGTGCTATGAGCTTGAGTAGCCTCAGATGCTCTTAATGTGTCCGTCATGCTCCCTCGGTCTCGTCACATGTAGCTGCATGGCTTCACTTTCATGGGCTGGCGACTGAGAAGAGCTGGTGAGTAGCTGAGGTTGTGCAGATTTAGGGCGGCTCGGTTGTGTTGTCAAATGAGAACTAGAACCACTAGGAATGTGTTAGCTCCTGTAACTGTGTCTTCAGTAATCCCTCCACATGGATGTTTGACTTTTCTGATAAAACACTCCTTTCATTGTCTCATGTTTTGTCCCCAGGCACCGGCTCCAGCATCCTCTCCGCCCTGCAGGACCTGTCAGTGACTTTTTGGCCCTGCAGATCCAAAATGGAGAAGCATCTGCAGGTCATCTCGGTGCTGCAGTGGGTCGTCAGCTTCTTAGCCATGGGTGAGTGAGTGAGTGTGTTGGTGTGTCAGAGGCGCTGCTGTGCATTTCACTTAAGCTGCAACAAAGCGAGGAAACCGAGAAGATTTAGCATGTAGGCTCATTAGCGTCATGGTAAGGAGGTCAGGTCTCTGACCTGCACACATGCTTGTTCCTGAGCCCTGATTGCACTCCTAGCCTTTAACTGAATATTTTAACCTTTAATTTAGCCCATAATTTTAGGTGATTTGTCAGTGATCTCTATTCAAGTACTTGATACAGTCTCTCCTCTCTCCTCCAGGGGCTGCCTGCACTGTCCTACTCGCCTACATGTTCTGCACTGACTGCTGGCTTATTGCCGCCATTTACACTGCCTGGCTCATCGTTGACTGGAACACCCCGAAACAAGGCAAGGCCATGTCGTTGAGCTAGTTTGCTGTCTCTGTTAAGTAGCTGTCCGTTAGTCACTTAATTTACAGCAGGAAACTGCACTTTAGAATAAAAGCTCTGTGCCGGAAATTCACTGCTCTTCAAAATGAGGTGTCTTTTTCACAAACTTCACACGTTCGCGAGTCTCTTGCGGTCCATTCAGAATGGATCACGACCCACCAGTTGGGAACCACTGGCATAAAGCACAGCACTATGCCACAGTATTGCCTCACAGTGCCTCGAGCATGCATGTAATTGAAGAGCTTAAGGATTTGATAGTGCAGGAACAATTAGTCAATCAGCAGAAAATTAACTGACAATAGTTGTGATAATAGAGCAAGTAAAATTATATTAATTGGATTCAGCTTCTCATATGTGGGGGTACATTTTATATTGTTAATAAAGGAAACTATTATTGCAGCCTGATAAGAGAAGCAGAAGTTACCTCAGGCTCTGGATGGCCTTTTTACATTTTGTTCCCGACATCTTTTAAACAAAATGATTCATAATGGAATGGTAAAAAAAAGTTAGTATAATGGTTGCAGCTGTAGTTTTGATGTAATGAAGCGATTTCTGATCTGTAATGTCCTCCTCAGGCGGCAGGAGGTCCTCTTGGGTGAGAAGCTGGACAGTATGGACGTATTTCCGAGACTACTTCCCAGTGAGGGTAGGTAACTCTGTCGGTTTCTTGATGTACCTGATGCTAATTTATCCAACCCCAACCTTTAAAACTCTAGAGAACAGCTGAGGTATGGAGACACCAGATGTCAACCAGAACCACAAAAAAAGGTGCACAGCTTTATGTATTTTGTCACACGAAAAATACCCTGACTTCTTATAACCTTGCTTAGGAGAGTCAGTATTGTATGATTTAGCCAGTGCATCGATTTCCAATCATGCAAAGGTTTGCTGATAAGCTTATCAGGGGTGGATCAGGTATCAGCTGTCTGCTCCATGCTGCTCCTTGTCCCGTGTTGATTGTGATGAGTGCTTGACGTGAGTTGGGACTTTTAGACTTTGTCCTGCCTGATAGGCCAAGGAGCAGTGTTAAGCTTGTTTTCCGCACTGTATTCCATCTTTAGATGAGAGGACAACCCTCGGTCAGGGTGTAGGAGGAAGCCTTATCACAAAGTGCATGCAGGGGAATGCACACTACTGTCGCTGTCACTGAAGAAACCAAAAGTCAGGGGTGGAGTGGGTTACGTGTCCCTTATGACTCAGCCAGCAATCACAGGATTTTATTGAGTCATCATCACTCTTATAGACTAGAGCTGCAAAAATCTGTTGAACAATCAGTTTGTGGATCGCCACAAAAATAATCTGCAACTACCCTGATTATTGATCAATAATTTTTAATCATTTTCCAGGCAAAAATGGCACACATTTACTGGTTTGGCTCTCTTATAAGATGATTCGCTGCTTTCCTATATGGCAAATCATTGTAAACTGAGTATCTGTGGGTTTTGGACAAGTGGTTGAACACTTAATGATGTCTTATCTGAAGCAGATATAATTTTATGCACATTTTTTGTGTGGTATTTTATAGACAAAACAGTTCTTTAGTTATTAGTTGCAGCCCTTATACTGATAGACAGATAGTCTTATCAATATTGTTCTTGCCCCTGTTAGTGTTGTCACATAAAACAGAGTTAATCAGTGTAAAAAGATACAGGATTGAATGTTTGTTAAATCAAATCCTTGCTCCCGACAGAATGCAAACGAAACACAGCTTGTTTATCCCATTATTTCTTTAATTAATGTTTTATGTGTGATATCAGGGAGTGTAAGACATCCACTCTTTTCCGAGGTGTTGACGAGCTTATCTACTGTTCAGAGTTGCAAAAAGAAAGGAGGGTTGTCTTTGAGGACATACTCTCTGCAGCTGAACTTTGTTCATCTTATTGATCTGCACAGTTTGTTCTATGTATTTGTCTCAATGGGTTGATGAGATCATTCTTTTGTCACCCAGACGCTCGACGCCAGCTGACATTTCTCTTATTTTATTCTCAATATTGCAGCAAGACATAAATTGGTCAACGTTTTTTGCTGTTGTGCAAAGTTTTCAGTCAAATGTTGAAATGTTGGTTATTAGCTTCTGACAGGCTGAGTCCAAGTAGTTGAAAGGTTATCTGTTGCAATAGAGTTAAATAAATCAGTCAAGGGTGCATTAAATGAATCTACTTATCTGCAGGGGCATTGACAGATAGTAGGGTAAGCGTTCTCTATCTATCACGAACATATGACTATTATTTATGAGTTGGAAGCAGTGTGGTCAAAGTCCGAACCAGCCTTAAAATCAGAGTGAGGACTATAAAAAGTCTGAAGTGTTACGTGGACGTTTGCAAGTCTTCCTCAGCACTAGAAACAAAGACTCTTCTGTAATATTAATGCTTTTATCGGCCACGTAAATACAGACAGTGGCAGAATTTCCATCTTAGTATTACGTGACTTCAGTGCTGCATTCGACACAGTTGACCACAACATAATAGTGGATGGACTGGAAAACTGTGTGGGGCTTTCTGGCACAGTATTACACTGGATTGAATCATGCTCAAAGGACAGTAACTACTTAGTGTTTATACACAATTACTGATCTGGGGCTGAATATGAAGCCAACACGGAGGTGTCAAAAACTGCAATTCCTTGAGTGGCTTCAAAGTCAGCCCCCTTAAGCCCCCTTGGTAAAATGGCCAACTCTACGGCAAAAAAAACAGCCTGTTACAAAAAGCTGTTTTGGTCTGTAAAGCTAATTTTCGCCTTCATGACAACTGTACGAGGGCTGAATTTGTATGTAACTCATTTGTTTCAATTTTTTGAAGGCCTAAAGTTATGCATAATTAAAGGCATGGCTGCTTTGAGTGACAGGCTGTTTGCAGGCTCTCAGTTAGAAGCCCCCTCGCTCCTCCTCAGCTCCACCCTTTCATCCAAATATGACCGCTTCTGACTCCCCAAATCTAAGATGGCAACGGCCAAAATGCCAGGCTTCAAAACAGGAGTCTACCGTCAACCAATGGGTGACATCACAATGCCTACGGCCGTTATTTTTATACCGTCTGTGGTCTGAGTGGACCAAAATGTCATGTGGAGTTCCTCAAGGCTCCATTCTGGGGTTTCTTCTGTTTAACATCCACATGCTTCCACTGGATCAGATTATCGAAAACAAATAAATATGGGCATTATGATCCAATACAAGCACTGAGTAAGTGCCTTAAACAAATCAACGATTGGGTGAGCCAGAACATTCTTCAGTTAAACAGAGACAAAACAGAGGTAGTTGTTTTTTGGAGGCAAGGAGGAACAATTAAACGTCAGCACTCAGCTTCAGTTGGCTAAAAACCTCAGACCTGAGCTTCACAGCCACATTGAGACAACAACATAGTCACGTCCCCGTTGGTCCTACTGTAAGCCCATTACATCTGCCACGCCAGCCAGGTGGACTCCTGCCGGGATCTTGAATGCGATCTCCTTTGCTAATGTGGTTATGCAACGGTTGTGTTTGACTAGCTGCACAGGAGGGAGCTCTGTGTACACATGCTGATGTGTTTAAACCTACAGTGCAGACCAGAGCTCAGAGATTCTGCTGTTTTACAAGTTCAACATGAAACCAAGAGGTTAAAATAATGCTGAATATTTAAAGCTGTACTTTACTGCTGCCAGTGCAATATACATGTACAACATATACTGTATAGCGGGTCAATATTTTACGACTGTGCTCAGACAGAGGAGAGGCTTGTCAGGTTCCAGCTGATAAGGATGTCCTAGTTCTACTAAAACACAACTCGTGTCCCCAATTAATATATATGCAGCATGAAGCATGTTAACAAAGGAAAAATATACATACACATGCATGTACATCTAAAAATGAAGCTACAGTATAAATACATTGACTTAAAATTGAATAAAAGGCAGCAGTCACATATATGCTTTGTGACATAGAACACCTATTTACATTATAAGTTAAGGTAATGTCATTTGCTCGTTTTAGTTATTGCATGGTCAAAACAGGACACACTGCTCTCCTACAATGCACAAAGGAATCATAGCAGCTTCTTACAGATGGAGAAAAATCAGACTAGCTGTGGAGGGTGGTGAATCAGGTCTAGGAACACCTGAGAAAACAAACATAGCTTTAATTCCTCTGTGTCTTTGTGTTTGACTGGCCGTGATGTTCTAAAGTCACAGTTTGATCACCTGTCTACAGTCTAAGTATTGTGTCATTTTCAATTACAAATAAATGACATATAGTCTTTGGTTCCAGCTTTCCATACATGAGGATTTGCTTCTTTTCTATTTTTAAAACTGAATGTAAATTGAACATTTTTGATGAAGACAAAGCAGGTGAGGGTATCAGGAAACTGTGGAGGGCATTCTCGACTTTTGTCTTACATTTTATAGACCAGTGGTTCCCAACTGGTCTAGCCCACAGGGTCCAGATTTCCCCTTAGTCATTAGTTCAAGGTCCACACAGTTAAATGTATTCAGCAGCATACTTGCATTTGGTCTTGTCATCAAGCTAGTTTGCTGTCTCTGTTAAGTAGCTGTCTGTCATTCACTCACCCTACAACAGGAAACGTCACTTCGAAATAAAAGCTTGTGCTATAAATTCACCGTACTTCAAAAATAGAGTGTTTTTTTACAAACTCCACATGTTTACACGTCACTTGTGGTCCATTCAGAATGGACCCACAGCCCACTTTTGGACCGCGACCCACGGGTTGGGAACCACTGTCAGAGACCGAGCAATTTATGAATCAATCGATCCAGAGGAGAGATCAATAATGAAGACAATCAGTAGTTGCAGCTGGAGGTGATCCGAATACTCAGACGAAACGAGTATCCAGATAATGTACTTCAAATGTGTCAATATCTGTACTTGTGACGGAGTAGAATCCTTATTTGGTTAGCTGAGTTTAGTCTTTTACTCTTGTGATTAAAAAATGATCTGACGCTCAAATGCTTTTAAGACTTTAATAATAAATAATAAATGTAGCTACTTCTGATCAACCCTTATCAGTTTCAGGTAAAGTAACAACTTCCAGTTAGGTCCCACCCACTTCCAGTTTAAACTCCGCCCATTCCGATTACAAGTACGGATATAAATATAGATACAGATAATTTAGTTAGTTGAGCAGATACAAATACAGATAATGGTGTACTGGCTCATCCCTAGTTGCAGCCAACAACATGCAGAAACATTTTGTCATCGTAGTATATATAACGGTAAGTATGTTTCATCGCAGTGGTTCCCAAATGGTGGGTCGCAATCTAAAAGTCGGGTACAGGTCCATTCTGAATGGACCGCAAGTGACTCGCGAACATGTCAAGTTTGTAAGAAGCACACTTTAATTTTGAAGTACAGTGAATTCTGCCACAAGCTTTTATTTTGAAGTGCAGTTTCCTGTAGAGTGTTTGAATGACCAACAGCTACTTAACAGAGACTGCAAACCAGCTGCATGACATGGCCAAACGCAAGTATGACGCTGAATATGTTAAACTGTGTGGATCTTGAGCTAATGACTAAGGAGACATCTGGACGCTGTGGCTGGACCAGTTGGGAACCACTGATTTTTATAGTACACTAACTGCACTAAACACTGAACTGTGTTACCAAGAGCTTTACACAAAACAAACAGGGATGAAATTAACCAGGCAGGAACCAATAAATCACAAAGCATGAGATTAAAATATACTGTAATTTATGACGAGTGTTTGTTATGGAGCTGGTTAGAACAGCTTCTGCTCTTAAAGCCCTTCAGCCATATTTGCTACTAACATGACATCTCTCCGATCAGCTGTTCCCGGTCTAGCAGTGCGCCCCTCATATGGAAATCAGCCTCACACTGCTCCTCTTTGTGCTCTTGTCCTCCAGCTCATTAAAACCCACAACCTGCTGCCCAGCCGGAACTACATCTTCGGCTACCACCCTCACGGCATCTTCTGCTTCGGTGCTTTCTGCAACTTTGGGACAGAGGCCACGGGCTTCTCTAAGAAATTCCCGGGCATCAAGCCTTCCCTGGCAACCCTGGCGGGGAACTTCCGCTTGCCTGTCCTGCGAGACTACCTCATGTCAGGAGGTGAGACGAATTGAGAAGCAGTGGAGTCTCATTTGAGTCCTTAAAAAGACTGATAACTGTATCTGTGCGGGGAGCCGACCTTTGTCCTGTTGCACAGCTGAAACAGCTTCTGTTTACTTGGATCTGCTGATTGATAGAGCTTTAGCTGTTCTGTTCTGAAGGGCTGTTTGCTGTTCAGCCTTACCCATAGATACTGTGCATACTCTCATAAGTTACTATAGGTTATTGTACATGTAGTTTCGAAAGGCCTCATTGGTAAATAGCCCGCGTAGAACTTTCTCTGTGACCCTTTTTTTGTCATAATGTGTAACGCAACAGTCTTCTCTACAAAATCTCTGTAGTTTTGAGACAACGTTTTTATTCTCAGCTGCATTAAGTCAGATTCTGCAGACTGCTAAACATGATTTGTTTACTTCTATGTTGGTGCTAGACTTGTAGGTTTTACTGCAAAGCATTGCATCAAGTACAGTGAGTCTAAAAAGACAATGTTGTACAATATGTGCAGCCACATATAATAGGAACAGGAAGATGGAAACATGCCTCTTGTGCATTGCTTCTTTGCGGCAGTTTAAATCATCTTTCCACATCTCTTTATCCCTCTCAGGTATCTGTCCGGTGAACAGGAACTCCATCGACTACCTGCTGTCGCGTAACGGGACGGGAAATGCTGTGATCATCGTCGTTGGAGGAGCGGCGGAGTCTCTGCAGTGTGCACCTGGCATGAATTCTGTCACCCTGAAGAACCGGAAAGGCTTTGTGAGGCTGGCCTTACAGAAAGGGTGAGCTGGCAGCACAAATACTCGCAGTCAAGGACACGTGCAGTTCCAGCGACTAAACAAAGCCTTGACGAAATCAGATTTGAACATGAAAATGTCACTCTCAGGGCTGTAGTGACTCATTGGAATGATTAAACCCTGGATTATTACTCACAGAAAGGTTGAAAATTACCTCACAGAGAGCATCACCAAATCTTTTATGAATGTGCAGTGTTGTGCCTCAAAGCTTGGAGCTGCTCGTGGCACGCAGTGCCCTTTTGGGCAGTGTGTGAGCTGGCATTGGGCTGCACTCAGCCATGCATTAATCACTATAACAAAGTGTATTACAAAAGGAGGTGGACCCGGTTTGTCTAGTTAACCCAAACAAGCCTGATTCCCTCTGTAATATAGCTGTGGATTATCTCGGGGTGCACCTCAGCCAAAGGAGCTTAGAACTTGCTAGAAGAGACATGCAGTTATGCAGAACTTCAGTCATAACAGCCAAGAAATAAGCTTCAGCTGTGAATTGAGGTCACTTTGGCTTCAGTTTCTGGAGCTTTTACAGCTTTGTTTTGATGCTTATAGAATAAGATCGAGTCAAAAAACAGTTAAATAATGACAAATTTATCATAAAGGCCTCAATTGCTTGTGTTTTGTCCGAAGTAGATATGCTTACAGTGTATGGAATTTTCTGCATCACAAAATAATGTTTATTTTTTGCAACATTTTGTTTTATTTCTGATAAAATATTGGAGAGTTTCTTCTCTTCAGCCCTTGAAGAAACATTAAATCAAATGAAATCAAATCAAATGGTGTGAGGAGGTAGACATTGCTCTGTGTAGTGCTCACAGCTCACAATAATATGTAACCTTTGATGAGAGGTCATGAGCTTACTTTGTGTTATTGTAGATGATGCACTGTGCAAGGATTGGTTAATGAAAATGTATGAAAACATCTGCAAAGACTAATTATTTTGAGCAGTAATGAAAGTAAGAGTTCTAAAAAGTTTTCTGGTTCCGAAAGATTTCTCTGAAAATGTTTAGGCCACTGGTCAAATGTCAAATTTCGAACACAGCTCCAGGTTTAGGTAGATTTAATATCAATCCAGAAAGTCCCCTGATTACATAAACGCTTTCATAACTGTTATATGTAGCGAGACAAAAGCTTGGCTGTTCACCAACAATAACGCTGAACACAGGCCCACACAAAAAAGAGAAATGTCTGTGATTTCGCAACTGCAAACTACAACAGTCTGCCTACGTGCTAATTATCACCACCTACTGATTCATGACAGTCGTCACGTTGCTTACACGAAACCACAACACATGCAACTTTGCTTTGGATGTTTTTGTTCTTCTATGGCAGCTGAAGTTGGTCTGTCACTGGCATAGAGACATACATGTTAAATATATTAAATCATATTTGCTTATGACAGATGTGCCATGCTTTAAAGTGAGTGCCAAGCCGGTAGATTTAAAGATATGATAGCGGCAATAAAGTTATCAAGGCATATAATTAAGGTCGTGTTAACAATGGCATAACAAGTCTGCAAGTATTGGTATCGCCCTACAGCAGCAGTGCTTTTGTAAATCTGGAATCCTCCTCTGTGTTTCCTCAGGTCTGACCTGGTTCCAGTGTATTCCTTCGGAGAGAACGACGCCTACAAGCAGGTGATCTTTGAGGAGGGGACCTACTGGAGATCTCTCCAGAAGAGGTTACAGAAGCTCTTAGGCTTTGCCCCGTGCCTTTTCCATGGATGTGGCCTCTTCTTTGGCAACTCCTGGGGCATTGTGCCTTACGGCAACCCTATCACCACCATAGGCAAGTTTGTCTGTTAATGTTTATATAGAGTGGCTTAGAAAGGTACACATCAGGGTTATCTTTATAAATGTCAACAATACTGTATTTTAGTACAGTTGATTACAGGTAACAGATTAACAGGACATACGAGTCAGAGTTCAGGGTTTTTTAAAGGGGAACTTCACCCAGAAAATAATAATTTGTGTATTAATTACTCACCCAGTGTTACGTTTAATTAGTGAAGAAAACATGTCTTGCCTCCACGGTGAGTGGAGTGTCCAAAAACAGAAAATTCATGACGAATTAGAGTAAATGTGGACCATGTTTAACAAAATGAAACTATATCAAAGCCTCAGTTTACAAACTCTCACACAATGCGTACAGTATATTTCAATTCTAGTTTATGCAGGTGTATGCTCAGTACTTCCCAAACACACTCTGTTTTTCTCACATACCTCCATGGTGAGCGAAGAATCCAAAAATGGAGAAAATTCTTAATAAAGTAGAGTAAATGGGGGCCATTTTTAAGAAAAGCATAACTATATCAAAACCTCCGTTTACGAACTCTCATTGCAACTTGTACAGTATATTCCACGTCTCATTTATGCAGTTGTATGCACAGTACTTCCCAAACACACTCTTGTTTTTCTCGCATGCCTCCATAGTGAATGAAGAATCCAAAATCACAGAAAAATCTTTGTCTGAATTTATTCAGTACTTCCCAAATACATACATTTTCCGCTAAAATCTCACTGTTCAAAACACTCTCGCACAAACAGTCTCACACAAACGAGTATCTTACCTGGGCAAATGCCTGCGTAATGAAAAGCATAAGGAGTGTTCAAAGGCATATACTATGTTTAGGAGAAATGCATGTGTTTGGGAAGTACTGAACATACAACTGCATAAATAAGACTTTGAATATACTGTAGGAGTTGTGTCAGAGGTTGTAAACTGAGGTTTTGATATTGTTTTGCTGTTGTTAAACATGGCCCCCATTTACTCTAATTCAATTCTAATTTTTGGATTCTTTGTTCACCTTGGATGCATGCAAGAAAAACATGTTTTTTATATGACTTTAACGTAACACAGGTCAAGTGATTGATATACAAATGATCACTTTGTGGGTTAGGTATTCCTTTAATGGTCAACACTGATTCTTCTATCAGTTTCAACCCAAATTTGTTTGATGAGTTCTTTGTTTTAATCCTCTCCTGTTCTCTTACAGTTGGGGAGCCAATCACAGTGCCAAAAATTGAGGATCCAACTGACGAAATGGTTGATATGTACCACGGAATGTACATCAGGTCCCTCCAGTGCCTTTTTGACAAGTACAAGACCCGCTTTGGCCTGAAAGAGAGCGACATCCTGTGCATCCAGTGAAAGGACGAGGGGGGCCCCTGTCGAAGCTCTGAACTGTGACAGTATCTTCAAACCCCTCCGCCCACCTTCCCCACCCTGTCCCCGTCCAATCTTGGTGCCCGATTTGGATTATCTCTGGACTGCAAAACTCTACACATGAGCACGTTTGCTCAAGAAACCTTTGCTCTCTGCATCGTTTCACAAACAGACACACACACACACACACACACACACACACACACATACACAGGCTTACAGTCGTTCCTTCTCAGGAAATGGCAGGTTTGAAGAATAGTCACCTCTCCCTGCTGCTGTAGTCAGGTTGGACAAAGTTATACCTAATCCCACATGAAAAACTGTGCCATTGTTGTTTTGTTTTTTCAATTTCTCAGTGAAGGCATCAAGTTTGGGCTGTCGTATCAGTGCAGAGGGGGGTGAGCTCCACTAGATGGAGCTGGAAGGTAACATGCAGGACTCCAAAGAAGTGCCAATGCTTTTGCTGTCTTTCACTCATGCAGCCATGTAATTGTCCCTCCCTCTTCAGGATCCTGATGTATGCTAAATGCACAAACAATGCAAATGGAAGATACCACTTCATTCTCGGGGTAATAAGCCCAAAAGTTTAATTGAGCCAAAGACCTATGCTGTCCCCACACATGCATGTATTTCTACTGTATGAAAGCCCAAAGTGAAGGAATTCTACAGGGTGGATTTATATTGTGAATGCACAGAACATGTGTGCCTGTGATTGTATAATGCCATAAAGTATTAATTGTATTCTATAGAGAGGAACAAGCCTATTTTTGGGCTTGTCCCTCAATGAATATTTCTGATGCACTTTTTGTATTGCTGATTACCTTCTGAGGTTTTTGTGCCTTTGGTATGAGATTTTTTTTTTTTCAAGACAGTCATTGTGCTGCTTGGCTTGATTTCCCTTTCTTGTCCTACTGGTGTTCAAGTCTGGATGGGTGTGTTTTGTCTATGCAACAAAAACGACAGAGATGTCTTGTATCAAGTGAAGACTTTGAGCTGCAGCTGAAGAAGATGAAGGGATGAGGATGTGGGTGAAAATCCTGATGTTTGATTCCAGCATACAGTGGGTCTCTTTGTAACTGTGTCATGGGTGATAATTGAAAAGGAAGGGATTGTACCGGTCTTCTTACTGGTATTATGTTATGTTGAAGGGTGTCACTGGTACTTTTGTAAAATAAGAGTAAGTAAGTGTAGCATATATCCTAGGAATTATCAAAGTAAGTACGCCTGTGTCGTGTTGATGAGCATGAAGATGGGCAGTAAATTATGAGATTGTCATTTGAAGAGCAGTTTTCCTCTGGTTTCACCATCGTGCCTTCTTATAAAGGGCAGTGTAAGCCATGTGCAATAAACTTGCAAGAAATAAACAGCGAGACCTGTCGATATGATGAATGGCATCACCTGTCTGCCGATATTTAAATTAAACTTTTGTATGTTTTCAGAAGGAGACGTGTGTTCTTGTGTGCTGTTTTCGGAAACGCTCCCCCATCACTTAGACATACATTTTAATGCTACATCTTTATCTCAAAGACATCCATTATTTCTTTATGATTTCTTTGAGGCTATTGTGGGACAAACATGTTCAAGCTTATTCGACATTGCATACTTAATTGTAAAGATTAAGGCCTAAACACACTAATGTATTGCTGTTAAATTCATCATATATCAAACTATCTGACAGTATCATATGTACAGTATTTGGCAAAGCATTTATTTACTTACTCATTAACAGGAGACCAAGGTTTGTCAAGATTTGGTGGAAAAAGCATCCAGATTCTGAACTTTAAGGGTGATGTCGGTATTTTCCAACCTGGAAATAAACAAAATAGTCATACAGCAGGTAGACAGACATAAAAAAAACCCAACAGGTTACTAAAGGAAGCATGAAAACTGAAAACACCATATAATGATTTGATTTACACGTCCAAAAAGGATTGGGAAGAAGTACAAACTTATTCATTCCCACCCCTTCTTCATATATTAATAGTCAATTATGTAGCTATAAAGGTGTACAATAATTAATTTTAGACCTATTCTAATATTTTAAATTAATTACCAATAATATTTGTCTTCCTGTACAATATACATAATTACAAAAATACTTAGAAAATAGAAATTCATATCTATACCTTATTAAAAAAATCTCGTCTTTCTATCCTTATCCAATCATGGCAGGTATGTTTTGCTTTGTCAAACTATGCACATATACACAAGCTATGTGTGTATACATACTCACACATACACATACATACACAAAACTGATGGCAATAAATAAAGAGTAAACACCTGCTGATAGTCAAACACCTTCATCATTCTCATACCTTGTGAAAATCATCTCTTTATACCTCTTTTTAAACTGGTTTATGTTCAGACATTTCTTGAGCTCCACATCCAGATAGTTTCACTCCACAGATAGAAATACAAAAACTTTTTCTTGTCGTACGCACAGACAGAGTCTGCAGAAGGAAGCAGCAAAAAAAGCTGCAATGTAATCACTTGGGGCATATGTTGCACCTTTAATTTACGTCTACTTAAAGTGCTTGTTTTTGCCACTGACAGGCTCATGTTGTTATAAGTATCTGGCAACATTATGGAAAGGATCCCGACAGAGTAAGATCCTTTTTGTTGAACCAGAAACAGCCCTACAATTGCAATCTCCAGTCCTACCAGACAAAATAAAACTCACAAAAGTGGTCTTGGGTCATCTTTCCACTGTTCCAACAATTAGCAACTCTGCTTTGGTTTAAATAAGTCCTTAATTCATCCAGTTAGATGTAAGAATATGCTGGCTTTATACATGCTAAAATTCTGGTTTATTTTAATGGAGTCTGGTGGGTTTGGCACTAGTTTTAAAAAGGATCTTACGCTTTAACAAAGAGGTCAGCTTCTGTAGGGATGTTTTTAATAATGTGAGACACATAAAATAATAATCGAGCCTCTTAGTGGCAAAAACAAGCACTTTTAGTGGACATAAATTGATGGTGTATAATTGCCCCAATGTGATTTCAGTGCAGCCTGTTTTGCAGCTGCTGACCCTGTTGCATAATACTGAACCTGGAAAACAGGGTCCAGGTTGGAAAATAATGAAGCTACCCTTGAGGTAAAACCATAGTGTAAAAAACACTGTTAAAAGTAACGGTCCAGCACTGAAAAAGCCAGGCTACTTAAAAGTACAGGAGTATTTTTAAGGCAGTGAGCTTACTTTTAAATTTTAAAAGTAAAAGTATTCATTGTGTAGAGTGTTTTACTGCACAGTTTTACATTAGATTAGATTGATTATTAATGCATTAACATGTTAACAGAATTTTGTTTTTGCAGTTGGTCAAGTTAGAACCAATGTGTTCAAGTACACGTATAAATATGAAGTAGAAGACAATGTAAACTTTCAAAAGAGCATGAAACAGGCCACTACTGACAAGAAAATGTGGAGTATAAAAATGTATATGTTAGGACAAGTTGATAGCAGTGTCAGTGGCTTTTAAAAAGCTTATTTAGTACACCTACAAGCCATTTACCTAACCATGCAGGGTCTGTTTGAAATACACAAGACAGGGCATTCCTAAGAGCAGAAAACAATCAATAACCTACTTTTTGTAAAGTCCAATAACCCTGTGGAAACTGGCTGATGCTGCCCCCTGATGGCTGCTTCATATTCTGCAGTCAGGGTGATAAGGCTTACACAAACCATTCACATTCAACTATGCAGCACTGGTAGAAAGTAAAGTACTCGAGTATAATAACAATTTTGGGGTACTTGTGCACGAGTATTTTCACATTTCAGTACTTATATTCTATAACATTTCAGATTGAAAGACTATACTTGCACACTACATTCAACTGCCATCTGGTGTTACATTGCAGTCACATTTTACAAACAAAACATGATCAGTCAATGAAAATATTATAGACTGTCACAGTAAGTAGTAATTGGCTAATTAGCTCCACGCTGACTGCAACATTAGCTACATTATAATGCTGCTTAGAAGTTAACATGCATCAATAATAACAATAATACATTAAAGCTCAATATATATGCAACCCTCAAATTTATAATTTGCATTGAGAGATTTTTTTGATCATTGCTGATTATAGGCTTTTGTACTTTTAGTTAATTTTGCAGAACTTGTTTTGGAGTATTTTTACACAGTGGTATTACTACATTTCCTTAAGCAAGAGTCACAGTACTTCCTCTGTCCATGGGATCCAGGGGGCCTCCTAAGGTCCTTTTGCTCTCCCCAGCTGCTAGATGAGGAATAATTTCATGTAAAAGTATTATAAATAGAGAGCAAAGTTTGGACATAACTGAAGCCGCCCCTTTTATCCGCTGCTGGTTAATGGCCTAATGTTTGTGTACTTGGAGATCTGTGACATAAGGATGAAGAAAGCCCTGGGATAGCTATTGCATAATAAATTTAAATATATTTCGTCACTTTTTGTACTGGTCTTACTGGAGATTAGAGCTGGGAAACTGTCCGACCACCATTTAACTGTCACCTGCATGTCACGCTGTGCTCTGCAATTTCCTTATATTTTGCAGCTTTGACAGATTTCAACGGACACCCGCCCCTTCCTGAAAGATAAACAGATGAATCAACCAATAGGAGCACGGGTTTTCAGTAGCAGGCACCGCCTTTACATGACGGACGTCCCACTCAGCCAATCAGCAGCCTCGATGTCGCGCCTCCCAACCGGAGACGGATTTCCGAAACCAAGTGTAGCAAAATAGCCTGTACTTTGTTTACGTCCCGTTGGTTAGCTGACAGCTGTTGTAGCGCTTTACCCACGCAAACAACCGCGTCTGCGTGTCTCTGGCGGCCACCTGGAGCGTCGTAAACTTTAAGCCGACTGCTCTGGATGCCGTGGATGGGATGTTTTGTTGAATGACGGGGACCCGCTAGATGCCGACAGGAGGATGAACTCCATCACCGGTCGGGTTCTCGCCATCCCCGCCGCCTCTGTCACCAACTCTGGAGCTTCATCCTCTCGAGCCTTACATGTAGAGCTCACGTCTCAGCAGGTAAATGCAAACCCAGCTGAGCTCATCTTAAGGTGAAGTGCTTTCAAATGACACAGGGGAACTTGGACTGGGCCGCCTCGGTGTGTTGTGCACTAGTTTACAACGTCAGTTACAACTGCTGCCTGGAGAAACACGGCAGGCCTGTCAGGCTAGCTAGTTAGCTAGCAACTGCTAGCTTGCACTTAGCTAGCCTTACTGGAAATTCATGGTGCTGTTATGACACGCCAGACACACCAGCACCAGTTAGGCTAGTGTTAGGCAATTTTGGGCCCAAACTTTGCACTGTGTTGCGCAATTATAAGGGTATTTATAATTCTACACGTTAAATTGTGCTCGAAGCTAGCATGCTCATGCTAATGGTAACTTAACTTGGCGTTATGTCAGCACGCAGGTGACAGCTCAGTGTAAGGGAAACAGTAGCATATGTCATCACTGGGATGAGGTATTGTCTCATACAGTTACCTAAGTAGGGTTTGCAACATGTCTAGACCATGAGCTACTTTCATTTTTGCTTCTCTGGAAGCTTCTAAAACAGTCGAGCCACTCATTCATTCATCTATCCATTCATTCATTTATCTGCAAACGTCATGTTTAAAGTTAACAGTTAACTCATCAGGACTGCCTACTCTATACTGTAAAATCAGCCCCTGGCAGACACACATTGTTATCAACGTCATTTTGAGTTGTAGTCACATATTGGCTGCAGTGAGAAACAAGCTATCCACCCTGCTGAATACCTTCATGAGGCTGAGAATCATATAAATACAGTGCAGCTCAAAGAGCCAACACCTGATCTGCACACAACATCCAGCGAGTCAATCATTGACTGTATATGCAGCTCAGACCTGTCACAGCTACTAACCTACATCAAACCGATTCTGTCCACATCAGGAGTCCAAACAGGGCCTATCTACAGTAGACAACCGTTGCAGGGTGTTGCAACAGAGTCACAGCAAAGGTGTGAAAATAAGTTGCAGATGAGCATTAAGATAATGTGGTTAGTGTGGGTGTCTGTTCAAACTGTGTCAGCAGTTTAGTTCAGGGAGAGTCAAGAGAGTTTATGCTACTATTCATGTTAAAAATAGACTTATATTTTTCAAGGGTAATGCCTTGAATGCTTGAGACCAACCTGTTAAAGTTAAAGCACTACAAATAACCAATGGTCAACAAAATGCATTGAGAGTGCTCGCTGCTACGGAGGGCTATGTGATATGGACAAGATCAAATATCACAGCATGGTTGACCAAATACCTCTATACGTGTAAAGTAATGGGGATGCACTATAACTTTACAGTATTTAAAAGTTGAAGACATAACATGAACTGTGTGTTCACATAGTAAATGTCAACCCAAATACTTGTTTTTTATATCAATAGTGTAATAATTATTTATCAGGATACATCCTAATTATATATCAATGTCATATTTGTATGTGGCCCACTTATATTTGCTGTAGTGTTCATTAATTCGAGGTAAACTTTGGTATTGGTGTTGGTGTTGGTATTGAGCTGGCTTAGGAGAAATTCTAAGTAGGGCTGTGTATTGGCAAGAATCTAGCGATACGATATGTATCATGATACAGGGGTTACGATTCAATATGTTGCAGTATATTGCTATACTGTAAGCAAGACAAAATATTGCAATTTTAAAATCTAATTTAGCCATGCACCCTTTATGACTCTGTGACTGACTGAAGATAGATTACAGTCAGGAGTTTGAGCACAACACATAACAATCCAAAATGTTAATTAAAAATCAACAGTGTTTTTGAGAATCAATACAGTATTACAGAATATGATATCGCGATACTCAGATGTGTTGACATTCTCCTACACCCCCAATTGAAAGTGTTACATAAAATGAATGTATGAAGTGATTTACTCTTGTCAATACATTGTGATTATATTTTTTGTGTCTAAAAGTATTTTCAAATTTGAAGATGTGTTCTTATGTCTTAAGTTCTGTCTACACCTGTTTGTGCAAGGAAAAAAGGAACTTAGCTGTCTGTTATTTCCTAAAGACTCCCTAGAGATGCATCTGTGGCCTAATTCATGGTATGCAGGAAATGTGACTGTTAAATACTGAATAAAGTAGTCATGATTATTAGTGAAGCCAGCCATGTTTGGGTACCCCCAGCTCTCAGCAATAATGGAGGGAATATGCAACCAAATATTTCACCACTACATGTAATGAAGTCTGTTTTTGTGATATACTATTGAATGTATCTGTGACCCAGAAGACCATGTAGAATAATGTTCTTTATTGCTACGTGTTTGCTTAAGCCAACTATGAACTTGTGACATCCGGAGCTGCACAAAGCCTGCAGGGCCAGTTCGTATGTATGCTGTTTGTTCTATTTGTTGTGTCTTTTTGAGACTCTGTTAGGCAAATTTGACAATAACACTTTTTCTAGCTGTTGGATCAGCTTGACTGCACATAATTCAAGACTATGGTAACAATATACTGCTCTCACTTTCTGGAGTATTTGGTACAGCTCCCTGAAACAATGATATATCAACGAGGGTGGAGTAAATGTCAGGAACACCTACCCAGAGCACCACAAACTATAGCCTGCAGGCTGCAGACCATAAAGCTGAACAAACAGCACTCTAAAACAGCTTCAACAAAAACTGAACGCTATAACCGTCATGAAAGTAGGAATCATTAAACTTAACTTGTATTAGTTAGCTGAGGGTGTATGGATTCTGTGTCAGGGTATTGTTTTATATCAAGTCTACTCAAATAATGTCGGGAATCCCCTACCTGCAACTATTTTAAGAAAAAGCTGTGATTATCTTTGTCCTCTCCAGCTTGTAAGGAAAAGGGACGCCTGTATGTTCATGTATGACAGATGTTCAGCTGAGGCCTTGTGACCAGCTAATCATTTTGTCACAGTAATCACCGCCACATACCACCTCCAAACTTTTTGATCACATTATAACACTTGGTGAACTAATGGTGATCCCAACTTTGATCTTTGATTGTGTCGAGCTCGTGGTCTTTAACAAGGGCTCTGATGATACTGTAGTTTTATTGTGGAGAGCTCACCACGCTTGAGTGGTTTCATACTTCACAAGTGAACTCACAACCATTTGTCTCTGCCTGTGGTCCGCATTAGCCCATTCAGAAATGTGCACTCACATTTTTATGAAGGGGGGGGTTAAAAGTCTCTTTTTGAACAATCAGTGTTTTTGTGTGTGAGGCCCTTAATCTTATAGGGAATCCCATGACTTAGATTTAGTCTCAGTATGGCTGCAGGAGAGAGGCTGGGCCTGCTGGTCAAGAGAGAAGTTGTGCTGTGGTGACGTGTTTGCCTGAAGCGGGAACTTGCCTAATGGCATCTCTGTGCCAAGTCTTTACTTGTCGTAACTGTGCATCACTGGTATGTGGCGTTAAGATGAACTGATGTACTGACTTGCCTGTTAATAAATGACGTCTTTTCCCTAGTTTGCTCATGGTGATTTGTAGAGTCTGTGATAAATTATTTTTGAGCTAAAAATGTTGATACACTTCTCATGTGACTGTCATGACTAACCATGCCTGCCGAGTTAACTGGGTAGTTCAACTTTGCCATGAAGATACCATGCCTTGATTGTCTGGACAGCTAACACTTAGCTAGGCTATCACAGCCGGAGGTGCCTCTATGCACGAGACACAACTGCTATTTTAGGCTGATTATATATAGACCATACAATGTGGTACTTAATTGACCTCTGTGGGCACCTCTTTTCATTTGTCCTGTGAGGATTCTGTGTCTACAAAACAGCCTAGATAGTATTTGCCAACGACCGTCACATGATCAGAGTGAAACTGAATACAACGGCCCTGATATCTGTTATTTGTTCTCACTCTGTCCTCACTCCCCCTCCATCTCTTTCTGTTCTCTCTCCCTGCCAAACAGAGGCGATTGCGTCATCTCCGGAGCATCGCGGCCAGAAACATTGTCAACAAGAATGGTTCCCCACTGCTGGACACTTACTTCACCCTCCACCTCTGTATAGGAGACCGCATATCTAGAGGTCAGTGATAGCACCCCTCCTGCACACACCTTTCACCCTGTCACTCCAGCTGACAGTGAGTAACACTGCTCGGTCTGTTCTCTACAAGCTCACATGTAGTGCATGTAAACTTTAACTATGCAAATTATGATTCTCTGCGCCATGTTTTCCAAAACAGGAGCATTACTTTCCACCTCATGTGAAGTAATATAGCTACTACAGCTACAGCTTATTCAGTGAGCAGCTCAAGCCGAAGCGTTATTATCCACCCTATCATAGAAGTTATACATAATTACAATGATTTTGTACACAAAATTTTGTATCTACAAACGCAAAGTTTGTCTCCCTGAGCTCATTATGTTATCAGTCATCACTTTACGGAGCTGTAGCATGGACATTTAACCAGTGCAGGCCTGGGCTGGGGCGACTTTGGCTCAGAAGGTCGGATCCCCAGCTCCTCCAGTCCGCTTCTTGAAGTATCCTTGGGCAAGATACTGAACCCCAAATTGCTCCTGATGGCTGTTCCATCGGTGTGTGAGTGAGTATGAGCTGTTACTGAGTGGCAGGAGGCACCATGTTCAGTAGCCCGGGCCACCAGTGTGTGAATGTGTGTGTGAATGGGTGAATGTGAGTGGTCGGAAGATTAGAAAAGCGCTATACAACTGCAGTTCACTTACCATTTACATTTAGCTCCGTGGGAGTGTTTATTTTAAGGTGATCCATTCAGGTGCTTTTTTTAAACGCACGGCTGCCAACTGTGAATCAGAACATGCCTGTAATCCAATGAAGTCATCGTGGTGTCCTCGCTGCATGTCCAACAGCTTCAGGAGTTTACTCTAGATGACATAATCTCTTCAGAAACTAGTTCAAATTCACAAATGAAACCTGACCTTAGCGTCTGTGAATTGTATTTTACAGTATATCCAGCCCAGTTGATTGTACATGAGTTTTCTACCTTGTTTTAATCATTATTCTTTCATATCTTTTTAGATTTTTACAAGAGTGAAGTCATACGGGACTCGCTGGTGAGTATACTTACTGAAACCTTTAACTGTTCATGTCTGCCTCCTAGAGTAGGACCAGGATGTTGTCATTACCTGCAGCTCTGCTGTTGCAGTGTGTGCTAGTACACAGGTCATTGTCTGCTGTGTCACAACGAAGGCTGTCATTTATACCTGCTGTCTTTCTGATAGTCACACATTTAGCTACCTCTGAAATTGTTTTACTATAACTTTACTTAAAGTAATAACCTTGAAGATTTTCATTGAGTCTAGTGCTGCCCCAGACTAAGAATTTTCCTAGTTGACCAGTAGTCGTCATTTAGGGCCATTAGTCGACTAGTAGCCCGCATGTTTACGATATTAGTTTAATTATTAAATGATATATTTTGGTGGTTTGAGTCGAAGGTGTGAGAAAGAATAGTCTCAGTAACATTGTTAACACTGTGCTACATTACAGAGAAATACAAACCGTACTAATGAACCTTCATTAATATAGGCCTATATTTTATCTACAAGTGCACGTCACACACTGAGCGAGCCGCCTGTTAATGACGCTGTGGGCTAATGGGCATGTAGCTACTTCCATGTTTCACATGATACGTCATGATTGTAGTGGACCAATGAAGATGAGTTTACATATCACCTTGGGTTGGTCCTTCACCTTCTCAAAATGATCCCACACTTTGGATTTCCTGCCCGACATGTTATTAACTAGCCTGTGGAATAACCGCAGGTACCAGCCCTGGAAATTAGAGGCCGTACACATGCTGCGTCTTTAACCACCTGGAAACACGAGGTCGGGCTCTGGGTGCTACTCTTGTGCCTTTTCTGTGCCAGACTTCAAGAGCACAGCAGCAGGTTGCATCTGAGGTTGCTAAGTGACCTTAACAAGCACCGTATAGCCTGTTTACCTGAGATCCTGAGTGCAGAGCTGATCTTCTTCTAGGAGCTGTTTATAAGTGTGTAGGCCTATCGTCTGTGGGACAGATGTAAAGCTCTGGGTAGCCCTGCACTAACATGATCAACTTTTCCGTATTTATCAGACTGAATATTTATGGAAATATGTCGGCTGTGATTGGTTCGTAACGTGACTCCTGTCACTTCCTGTGTCTGACCTTTCAAATTAACGTTTTGATTTATTTTGACAAGGCGCAGCTCCTAATAGAGTTTCAAGTTTTGTGTTTTTTTCTGCGACAAGCAATCAATAAAGTCTTGCTGACTAATGACCTTTCTGGTCGACTAACATTTGGTTGACTGTTAGGGGGCAGCTCTAGTGAAGTCACTGTCTATCACCAAATTAAGCAGCACAATGGTGATTGAGCTTATGGCCCACTGATGAAAGCCTCTGCATCTGCAGTATTACGAACTGGGTGTCGAGGGTGACGTCTGTGGAATAAGTGCTGTAAAAGTTACTGCTAATGCAAACTGAACATTTCCTACTAATGCAGCTTCACATTAAAAGCATTTAATTGGCGAAACACAAGTTGAATTTAATTATGGTGTAGTCACAGGAAATGCAGTCGTTTTAAGTGAGCTTAGCACTCACTGCTATCGTTAATTAAAAATGCATCTACAAAACAAGAACAATCATTTTCAGCATTTTGCATTAAGACTTAAGTTTCAAATTTTCAACAACAAACCACCTCAAATGGAAAAAAAAGAAGCTCCCCGAACAACACCAGGTGGGAAAAAATAATAAATAAAATAAGTAAGGATTAATGTATACTAATAGATAAAATAGAAGCTAATGAACCATAATGATAAAAACAATAAACTGAGGACATGACATGTAAGTAAACTTGTCACAGTCCAACCATACCACTGTTAAATGTCCACTCACAGTCCATAACAGATGTGTCAAAATAGTGTCCATATAAATATTTCCATCGCCACATCCACCCTCCTTCACTCCTTACAATCCCAACAAGAGCTGTACGCCCTGCTGACAACATCTCTCTGTATGTTTACAGCTGCACATAGCATTTTGTAACAAACGTCAATATACACACACACCATGTATGTTCAGACAAGTGTGTCCTCTGAGGATGGGTTTTACTATTGCATGGAGCAATGCATCAAGAACGAGAAGCTATAAAGACGTGTTAGATGAAGAGCTGCAGGCGACAGGCTGCACACCTCAGACTTAGCGAAGTGACCAGTGTGCCCTGCTGTCTGCACACTCATGCTGTGTGTGGTGTAAAATCAGATCACTGTTGCTCACAGTCAGATAGAAAAAGGCTGATTATTGCCTGACTTCTTATTAAAATGACAGTTTGGTTTGCTGCCACCAGAACTCTTTGACCTGTTGTATTAAAAAGAATTAGCTGTTGCCGCCAGTCGTCTCTAAATGGAGCTGGACTGAAATCTGTATTTCAAACATCAAACATCGAAGCACAGTAGCACGCTTTAAAAAAATGCCTCATTGAATAAAATGTCAGACTTGTGTCAACATGAATCGAATATGATCCGTGCTGTTCCCCCATGCAACTCTCTGTCTCTCTCGGGCTGTAAGCATCAGTCAGTTGTGTAAATGACCCGTGCGTCTTTGGCTGTTCCAGCTCTTATTTGCGTGGCAGATGCAGCTCTGCACGAAGCTATAGAAGCAGCCAAGGAGAGCAAGCCATTACTGTTGGGCTTGCTGCCGAGTCATGAGCTGACCTAAGCTGCTTTCCAGGCATACTGTTCACTACCCTCGGCAGACAGAGTGTATAATGCGCTGCAGGAGTCATGACTCCTGTCATCTCTCAGCCCGACTTCCCTCTGTTGAATTTAACATTGTTGCTGACAGTTGTACTCCAGTATCCTGTCTACTTCCGTCATCATTTGTCCAGCGTTTCCTGTGTTCATTGTTAACTGCTATGCCCCTTTGCTTCCTCTACTGGCTCTCACTAGTTCTGTTTTTTACCTCACCCCCCACCCTGTGGATTGTACTTCTGCTTTTGACATTCCTCTCCTGCTGTCCTTGAAAGTGACCCTAGGAGCAAGAGATTTTGTCTCAGATGGAGGGAAATGGTACATAATTGAATGATGTAAATGGCTGCAGCTCTCAGTGCTGTCAGTCTGGAAGTTCAAGGACAAAGAGCAAACTGTAGTAGAGATCAGACTTTAAGGTTAATGTACAACAGGATGATTCAATTACTTTACATGTATAGGGATCACATTATGATATTGGATTTGACAGAGGCACCCCGCATTTATCATTTCAGATTTTAATCCAAACCCTTTGGCATCCACAAGACATGCATGTTTTACAAAGCTTCAGTTTAAGTTAATTATTACTAAATTGAATGCTAGTTGCTGATTAGCTGTTACATCACGCGTTGATGTACTCTTACTACACTGATTATCCTCACCAAGTGACTGCAAATCCTCACGTGTATGTGTGTGTCTGTCAGAATCCAACTTGGCGGAGTCTGGACTTTGGCATGCTGCCGGACCTTCTGGACACCTCAGTGTCTTGCTTCGTGGTGAGGATCTGGGGAGGACAGGAGGAACAGTACCAGCTCCTTATAGAATGGAAGGTCAATCTGGATGGCCTCAGATACACAGGACAGCAGGTCAGCAACCACACAAATAAAAATGATAATTGTAAACTTTATTTGTATACAGGTAATATATAATTTTGTCACAAGGATTCCTGTGTGGTAGGGACTGCGTGCAGGCAACACAGGGATATGTACAGTGAGTGGTGAGCAAAAAACTTCACAGTAAATACAGTTATAATTTGTAAAACATCATCTATAAGGTACGAGCTGTATCTGATAAAAAAAACTGAAGTGTTTTTCTATCTTAAAGGAGAAATGTGTAGGATTTAGTGGCATCTACCGGGGACGATTGGAGATTGTACGCCAATTCCCACGCAAAAATTGTGATCTATAAAAACATACTCATGCTCACAAACATTTTGGAGACGGTAAATTGGCGATGCAGATGGTGAGGTGGAGGCCTGGTTGTAGAAACTGTTAAATATTTGTTGGCTTTTTTCCGTACGTATATTTATTATTGATCCTACGCACTGTTTTATAAATGAGACCCCTGGTTAGGATTACTTTAGTGTTTACTGTTTGGGAGGTTTTTACCGGGAGCTGAATTATCCGCAGAGGTCTCTTTCTCTCCAAATCAAGTGGACAGAAAAAACATGAATGGCCCTATGTAGAAACAGAGTTTGGTTTGTCTATGCTGGGTGTACTCTAGCAACATGGCGGACCAGCTCCCTATGTAGATAAACAGCTCATTCTAAGGTAACTTAAACACGACAATTCTCATTTTCAGTTGATTATATACTAAAGAAAACATACTTATTACATTATATACTATTTCTAACAATATGTCCCCTCAAACCCTATACACTTGACCTTTTAGTCCAAACTCTTCAGGTGTTTTCAGTCCTTTACGGGTGTTTTATTGTATTTTTCGAACTGAAATTAATCAAAAATGAGCAAAAACAATTGTAAAACACTCAACACAAAATGTTATTCTCTGAGTTTTGGCCTCTAATCAATCATGGCGCATAAAAAGAAAACATCTGTCTCTAATCAGGTAACACATCACGCAGTAGGTTCATCAGGGCATCACAACATTTGAATTATTGTTGCATTTTGGAATAATAGTGGGGTTAAAGAAATCATTTGCAACACTGACGTCAGGGTGATGATGTTAAAATGACAAGAAATGTTTGCAAACATAGTATTGATTCAGGTTACCACTTTCATGATAGGCCACGGTAAAATTCCAGACGGTTAGTATCAGTGTTTCAAATTTTATTTATCATTAAAACCACGTTTTGTTAAAGTCATGGTAAATTCCGTCCAGCATCAACCAAAGTTAGTCTCCCACTCGAGCAAGCATTTCAAAAACAGGCTATCTGTAATGTTTTTTTTTTTTTTAATACTTTTTATTTATGAACATTTTTCACGTTTTGGAAAAAAAAAGAAAAGAAAGAGAAAAAAGGAAAGCCGTATGGAGTATGTCATTTGTTCCAGAAGATGTTTAACAGTATAAATAAAGAAGCCAGCAGTGGGGCAGTTTTTCTGGAGCCAGTTTTTTGTAATGGCCTTTTTACTCGCTGCCAGGAGGATCTTTAGTAGGTAGATATCATCTTTACTGAGTCCATCAGGGATGTGGCCAAGATAAAGGGATGTTGGACTAATACTAAATTCTGAAGTTTTTGTAATTATTGTTGCAACTTCTTCCAGAAAGTCTGAATAGAAGGACATTACCAGAAAATATGGGCATGGTTTTTGTGTGCTTACATAAGGAATTGGCTATGTTATTATTTTAATATGAAACTTGGTAAAATGATTCAGCGTATCAGCACTTGTATGTCAGATATTTTCAGCACATTTGAACAACAACGTGACAATACAGGTCACTTTAATTGTGAAGTTAGATTTTCATACTGTTTCGTCTCTAACACTTAGTAATAAGCACTGAAACTTGCGCTAATGTGAGGTGTCTGTTATGTGAGGACTGAGCAAGTGCCAAGTCGTATTGGCACTTTGATTTGAGAGTTCTGCACACTGAAACTATCTGGTAAAAGTGACCCGAAGCGACCACAAAACACAGTAAAAGAACTCAATGTTATTGTCATTCTTTCACAGTGGGACTACTTTTAAAGGTCGTAAACAGATAGCACAGTCTCATGCACAGCCAGATGCCCGCTGTCCTTTGTTCTCTGCATCTCAGTTCTCACAAAAAGCCTCTCTTGCCTCTCTTTGTCCACAGATTCGATCCAGGAATCCGAATGAGATAATATTTGGATTGAATGATGGCTACTATGCAGCTGACTTTGATCATAAGGTAAAAAAAAGCATCTTGTCAATTCTGTCCAGAGCTTATGAATCATAATGGAATACCCAGTCCTATCTCATTAGCTTTATTTGGACGCTGTTTGGCCGCAGCACTGAAACACTCACATGTGGCTGTTGCAGGATCAGTCGGAGCGGAAGAAAAACAGTCTGCTTCAGGTCGACCAGAGTTCAGTCAGGAACTCCTACAGTGTTTTCTCTTTGCTCAGGTAAGAGTCATGCCATGAAGCAGCATTACATCATATCATCACATCGTTAGGACTCCACTCTAATCGACTGTATTACATTATTGTAACACAGCTGCCTTCTCTCTCATGCGCAGTGGATTTCAACTACTGACAATTGATGCTCTACAGAATATTAATGTTAACCCACAAAATGTACCCCTCAAATAGATCTTTTATTCACCCTTTTTTGCATAGTTGGTGATGTGACCAGACTTTGTTTATTATGTGTTCCATATTTGTCTGTGGCATTAGTATTCCAGCAGATGGTGCCATAGGAAAGCTGACAGTTTGACCCATCATGTGGGCAGCTCCTCTGGGGCCTGTTACAGAAAAATATCTAAACTGCCTGTCCATTTCAAGTTTTAAGTTTTCAAGTTTCAAGGATGGGAATAATCCCATCTGTCTACTGCGGAAGCAAGTTCTAAACTGATGGCTGTGTGCATTTATCTGTCCGTCCATATTTTCTATCTCAGACCTCTTGTCTTAACTTAACAAAAAAAAAAATCAACCATAACTGAAAATTTGATTCTTCATTCTGCACTCGACCTGTCATGCCCGTATCTATGTTTACAATGTACGTGAGACATCCAGTACCTTTGATCAGAATGTACCAGTAGGCTTCTCAAAATGGACAAGCCATAATATCATCTGTTACCTTGGGATAATAAACAAAACAAAGATGGCCATTCAGTTCTAGCTGTGAGGAATTAATCAAAATTGTAAAATAATTTAACTAATTATTTATATTAATTCAACATTAATTGTCCTAGCAGTCAGTATATAACTATTAATACATGGTTGGGGAAATTTAAAGCGTAACTGTATGGTTAGAGTAGCCTTCCATTTATTATGTATGGGTGTTAGTGTTGTTCCCCATCTTTATTGTCAGTGTCATACAGACCTAACAGCGCTGCGGCCATGTTTGGCAGATGTTTGGAATTTAGGGCAGGGTCAATGCTATCCCAATTTATTTATGATTCCTAACTTGGAAAATCCCTATAAGTTAGGACAGGATTTCTTCCCAAATGCAGTTAGGAAACATATTTCTGAACTCAGGATGTGACTTCTTTTAAGACCTGGTCGGTAGAAACTTGTTACACATGGAGAGAGTTAGACACAGTGTTTCCCTCAGCTCTGTAATCTTCGATAAAACATGGCACCTATTCATGTCCTTTTTATCGAGAATGGCCCTAAGTGTTTGCATGTATGTATAGATATTTGCTGATAATGAGATGGACAAACAGCATTTGTGTACTCGTACTATATGCTCGTACTGACGTTTTCCTGGTCATACCATCTATACAAGCTTTTTTTTGGGTTCATTTCTGAAGGTGGGGGGTGGGCGACTTGTATTTGTGTTGTTTTTGTTAAAATCTGAAAACCTACAAATAAAATGTTAAAAAAAGGACACATATTTCTGTAATACCAAAAGTCCTAAATGTCAACCTAAACTGAGAGAGGACAGGTTTTTAGACTCAGGAAGTTTCTGTAATGAGGCCCCTGACCTCCAACTTTATTTAAAGTCAAAAAGCCTGTCATTTATACCAGGGATACTCAACTTGCTTTTCCCGAGGGCCCCCTTTTGCAAAACAACATGATGCCAAGGGCATGATGCTAACAGTTTGGCCTGTTTGGTTTGGGGGATCCTCTCCTGGCACTTTTTAAAAAGACGTACATGTAAACAAGGTCTATTTGAAGTTTTAAATGCACTCTGGAACCTTATTTACATTCAAAGTATGAAAAATATTCCCCATTGTTAATCAGTTTATTTTCATTGTGAACCAGAAAATGGTCAGTGGGCCACCTAGCACCCTATTGAGCAATAAGCCAAGTATCAGTAGTCTAAACTGTACTGTTGGACATTATGGGACAAATGTATAAACATTTTAAGCTGTCTATCCCAATAAAGGCACCTGCGATCTCATATATAAAACAATACATAGGATCCATACTAGAAATATATGCACAGACAAAAAACAAAAATGGCGTGCGCCAAAAAAAAATTGACAGTTTCTACCATCAGGCTTCCACCTCACCATCTGCATCGCGATTTCCTGTCTCCAAAATGTTTGTAAGCATGGGTCAGGTTTTCTCCCAATCATATCTTTTTTTATAGATCACAACTTTTCCTCTTTCAGGCCTCATTTTGTGTTCACGCAATGTTTATAAATGAGACCCATTGATCATTAGACCAATGTCAGACTTGATTTTGTGATCAGAGTTTAAGCACTGACTTATGAAAATGGTTGCAGTACAGCTTCACACCACAAGAAGGAGACAGAGATTTGCAGAGGACGTTGCTTGTTAAAGGGGGAACCCTGGTGCGGTAATTAAGAACTTTAGACGACACAAGGCAGCTCTGGCATCTGTTGACAAACATGGCCTTGTTGTTCAACATTTATATTTAAATGTGGTAGAATGTAAACACCACTTCCAGCATCACCAGGGCTTCCCCAGAGGGAAACCCTGCGATCATAGTCTTATCGCATAACAACATAATTACCCCCAGTTTTCACTAAATAAATGTATATCTGGAAAGTTCGACGTTTCCAAAATAAGATAAGGATCCTGTCATTACGAGCATTGCGAAGGCAACCACCGACATTTTCCTACTATAAGAATTAAATAGGGGGACATAAATGCGTCACAAGCCTTTGCAGTATCAAGGAAAAGGAGTTATGCCAAAGCCCGCTGAACTTAACCAGCGCGCCCTCATCTAGAAGTGGTCATGGTTTATGTTTATAAGAGGGGATACCATTGCCTCCCCGGCAGCTCGCAGGAGAAAAAGCCCAGTTTGAATCATAACTTTTATGACCTCTGCTCTCGCTTCTTTTATTATTGCAGCTTTCTTCCACATCCTCTTCTTCTATCCACACCCAGTGGGACTCTGTGGAGTTTAACACAGTTACATTGATCCCCCTCTTCCCACACACTGGTCTGCCTGCAGCTCCTCACCCCTGTCAGAGTTTTTCCTTGGCTCGGTGCACTCATATGCACATAGTTTATGATTATGTACTGTAGAATGATTCATCAGATACTGTACACTCCAACAGGGATTATCCTCCCACCCCCCATGGTACAAAACCATACATACCACTCAGTTTCTGACCTGCTGAGCTCTGCCTTTTTCAAAGTGTATTAACTTTCTGAAGCACTCAGGTGGAGTTTCGCTCCTGGAGCCGTGCTCCGTGCTGAAATCTCTGCTCGTGTTGTTGGCTCACCTACGTGGTTGCGTGCAGTGATAAATGATTTATAGCAGCCACGTTTGTGTGCCCCAGATGCTGCGCCATGCATTGACTTTTTCATCATGTAATCGAGAGAAAACTCCAGTTTTCTTTTGGTCCTCTAGTTTTTATTGTGCCTCTTCCAGAGAATAAAGTCTTTTTTTGATGTATGTCCACATGGGACATCCACAGTGACAGATATTCTCACCCAAGTCTCTCCCAC
The DNA here is from genome assembly GCA_019142605.1 of Cephalopholis sonnerati. Classification (NCBI taxonomy): domain Eukaryota; kingdom Metazoa; phylum Chordata; class Actinopteri; order Perciformes; family Serranidae; genus Cephalopholis; species Cephalopholis sonnerati. Next base: position 35,066,954 of record JAGQAX010000017.1, read on the forward strand.
TCCTTGCCTTGGCTCAGTGCAAAGCGTCTTCCTCAGTGCAGTGCTTTAATGGAAAAGGATGAGAGCTGCTTTGCTGAGAGCGCACTAGTCTTGATTAATGATGGCAATTTGTCAGCAGATTCACAGTCTGCTTTTCAGCCTGGCCTCGGCTGACAACACCCATCGTCTGTGTGAGTAACATGGTGATGTGGGCTAGCAAACACAACACGTCTCAGATGGAGAGATGAAGAGGGAGAGTGCAGGTCATCAATCAGCAAAGTCTTGTCTCTTCCAGAGAGTCCAGGCTGAGGTAGAAGCTGAGCCACATCCTACATAGAGATGGGCCCCAGGCCGGGTAGAAAGAAAGCCAGGGAGACAGTGACGAAGATGATCCAGCTGCTCATAAAGTTTTTTTTGTGTGGACACTATTAAAGGGAAACTTAGGTATTTTTTTCACGTGTTTGTGTCTAAGTGACTGATGGAGACAGCAATTTTTAAAATGAGTCCAGTATTGACAGGAAGTGAAACAGGCTGCAGTGTAATCCCTACAGACGATTGGGCACTGGCAATTTATGTCCACTAAAAATGCTGTTTTTGCCACTGATGGGTTCAGATTGTTATTATAAGTGTCTGACAATATTACAGAAAAGACCCTACAGAGAAATGGAAAAAAAATCTATCACAGGTCCAGTCTGTTTATTAGTAAGTGTAACCAAGTCTCACTGAAGCCCAGATCAGACCAAAGATTCAGGACGAGACAAAACTGTTTTAGAACGTTGCAGAGAAAAGTTGCAGTGGTGTAACCTGGCTGTCTGAGCTTGACTCAAACTGGGTGATAATGTCACCTGCACCTCAGCTGGTTTTAGAACATAAAGCACGCTGAGCCCTCTGTTTCAGTCCTCACATGTGCTGGTGTTGGACGTTGGGTGGCTGCTCACTGTATGTGCTTCTGCCCCCTTACACACACATTCTCTTTGACTAACAAATTTACTATTTACTTATATTATTGTGGCGTATTCATTGTGAACACAGTCCACCTGATCCTTGTCTTGTTTATGTTTTTTGCTGTTTCATCACTACTACAAATGCAACTGTAGCCAGTATCTCACTATTACTGTCCTCATTCATATTTTAAGAAGCTACAAATTATATTCAGCCACAAAATAAACCTGAAAAGCTGGAAGTCAGAACAGAAGTACAGAGAGTTGTTGCATAGAGATGATACACCATCTCATCTAGTTGCATTGGTGTGAACCGGCACATTGCAAGTTGTTGCCTGTTTGAACTCGTCTCGTCGGGAATCTTTGGTCTGAACTGGGCTTTAGAAAAAGTCTTGTTCTGAAATCTACTTTTCCACAATGTCGAAATTGGCTGAATATTTGACCATGACATTGAAAATCTGTAAGTAATACTTCTTTGATTAAGCTACGCTCACTGTGCTCCAACACAACAAACTCTTCTTAGCACTCCTCTCTTCAGCTCTCACTAACCTTTCCCCCGTTGTTTTTCCTGTAAGAAGTTACCTCTTGTGAGATTTCAGAATGAGACCTCTCCTTAAGTGAGAATTGGTTACAGACCAGATCAGCGAAAGGTAAAGAAAAACATTTAATTGCTCTGTAGCGTCCTTTCCATACTGTTATTGGACACTTACAATAAAAATTCGAAGAGCAAGCACTTTGAATGGACATAAAGTGATGCACAATGACATGGCAGCCTGTTTCACCATTGTGGCTTGGGCTGTCTCTCTCAACACTAGTGGACCAATCTCAAGAATTGTTCTCTCAATTAGTCACTTGGGTACAAAAACAAAGTCCAGGTAGAAAAATACCTAAGTTTCCTTTTAATAAAGGTGCAGACGTAACCGCTAAAGCAGTGGTTCCCAGCTGGTCCACCCTTAGGGTCCAGATTTCTCTGTAGTCATTAGTTCAAGGTCCCACAGTTTAATACATTCAGCGTCTGCTTGCATTTGGCCATGCTGTTGGGCTAGTTTGCTGTCTCTGTCAAGTAGCTGTCTGTTATTTATTCACTCTGCAGTGAAAAGTAGCACTTTAGAATAAACCTCTTTTACTGTTCTCAAAAATAATGTGTGTGATCGATTCAGATTGGGCCCGCGACCCACTTTTGAACCACTGCGGTAAAGTATGCCACTCTGTCAGGGGAAAGTTTGATGTTTGAGCTTTAAGAGAGGAAGGAAGACCTAATTGGACTCATGGTAGAGTTGACGTAATATCAACACTGAGCTGCATGTTGGACTAGTTGGATATTAACAAGAGGGGGAGGCAGAAAGAGTGACGGACTGGTTTACTGCTCCATTTTATAATGCTTAGAGGCCATCTTTTTATGGCCTAATACGCTCTCGACTGTCACATTGAAGTAGTGTGTAAGAGGACGTACTTGAGCGGCCTCTTAGTTCTGACTCACAGCTCTCTGGAAGAGTTATGCACTCAGATGTTAAATTGTGTTTATAATGACAACAAAAACCATCGTAGATGCTTAACGTTGAAGTTTCAGATCTATGGTAGCAGTGGCCCGTGTGCCACATGGTAAGCATCATTCTCGGGGCACAACTTTCACAGTTCAGCACTGTGACATTGCAGATTAAACCTGTCTCAAATTCCTGGAGCCTAAAGGGGAAACTTTCTTTCCCCCCCGTGATCAGAGCCATATGTTGCCCTTGTTTTGTGATTTGCTTTTGTGTGCCCCAATGTGGAGTATGCGTGTATGTACAGTATGTGTCAACAGAAGCAGTGCACGGTGATGGTGACGCTCAGTGGGGGGTCTCTCATGCCCTGGAGGCTGCGGAGGTGATAATGCTTTCCCTGCAGGCAGACCCTGAGGTGTACTCGTCTGATGCTACAGCCGTGGGACGGTATTGTGGTCCTGAGTCAACCAGGCAGCTGGATCACCCTCTACAGCTGACCCTTGGGTCTCAACCGGCAGCAAACCAGACTACAGAAACAAACTGACTGCCTGAGCGTTAAATCACCGTGGATATATGGATGAGGATGCTCTTGTTTTCATTTCACACCTCTGGAGTGGACTTACGCAGAATCAAAGCAACTCCCATACACATAATTTAAGAGGAGGTTTAAGGTTGTTTTTTCAGTTTAGGCAGTTGGCCCGCAACACCCGTCCTAGTATTTGCCAAACTGTTCGCCTTCCAATTTTTTTAACACATTTTTTCAATTTGAGATTACATTCTCAGAAGGCTGAGACTTCAGATGTGTATTTTTTTCAGCTTTCCTGCCTTCAATTTTCAGCACCTGCCCAATTCTTCCTTGTTCTCTTATTTTTCTCTCACTCTTTCCAGCGTTACAGCTTCTTTAGTGCTCGCCTTGCAAAGCTGTCTGTTCTTATCTCAGCTTGTTGATGTAGTGTTCATTACTCCCACCTCTAAAATTATTTCCCAATTTACAGCTACTGAGCCTTAGCCTCCCTTTGTGTTTTCTGGCTTACCAAACATAAGACAGTAGGCCTCAACTAATAAAATTTATGTGAGATTTTTGGATGTGAAACACAAATTGTAGCTAAGCCTTTTCATTGTGTAGCATTTGGCTTATTCCACCAGGCAGCTTAAGTAACCGTGACTAACAGTTTGAGATTTTCAGAGTAAGACAAAAGCAAGGAGCTTACACTCATGACTGAGGATCCAAACTTCTATAATCATCTGCAGTGTGCATGACCCCTTTTTGACCCTTTCCGGACCAAAATATCTTCTCCTAAGATCTCTTTGGCTTCCTTGCATCTCTGTTGTCATGTAACATGGCTTATAGCAACTCAGCAAACATCAGCCTGGAGGTACAGAAGAGCATATGCAGACTTGCTAAACAAAACTCCAGTAATCTTATCTTTTATTCCCTGAAAATGAAGACAATGGTAAAGTGAGGTGAATAGCACGTGGTTCAATGTGTTGACATTCTTTGGCAATGAGATACAACCGGAATTTAGAAGTTTTGTTTGTTGTGATTTTCCTACTGTGTTGCTGTCTGTTTTGTCCGTGGCAGAGGTGTGATAGTGGGACATTATCCTCAATTTGTTGTCACAAAATGTCTCAGAGCTTGTTTTGATTCGCTTAATTGGCTGCCCTGTTCACTGGAAAAATGGCTGCTGCTGGAAGTGAATTCAGTACAGTCATTAGTCCTCGGGCTCGTTTCCTCTGACCCAAGTTTGTTTGACATGTGCATTGGGCACACTTTCATGTGATGAACAGCTGGGAGACTGGTCGGAACCACATGATAATCAGTACATTTAAAATACTGCTTTGAAAAGAGGAGTAGCCATTGTATATTTCTGTTGAGTTTGAGTAGATTTGATTGCTTTGATTTCAGACAGGAGGCCATTATTACATGGCTGGTTTGCTGTATCCTTCTTGTTGCCTTCATCTCAGTGACTCCTTTTCTTAATCACACGTTAACTGTTTTGGAGTTGATTCAAGGTATTTCTATGGACAAAAAGCCCGGCAGACAGACTTTCAACTGTCTGTGAGTGTCTGTCACCCTAATCTTTGAGGTGTATCCTGCACTGTTGGCACTAGTCGGCCCTTGTTGGTGGATTTTTGGCTGATTCAGCAATCGCGCCAGAGCCGGTGGAGCTCTTTCACAGTAATGGTTTCGTAATCGTTTTGTTATTATTCACTCGTGCATGGTCAATATCATTTGTGTTTTTTAACATCAGGTTGTGTTGTCAGTGTGCTAACTGGCTAACTAGCATCTTGAGTTTGTCCTGTAGCTCGTTCTGTTTCCCTTTTTGAACGATGAATGCAGACTACCTGCGGCCTGCTGGTGTTGAGAGTTATTTCCTCTTACGCAGGCAAGTACATGCTTGTTGTCTATTGGCTGTAGTCTTTGTGGTGTATTCAAGAACAAGTTTTGGCCAAGACAAAGGCGACGTGAGGTGACGCAACAGTCTGTCTTCGACACCAATAGTTCTTTGATGTCGGTTTGGAAGATTGTCTGCAAAGAAGAAAGACTGAAAGGTTTGATGCAACCAATTAGCAGTTGCATGATGATGTGAATTAGCATCTTGATATTCAGACCTCCCTGTTCAATAAACAGTGTTACATAAGGCCTACTCAATGTTCCCTCTTAGTTTTTCCCAGAAAAACAACAGTTTACTCTCTGATGTCTTCTTTAGATCCCAGGTCTTTTTCTGGCTTATCTTCGTGAGCCAGATGACACATCTGCATTTGCTGATTCCTTTTCAGCCCTGATTGCAAAATTGCTGGACCAGAACACGAAGTGTAAACCATGGCAAATATTTATTTCAAGGTAATCAGTAAAGGTAAATGAACAGAAAACAGGAGACCTGGGTTAGAAAGGCTGCCAGGTCTGCTGCCCTTCCAACTGCGCTGAAAGGTCTTTAGTAAAGATGGAACTTACTCGATTACCAGCCATGACCCACTCTTTTTGCCCCTGGACCACATTCGTTTTACGTCAAGGATTAGCATTGCAGCTGGTGCGATGTCATCATACGATGTTCTTAAGTTGTTAATCTTAACGTTTACCATTTTAGCTCTTTATTTTTACTGACCTAAAAGCCCGTATTAAAGATTTTGTACAAGATGACTTCTGTTTATCAAAAAATCTGGACGTTTCAAAAGCATAAGTTTCATCTGACACCCCTGCAGGATCTAGTTGCACGGTCAAAACAGAAAATGTTATTGTTTTTCTGATGTTTATCGACATCAAGGGTTGAGTGCACATGCTCAGTCAAAACTTCCTGTAGATTGCCTGTGGCAGTGTTGTAAGTCACCTTAAATTCCTTGGAAAAGGAAAGTCGTCATGGATCGTGAGAAGGTGGACAGTTGTGCACCAATAAAGCCCCAGTGTGGTTGCACGGTGGGAAACCCTGCGTCCCCTCTTGGTCTGTAGGTTGTGATAGAGCCTGACGGGCAGGTGTTAGGCCACGACTCAGGGAATGATAAGGGGGCAGACATGCGTGAAAAGCAGAGAGGAGATAACTATTCTCACCCGGGGGAAAAGACCCTATCAGATTCTGCCATCGCAATCACCTAAACAGATGAAGCTGTCAAAACAGATTTACCCTGATGTTCCAAAGGACTATCTCCAACTGCTATCGCTGTCACCTGAGACAGATTAAAAAATGTGGGCAGAAAATATGCAATGATTTTCCCGTAGGACTCCTCCCCAAAGCTCTGTTTACATCGTCATAGAAACATCTTTTTTTTCCCCTGGTTGGTTGCCAAGAAGAGGCAATAATATCCAGAGGTGACTGTGTGAGTTTCATGACAAAAAAGCCCCCGAGGATTTGTAAAATGACCCCACCAAGCTGGAACCCTGTTAAAAAGAGCCTCTTACACTAAACCCACTCAAGAGGCAATTTTCTCGAAGACTCAAAGCAAGCACATACCTAAGGAAAGCCCTATCCACGTCACCCTCATGACCTAAATCACAGGGTTAGGACTACTAGGAGAGAAAGAACCATGCTAACAAGAAGAGCTATTTACATCTTTATTTTGGCTCTAGGTAGTTGACCCGTTCTGTATCCATCAAGAAAGAAATGTAACCATTACTGTGCAGTCTAATTCTCATGGCACATGAATGGCATTGAGACATTTAGCAAGACGTGGATGATCTAACACCAGTCTGACAGTATGATTGCTAATAACCAGCTCTCCCTTTGGTCTGTCTTCTGCAACTCATTCTCAGCATGTGGGCATGTTGTCCGGAGCTTATTGTTGAAATCCCTTGGCTTGAGTTGAGGGGGGTTGTCCGTCTTTCTTTGGGCTCTGGACTTGAAGAAAACATCCTTGGAAGTTAATTGTCCCTGCGATTGATGGTCTAAATAATGCGCTGGCTTGTTATTGTGTACTGATGTTGCTATTCCTCCCTACTTTAGTGATGACAGCGACATGGCATTTGGACTCAAGCCTCCGTCTTCGTGGTTTCAGTTAAATGTACAATATGTAATTTTCTGCCACTAGGTGTCTCTCGATCAAAACAATAACAACAGAGGGAGCATTGCAGTCAGTTTATCACTGTAAGGATTTCACCAGTGTTTATCATTTAGGAGGCTTTTACGGAGAGTTTATCCTCAGAGGTCTCCTCATCTCTAAAACAAACAGACCAGTTGATTAAACCTGGTCTAAACACTGAATAAAACAGTTTCAGGTTAAATATCAGTGTTTCTCCCACCCAGTCCGGCTTGTCCCAGTAGGGCTGCTAGCCTAGCTCCTGCTAATGTGTGCTAACCTTTTTTCTTTAAAAACTAAGGATCCAGATGCTCATGAGGTTTTCACTGTAAGCTGAATTATCTGCAAATGGACCTAATTTTCAAAACCAGTAAAGACACTGAATAAAGCAGTTTCACATTAAAAATCAGTGTTTCTCTAATGATGTTTGGCTCGCCGCAAAATGGCCGCTAGCCCAGCTCCTGCAAATGTGTGCTCACCTTTTTTCTTGTGACAACTTAAGATGCGGGTTTTCATAAGGTTTTCACTGGGAGCTGAATTATCCGCAGAATCTCCCCTCCAAAACAAATGGACCAGGTCATTAAAACCAGTAAAAACACAGAATAAATCAGTTCCATATAAAAATCAGCGTTTCTCTAATGTTGCTTGGCTCATCACAAAGTGGCTGCTAGCCGCGCTCTTGTGTGCTCATCTTTTTTCCTCTGATAACTTAAGATCCTGACATCAAGAGGTTTGTACCGGGAGCTGAATGATTCGCAGAGGTTTCCTCCTCTCCCAAACAAACAGACGTGGTGATTAAAACCAGTAAAAACACTGAATAAAGCAGTTTCACATTAAAACTCGGTGTTTGCCCAATGCTGTTTGGCATGGCATAGGCTGGACCTGAAATGTCGCTAACGCTTAGCTTGTTTCCGTGATAGCTGAAGATTCAGACATCCAGTGACTAAAATCCTTTGTCTGGGTAAAACATATACAGTTAAAAACAACCCAAAAAAAGTCAATGTATGACAACTTCTGGCAGTCAGCCACATCCCCTTCGCATGTGCGAAGGGGATGTGAAGCCACTGACGGCAACCAAATGACATGGACCGTGTTCTGATTAAAACTAGAAATTTCCCTGGGTTTGAACATTGCTGTAAACATGTTGGATAATGTAAGCACATAACAAGATGTATAACATTGGTGTAGTGATTTTTTGACATTTTAATACAGAAAAAATTAATGTTATGTCTTTAATTTGTTGGCCCTTTGATGTTTGTTTTTGCGTCCTTGAACTGATGGGTTCAGGTCTATCGGACAATGTTTGATCTCTTATTGTGGTTAGATTATTAGAAATTACTGATTGATTGATTCAACTTTTGTTGTGGTATTCATGGTTTGTGGTGTTTAAGAACGTGATCAGTCCGATCAAATGAACTGCAGACTTTTATTATTAGGAATGTTCTCAATATTGTTTTTGTCCTTTGTATTAATGTCCAAACTTGTCATTAACTTCAACAGTTTATGAGACTCAGCAGTCTGGCCTGAACAATAATGATCAGCCTCAGTAAATCAAAAAAAGAAACAAGGAGGGATAACAAACACGCTGCACAATGACTCTTCCACATGGGGACAATCATGATTCTTCCGATGTCCGCCAAACAGACACAATACAGTAAACATCCAAGTGAAATGAAATAAATTGCTGGTGTAGTCATAACACTGATGCAGCCAGTCAATTTAATGGGCTCTTGAAGTGCATTTTCAACATGCGGTTGTTCTTGTGGTCCAGTGTGTGGCTGCAGACAATGATCTGCATGGTGACTTTGTCTTCTTCTTCCTCAACTGCAGGCTTCACACAGCCCAGAGAGCCATCAAGCAGACCCAAGTGACAGTCCAGAGGATCGGGAAGGAGATTGAGGAAAAGCTGAGGACGACAGCGACCTGCACAGAACGGGTGAGCGCAGTCACCAATCAGCAGGAAATCTGAACTCATCAGCAACTTACTTACAGTTTTCTATTGTTCATTTGATTTGATTTTTATTCAAGTTTTAGTCCAGTGTAGTTTTCAGTTTTGTTTCACAAATACAAATGAAACTTTAGGGAGCCTGCTAGAATACTGTAATCAATTGCTTTTTTTAGTTTAGGTGTGTGAAAATGAGTCAATTTTATCCCAGTACTCAGCATATCGCAACATATATGAAATCATGATAATACTGTATCGTGACCTAAGTATTGTGAGAATATCGTATTGTGGATCCTCTGGTGATTCCCACCCCGATATGAACTAGATAGCTGTAGGTGTGTTTCTCACTCACAGTCTCGCTCTGTGCTAAGCTTTCTGCGAACTGCTAACACCTGACGGACTGGCAGCAAAACAATCAACACCTCCTGCCTGAGACGAGCCGGTGCTCTAGAATTAAAGCAAAAGCGATTCAGCTTCAACTTATTTCAATATAAAACGTTCTTATTTAACTTTATTGTAACAGTACTTTATTTAATTTTATTATAACTGTACTTAATTTAACAATATTATACAACCAAAGCTTCTTCATTCAGTTTATCGTAACTAGTTTATTTAGTTGTTTAATATTTTGTAGTCTACAGTACTTTAGAGGAGATTTCGAAATATTTTCACACTTAGTTTTGGTATTTAGTTTAGTTTTAGTTAACTGTAATAACCTTTATTTCATTGTTTTATGTGATTGCACATGAGTGGAATTTCATGTGTTAAGAAAATGTATAACGATAAGGTGAAATCTGAGATTTGGTGTTTTTAAAAAATGTCACGAGGGAGCAGCAATCGCTGTGATCAGCAGTAACAGGCCCACTGGCTTCTACACGAACAACAAACACCGGCAGTGCTGCGCTAAATACTTGATAGCACTAAGCGGTGAGATTTGAGAGCTTGTATCACCCAAATCCCCAGGTGTAATTGTAATGTAAAGTAATGTGAGATGTAATTATACCCTTTGGGCAGCTTTGGTGTCTTTGTGTTTTGATGGCTCAACTGAGAAGTGGAGAGAGCAATATCCCGCCGGCCTAAATGATAACACTGACCAAAATCCACTGTTTATGTTTTCACCTCCTGTCATATCCTCGACTAGGATCCACAGCAAAAGCAAGAAAGCATATTTAACATTTTTGGAATTGGCAGCCACACAGCTGTGAAAACGCAGCGCTGATCCCAGGTTTGACATTGTGTTTATTGTAAACATTCACTTCAAAAGCATCCCGTCTCTTCTGCTGTTATAAAAGCCCCGAGGCAGTGACACTTTGGTGTTCTTATCCTCCAGGTAGACTCGCCTTTGGAGAAAGCACAGCTGGGGTATTTTTGTGTTCACCCAGTGTTTCATACAAGACTTTCATACATAGAAATAAAATGAATAGAACGGACTCTGCTGTGGTCAGACCAGCACAAAGGCAATGGCGATTCTTGTTAGTTGTTACACATGTCAATGGGGCCATAAAGTGTGTCACACTAACTAGTCTGAGAACTCTGTTTTGGCCTATTCTTACACCTATATCCCTTAATAAACAGAAAAATGCAATATAAGTTTCTCTCTTTCACCAAACTAAGACTGACGTTAATTTGATTGCCTTATCATCTTCATTCAAACCCGACCCCCCTATTTCAGTGCTTAGTGCTGCACATTTGCACAGGATAAGCACAACACAAAAAGACTACACAGCACCAGCTTGACTTATAGTGGATTTTTAATGGCTGATAATAACGATAGTTTTGAGCAGGAAAAAGCCGATAGCAGATTAATCGACCGATAACATATTTGGATGATTGGGGATAATTTCTTTCTGAGAAAATGATATCTGATGAACAGTGAAAAATGATATTGAAAGTTTGTTGTGCATTTACAGCTGGAGCACACTGAGTGCTGGCCCCTCCTGGTCTTGAAGTAAATTATGAGTTCAGAGTCGTTCTGATTATCAGAAATTAATTCCATACACCTTGCTAGTGGCTTGCTACTTAATTCTAGTGAAATTATACTGACCAGAACTGAGCCCTGTTCTGCCATTAGTAGATTAGATAGTTTATACAAAGTCTTGTTGGCCGATGAATCAGTCGACCTCCACTACTAACAGTAATGTACAGGGTTAACCTCCATTTTTCATTTACATGTGGGTTAAACAAACAGAAATGATTCAGCCACATGTTGCCAAATGTCATCCATCGCATCATCTTTTGAGATTTCACGCTTCTGGTGGATTTGAGCTTGCGTTAATGCAAACGGAGCTCCGTGCTGTGCTGCGAGATGAGCCTCCTGCACCCAAAATGTTACCAGAACTGTCATTTATAATTGTTAACGCAGCATTTGTAATTCTTGACCAGGAATGAGGCAGAAAGGAGGCGCGGAGGAAACAGAAAACCTAAATACAACCCCATATTACCAAGATGCTGGTTCGCACATGACTAATATTATCTCACGACCTCTGTGTTTGGTGAAAATGATAGGCAATTTGAAGTGATATTTATCCGTGAAAAATTATGGACATGTCAAATTTGCATGGGATTAAGACCACAGATGACCTCCTCAATTATTTCAGATAACCAGAGGTCCCCACTTTATGCTGGTCCTTTGCAAACAGGGCTTCAGATGTAGAAAATATGCTGATCTGCATGCTGTTACATTTCTCTTTGCGTCTCAGCTGTCCACTGAACGGCAACTCTCGTCCTTCATAGGCAGCTACACAGCATGCTTCAACATACATGCAGTTAATGGCAAAAAAGAAACAGGGGAAATAACATTTCCGATAATATTTTAAAAGCAATGGATTGCTTTTTTTTTTTTAAAAAAACATATTGCTCCATTGCTTGTTTGGTCATAACTGCAAAACCTCATGTTGAGTTCAAAATTTGCTGCAAGTTGGTTTGTAGAAGTTAGCCCACTACAACAGTTGTAGTGGCAACAGTACACATTAAAATGGCCGCTGCTTTGACCAGCCTGCTACAATGATTTGAATGGGAATGTCTGTCCTGCTCTCAGTCTATTTTTATGGCTTCAAATCTACAGGAGACTGTGTGTTTTATGTGCGTTCGCACAGATACCAAATTTAAAGGTTTTGAATGCCTCTTCAGAGTGCCTCTTTAGACAGCTGTTACAGCTGTTGCTTTCCATCATGCGCTCATCGGCTTTTGATATGGCTCATTGTTTTGTTCCTTTCCCCAGACCTTCACCCTACCTAAAGTGGCTCCACTATAGCCCTTTCAAGCCTTCCCGCAAAAACATTGAGGCTCCATTCTTTTGCCACAAAGGCTCCCTTTCAAAAACTTGTCTCAGATATTTCCCCCTCAGTCAAACATTCCTTAAAACCCTTTTCAGAGCTCACATCAGCTAATAAATCACATAATCCTCGTCCTCTACCTTTCCGTTAAAAAATCCCGGCAAGAGTGAGTGGAGCATTGTGTGGCTCTTCTAAGGGTTTCCCTCTTTGCCTTTGGAGAGCTCAGCACTATCCTTCTGTGCGCGTCATAGTGAGCGCGGATCAAAGGGGGACAGAGTGGAGGCCACCAGCCCCAGCGCATGGCCCTTTCACCCTCTCACCCACACTCTGCCATTAATCTGCTGGGTTATAACGCGCTCCCCCCACGCCTGCTGCTTATTTACTCAGCTGACCCACTGCTGTTTGATGTTCAGTTGGAGTCAGACGGGTCCTGGTGGTCGGTTACAGTCTCACACACACACTGACATGTTTTTGACCCACTTTGTCAACTACGTCGCTCAGTGAAAGTGTAGGAGGTTCACAGTTCGTGCCAAAGCCAGTGGTGGTTAACATGCAAGCATCAGGGAGCGACACATCGCAGAGATGGAGGCTCTATCAGTCCTCTCTCAGTGACTGATACCCCTCTCTGTTTTTGCTACAAAACCCTCAGAAGTCTTCAACAAGAAGCATATCTGCGTTTCCTCTGATCCAGGCCATGATCACTATCTAAATGTATGTGTGTGTGATACCACAGCCCCTGCTCGCAAACTACAGGATGAATAACAAGGCTGAATCTCTGTTATCCTGCCAGCAAGCTCTCTCCCCTCCCAACTCTTCATTATCCATGTCATTCTCTGTTGAATCTCCATCCACATAGTCCCTAGACGTCGCCTCTTAAATCTCTCTGTGCAGGTTTTGAAGTTGCACTGAATCTGTTCATCCCAACTTATCATTTTTCATTGTATGTTTTTGCTAACCTAAAATCTCTCCCCTTCATCTACTGTGTACCACATCCACATCTATCAGTCTATGAATCCTCAGTGCTGTTCTTCATTAGATGGTTAGCCCTCTGCAGGCTCCGCCTCTACCAGATAGAGACATGAAGCCCGATGAAGTGACACCCAATAGAAAGGGCGAGATGCTGACTAATGACTACACCCTGTTGCTGTTGTTAGTTGATGGGCTTTATTGTGGTCCCTCATTCGGGTTTGCGTACATCCACATCCACAGCCCGCTTCAACCAAATTAAACCTATGTTTTTTAAGTCACTTTAAATGCATCTCCTGGTCAGAGAGTGTTTAATTAAAGGGACACTTTGCTGATTTTCAACCAGCTTTGTATCATAACAATGAGGGTATTATGTGTTAATGAATTATAGTAAACTATCCTTGATCTTACCAGCACCCAGATCTCCCTGCTCAAATCGTCATCTGACAGATTTTTTCTCTTAGGCTGTTTCTCGAACTACAGATTGTACTTCCGCATTTTTGTTTTGCTCACCACCACGGACTAAAAAGGTTACAGAAGCAGATCAAGAGAGATCTGCCCCTCATGCATTCTCTCAAATGTAGACCAAACTGAGATCAAATGGTTGTGCTGATCAAATATAACCCCAAATTCTGTCACTGCATTGTCTATTTCTTGCCTCTAATGTTTTCAGAAACATATTTTAACTTGCTGTTTAACTGAAATGCAGGGTCATTTGTTTCCAGCTGGCTGCCATTTTGATTGTGGACAATCAGTTTGCATTGCTTCACCCTTCAGCAGAAGCATTTATTGTTTCTGTGTGGGGCAGTGCTTTCTGATTGTTGAAAGTTTGCCACAGTCATTTCCCTGTGTTTTCTCTGGTCAGGTCTTCTAACTGCAAAGACGGACAATTTTCATGAAAAAAAAACATCCTTCCAGCAATGAAACAGTTCTTTAACCATAAATTCTGTAATTGCCACTTATGTGCTCCAACTATTTACTTGGACTATCGTATATGTCTGCTGTTTTTGATAAACTGGATTCCAAGCAAGGAAAATGTCCAACAGTTGTAGCGCTGCTTGTGGTAGTCGTTGCGCCATTCCCATGACTTGGGCTCATTACTAAACCTTTTTACCTGTAACGCTGATCTCAGGGCTCAGCGAGACGTTTTCAATTGCCAAGTCCTTCGCTGTGTTCCTCGTCCTCAGTTGTCGACAGCGGATTCTGGATTATTGACGGCAAGAATTAGCTCAGTCGATGAGCATTAAATCAATGCGACATGGGATCAGCCTGCGAAAACACAGCCTGTTTTTGAGGGAGCTATTAGGAAGTTAAGGGTCTTTATGAAGGGCAATAAACACTAAAAAATTGCTGTGACCACGCACTAAATATTTTTCTTCATCCTCTTTCCTTGTTTTCTCTCCATATCATTCTCCCCTGTTTGCTCTGAGCAGAAGAAAGAGCGAGAGTGCATGCAGCTGCGTATAGCTGTGCTGCGGAGTGAGCTGCAGCGGCAGAGGAAGGCACTTGGCAGGGAGATAGACCTGCGGCAGAAGGAGAGGGCACAGCTTCAGAAGAAAGGTAAAGCCAATGGGTGCACGTACAACACTTGGACCGATGAACCTTTTAACACCACACAACATGTTTTATTGTTGTAAGCTTTTACCCAGTGAAATGGAGGATGGGACAGAGGTTGATTTGAATTGCTTTGTTTATCTTTCGCCCACACAATATATAGAAAATATAATCAGGTCTGCAGATGACATTTTGCTGCCTTTAAGAGCGAACAGCGCTCTTCTGTTCCACTCTTAAGTATTACACAATGTCAGTCCACCCTTTCATCGGTGCAGAAGCACAAGTGGCATTCAGCCTCAAGCAGCTTAGCAACAATGTGAACACTGTACACACACAGGCTTCATATTGATGTGTACATTCAGTACACTACATCAGCGTTTTTGCCCCCAAATAGTAGCTTGAGCAAACACGACCAGACTATATATATGCAATAGCAATGAAAGACATTTAGTGTTGCGTAAGTACCACATGAGACGATCAGTCAGTCCTGCTGCAACATTTCTTGTCTCCAGCGGTGCTGCGACTCAAAAGCTTGCGTAAGTGGACTTAAAATAATGGTAAAAACACATGCAGCAGAGTCCACCGAAATCCCCATCCATTTCATGATTAACTACGAGGCCTTGTTGCAGCTACTGATAGATAATAAAACAAAGAAGGAAATGGAAAAGAGTGTTGCTATGACAGGTTACTCATGATTTTGTCTGTATTACAGAGAGTGCACGCCGAGCCAGGATATTTTTCATTTTTAAATTGGAATGGTACAGTAAATCCCTTTCACTGTAGCTTATTGGAATAAATTGTTTTAGCAGTTTTCTGTAGTACACCCTTTGTAATACACTCAGTTCTATCTCTCTACAGCTAAATCAAGTATCGCACCCCACACGTTTAGTTAATTTTTTGATGTTATTGAGTCTCCAGTTCATAGTCTGACTCACAGGATGTAGACTGTGGGTATACGGATGTTATTGGCCACCTATTTCAAATGCAGGGCTCGCAGGAAGTGTGTTACTGTTCTCAAAATCTCGTTGCTATGTGAAACTAATCTCCCTTAGCCAGACCTATCTCCACATTTCCTTTTAGTGCTATGCGTAAAACAACAACAACAACCTTCAAGCTAGCAATCTACACGCTAAAACACCTTTTTTATGTGTTTTTTTGCAGAGTTTTAGCTACGTCAGTGCCAACTACTTCACCAAACAACTTCCCCCCTGAAAGTATTTGCAATGGTTTTTCAGCTTGGGCATTATGCTGCCCAAGACATTTGTGATTGGTTTAAAGAAATACAAACAACCCAGAGCGTTTTTTTTCCTTAGTGCAGGATTATGATGGGTTCAACCAGACCTTTCTCCACCAATGGGACAGCATGAGATAGATCTGTTTATGTGAGACTGCCAGTTATGAATAGAGGCAAGTTAAAGATGAGTTTATTATAAAGCAGATTCACGCTATTAGACTATGAATTAAGTCATTTTCCCCTGTTAGGGGTCATGGGGTACACCCTTGACAGGCCGCCAGACTATTGACGCGTAGAGACAGACAACCATTTACGCTTACTTTCACACCTACGGACAATTTAGAGTCACCAATTAACCTACCATGCATGACTTTGGACTGTGGGAGAAAGCTGGAGTACCCTGACAAAACCCATGCTGACATGTGTTCGAACTGGGAGCCTTCTTGCTGTGAGGCGACAATGCTAACCACTGCACCACTGTGCTGCTGACTATGCACTGTTATAAACTGTATACTACTATGTACTCAGTTATTGAAATACTGTTCTTAAATTTGCTAGATTTACCATTTTGTCACTTTGAACATGTGATTTTATTGTACAGGAAACTATAAATTTTAAACACATCAGTCGAGGTTTCAGTGCTGTCTGACAGCAGCATGTAGGCTGTGTGTGTGCTGTATTACCTGTTCATTTTGGAGTACAGTAGAGAGTGTTGTCACATACAGGAAACCTCTGTCACGCTCCCAGTCAGAGGGTTGGAGTCACTCAACACACGCATATGTACCCAATAATGTACAGTATATAGAGCCATTCCTGTGGTTTTGGCAGCCCGTGCCAGGCCACTAAGGCGACAGTGTTTGTGCAGTGGTGTCATTTAGTTAACCCTGTGAAGTCTGCAGCTCCTGACTCTGATGTCAGAGAGCCGAGGAGGGTTTTACTGCTGCCTGTTACTGTTCAGAGGAAAATAAAAGGGCAGTGTTAGTTGACAAATGTAGTCACACACATAAACCCAAACACATATGCAGTTGTACATCGGTATGCTTAATATTAAACACTGACTACTCTTTTTTTTTTTAGCATAGCATGTATCTGAACCTAATTTCAGTGTATTCTTTGGTGGCTGCAGCACATTAACTTTTTGTTTCTTAGCTTTAAAGACCATTTAATATAATAAAAGTTAATATTTAGTTATGTATTTGTCATGATGTTCATGATGATTGTATAGTTTAGCAGATTTATGGTCGGGCGTGCAACCCTATCGGAAAGTGTAGCTTGACAGAAATTCAACAGTCGTGCATCGTTTTTAATTTATGCTTCAGTGAAAGGTTTCAGCTGTCTCCATGGCAACCAGAGACAGACGGCTGCTTCTTTGGACAGAGTCGAAGACTACAGGTTAGTTGGTGTGGATCTAAAACTACTCTGTCAATGGTGACCATGGTAACACCACCAAGTAAATTGCGTGACAAAATATGGCAATGTCTGCGACATAACGAAATTCTGCCGCTGCGCAACAAGAAAGGAAAGAGTCGCATGAAACATTGCGTGCCCAACTATAATTTAGGATTAAGTCTGCTGACGGCTTTACTGCGTCAGAGCAGAATGAGAACAAACAGCTGTGGTTATCAAATCACAATTACAATAACAACGGAAGTTTATTTTGACCAACAGCTTGTATATTTGAGATTAAACCTGTTCTGTGCAGCTTTTTGAAATGCAGTGTATTTACTGATGAGATTTATCTTGGCTCTGGTGTTGTAAGCACTGGTGTTTGTCTGAAAGTAGACCAGGTGTCCTCCATTCAAACCCTGGGTCCTGTCTTACACCTGGTGCATAGCACAGTGCAACTGTCATTGCTGTTTTCAGACCAACATAGTCGTCATCTTCATGGCCAGCACACATGTTATTAAGTACAAAAATGTGCTTGAGCCCATCTCTACGCCCATGGGCGTGTTGTTCTTGAAATGAGGTGTGATCAGGTGCATTGTTGGAGTATTTCTATTTTGAGGCAGCAGAAAGCGAATGACCAACAAAAAGCTGCTCTAAAGTCAGAACGGCGCAGTATTTTCCTGCTATTTAAAGGCCGCATTGTTCGGATAGTAAGATGCCCCTACATAGGTGGGATCACAACAGGCATACAACCTGCTTATTACACACAGAGAGATTTGTGAATTGGTTGCAGATGGCTAAAATAATGCATAATTAATGAGGAAAATATGAATTATATTCTCAAAAATAAAATGAAAACGTAGCGCAGAGCAGAGCAGAGCTGTCGTCTGACTCCTCATTAGGGGGTGCGCTGTGCACAGATACTCATGTAACTTCATTGATTTCAGAAGCTAAGAGTTTATTTCTGTGTCCTCCATCAAGTTTATAACTCCAGTTTTTAGTTTGCTGCTAGTTCTCCAGGTGCACGCTCAACTGGCTCTCAGTGGTTAAACTCCTGTTGTGCCCAAAACACACCTATGATTAATTAAAGGACTAAATACAACTCCTTTGACCTTCGTGCCCTACTTTCTGCCCTGATTATGCGCTGTTTAACTAGACAAGGTGGAGTTGGACACCTACATGATTCTGCACTATGTGCCTAAAACCATGCACTATAGAGTATTAAATAGGGCCCATTGCCTTGTGTCAGTAATATCAGCTTGCTCTTTGGCCAAAGGTTAGCGGCACCTGAGCCACCAACTTGAGGAGGGGATTGGTAATGATTAGAATGCAGTCTGCACTTGCATGCAGACACACAAAAAAGACGGCACTAAGAGGGGTTCACAGAGAAGTTTCCTTTGTGCTGCGATTCTAAAGAAAAAGGCAGTTAATCCTTTGCCTCTGTACCTGTCACCACTTCGTCTACAGCCAAAAGAACTCGCTGCTCTCCTTCACCGCGGCTCATTGATGGCTTTTTTCCAGACTGGACAAGTGCTTATTAAGAAACAGAAGAAAAAATTCCTTCAGCTGGTTAAAGAGGGAAAAGGTATTTTGGGATAAATTGAAATGCTGCAGCTGAAAAGGGCTCGCTGAAAATCTTGTTGTTTTTTCCCAGACTCATAACTCAAAAGCTAAAAGCCATATGCTGCAGAGCTCTGCTGTACTTCCAGCTTGTTGTTTAACTCTTCCAATCAGCCTGCACGTATTCATTTGTTTCACGATCGGAAAAAAGCCCTGCGTTAATTACAGACAGGATGCGCTCAGAGTCAGGTGTTTACAGTGTTTCATACAGCAGCTGATTTTGTGTCTGATTATATTTAGATTGGCACCACGACGTGTTTGTTTCATCTGATCTCATCTGTCATTTCCGAGACGATGATTTTATCAATTGTAGCTTAAATTTCAGTTTGAAACTTTCCTCTGGAGACTCTGTCAGCTTGTCTGTCAAAACACATACAAACAAGAAGAAGCACATGTCGTCCCATTCAATCATACAGATTACTCATCATACAAGCTTGTAGCGAAGCTTCGGACCGATGATTTATATACCCATTTAATGTTCAATGTTGATTCAATTAGAAGCGAGTGTTTCATTTGCTGAATTTTCACACATTCCGGTGCTTATTAAACACAGATTTCTTTTCAAGTTTTATTGACAGTTTAACAGTATGTGTAAGTACATTGCTATGTAATATATCCCCAGAGGGCATCCTGTATGGATTGTTAATCTCCATTCTTGGTCATGTTTTTGAGGATCTCATCCGTACCTGGCTGTGTGGTCTTCCCATCTCTCACACAGTCCAAGGGCCCATTAGCGAATAACTCTTATCAACCTGTTATTCGCAGGAAACTAGCCTCTCTTTAAAAACAAGTGGCCCAGAAAACCCAAACATCCAGTTGGGGTTCTGCAGGTGTGTGTTTGCACGTGAGATGGCGGAGATGAAAGTTGGGTGTCCAAGTTTTTGTGAAGCAACTATTAGAATGTTGATGCAGACTTGCTGATGCCTATTCTGTGTTCGTCTTTGTTCACGTGTATGCGCTCCCTCTTTGCTTTGCCATCCTGGACAGCGTTAGCATAATAAGCACTGAAAAACATCAGCAGTCGGTATCGTCCTGATGACAGGTTAACGACTAGCTGTTCAATGCCCGCTGATTTACAGTGATGGCAGTGAAATCATAGCAGGAGTGTAGACTTGAGAAATGCTTTTGTTTTTCCACGTCTTCTGCAAACGCACACATGCTCACGCTAAAGTCCACTGCATGTCTCTCACACAATCCATAACTGAGGACATATGAGCATGACCACAGGTCTTGCCTTCTTTACGGCTGTGAATTTTAAAGTAAAAAGTCTTTCTTTCCTCCCCCCAGAATTAATGGGCTTGGTTTTGGTGGGGTCACACTCTTGTCACAATTTCCTCCAGTCTAATTTCCCTCCTTCCACCTTGAGCAGATGACATAAATCAGGTCCGTGAACGGCGTTTATTGTACTTAGTAACGGTAGTTATTCTCACGCTCTGTAACAGAGCCAGGGCTCCCGACCAATAAATGTCAGTGGTTGGGTTTCTCAAGTGTAAGGAGCACATTTTTGTGAAGGTATGGTGTGAGGAGGTATTTGTCACCTCAGAGAAAAGGTCTCATATTGAAGCTATCATCATTAGGGCTCCTTTAGTAGCAGCTTTGCACATTCCCTTCAGCTGGCTGCCATCTTGACTGACGATAAGGGTTGACAGTTACGGCAGTCAAACACTCTGTGTAATGACTTGTTAGGATGTCTTTCTACCATTTTCCTGCTTTTTTTTGTCAACCCCCGCCCTGACATTCCATCCTGTCGGTATGTCAGAGACAAAACATGCACAGCCTTGGTTTAAAAACAAGTCTGTTCTGATGGATATTTTAATTTGGAAAAAAAGACAATTTCTTTACTGTGGAGAGTTCACCCCAAAATCAAATATACATATTTTTCGTCTTACCTGTGGTACAGTTCATCAGTCTAGATTGTTTTGGTGTGAGTTGCAGAGTGTTGGAGATATCGGCTGTAGAGATGTCTGCCTTCTCCAGTTTGTTGTGCTCAAAGCGCCAAAAACATACATTTGAAAAACTCGACAGCGATCTCTCTTTCCAGAAACCATGACCCAGTTTATCAAAAAAATCCACAGACCTTCTTGTAAGCAGTTTCATAAAGGAACTATTTTCATCCTACCGAACTACACTCGTCAATCAGACCACGTAAAAGGAAGGGTGCATCAACTGCTATTTTCTGTCTGTCAAAACTACACCCACCAACCCAATTACTGCGCAGAAGGAAGCGTGCATCTACTCATGGATGAGAGGTTCATGCTCTTGACAGAGCAGGATGTTGACATGAATGATGTCCTTGATGACTGAGCTGTAACGTTAGCTAGCTTAGCTGTGCTAGTTGAGCAAGCAGTAGAGATGCATGCTTCCTTCTGCGCAGGTGTAGCTCAGTAAAAAGAAAATAGTTCCTACATGAAACTGCTCACAACAAGGTCTGTAGATTACCTTGACTAACTGGGTCATGATTTCTGGAAAAAGACATTGCTGTACTTAAAGCACCATAGTGCCATCTAGTACCATTACACTGAAGAGAAAGCAGACATATCTATGGCCGATATCTACAACACTGACACCAAAACAGTCTAGACTAATCTAATCTAATTAGCACTACAGGTAAGAGGAAAGATATGTATTTTTGATTTTGGGTTGAACTCTCCCTTTAACATCTTCAATAAATTAACTTCCATAATGCACTTTCCCCCAAACACTGGCATATTTTTTTCTCTTTTGTTGGAAACTGTTTCATAGTGCTCTTTAGCTCATTTCATTAGTTGTGGTACTTTGTGGTTCTGTTTTGACCTCACTCTATATTCCAGCCTTTTTTATTTTCATCATTTTACAAGTTTCCATTAAATGCTACATGGATTAAAGATCACTTGATAATGATATTGCAAAGTGAAACTGAACACCACAATGCTTTTTAATAAGCTGTTAGATCATATACAGTTTTAATGTGAACCAGATTATACGCGCCCTTAAAGATTCTGTATGTGGGATTTTCTCATGAACATTTTGCTGTGTTATTTATAAGGAGAGCTGTTTTCCAAAAGCTCCAGTGATCAGTTTTATTTTTTTCAATTTTGACAAATATTCTTTTTGTTTAAAGAGAGCAGTCATCCTTTTAGGGCTTTTTCACCTTCTTCATTACAAACAACAGGACCTGCAGTGTGAAATCAAGGCATTTTCCTGTAAGTTTAAACCACTCTAGAGATGGTGCTGTTTATGGGATGAATCTACTCAGGGCCTCTGTGCACTAGCTGATGTTATTTCATGTAGACTGTCACAGTGAGTGACACTAACTCCCACATCAGAGTCACTTTTATTGCCCTTACAGGAACAGCAATATGCTAAGGTCTGGCCAGTCTGAACAAAACCTTAAACCAGCAGTGGTTCTCTACTTTGCAGCTTGATTTCCTTCAGAATCCCACAAAGCCTGCTGTCTGCTGCCAGAGGGACCTTATAGGGCTTTTCCATCGGCACTTTTGGTCACGTAGAGTCAAACCATGCCGCCTCAATTTGCGTTTCCATTACCAATTTCAATGCACACAGTTTTGCCAAGTCGCGCCCAAGGTGGCCCAGGCTTTTAAGTCGGGCCAGTGCGCGCCTGAATGGCTCTAAGCGGGTTGCAGTGACGTCAGATTGGTTTTTTCATCATTATTCATACCCAAATAAGGAAACTGTCAGAAGATATGCATGCCAAAAATTTAACTCACTGTACCGCTCAAAGGTTACCGGCAACTTTTAAGGTGCAATGTTTTCTTGCATGTTGTCGTTGTGGATCAACAACTAAATTAAATGTCAATGACAACTTTGACCATTCCATTTATTTTTTTTGGTTCACTTGCAAGACTAATGCTTTAGTGATTATTAGATTTTCAAGAGCTTAAGGAATTTATTTGAATTTTACCTAGAATGAATATTTTGTTTCCTCACTTGAAGAAGAAAGTGGTGGATTGATGTTTCGGTACACTCCAACAGAACTACACCTATGCGTCTTAAGCCCAGTCTAGACCAAAGATTCGCGGTGAGGCGAGTTGAAACAGGCATCTACTTGCAATGCGTCGTTCTGTAACGTTCTAAAAACCTGCCGGTTCACACCAATGCAACTAGATGAGACAGTGTATCATCACTATGCAACAACTTTCTGTACTTCTGTTCTGATTTGCAGCTTTTCAGGCTAATTTTGTGGCTGAATATAATTTGTAGCTTCTTAAAATATGAATGAGGATAGTGATAGTGAGATACTGGCTGCAGCTGCATTTGTAGTAGTGATGAAACGGCAAAAAACATAAACAAAACAAGCATCAAATGGACTGTATTCATAAGCAGTGCGCCACAATAATATAAGTAAGCAGCGCCAATTAGTCAGTCAATGAGCAGATACAGTGAGCAGCAGCAGCAGCAACCCACCGTCTGACATTGTCACTCATGAGGACGGTAACAGAGGGCTCGGCAGGGACGAAGCACCTGCTGCAGCAAGAACACGTCTTCCGCCGTCATTTTGACGTAACCAGCAGTCTTCACTACAAGCCGATTGGCTGTTGAAACAGGTGACGTGCTTTAAGTCCTAAAACCAGCCGTTGGTAATTTGACCAGCGGAGTTGCAGGTGACACCATGAGCCGGCTTGAGTTGAGCTCAGATCGTCATTTCACACTGCTGCAACTTGTCTCTGCAGGGTTCTAAAACAGTTTCATCTTGTCGCACGTCTTTGGTCTGAACTGGGCATGAGACTAAGCAAGCTGGAGGAGATGGGCATACAGTGTACGTTTGTGCATTGCCGAGAGAAAATTCAAAAACTCTGACGACAGTAAGAAGGATTTTGACCACAATAACACCACCTGGATGGACAGAAAAATGTTCTATTAGTTCACAAGCACAAGTGCGTCATCAGTCAAAGACACACAGCCAAGCGGGTAGCCCTGATCTATGGAGATGCAAATCCCTGCCACGCTGGGCTGACGTGCTGAGTCAGACAGAGTCAAGCCTAGCCAGCACATGTGTACAAAAAAGGGTTGTTACTGTGCATTCTCTCATGTTCATAATCAAAAAGCTTTGCCGAGCTCCCCAACTGATTTATTGTCACATCATAATATTTCAACATCAGATTCACCAGCAAGTGGGAGAACTTTGTAGCATTATAAAGCCATACCACATCTTGGATCCTAAACCCACCTCTCATGTTTGATATAGAAGATAAGTGTGTCGACACACAAATGGCCTGAATGCTGCGTGCACGCTGACGTGGTATTCGCTGCAGTTTGTCTGTCCATGCCGCGATACCAACTGGAAGAGGTTAGAGGGATGAAAGGATGAGGAGATGGATGGAACAGATAGGACAAAGCTGGGCAGTACATGAAAGCAAGAGCGCAACGCAGGCCCGCGCAGTCGGTGTTAAAATATGTTTTCATGTCATCCCTCACAGCAGAGGGATGGCCCGTCTGATCTCTGTCTGACTCGATCTGTCTTCCTCGCTAATCTGATGGAGATACCTCTGAGTACCTTTATTTTCTCTCTCCCTCTGCCTCTGTCGAGGTATCTCTCCTTCCACCCTTATGGTGTCAGTTTGAGCAGCGTGGATGTGAGTGGAAGTATGTGATAAAAACCAGGTCCTGTGATCCGCCTGATTAAAATGTGATTTGATAATCTTTACTGCTCAAAACTCACTTTCCTGCCAGCTGCTGTCAGTTGAACCATTTGACTGAGGGTGGATTGCAGGTGTGATGAAACACACACTCATTTTAGACATTGTAGAGAATTTTCTTGTCCATTATCAAAAGAAAAATTCAGGTAACATGGTAGGTTATTGAAAAGAAGAACTGAATTTGGGACTGTAAATTTCAAAGAACAGGACAATCATCAAGCAATGTGCTGCCGAGTGAAGTTCAGGGCTCTTATGTATCCCTTTACTTTGCAGCTTACGCTCATATTTCAGTGCACATGTAGTCTTTATGATATGGTAGACCAGAGCTAGTGCTTGAAAGCACATATAAAACTTCCCCCTTTTTATCTGTGTCCCAGGAATTGTAAAACACTGCTTATGACTTCGGTCTGCATTGTTTAAAGGTGATTCACTGACAATAGAAAGTCCTTGAGATGTGAAACAGGAAACACTAAAGAATCTCTGACTGTCTTGCCATTTATCACAGGTGAATTTTGCTTTTAACATTTTTCTTCTTTTCTTTTTGTCATTTTTTGTCCTGCTAAAATAATAAGATGAGAATAGAAACCAGGAATCAATAAGCACAGATTGTTCCATGAGGACAAACTGAATCAAAATCATTTATCCATAAAATAGTACTGAACTGATTTAACATTGCCCTTCAATAGAGTGCTGCAGATGTGTCCTAAAACCCGGAAATGAGTTTGCATTTGTGCACTTTCAATTCCCTCGTCTCGAAGTCATCAGGTTTTTTTGAATGGGTTTTTTGTTAGAGCCATACTGAGTAAACTCCCTTTGTACATTTGTACTTTGATTGAACAGAGACCCGACTGTAGCTGCAGCCTGAGATCTCAAGGCTTAGTTTTGTTGTCTGTTTCTAGTGCATGAACTGAGCGAGGAGAGACAGCTTTTATACGCTCTGCTCCTTTGACTTGGAATAACCTTCAGAAAGAGTTGAAACTACGTGAACTGGTCTCTCTGCCTGATTTAAAGGCTCTCATAAATACAGGGATGAATGAGTTGGTTAGTTCTTGTCACTGTGAATATGTGTTCTAGTATTTCTTCATGTTACTGTATACCGTTTTTTTTTGTGTGGTTGTTTGGCTGTAACGTTTTGTGTGCTGCTGTCTCGGCCAGATCTCCTTTGATTCAGTAAACCACACATCTCTATGTTCTATTACAAATGCAAAGTCAAAGACTCATCACTGTGTTCTTTATGATTTGGTGCGTTGGACGTCACTGACCATTCACAGATGACAGCACTGGTATATTTGTTATCAATAAAGCAACATTGGGCAAACTTCCAGCCTACCTCTGCTCTGGTAGTTACCAGCTACGCTCCTCCATGTGGCTGCTTTTCAATGTACATTTTTCTATTATGCACCATTAGAAACACTTATATCCATCAGTGACTTTAAGGGCATCGTAAAGAATGTGGTGACAGAGACATGTGCTTGTTTTTCTTGAGAGGCCACAATGTTTGAATACTTGTTCTTTTATTGTGGATTTTTGTCTTATATGTTGTATTTGTTGCATCTTAAATGTGCTTGGATCGGCTGCTACCTCGGCCAGGTCTCTCTTGTAAAAGAAATTTTCAATCTCAGTAGGATTTCTTGGTTAAATAAAGGTTAAATTGAATTAAGAAAAAAAAAGATAGTTGATCTCAAAGGGACTTACCTGGTTAAATATGGGTTAAATAAGAAGTAAATAAAAATAGATGCCTGAAATAAGGACTGTGGTTAGCACAAGCTTAAAAGATTTTCAGGTTGGGTTCCACAACATAAAATATGTCAGTACATTCCCCACTTCTGAATTTTGAAGCTTTTTCACATCTTAAAAAAGGCAGTTGCTAACAAGTGGATAATTGGGAGTGCAAAGCGTCATCACAGTGAACGCAGCTTTTCAGCCTTGCTGTGGTGGTGACATGAAATCACACAACCATAGTTATAGCCTAATATTAGCTTTTTACTTGTGGCAATTGCATTTGTGCTCCAAAAATCTGAAAAGTTGTGTCAAGTTATCTTGCTGAACAAAGCATCCAAGTATCATGAACTTTCATCTGTCACAAAGCCTGTTTTAACCTACTCACTTTTTCTCACGGTAACCAGGGCAATGCTAACGTTGAGATTGGCCGACAAATATCGTCATCCCTGCAGCGCTCTATATTCTTTTACTTACGATGAATGGTTAAAAAAAGATCAAAGCAGAAGCAGCAGAACCAGAGATGTCATCTTTTTTATGTCACACACTTTCTTGTCAAACGTTCCGCCTTCATTACCCACAGTGCAGCTTGATTGCAGACACTAGCCTCGAGCCTAGATGAGGAGTGGGCCACAGATGTGTGGTGAGCTCAGTCCTTTTTAACTCTACACCTCCTGATTTTTTTTTTTTGTCATTTTCAAACTTTCAGCCCATGCCGCGGTGACATCACTTGAAGCAATTAATCAAGACTTGATGCAGCTACCTTTGGAGCCACAAAAGGCTTTTTGCAAGTTCTTAAACATATACAATAGTGCTCCCCAACACCCGTAAAAAGACTTTGATGTGTGCTCGTCCTCAACAACTTCCTCCTCCTCTTCCTGGGGGATGATTCAGCCCTCTTGAGTTAAACCTGACACCTGAAAAGTATCATCATCATTTCTCCAGGCCACCTCTCTTGGTTCGTCGTACTGTGGAGGAGCAGTGACTTGACAACAAGGTTCTGCTACATGGCGTAGGTCTTTCCCTCGTCATCAAGAGTGAGGCCAGCCACCTTGGGGAGAAACCTCATTACCGATGTTTATATTCACAGTCTGAGTGTAAAGCATATGTGATTTTTGGCAGGAAGAGCTTTGCTTTGTGGCTCTGCTCTCTCTACACTACGGTGCGATACGACAGCCACGGTCCTTTAGCTGTTGCACCTGATGGTCAGGCTCACAATCCTCGGAGACTCCTGAGAGAGAGACCCTGTAATTAGCACAGCAATCTGAATGTTTTATAATTATGAAGGTCAGTCAGATTTATTTATGTAGCTCATTTTATAACCAGAGGCGACTCAAAGTGCTTTACAGATTACAGAACAAGAGACAAATTATAAAAACAATAAAAGAAAACAGGATAAAGCACAGAGAGTAAAACAATTGAGCAAACATTAAAAAGCACACAGAATGAAAAACAAAAAAAACAAACTACCAAATAAATTTGATTTAAAAGAAAACTAATTAATCATTTGAAAATGGTCAGCATGTCTCAAGTGTCGGCTCTTCTGGCGAAGCACATACAGTTTCTATACTCTTTTTCTCCCTTTTTCAGCTTGAACCAAAGATAGAAAACTAAACCTTTTTTCTGTTTATTCTGGAGTGTCGGGGAAAATGCAGGAAAAAATATGCAGCAAATATGTGGTTTGGTTATTTTAAATCACAGTGTTGTCTCCCTATTTACCAATAATGGGGACTGTACATAATAATTGCTGCAAAACAGAACCCATTAGACGTCAAAATTAACTTACGTGCTAAAAATGAAATAACAAAACTATTTTTAATAGATTGGTTTTGTGTTAATGTGTATTAGACAGTTAAACCTCTTGTTTATTTAAAACCATGTGGCTCATAATTCATGTTTGTGTTGCATTTGTCTGCCGTCCCTCCATATGTGAGGCCGTATGAACACAGATTACAGAAATATTCTGTCACAGCCCTAATTATACTTTGCTTCTCTTCTGAGTTTCATGCTACACTGAGTTATTGTCAGCTTGCCAATGCTGCAGTTGCAAAACTTCCGCGAGCCGTATCATCACCGTCCCTTATCTGTCAGATTTTATTTATTTGCCCAGCTCTGTATTTACAGACTCTGACAAATCCTGTAATTTGCATACACATGTTGTTTGGTTTTATGTGGTGTCAAAAGGAAATGGTTTTGGCCTGATCAAAAGAGCTGTTTGATCTTGCTTAAGTTTAACAGTGGATGGCAGCCAACCAAACACAAGCCCACCTGGCTGCTCAGATGTAGCAGAACAGAACACACACCTAATAATTTACTCGTTTTTCTCTCTCTCTCTCTGTCTCTGTCAGAGGAAGTGTTC
The DNA here is from genome assembly GCA_019142605.1 of Cephalopholis sonnerati. Classification (NCBI taxonomy): domain Eukaryota; kingdom Metazoa; phylum Chordata; class Actinopteri; order Perciformes; family Serranidae; genus Cephalopholis; species Cephalopholis sonnerati. Next base: position 35,095,558 of record JAGQAX010000017.1, read on the forward strand.
TCCGCTCAGCACGAGAGTCTGAAGGAGGAGAAAGAATCTTTAACCAAGCTGCAGAAGGAATGCACTGCCAAGAGGTATGTGTCAACCTGTAATTAGCTATTACTGTATGTCTGCGTAGAAAAAAATACTTTTCAATGCATTTATCCTCGTCTGACATTACCCAGAGCCCACTGCATGATGTGACCCTGTGTGTTGCTCAATCGTATTGAATTGTGATGGGGCTACACCCTGCTCCCTGCCTCCCACCTTACCCTTTCAAAACAAGGTGATGTTTTTGCGGCTGGTGCTGTCTATTTATGTGTTCTTAATGGAGAGTTTGCACATTGTGCTAAAAAGCCTATTGGCCTGTGTTTGCCTTGGCCTGCGGGGAGATGTGTTCGGCGGGTGCCGACCCTGGATACAGCTTTGTTTGTTTGAGAAGTACCTGGCAGTCACAGAGGGTAAACCAGAGCCCCAGGAAGGCCAGCAGGGGCCGAGAGACCCGGCAAACAGGAAATTAACACCGACACTTGTACATCTGCCTAACATCCATTCTTTGGAAATATCCATGTCGTTGATGTCTTTTCATGGAAATTCTCCTTTTCCATGTAACTTTTTTTTCTGTACTTTTAGCTGGGGAAAGGTTATGCTGAGCGTGCACGCTCTTTTTTATAAGCCTTTCACATTCCTGTTTAATATTTCACGGCTGCTCCTGAACAGCTTATCTCACAAAATAGGGGCTAAAGGGGATCAGTCAGGGTTTCTTTAGCTATAGACCGAATCGCAGTGTTTATTTACATTAACTTCCGCGTAGAAAATCCTTGCGTCACGTACATTAAAATCAAAAAGCCCTGAACAGACAGTGTCTCAATTAGGTAATTTTAGTCATGTTAAAAAAGTAAAAAAAAAAAAGCTAATAATATTTTAAGTGTACAACGTGGAATATTTTCACCACTTAACCTTGTTGTCAGCCTTTTTTCTGACAAGGAATTAGAGCCATTACATCACAGACATCAGACTCCGTTGAAAAAAAAAGTCACCAATTAACCTGCATGTCTTTGGACTGAGGGAGGAAGCTGGAGCACCCAGAGAAAACCTTTGCGGACATGGGGAGAACATACAAACTCCCCACAGAAGGGCTCCTTCATCCTAGGGGTTGAACCAGGAGCCCTCTTGCTGTAAGGCGACAGTGCTAACCACTGCACCACTGTGCTGCCCTGATGCACAGTGGTGCAGTGGTTAGCACTGATGTGTTTTAGGTGGCTAAAATACATTTTGGTGCTGTCTGGTCTACAGCAGTACATTATTTACCTTTTGTGTGCTACATTTAGTTTATTAAAGATGATAGCAAAGCAACAAAGCACAACAGAAATGTAAGATAGGTGCGACCACAGCGTTTTAAGTGTATAGTCTCTAAACATCACAGTTACGGCTGAAAACGACAACAGGAATCAACAAGTTTGCTTATTTTACATATCTCTGCATTTGTAATCAACTGCCAGTTGTCTACCTGGACGTGTTCGTTGTTGTTAGCGTGACGTCACAGGGTCCAGATTTCTCCTTAGTCATTAGTTTGAGGTCCACACAGTTTAACACATTCAGCATCTTACTTGTGTTTGGCCATGTTGTTGACTTAGTTTGCTGTCTCTGTCAAATATCTGTCCATCAGTCAATCACTCTACAGCAGGAAATGGCACTTCAAAATGAAAGCTCTGTGCCAGAAATTCACTGTACCTCAAAATAATGTGTTTTTTACAAACTTGACAAGTTTGCGATTCACTTGCGGTCCATTCAGAATGGACCCGCAACCCACTTTTGGATCGCGACCCACCACTTGGGAACCACTGGTCTGCAGTATCTTTATTGTAGAGTGTACTTTTTGAAAACAAAACAACTTGTCTCTGTAGATCCCAGTAACAAGGTGTTAAACCAGCTCCCCATTGTGGTTGAAAGTAACAAGTTGTTTTTGTTACTTACAGTTTTATGTACATTACCAAAGTATTTCCATTGTGCTACCTTATATTCCAATACATTTCAGAGAAAAATGTACTTTTACAGGTCAAGATTAACATTAGAAACATATGATAAGCTTATGAAATATGGTGTCTTGGTAAAGGTTGAACCAGCAGTTACCAATTTTGAACCCCTTAAGTAAAGCTGTGTCTAGCTGGGGCCCCTTGTCATGTTTAGATGTGAGTAGTTAACAGATCCACCAACAATTTCTCTTGTAAACTTCTCACATGGTTTCATTTAGAGAACTGTTTCAGGCTAAATGATCCAAATTTGATTTAAATTAAAAAAAACAAAAAAAACAACAAAGATTGGAGAAAAATGAAAACAGGTTTACACAAACAAATTTGTGTAGCAACACTTCTGAGCCCTCGGAGGCGCCTCATTCCTCGGTAGATGTATAAGAAGATTAAGAAAAAGTTTGCATGTGTCAGGAAAAGGGTTTGTGAAGGGCTGTCACCTTGGGCTTATCCAATTAGATTAAGCAAAGCCTGCTGGACAGATGAGTGATTTCAGATCAAACGATCATTACGCACCAATCTGTTTCCTCTTTCATAAAGCTGCCGCACACTGGGGAAGGGAAATGATAAGAGACTGCTAACCACAGGCAAAGCCAAATAGGAAATTCAAGTGTAAGGCGAGGAGCATGGATGGGAGGACGCATCACATTCAATAATCATTTCCCCCCCAAAATCTCCTTTCATCTGCATGAAACGATGGGCTATTACCCACAAGTAGTGGCGTGAGTATTGTACAGGACACCCACACACCATTCTTACAAAGCAGCCGATTATCTGCGTTACTCACAGTCACAGGTAGTGTGCGTTAATCCTGGAAGAGTCATGTTATAGTTACTCATTTGAAGACTTTTTTAGCTGCAGAGATGTAATAGATGTTCTACATTTGGAATGTGTTTCACACAACGCGATTGCGGGCGCATCACACGATTGGAAGATGGCGGCAGATTTAGGTCAGAGGCTCTGCCTTCCGGCTGAAATTACATCAGCAAACCCTCAGACCAGACCATGTGCTTTAGTCACTCCGTCTCCTTCACATCGTTGAGCTTACAGTGCCCTGAGAGGATGCAATGGAGGAGGCCGATGAGCTAAACAAACTGAGGTATGACGAGCTTGCAGCCAATGCTATACCATGTACCTTGTTAGCATCAAGGCTGCTCCGGTAAATGGGAGTTTGAGGCAAGGCCCACTGACAAGCAGTCAAAGACCTCCCTAGAGCCCTAAAGGATGATGACAATGAACTAGAGGGATATATCTCTATAATGGCCGACTGTTCACCCAGCTGTTTGACTCAGGAACAGGTTTGTGTTCAGTTGCGGTCTGACAACACAGGGCACAAACCGCATCTTTTTGAGTTGAAGTCGACCCTTACAACTTCTTTCACATACAGGTCTGGTCACATCTGAGGCACCCCTAACAATGTACTGTACACAACCTCCCACACAGCATTACCTCACTCAGTACTTGTCACTGTAAGGTAGACATTCAGACTTTATCACTTGTCTCAGGTCATAATTGCTGTTCTAATAATGGGACGAGTTGACCTGCACTACTATTGATGACTGTCCTATGGAGATGAATCACTGGTAATTTGACAGTTGTATCATTAGAATTGGACTAAATTGACTCACTGAGTCACTTAACCCTCATTCAGAGGATGAGGACGAACATTAACTTGCTATAAAACACACTATTATGCTCCTTAAATAAAGTCTCCTGTCTGTTCGTCGTGAATCTTATATATATTTTAACAAACTGCAATTACCTTTATGCCTCACAGTGGGTCCCTGTGGAGCAGTAACTCGCCTGGATAATTTCTGCTGCTCATTTCCACTTCCTCCCATCTCTTCCAGCTGCACTCCTTCCCCCTCCGATCTCATCCCTGCTCTTTCTCTAGTCCTTCCCTTGCCTGACCACTCCCAATGGCCTGCACTCGTAGCTGCGGCCCCTGTCTCCCTCTGCCAGCCGGTTACTCACCGTGTCGTCCATGTGTCTGGTTTTGTCTCCCCAGAGAGCAGTTCCTCAAGTCCAACGCTCAACTCACCTTCCGCTGTCGTCAGCTCCTGTCCGAGCTTTCCTACATCTACCCCATTGATGTGGTGAGTTGGACCTGATGGTACGGTGCTGCACAACACATTGTTGACCAGGCAACTGCAGAGAATCATCTGGTTACAGAACCTGAGGCTTTGATCAAGCAGAAATGGTGCAGATAGTTATTTGTACAACCTCTCCAAAGTCATGTCTGATTCTGATGAATGTTATTTCTACTGCAGTGTCTTAGGAGGTCATCCAAAATCACTACCTTTCTGTTTAACATCCCTGATAAATACAAAAGTCAGACTTTTTTCTAAAACATTGAGCAGGAAGTCTTGCTGATTAATCTGAGGGTGGGCGATGTATCAATTGAACTTGATGTATCACAGCTTGCTGCACGTATATAAAGAATGAGTATATCATTATGATCAAGTATAAATTGTCATGTCATATTTTTTTTAACGACCAGCCTGAAACTCGCTCTGGCATTTCGATCCTTTTGTACACTTCTTGCATTCTAAAAAGCTAAGATTTTTCCATCTTGGTGCGCTGCGGCCCAAAAAAACAGGCATGTAGCCAGGGATGCGCGATTGAATTGTGTGTGCGTTCAAGACACAACATGTGAGCGTCTCCTAAATGCTGACACCACCAGACATTGATGGAGTGATTTAAATCTGTCAGTGACAAAGCTGGTGTTTGATCCCACACAGGGTTTCATCTCGTCTGTGTGTGTTTATCATTGTCTCTAATATGAAACCTCTTATTTAACTCCACAGGCTAATCAGTCAGATTATGTCATCTGCGGAGTGAAGCTGCCAAACTCTGAAGACTTTCAAGGTAATTTATTATGTTCCTGATGGTGTGTTTCAGGGTTGAAGGAGGATAATCTGTGGTAAGACATGTTGAACACATGCTTTGCCTCTGCTTTAGTGCTTGTGGTCGTATGTAAACGCTTGGTGAATAGAAGCAAATTTGAAGGTGGATGATCTCATAGATACAGTATCTATGATATCATAAGTTTGGCTACTGAACATGGCAATTTGGCCTCACTGTGCTTCAGTATTATAGTCTTTAATGTGCTTAAACGACATAATTTTATAATCACCGGTATGTCATCTTCATGCATAAAAGACATAATGACATAATTGTGTCATCGCTAGTTTTACTAGCAGGGAAAGGTTAATGTTCCTCTTAACTCTGGCTAGTTCCATACAATATAAGACACACATGATGACTTGTCTCAGATACTGTGTGTGGGATAGGTTGGCAACATAATAACTCACCTGCGGCAAAGACAGTCTGAATTCTTATTAACAGGCATGCATGCACAAACCTCTCTGGGTGTGTTTTCGTCACAAGTTTTTGTTTGTGTTCTTCCTTTTTCTCCTCCTGACGTTCTTTAGTTCACATCACTTGATTTCTTGTCTGCACAGTGAAAAGACAGATGCAATGAATTAATAAAATTTCAGTGTTTCTGTTAGGGATGGCCAGCAGTACTCTGTTTGGATGTCAGTTTTTGTTCAACATACAGAGTAATTGTATTCTTTTATTGCTGTTTTGTAAAGGAAAACATATATGTATATACAAATCATATATAAAATGACACTGTTCTTTATTAAAAGTTTACTTTTTTGGTTTTTTTGGACAGGACACAGTGATGAAACTGCTGTCTGTGAATATCTGCACAGATCCACAGAGTAAAAATTATCATCTGCACAGCTGCAAATAATGTTTTCAGCCAGACTTGATCAAACGTTTCAGGCAAAATGGCGGAGGTTTTTGATAAAATAAACAGAATAAATATGCAGTGCAAGCTATGTGACATTAAACTTGTGTATCATAGCTGATCTATAGGGCTGCCCCTGACTTAGAATTGTCCTAGTCGACCAATTGTCGTCATTTAAGGCCATTAGTCGCCCGCATGTTTGCAATATTAATGTAATTGTTAAATGATATATTTTGGTGGTTTGAGTTGAAGGTGTGAGAAAGAATAGTCTCAGTAACATTGTTAACACTGTGCTACATTACAGAGAAATACAAACCGTACTAATGAACCTTCATTAATATAGGCCTATATTTTATCTCCAAGTGCACGTCACACACTGAGCGAGCCGCCTGTTAATGACGCTGTGGGCTAATGGGCATGTAGCTACTTCCATGTTTCACATGATACGTCATGTTTGTAGTGGACCAATGAAGATGAGTTTACATATCACCTTGGGTTGGTCCTTCACCTTCTCAAAATGATCCCACACTTTGGATTTCCTGCCCGACATGTTATTAACTAGCCTGTGGAATAACCGCAGGTACCAGCCCTGGAAATTAGGGGCCGCACATATACCGCATCTTTGACCACCTGGAAAATGCCATGTCGGGCACTGGGTACTACTCCTTAACAAGCACAGTATAGCCTATTTACCTGAGATCGTGAGTGCAGAGCTGATCTTCTTCCAGGAGCTGTTTATTAGTGTGTAGGCCTATCGTCTGTGGGACAGATGTAAAGCTCTGGGTAGCCCTGCACTAACATGATCAACTTTTCTGTATTTATCAGACTGAATATTTACAGAAGAAGGGAAAGATATCTGTCAGCTGTGATTGGTTTGTAACCTGACTCCTGTCTGACTGCTGAGCGTGGCCACTTCCTGTGTCTGTCCTTTCAAATTAAATTCCCACATGGCCCAGTCAGATAGGTTTTGATTTATTCTGACAGGGTGCAGCTCCTAAAAGAATTTCACTTTTTTTGTTGCGACTAAGCGACCAATGAAATCTTGCAGACTTATGACTTTTCTGGTCGACTAAAGTTTGGTCGACTATTAGGGGGCAGCCCTACTGATCTCTGCAGACTGTGCAGCACAGAGAGGTGGGCCTAATCCTAACTTCTACCCACATTTTTACTTGGGTGTTCACTCCAGAACCTGTTATTACCTTAGATTTTTATTTGCAAGTACTCAATGATGATTTAAAACAAGAGCTTGAATGTGGAAATGATTTAAAAGCCCCATCCCTAGTTTCTGTAATGCATAGAACCAACTAAGAGGAGGGAGAAATCACCCTGTTCCTGCTGAAAGAGAACAGACAAGGAACTACGTTAGTTTGCATTCTTCTGTTTTTTGAACACTTAGCCTCTCTGATCTCTTGTTGGATGCTTAAGGAGGAGTTGTTCAGTCTACCACAGTCTTATTGAGTCTTGTCACAAGATGCTTTTTGTTATAGGCTCCACAACAACCACAACAACCACATGGTGTAATATCAAAGACACAGTATAAGGCAACAGAACACTGAAAGAAAGTTTAGTCAGCAGGCAGTTTCAGCCACAAAGCCCTTGTTATCCTGCTGGTGTGGTAGGTAAGAGTAAGGGTCACGCTGTATGTGTCGTGATGAATGGAGATTGCTGTTGCGGCGAGGGAAACTTGATGACTTCATGACCTCTCAGTGGCTCAGATGATTTGAGGGGGTTGCGGGTTAAATAGGTAATGAATGGTTATCTTTGGTCCGCAGCACTTGTCTAATACTGAGAACACACTTGCCACTGTCCACTCAACATTCTCCAGCTCCCCTCCCTCACAGCTGGTGAGACCCAGCAGGCCTCTGAACCCATAATTCAAAAATACCACTCCCAATCTCCTCCGCTCCCCGCTGTCACACTCCACCTGTTAACATCTTTTCAGGGCACAGTGAAGTGCACAGTAGTGACAGCTAGCCCATTTGTGTTTGCAGCAATCACTTGTTCCCCAAAGGTGGAGGCCTGTGTCTGCTTCTGCCTCCCAGTCCTGCATAGGTGGACACCTAGCAGTGAGTAAACAACTGAGCATGTGCTGTGGCAGAAGACACCAAGACCTAACAGAGATCATCCTAATGCTTTTACTGCTAACTACCTTTCCCCGTTTGCCCTACCTCCTGGTCAGGTGGCTTGTGGTTTGTGAAGTGTAGAGACGAGCTATCATGCGATCCATGTAGCCACTAATATTCACCCTCTAACATTACTGCTGTGACCATTACGGCCGGTCCCCACTGAAAGTGTTTTTAAAAGCGATTTTGACGTCTGTCACTCGAGCATCTCACAGAACAGATACACCTCCATTTTATTGAATGTCACACACCATCTTAAGGAAACCCATCACATTTTTTACGCTTCCAGTCTACATTTGTCATGATTAGTGAACCATAATCTGCATGGACAGTTGTTTAAACTGCACAAACTTGCGTGTTTTGTATCATTCAGTGTCCCCTCTCTAAATCTGGAGGTTTTTGCGGGTCCATTAATGCAGCGCACACGGAGGTCTCTATGAGTTTTTTCCCTCAGCAGTAGTTTCTGACTGGCATGGTGGATAATTGATCTGTTGATCAGCTGTTTGTGAGTTAAAGCAAACTTGTAGACCCAGCAGAATGAACGGTTAAATTTCACTTTTAATACGTCTGAGATTCTGCTGCTCCATCTCTGCCCCAGATGCACTCTGCGCTCCAACAGCGGGGTGCTATAAATAACTGAATGGTGTGTATATTGTAACAGTGCTCCTAATGAATGCTACATAAAATCTATTTGTGGCGGCAGATGTTTTTATCATGACGGGCTGCTGCAAATTAATTAAAGTGTTGGAAACCCTGTTGTGACTGGCCCACTGCTGCAGCAGCTACAACCCATAAGTGGTGTGGTGATGTCAAGTGTGGTGTATTTGACAGAGTTGGGATTATTTTGAGATGCCACCTTTCTTAAGTGTGGCTTTACAAAGCCCTGTTTCCACCAAGCACTACTGTAAGGTACAGTTCAGTTCAGTACGCTTTTTTTTCCCTGTTTCCACTGTGAAAAGTTGTGGATGGTACCAATGAACCGTTCTTTACCGTCCCCATGTTTGGTCCCCCCTCTGTTGGGGTACCTAGCACACAGATCTGGTACTAAAAGGTGGAGCTGTGAACACTGCAGTCTGTTGGTCAGTAGAGGACTGGTCACTCTGCTCAGGGCTGAGTTGTGGCTGGTTTGAGGCTCAAAATAAAATAAAGAAATAAAGAAATAACTTGATTCACTGGGCCGACTGCTGGCGACTTTTAAGGATGAACGTTAACTTGTAATGTTACTCAATGCATGAGCTGACGAAGTGAATCCATCAGCACACCTTAAATATTCCATCTGACAACTTTGACCATCACTTTAGTTTTTATATGACAGACACTTTAAGTAATGAGTGGATCTTAGAGCGTTCATATGTATTAATTTCCGACTGGGTCATGTGAAGGGCATATGTTGTAATCCTCACCCGGAGGGAAAAAAAAAAAGAGTTGTGGAGTGCTACGGAACACTAAACCCCTGAGCTTGCCTGAGAAGAACTAAATGCACAAACCCGCTATCTTTAAATATCCCATGGAGAGAGACTCTCACTGCAGCCTGTTTTATTTTTTTCTGAAAATGTGGGCGTGCAGCCTCGTTCTGTGGACGATAAACGAGGTGCAGACTTCCATCTATGTCACTGCTGATGAGGAAATACAGCGAGTGCTGGACGGAGCAGTGAGTGACATCAACCCCGCCCACATTTAAGAGAACTGTTTGTGGTGGAAACACTAGGGTCTAGGTACCATGTCTGAAGGGTTACTGTTGGGTCCAAAGGTACCATACTGAAAGTGTTTGGTGGAAACTGGGCTCTACACACCTGTGGCATCTGTTGGTATTTTACTCACATGATGGATATTAAATGAAGGACTGTTTTAAGAGCACTGGTTATTACCAGTACTGGTATCATAATTTTTTAAACAATATCCAGCCCTACTCGCTATGGTGAGTGGGGAAATAAAATTAGTGAATTAATTTCTTCCCATGGAGCCAGACACGATAACTACTTTTGTGTCAGTCAGCTTGGTGAAGGCAGGTTAGCGCTGGCTGAGATATTTATGGAGGAAGGACTCAGCTTGGATTGGATGACAGGAGACTTCTTTGCCGCGAACGTCTTGTTTATGTCTCGCTTCCAGTGGGGATTCACAGTTGCACATCTTGCTAAGGCCGGTACATCATGCAGAGACCTTAGAATAAGAGAGTGGAGAAGCATGTGCGTTACCCCTCCATTTTACCCCATTTCTCACCCCTACTCTCATTAGTGTGAGGTCTGCCCCTGAAGAAGCCCGATCAAGTCTAGAACTGTCTGTCTGGGTGTAGAGGTCAGTTTAAAAAGGCCTACAGCGAAGGATGTTCCACATTAGAGACCAGGGTCAGGGTTAGTTAGAGTCCTAATCCTACCGGGGGTCAAAGTGGAACAGGGTGGCACTCTGCTGAGGCCCTTCAGTGTTTTACATTTAACTTGTCAGCTCAGCCTGACAAGATATCAGCAGTCTCCACTTGCACCTTAAGGTGTCCTTTAGTTGACCTGATAATGCTGTTAGTGTGTAGTATCATCCAAAAGCACCAGAGGCCAGGAAGCTGTTTACTCCAGGTGCTTTTGGTGCTATGGTCGAGAAAATGCAGGAAAAGTAATGATGCGAAACAGGCTTTCTGTGATGAAAGACACAGTGTGAGCCAAGGAGTCCACCACTCACTATTGCCACAGTCTATTATTTAAACGCATTAAGATAAAAACCACGGTGATTTTAAGTCTTTGCCTCGAGCAGTGTCCTGCTGCTGTTAGAGAATGTGAAACCACTTAGTGCGTTGTCTTGAAACCATTTCTCGTACTTAAAGCGAGATGGTTTGCTGTCAGAAATGTTCACAGAGGCATCCAGCTTTCCACCCTTTAAAGTTATTTGGGCTCGGAGGGGATAGTTATACGTGATGCTTTTGCTTCTCAAGCACATATCTGAGAGAAATTGGGTATCCCACTGCAACCCAATGTTTTCTGGTGCTTTGTGTGCGGTGCCACATTTTGTATCACTTTCTAAACACTATCCCACATGAATGCAGCTGCTCTTCTTCCTGTGAATACTTGGTAACCAAACTGTCTTTGGTTGGATGTTTATACATTTTTGTTTGGATTCACATGATGTGGACGCGGTTTATGTAAACACATTTTATTTTTCCGTGTAATGAAAGTGAAAGTCATAACAGAACAGACAATGCTAGCTGTGTGCTTTGAAGATCTTGGTGTAATAAAATACTGACCTTTGAATGATTTAAAAGCTGCTGTGTCTAATTAATCTGTGTTAGAAAACAGGCTCAGGGGCTTTGGTGTGATGACGTAGATCACCTTAAAGCCTAGTGGTAGAATAATAAATACATTTCTTGTCTGTTCAACAAAACGTTTTTCTCATGTGTGACTACTGGACCTTCTTTTTTTTACTTTGTGTCCTGCAGCAAAGGATGATGGGAGCGTGGCAGTCGCCCTGGGTTACACGTCGCACCTGGTCCTGATGATTTCTTGCTTCCTGCAGATCCCTCTTCGGTATCCGGTGATCCACAAGGGCTCACGCTCCACCATCAAGGACACAATCACTGACAGACTCACTGAGAAGGAGAGAGAGTAAGTAGGCTTAATACTTGGAAGTGGAAACACCAAAATTAATATATGTATATATATATATAACATACATAAATATTTAGGGCCCTATGTTACGTCCGACCCAAAGCGGCAGTGCAATTGTCATTGAAGGTCACATAGTCATCATTTTCAAGGCCAGACCCTGGTCTAAAGTCAGAATGGGGCAGTATTTTCCTGCTACTTAAAGGATGCATCATTCAGATATTAAGGTGCACCTACATAGGCAGGCTCACTAGGCATGCACAGTCTGCTTGTTACACACAGAGGGACATTTGGATGGGTTATGTGGATATGAACGTAGCAGAGAGCAGAGCAGAGCTACAGAGCTGCTGTCCATTATGACAGACGCTGTGCGTATTACCACACGAGGAGCAGCATAACTTTATTGATTATTCCAGAAGCTTCTGTTTCCTCTCTCAGGTTTATATTTGCCGTTTTTAGTTTTGCTGCTTAAATGTTCCACAATATTTCCTGCGGTGACATCACTGCTCTTACTGCATTACTCTCAGCAGAAAAAAACGCTAGCTTCTCTAGTTTGCTGAGTCTGTCATGTAAATAGCAGTGTGCCAGGTGCAGGCACACCTGGCTTTATAAAGGGAATGGGAGCTGATACTCTGACTAACTGAATTCATTTTACCCCCAAAGCACACCTATGATTAAGTAGGGGGCAAATTACAACCTTTTTATCCCTTGGGCCTGACTCTGTGCCCAGATTATGCGCTGTTTAACTAACAAAAGTGGACTTGGACACATCCTGAATGCATTTGTATCATGTCATACACATTCGATCACCTGCCCTTAGAGTGTTTAAATAAGAGCTACAATCTTATCATGCGTCTTGTTCATCACAAATGCCTGTATAAGACATCCTGATGTACGTTTCAGTTTGTCTTCCTGTGCAAATCAGATCGTTCTGAATTTAAGGTTGCTTCTTACTTTCTGAATTCACTCCCGGCTAACGATCATTTCTTCTCCAAGGAAGGTGCTCAATAACAACAAATTTGTAGATGTCTTTCTTAATGTATTAATGATAGCAGATACTCTAAAAAATGTCCAAATGATCCAGATCCAAAATGTTGGCATCATGTGTACTGACGTTCAGGTGAGGCAATACTTAACGCAAATAGGCACTTCTATACAATGCTGAAGTAAAGGAAGTATTTCACTGCTGGAAAGATGGTCTTTTCATTTGAAACTGGGCTGTCTGTTCAGTAGAAAGACACAAATACTATTGAAATTGGTGCTACATGAGCAGAGGAAACAGATGAAAAGGACTGAGGCATTTGCTTTTGCTTCAGAGGTAGAAAACCTACAACCAAAATAATACACTGCGCCGCACCAGACCAGCAAACACTCCTGCTGCTGGGTGACATAATGCTGTTGCGAGTTTCATCTGAGTTTGGGAGAGAGTTGGGGGACGGCTCTGTCCCTCAATCTGTTTCTATACTCTTTGTGTCCATGGGGGCGGTGGGCATACAAAAATAAGAAGTACAATCTATAGTATAGTTCTGCTAAATGATGCATTTGCACTGAGAAATCTGGGCGCTGACAAGATGAAGTGAAGTGTGCGTTCACTTACACACACACGCTACCCATATTAATATGACACAAAGCTGGTTGAAAATGGACGAAGTGACCCTTTAATTTTGAAAATCCTTGAGTGATGGGGCATAAACCTGACTAATTGTTGTTGTTAGATAGAATCTGATTGTGGTGAGTCAGGAAACAAGTTATTTGTTTTTAGGAAGACTAGAAAACAAACCTCTCCACCATGCTCTCTTGTAAACAGGGTTAAAGTGGGTAATTGACAGTTAAAACAAACATCTAAGTTCTAGCAGCTATTGCTGCACCCAACGGTTTTGGCAGCACTGATACTTTTATTATTGTATATTTAGATATATAACAAAGTCTAATTGAATGTAACTTAATGAGCAACTTTAAAACCACATTTTAGCTCGGACAAGCTCCCTTCACAGATTCAATCACTAACATTGACAAACCAGTGACAACACAATTAAGTGACTGAACATTTGATTTACTAACTGAAACTACTTGATTTTGTTACAGACGTTAAAAGCAAGACAGAGGCAAAATACACCAGCACCTTATAGATTTACTTTTATTGTATGTATTGTTTGTACTACACAGCTAGTGCACATACAGCATGGCTGTTGTGTGAATCATATTTTAACCATGAATGTGTAGCAACAAGTTAACTGGATTTTTAGTGAAAAAAACAACAACAAAACAAACGAGTCACACTCTTAGTTCCTATGTGAATCTTTTCCTGCGTCAGCCACAAGAAATTCTCAAGGTATTATCTGATTAAAAATGTTGAACACATTTTTTCATCAATGAGACTGTGTTAACTTTTCCTTTGCTGCCATAATTTAATAATACAACAATGATTATTTAAGGCCCAAAAGCCGAAATGTCATCTTCAAAATAAAGCAAAAGCATATGGAGGCAGCTACAGTATTTAGTCTGTACACAAATCAAATAAAGTCCAAACCAAAGAGGATTTGCATAGGATAAAATATCATGCGCTTCTAATGTGCACTCACCAAAACCTTCTCTTATTAATATGATAGGGTGCAGTGCCTTGCTCGTCCTTATTATTGTGTTTAATTTTTGAATGTGAAGTGATTCGGAGGTTTTCAAAGGTCTCAGAACCCGCATCTCTGACACATAAAATGTAAAGCCAACCATTAGAGATGAGCCTAGAATCATCAATCATCATTATCATTCCTTCTGGATACAACTACTGCACAGTCCGGATATTACAAACCTCGACCCATAATCTCAGAAATGCTGACATGTTTTATAATACTTAAGAGAAACCAAATCTAGTTCTCACATATTTACTGCATCGCCTGGATGTATGTCCTGATTTAAAAGTTTCTAAAGGTTTCTAAATACTCATATTATAATACTCATGTTACAGTCATTAATGAGTGTGTCTTTTACCAGGGTTTCTGCAGATCTCCAAAAAAAAAATCTCTTAAATATATATAAGATTTAAGATATTTATATATAATATAAATATCTTAAATCCTATTTTATAAATATAAGGCCTTGAAAGTCATTTAATAGTCTTAAATTTGAATATATGAGGTCTTAATTGGAACAAATATGTAATCTTATTTAATTTATCCATCTTTTCATTTATTTTTGTCAAAATAGTAGTCAAGCTCTTCAGTGTAAAAATCCACATTTATGATTTCTTAAAATCTACCACTGAACCTTATACTGTATTTTTACTTTACACTCACCTGTTGGCAAAATGTAGAATAACCTCACTCACTCTAATAACCATATTCCTACATAAAACCTACCTCTGCACCACATATATACAACTTACCTTTTTACTTACCTGCAGTGCTTGAATAATAATAATAATAATAATAATAATAATAATAATACACTTTACAATGCAGACTTCAAGCAAATAAAATGAAGCAATTTCAAGAAAATACAAAGAACAAAAAATAAAATAAAGATAAAATACCCTCACTGAAGCAGATAAGCAAAGTTGGCAACTAATCACCCTGTAGACTCCACAGAGGCACGGCAAATCAAACAATTAAAATAATACCAAAAAAAATAAAGAATAAAAACTGCTGACAACACAAAATAAAAACAATAAAAATAATTACAAGATATATTTAAAATAAGCAGTGAGCTAAAAAGTTTTAGGAAACGATTTAAAAGATGTCACAGACTCAGCAAGCCTCAGAATAAGACTAAGAAATATGAAAATAATAAGAAAGAAGAAAAGTATGATTTGTCCAAAAATCAGTTTTAAATAAGGTTAAAAATGACCTTGAAAAGGTCTTCAACAGCATTAAATTTAACTTTTTGACACCTGTAGACACCCTGTTTACAGGGCTGTGTAAAGGCCAGTGCTTTTGTATGATCTGTGTCATTTACCACATTAGGTGTGAACCGTCTCTCTTCTTCTCTTTACTTGTTGTGTTGTTGTTTACGTGTTGTGCCATGACAGATTAATGTAAAGTAGAAACCTCCAGCTTCTGTGACTTAATAGTCAAACCACAAGTAGACACAGAGCAGCCTGAAATAGTGTGTTTTCTTCTGGATTTGGATACAAATCACAGTATGATATACTCAATGCTACACTGTGAGAACTCTCAGCACAGTACAGTTTTTTGCAATAAAGCAATCACCGCCTATTAACCCTACATACCTGCGTATCTTGGACAGGTGGTGCTGTCTCCTTGAGCTGTTTTGTTTTGTCCATGGTAACAAGTTCCCCTTATTTCAACTTACTCAAGTGTTCAGAGAGTCTATAATGAAGCTCTGCTGAATCTGTAAATCAGTGCCCACTTAGTGCCACTGTCTCTGTCACGCCCTTGGGCTGCAGCCACTCTCTGTCTTCACAGCTTTATATCATTTTTATTGAATCCAGAACGTTTCATGAAAACACAGTGTCGACACAGAGAGAAACAAACGATAAACTCTGAATCTAACGTCACCTGGGGCATCGTCGGGGTCATGAAATGTACAGACACTGTGATTACAGCGAGGGCCAATGTAATGAAATTATTATTTGTATTTGTTATGGTCTTGTAACTATGCATCAAGTCAGAATCCAAAAATCCCTGCTGCGTTATTATAATTGCACGTTAGGGACTCACGTGCTCAGGTATGCACCTTACATGCATTATTGACATTCCTCAATAAGCATTAGAGGGCGAGTAAGGAGGAAGATTGTGCTATAATCAGCAGTGTTACTAACAGCCATGGATGTGGGTGAGTATGATTGCCCCCTTAGTGTTAGACTGAGTAGTCTGGGTAGGTTCAAAGCCACAGAAGAGGAGAATAAAGTACAAAGTCATGCTCGCACTTGTCAGCTTTTACATTATGCCCAAAATTCTGCTTTTGCTGTGCAGGGCTTAATATCAGGAGAATATTTTGGTTATTTTGTTGTTTCTGTGTAAATAATATTCGTGAATTTTTATGGAGTGTTTATTGCTTGGAATCTGAAGAAATCTGGACACTTTGGGCGGCACTTGTGGGCCTTTGTATTTTGAGTTTGAGCAGTCTGCTGTGTTTTTCAGGTGGCTGTTAAGGAGCGAGTTGGGGTCGTTTGAGACGCAGAGTAGGCTCATTATAGGAAATTATTTAAATTGGTGGAAGAGGAGTTGCAGGCCTCATGGTGATGTTAAATCAGGCCATTATAACAGGAGTGCAGACCAGAAGGCCTCACTGTTGCTTTGTTTCTCTTCTCACCTTTTAATGTTCAATGTTTAGCTGCTCATGGAGTAGTATGGCAGATGATTACCAGCCAGTTACACTCACAATAAATCCAGCGTTGGGGCAAAAACACCAGTCTTACCATTACATGAATGTTGGTAGTGCATCTCGGCTGTGGGGGATGGGGGGTCAGGAAGAAAACAACACAGTGGCCTGTGGCGAAAAGTTAAAACAGAAACAACTTTTGGAGATATGCAAGCCAACGTCACACTGTGGTGGCTAATCACATAACTGGTGATGACACCGGAAAGATGCCCGCAGTCCATTGGGACAAACAATGCAGTCTGCTTTTAAGGGCTGCCCGACCAATAGTCATCATTTAGGGCCATTAGTCGACTAGTCGCCCGCATGTTTACGATATTAATTTGATTATTAAATGATATATTTTGGTGGTTTGAGTTGAAGGTGTGAGAAAGAATAGTCTCAGTAACATTGTTAACACTGTGCTACATTACAGAGAAATACAAACCGTACTAATGAACCTTCATTAATATAGGCCTATATTTTATCTACAAGTGCACGTCACACACTGAGCGAGCCGCCTGTTAATGACGCTGTGGGCTAATGGGCATGTAGCTACTTCCATGTTTCACATGATACGTCATGTTTGTAGTGGACCAATGAAGATGAGTTTACATATCACCTTGGGTTGGTCCTTCACCTTCTCAAAATGATCCCACACTTTGGATTTCCTGCCCGACATGTTATTAACTAGCCTGTGGAATAACCGCAGGTACCCGGCCTGAGCTGTAGACATGCCGTGTCTTCAACCATCTGGAAACACGAGGTCAGGTGCTGGGCACTACTCTTGTACCTTTTTTGTGCCAGACTTCAAGTGCACAGCAGCAGGTTGCATCTGAGGTTGTTAAGCAACCCTACCAAGCACAGTATAGCCTATTTACCTGAGATCCTGAGTGCAGAGCTGATCTTCTTCCAGGAGCTGTTTATAAGTGTGTAGACCTATTGTCCGTGGGACAGATGTAAAGCTCTGGGTAGCCCTGCACTAACATGACCAACTTTTCCGTATTTATCAGACTGAATATTTACAGAAGAAGGGAAAGATATCTGTCAGCTGTGATTGGTTTGTAACCTGACTCCTGTCTGACTGCTGAGCGTGGCCACTTCCTGTGTCTGTCCTTTCAAATTAAATTCCCACATGGTCCAGTCATATAGGTTTTGATCTATTTTGACGATGTGCAGCTCCAAGCGACCAATGAAACCTTCCTGACTAATGACCTTTTTGGTCGGCTAATGTTTGGTCGACTATTTAGGGGCAGCTCTTATAGATAAATATTATAGTGAGTAAAATAAATAAAGTTTGCACTCGCTTTATGTGCGTACATGTGTGTTTTGTGGCAGTAATGACACTACAGTAATGATAATCAAAAGGATCTTTTAAGCCAGCAAAAATGAACTTACAGAAGACACATACTCAGTTACGAAGACGGGGAGACTGGCTTTCTGTCCACCCTCATTCCTCCACAAATGGGCCATTTCAGTGACACTGAAACACCGCAGCACAACCTTGCAGCTAATCACCACAGCGCTGGACTTGGTGTGAATGCTGCCTAACCCTGTAAGGGCCAAAAACTCTTGTGTTTACCAATGTCTCTTTGTGCTGCACTCTCAGTGCAAAACAACTAACTGCTTATCCTTTGTGGAGGCACATGGGAATGATGTGTTAATAAGACACTTTCACATCCCCATGTGTCACACTTAAAAAGACAAACAGCTGGGAGCAAGTGTGGGAGAAAAAGAAAGACATTATCAGACAACACAGTGATTGATCGGCCATCTCTCTGTGTGGGTGATTATGTCATGACAACAGCTGGAGAGGCTCACTGGGAGTCCCTTTACACATTCCCAGTCCTACCATGCAGGATATTTACACCAGCGTCCAGCAACGAAAAATAAACTTGTAGACTGTGTGGCTGTTGAGCAGGCACAACAATCCAGCAGCGCCCTGAGGTGTCCCCGAGTGGGGCCAAACGCTGCAGCAAACTTTCACCCCCCCCTCCCCCCTCCCCCCTCCTTCACATGTTTATGACCCCTGAGGTCCCAACGGGCTGCAGACACACAGCAAAAATGATGTGTGGGGAGACGGAAAGCAACTAGGCGCGCTCTAAAAGTGTACAAAAAAGGGGTGATTAAAGTGTCGGAAAGAGGCAGGCAGTGGTGATAAGTGAGGTGGCATGAGATCAGTTTCTCAAAGCGTGGTAGGATTAGCGAGCAGTCAGTCAATTATAATGGCGTGCACAGAGGAACCTCCGTGTTATTTTAGTTGCGTGTTCCTCTGTAGGCTCCTGTTAAATGGTAATTGTCCCAACCCTACTTTTGCAATGTGATGAATCTTAGTGCTGTTTTTAGATGACTCCATCCGTACTTAAAGTACAGCTCAGCATCCTCTTCTCTGTGGATCCAGGTTCTAGTAGCTGTTATTATCCATCATAAAATCCCTCATGTGTATTTCATAGAGAGTTTAGCAAGAAAAAATCCCTCTGCCCAGCTGGTTGATTAACGTGGTGTAGAGGATATGAATATATTTCACGTTTACACTTTATTCTTTTCACCTGCAGGATAGTGTAACGACTGCCTTATTTCATATTTTGCCACAAGAAAAGACACATGTTGATCTGAACTGGGCAGGCCAGAGTTTGAAACTGGCCCTGTGAGAATGTTTGAAAGGAAGGTGTAGAGTATGACCGGTCTGTTCGGCACTCCACATGATTTGGCCTTTTTCAGGATCACAAAATCATCCCCCTCTCTGTCAGAGACGTTCTCTGAAATCAGTGGACTCTAACGACATGTTGCACCCACATTTCGTCCTGCGGAGAGCCCGGTTCCAGTGTTTCTGATTGCATGGGGGAGAACTGGGGAGATGTGATCCAGATGTCCAGTGTCTGATTGAGACCAGAGCCCAGCCATTAAAAAGCAAGCACTGCCTCATATAGTCGTTCGCCCCAAAGTATTGAGGCAAATCAGGGTTTTTTTTGTTCTTTATCACGGGTAAAGGGAAAAAGGATGTAAGTGGGATTTACACATCACTGCTTGGTTCAAACACAAAATAAACTGTTGGTGGAGGTAGTGAATGTGAATGCCAAGGGGAGGGAGGCCAGCCCAAGACGAGAGGAACCTGTGAGCTCCAAGAAAAGAGGTTATTGTTCCGGGGCTTCAGCGGTTTCATGTCTCTTAACATGGACCATGTGCACAGGAGGAGAGGGGGTAACTGCGCCCAAACTACCCTGTCCTGCACGGCATTGACGGGGAAAAGCACCGTGAGGCTCCGAGGCAGGTTAAACATCCTGCTGGCACATAATAGGCACATAATACAGGAAGGCGTACACACACACAAAACTCAAATTTGGCAATCACTTAAGATGATTAGGTATCTATAGTTAAAGGGTGAGCTCACCAAAATTACATACTTATACATGGATCAGACAGAGTTTGATTAAGCAGCCCGAGATGGCTTTTTGTATCGGTTTTCAATGAGAGTGACACATTTGCTTGCTGCTTTTATGGCACTGGAATTCCTGGCGTTTTTCCACTCTATGTGCCTCGCATTTTTTCAGGATTGCCCCAAATGCCTCAAGTTGAGAAATTTAGCTCAATGCGGAAAAGAGCCCCATGTTATCTGTGTTTTTTTCCCCATTGTCTGTTCAGATTACAAGAGGTGGGCCTTTTGTGGTAATAAATTGTAGCGTACATGGTTTGTGTTAAGCTAATGTTAGCTTACTTTCATCGTCACCCTACTAGGCAAGGCATGGCACCTTTATTTGTAAAGCACATTTTAAACATGAGGACAATTCAAAGTGCTTTACAGAGCAATGAAATATAAAACACAATAAAGGATACAGAAAAAAGTGAAGAGAAAAAGGATATAAAAGGTAAAATTAGTTACAAAATAATTCACAATTTAAAGAAAATTCACCATTAAAGATAGCAAAAAGGCAAGCTGCAAGACATATCTGAGCAAACTGTAGCCTCAACTACTTTCTAATGTTTTTCTAATAGTGATTAGGCCTGACAGCAGATTGTCACACTGTCCCTGACTCATCCTAAAATAAGCTGTGAACTGACCATCATCCAGGCTAAGCTTCTGGAGCTGCGGGTGGCACTCCCTGTGATTTCTCCTCTTTCTGAAGGTCTCATGCACCCACATGGACCTCTTTATCCCTATGTCGAGTGTTCAAGTGCCGTCCGCCTGTCAATTTTTATGCAGGTTATTAGGTACAGATCTGTGAGTTTACTTTAAAGCAAAATGGCGGTTAAGCTAAGGACATGTGATGCCCTAGGATCAATAAAAAAGAGACGCAGCAAGCTGCAAAACGTGCTCCGTCCAGTTAGGGCCTCGGGCAAGCTTCCTATCTGACTCTTTTTTGTTTCCCCACACTCTGTCGCACAGATCAGAGTAGTGTCATTTTAAAAATTACAGATTTCAGCTCCAGGTGGAGTTCAACATCTACTTTTGGTGCAGTTTTAATCTCATGTGTTCGTATTAAAATGAGTATATAATGTTAGGGTGTTCTACTGGGTATAGGAGTCTGCACATTGTCTGGAATTATAGAATAAATCATCATTCAAGCAGTGTGATAAGCACATGTTTGGTAGAGGTTCAGTTGCATACTTACTGTGTTCTCCATACAGCCAGAGAGGTTAAATCAAATTCCAATGAGAAGCTCATTATTTAGGTCTGTATGTCAACTACAAAGGCACTGTGGGACTGGGCCGAATGTTTACTTGTCTTTTGAGGTTTTCTGCCAAATCACTCAAGGACAATGGCAGGAATGCTGTGTTTATAATAGCTCTGAAGAAGACGAGGAGTCTCCTCTAGGTTGACAGGTTAGTTGCATAAGCAGCCCTTCATCTTGGAGCCCTGCTGTTGCGCGGCCTATTCGAGCAGTCTTTGTTCATAGTTCATTAAAAAGATAACAAGAAGCATCTGTGCCGAATGGCGGTCTGAGGGATGTCGTAGGTTGAAGGGAATGAGCCAGCCAGCTGAGAACATCTAATAATATTGCATTCTTTTCTATAGATCGAGGGGGAAAAAATGAATGTACCTGTAAACGTTTTTTTTTCAGTATTAGTTCCTGCTCTCTTTTTAGCCACGCCAGCAGCAGCTGCCTTCTGGTCACCAGAAGATGAATCCTGCTGAATTTGGATATCACCAGTATTTACCCCCAGCGCCACCACGACGTTGACGTTTGTGGTTTTAAGTGAAATGTCTCAAGCTAGCAGATAGAATTCTGTCAAATTTTTATGCCCCCCTCAGGATAATGACCTCAGTAATGGACTTTTCATCTATTTTCATCATCAGATGATTTTTTTAATTTGTTAAATATTTAATTATCTGAAAAACTAATGACATCCCCATCAACTCCAGCTGTACTTTTATGGAAAGTTGAGAATTAAATTAGAAGCACTGACACTGAAAAAGTTCCACTGAAAAATATAACACAGGAATTATTATATTTTATATAATATATTTTAAAATATTTTATTTTATGTTCATATTTTTTGCATTCTGATCATTTTTGACAATGAAAATCCTGTCATTTCGGTATGATTTGTGTGACACACTCACTAAAATTATGGACCCACCAATCCATTCGATCCAGGACTTTTCTCCTAGGAAAGGTTACAAATTTGAAACTAAATCAAAGCTCCAGGAAATTTATTGATATGGCTCATACTGTTCCCAGAGGTGTACTGCATTAACCCGGAAAGCAGATTCCCTCCTCTCTATATCAAAGTTGACATCAGAAATAATTGATGATTTGCATGCCTCTAGAGAAGATCACCTGTGTCCTGAAAAACAGATATGATGCCTTTTTAAAAATTTGGCAGCCTTTAATTGAATATATAGAAACATTACCTTTATCAACTGTCGACTCACTGTAATCTCTGAACTGACTCCATGGTAAAATAATAGTCCAGGTACAATTGAGATGCCCTCAATGACAAGAGTCACAAAATACATTTTTTTGTCTCACTGTTTTTTGAGATGTATTTTTTTTTTTGTTGAGACTTTTTTTTTAATTAAAAAACTTAAAATAATCCAAAAAAAAGAACTACAAAAAAAGAGAGAGATTTTTATTCTTCACGATACTTTTGAGGGATTGTGTGTCCAAAAGATACATTCTCTCATTGGTATACAGAGTACATGTAAATCACGCTTTCATGCCCCAGCCTTCAAACCCATCATCTTCACGCTAAAGTCAAAACCGAAAATAAGGGTTGAAAAAAAGAGAAAATCTGTCAGTGTTAAATAAAAAGGACACTGAAAAAAGAGTGACGTGAAGAACAAATCAGAAGATTTTCATTGAGAAACACGTCAGAAAGCCAAAAAATAAATAAATTAACAAACCAATATATTATTTATTGCCTGTTTTATTTTTGAGTGGAACTTTTTTTCTCACTGCCAATGTGTCCCTTTTTTAAAGCCAAACTTACTGCCACCATTTTAGCTCCATATACTTTGTGTTCAGTACTAAAGTAAATGCTAGCGAGATATATATATATATATATATATATATATAAATGGCACTTTAAAATAAAAGCTCTGTGCTGGAAATTTACTGTACTTAAAAATAAAGTGTTTTTTTAGAAACTTGACACATTTGCGAGCGATTGTGGTCCATTGGGAATTGGCCCGTGACCCACTTTTGGACCATGACCCACCAGATGGGAACCGCTGCTTTACAGTATACCCATAATTCAGCCACAAAGCGATTACAATATACAGGAGAGTATACCTGCTTCCTTCTCTGTTACCTGCCCATCTGTTTAGTAGTACACCCACCTAATCAGCTACCACTACACCACTGTGAAAATTATTTCTGCTGAGCAGTAGCATGTTAGCATTGTCATCATGAGGTTTAGCTCAAAGCAGCGCTGTGCTTCAGTACAGCTCATAGACCTGCTAGCGTGGCTGTAGACTCGTAGTCTTGTTAGTACAGCTATGATCATGGAAATTGGTGTTGACCAGCGACTGCCATGAGGTTGGAATATTAGTCCTAAATAGGTGTTATAATCTTGTGATTTAAGGTCAGATAGCATTTCATTTTTTAGCGAGCGCATTTGGGATGATGTGATGGCCTGCTCTGGCTTACGTTTTTGGCTCGTGAACACTGTACTGTATGGTGCTGGTCAGATTGAGCTCCTCTTATCCATCTCTGCTCGTGATTAAAACAATGGAAGAAAACAAAAGGAGAGTGAAAAAAGAGAGAGCCCAGGGGTTGGGAGCCGGGGTCAGCAGACCCCTGGATATTCTTAAAAGCTGTGATGAAAACCCAGCATGACAGAACGTGCAACCGCCACATCACTCAGGAGACGCTTTAACGGCGTGGACCAAGATGGCGAAACGGTTATACTGGGGTCTTAAGTGCAGCAGCGGTCATTAAAATAGCATTCACTGACAGATGCTCAGTGTAATCATTTCTCAGATATTGAAAATTACAGCTCACTGTGATTTATATACTAACCACTGCCATTAGAGCCTTGACAGTTGCAAGGCAGGTGTTTTTTTTAAAAGCAGGCCCAGATGATTTATGGTCCCATGCCGTTTGAAATTGCACATTAAAGACATTGTGAAACTCAAAAGCACACCCCCACCCACCCACCATAAAAACAGGGGTGTACGTACTGGCCAAGCCTCGCCCCCAACATGTGAGCCAGAACTGTTGTTTTGCAGATTTGGAGTATTAATTAGGATGTCTAAACAGGCAAGCCAACACATGTGGAGACCTCAGCCTGTGTATACATTACAGCAGGTCAGCCAGTCACTGCGAGTCTTCCCGCCGTATTCTCATGAACCACAGTAAAGCTGAGCACGACCACCCACCTGCATCGCTGTGTCCTCCTTTATACTCCTACGTTTAATACAATGGACCCAGGAGGGAGAGAGAGAGGCGTCCAGGATGCTGTAACACGCTTAAATATACACGCTCTCTATAGTTTTCACAAGAAGCTCCCGCCGACCTCGTGGCCTTCTCTAATAGAGTGCTTTCAACAGGGCTGCGTGTAAAGACGACGGTCATTTTGACTCAAAAAACAAAGCTCAGATGGACTCCATTTTGGTTGTGTCTTTGTGGTAAAAACAGGCTGTACACACAAAGCAAAATGTGCATACAAAGCTTTAACTAGAGTCTGTAGGCTGCAGTAACTTCCCCTCTTCTCTTTGCACAAACAGCCCACAAATGTGACCATTTAACTGGACGGTATAAAAGACGTCATGTGCTGCTGACACCTGCTAAAGGCCCCCGCTGAGCAGCCCACAGAGACAGTGAAGACACTGGTGGTGGTGGATCACTCAGAGATGAAAGAAGTACAAGTCAGCCTGCTATTAAAAGATCCCTCAACAGGACTAAAAGAAAGGACAAGGGGTGTTTTAAAAAAATAGAAAGAGCAAAGAACTTCCTATTACTTCATCTCATTATTGTAGCTATATGTTTATTGGTTGTCTCCTCCTTTTAACAAGAGTCCTTTCTTTATATTTTGAGGTTGTCTGTGTCTAGACCCTGCAGTTAAAGAGCTGGCAGGCCAGGGCGCACATATTCTAACTCATAAAGACGGGGAATTTCCGGTGAGATGCCGCTTTTGTCTTTTTACAATGTCAGGGCTCCACACTTATTAATTACATATTTTTGTATCTACGCACAGAGCCAGAAATCGCATGTTAACTGAGATCGGACTGAAGGGTAGATGAGACGGAAAGAGAAGGGGGGAAAATGACAGATTTACTCCCGCTCTCAACTGACTGTCATTCCTTTTTCATCTTTTTGTCCAGTGCACACAGAGTTGAATATTAGCTAAACGAAAGCAGATTTCATGTTTCAGTAATCAGTCTTTTAAATGGACGCTAAAGTGAGTGGGTGTGTTGATTATGGTTCCTGTCATATTCGGTTTGCTGTGTTAGTTTCACGGACATGACCCTTCAACAGAGCTGCCACTGAGGGGAGCAGGAGAGGGATGTGCTGACGGAAGAAACGGCCTGATTAAGGAAAGTGAGGAAATACGAGGAGGACTGCCGAGATAGAGATGATTAAATTTGATTTATATGTACAACAAAATTAAACAAAAGAACCCAAAGCGATGGGCACAAGGAGCAAGGGGCGAAGTAAGCATGAGCTCATTTAAAAACAACACAAAAACAAATTGTTACAAGCCAGTGCCACAAACAGTGCCTCTCCAGCCCTTGTGTGAATCCGTCTGTCTGGTTTGTGTCTGTTTATTCTGGACCCTCCGTCCTGATGGACAGACAGGGTACTGATTTTGGCCTGCATATTCCTCCAGGACTGTAATTTATTTCATCCTGTTTAGTGTAGAGGACTGCTTTGGTTTATGCTGCTGCCGCTGGCTGAGTGATTAAAAATGGCGTTCTGTCTCTTCTTACTCTGCTATTCCTTATTTCTCTCCAAGACACGTACCGCTTACATCTTTACTGTTGGTGTAGAAATGATAGGTGGATGTCTGTCCCTATAGGTCTGAGCTGAATGAGATGAAAACTTAAAAATACGACTTCCTGACAGTAAAATTAATTCTGTGTGAATGCTTTGTGTTTATATTATGTGACTTTGAATTCAGGTTTTTCTGTGTGCTGTATGCCTGATCGACATGCTTATTCTAAGAAATATCTTGGCATGGTTTCCTTTAAAAGGCATGTTCAATCTCAGCAGGACCAATCTGGTCAGATTAGATAATATATAAAATAATAATCCTCGCTAACTGAATCACATACTGCTTCGGCGCCTCCTCCCTTCCCTCCGTCTTTAGACTTCCTCCCTCGATCCTCCCCACTGGTGTGTAATAATATATTTGACTTTGCTGGACGTCCCCGGGAGGAATTCCTGGTGTTTGGTGAACCGGAGTCTCTCCAGTGTGATTTCAGACACAGTGGACAGCGGTCATTAATCACTTGACTGTGACGATGCGATGCTGTGCGTTCACGTGTTTGTGTGTGTTGGAAGTGGCTCTATTTTTCCTTTTCGTGAGCGTCCATCAGCAAACAAATCCTATCTGTTCGTGGGGAAGTGATATAAGGAATGCCAGCGGTGCGAGGGGAATGCCTGTTTTGTTGTTCTTCCTCTCTCTGTTAGTTATTTCCGAGTGCTGAGATATGACCTCTGGCATGTCGCTTTCTCCGTGGGGCCCGGGCTGCATGTCGGGGATACGGAGGACCAAAAAGCAACTGGCCGCGTGGCCCCGAGGCTACAGCGTCTCACTCTTTACTTGCCAGCCTTTAGAAGCAACATCCTGTTAGAATTGATTCTAAGGGCTACAATGACCTCCATCTGTTAGAGTTTACTTCTTTAACTTCCCAGAGTCGCAGGGTAATGTGTGAGTGAGGAGGTGTTTACAGTGAGCACTAGGTCAGAACGTTGTCTGAGACCTCAAGACAGGCTCGGTTATGAGTAGGAGAAAACAAACAGATGATATAAAGATCATGTTATCAAAGGCAAACGCTTCCACAGCTGAAACTCCGAAACGTGGGTGTTATCAACGATTCCAGAGCATCGAGATCTGAGCAAAATCTGGCCTTCAAACTGTCACAATCCCATCTGAATCAATACATCAGCCTGCAGGGTTACAGCGCTGTTAGCATGATCTGAGTTGACAGTAGAGTCCAGCGAGGTGCCGGCACTGAGGAAGTGTACTTTCTGCTGTATTCTCACATTGCCTCAAGCACCTATAGGTCATAGTTAGACGGGGGGGAAAGAGCCCCATATCTGCTCTGACACGGGATTAACAAAAGACCATGACCTGGTCCCTGGGGGGCACACACACACAGAGGATTCATGCCGGATGCACATACTCACCAGTACACACACACATGTGCAGAACATTCAGCACATGTCTGCACATACAGTACAGTGCACACACCTCAGAAGGCATCTGCTGCTTCTGGCAGTGCTGTCGTATTATAAAAGAGGTGCGTGTCTTATGGGTTTGGGCACACTGTACACTGTACTTGTTGCCAAGGATATAACGTTATGAAAAACATTAACAACAGTTGTGACATTTTAAAATTTGTTTCGAGACTCCCACTAAAAGCCCTCAATGCCCCCTTTTAAATTTCCTGTTAATAATGTCTTTCTGAGAAAGTAGAGAATCAGGATACCCTTTTTTTTTTTTTACAAAGCTAACTAGTAGCAAATGAAAACGCAGTCACATTAAAGACCAGCAGCTGTGGAAGTTACTGTGAAGGAGATGCATCAAGTTGGTGCTTCAAACTAGGGGTGGGGATCACAGAGTAACTCATGATAATGTACGATATGTTGTCCATTGAAACAATGGTGTCACGATACAGCAGTTCCGCAATACTTGTATCACTGCAATACAGTCGTCTATGATAAATCACAATGTCAGTGTAACTGACAAGAAAAAATACAAATAAAAAGGCAGAAATCAGGAATTCTGTATTTGCTGACTGCATTTGTGGTGTCACTTTCACATAGTTTGACAACTAACAGTGTACAAAAAAGCGTGTAGCATCTTAGCTTAGTGCCTCTTTAAAGGTCATAGATCAAAGTTTCCACATCCGTGTCTTCACATTGTTTTTTTAAGATTATTATTTTGGCATTTTTCCTTTATTAGACAGGATAGATCTAGAGTGAAAGGGTAAAAGAGTAGGGGGACGACACGCAGCAAAGGGCAGCACGCTGGAACCGAACCCGCAGCCGCTGCAGCAAGGACAAAGCCTTTGTATGTGGGGGTCCGCTTCACCAGGTGAGCCAGTGGGCGCCCTTTGTGTGTCCACTTAGGTCTGCGTGATATAAATGTCGTCATCCGCCCATGTCTGTGATCGCTCACGCAGACCCCCAAGCAGACGTCTGCATCTGCAGCCTGTTTTTTGGACTGTTTTTTGTTTGGAGCATGCAGGCAGCGAGCACAGTGACTGCTAATGCTCCAAATACAAACCATAATCTTTTGTTCCACACTCAGGTTCAGAGAAAAACACTTTGGTCAAGCCAGCTGAGGCCGCAGCACGATGGCGAAGTCAGTTTTTAGTTGGATATTCAACAGACGTTCACTCTGGACCCAGAGGCGTCTTATTAGTTTCAGTTTTACTGAATGTTGGCAGTAGGAAGACGGTGAGCTCACCTCGCAGCCACCCGTCGTTTCTACTGCTGGGGGCCGATGCGGACTCGCAGTTGTACCGAAAATTGAACAATTGTGTGTCACGTCCATGTGACCGCAGCTGTCCATGGACATTCAATGCGCAAAGAATGGCCTCGCCTTGACACACACACAACTTACAGTTGTGGAAGCGTTGGCGGTTTTCTCTGCGACCAGATCAGGATGATGACGAATCAGGTGGCTATTGCGTGTTTCTTATGGTGCCTGTGTACTTTACCTTGACGAGACAGGTCTTGCATGTTGCATTTTCTTTTTTAGAAAATTCCACTTTTGTCCTACCTGTGTGTTGAAAGCTAAAGTGGGCCCAGAATTTCGACTTAAATGATGACCGTGCCCCTCTGATTTGTTTCTGTACTATACTGTCGGCCATTTTCCTCCCGTGAGTTTCTTACTTTCAATTTGCTCCCAATTTTACAGGGTCCAGATTTCTCCTCAGTCATTAGTTCAAGGTCCACACAGTTTAATATATTCAGTGTCATAGATGCGTTTGGCCATGTCGTCAAGCTAGTTTGCTGTCTCTGTCAGGGAGCTGTCTGTTAGTCTCTCACTCAACAGCAGAAAACAGCACTTCAGAATAAAAGCTCTGTGCCGGAAATTCTCTGTACTTCAAAATATAGTGTGTTTTTTATAAAGTTGACATGTTTATGAGTCGCTTGCGGTCCATTTAGAATGACCCACTTTTGGACCGTGACCCACCAGTTGGGAACCACTGCATTACACAATCTGTAATACAATATATTACCACACAGATATTTTGTCCCACCCCTTCTTCAAACACAATTCTGTGCTGTCGTTGTGACGTGGGCCTCGCTCACATGGCATCAGACAATAACCCAAGCTTTATTAGGTAGTTTTCAGGTGGCTTATCTTTACAATATTACTTCCTCTGCTCATTGTTCCACTTTCATGTGGACTTTTGGCAGCAACAACAGCTGTTTATGTGACTAGCTGTATGGATGCTGCATCTGCGTGTATGTATGCCTACAGCTGTACCTGGCCATGTTAATATCTCGCGTGTGTTTTTTGTTCTTACAAAGACCAGATGTCAGTTTCATGTGCAGAAAGGCGCAGTGCAAATCCTCTCAAATGAAGACATTTTTTCTCCTGCTTCTTAAAAAGCACTATTTCAGTGTTTGGGTGAGAGGTTAAGAGTGGGATTAGGTTTAGGTTACTCTGAAGGTTAAAGGGAAGCATTTAGAGATGGGGTTTAGATCGGGCAAAGATATGAATGTAGATAACAAAGGTCACAACTTTGCTGATGCAAACAGGTGTGTGTGTGTTTTGTCAGACTATTCCTGCTCAGTTTAAGGAGCTGGTTTCCCAAAATTCGGTATCCTCCTCAGCGGGAGTTCAGCAGACATAAGCACATAATGACAGGAAGGGATGAGTCCAGCCTTAAGTCCCTGATAGCAGAGAGAATTTTCCTTCTCTACATGTCAGCGTATTCCTCTCTCTACCCTCCCCGAACACCCAGGGATATCTTCCCCATCCTTCATGAGTACTCCCTGTGCAGTCCTAACTGAGACATCTGACTGGCACCGATGGGGCTTTCCCACCATGCTGAAAGGAAAAGTTCTCTTTGTTCCTGCTCGCAGGCAGATGGACAGGCTGTTTGGACGCCTCCGCTGCTGTTTGATATTTCAGTTTAACAAGGTAGGGAGGTGGCGTCTGTGGGATGGGATCACAGACCCAGGCCCAGCTTCATCAGACATCTGCAAGTGTTAGCAACTGTAAACGCCGCCGGCTACATGAACGGCCACTTTCAATAATAGGATGAATTCATTGGCTGCTGCAGAGCCAAAGAGCAACAGTTGTTTGAATCCCTCAAAGTAAAATGAATAAGCAACGGACCCCTTTTAATCCCAACATCCTTTATTGATATTTTCACACGGATAGGCCTATAGTGTGACATACAGTATGGAGCATAACACCACTGTAAGCTTGACGGTGCTTAGTTGGCTTGCAAGTGTTTGTCTAGCGTGAATATTAAGACCTTTGTTTCTAGACTCTGTTGGTAATGGATCAAGTGGATTAAATCACCTGCTCCTGTGTAACGTTCACCTGTTTCTCCTGTCTTTCACAGATTCCCTTTGTACCCCAGAGGAGAGCGCTTTCATTTTGAATATGGTGTCTACTTACTCAACAAGAACATTGCCCAGGTATGAACACACAAATGTTTGCTACTAATGTGTAGACGGCAACGTATTGTGACAAAGTCAGTATCTTAAAATGTTATAAAAAAGTATCAGTTACATTTTCATCCTGTAAGCCCAGCCCAACCACCATAAGAAAATGCTGGCATTTTATGTTTCTGCAAACCACGAATACATTACATGTGCACATTTCATACATATATCATTGTTTTAAAGTGATGTAGTATACGAGCTGACTTTGCCATCTGGAGCTGGAGGGCATGATGGATGGCGAGATGCCTGCCAAGCTGCAGACCAGTGTTTGAAAACCAACAAAAAATGATTGTTATCCAGTGAGTCGTTGCTGTGTTCCAGGAGGAGTTTTAGGCACCAAACATGGTTGTTTTGTAGCGACGCCTCGCTTTTCCCAGTGGCTTTATAGGCACAAATTTCATTTCATTTAATGTTTATAGGAACAGTGCACATTCATAAATATTGGTGTAAATGTGCCAGTGTTAGCCAAGCCAACTTTCAACTGCTGTCCCTAGGCTATATGTAAGGGATAAATCCCTTCAGGGTGATGTAGGACCCCTCCGCTTTGCGTCGGGGTCCTACATCACCCTGTCGGGGTTTATTTCTCTATAGTGACCGGCTCGCTCTACATTATCCCGCTTATTACACGGCTACTCACTAAAGAAATCAAAAGTTTGACAACAGAAAACAACAGAAAATTAACGATTTCTTGCCGCAGGTATAAACGTCTTTCTGCGGATTGATATGACAGGACGTGATTCGCCCGAGTCGATCAGAAGCGTCCTTAACAACGGTCTGCTATTCATAGCAACGGTCTGCTATTCAGAAATAACAGACCGTAGAATGTTGTAATTGACCAATCAGGATCGAGCATTTGACAATGCCGTGTAATACGTTAAGATAGTTAAGATTAAGATACTTTAAAGGCTGTCAACAATGAAAAGGTCAAGCTCCTACTGAGGACATCAGTCTTTAGAAACAGGTTGCTAATATATAGTTTCATTCCACAATAAGGAGAAATAATTTCCTGAGATAACTGTAGTTTTAGCAGTGTTTCTAGGAGTAAAGAGTTAATTTGTTGGGACTGTTTACAGGCATGTGGGCTTGTCAGTATTTTTATGGCAGCCTCAAAATCCTGTTGCAGTGCCCATGCTCATTGTAACGAAGGAACATGTTACCTTGAGCAACATTGATGTGTTTTTAGCCATGTTAGCAGCATGGTTGTAAAGATCAACTGATCCACTACCTTGGTCCTGACTGAAATAATGGACAGGATGCAGAAATAATTTTGTACAAACATTCATGATCCCTTTTCGTCTAACACGATTACCAGTCATATTTTCAGATTGTTCAGTATTTTCTGATTTATGACCAAAACTAATGTCATTCACATCAGCCTCAGCTGTACTTTGTGTTTGTATGTAATTAGCAAATGTTAGCATGCTAGCATGCTAAACTAGGATGGTAAACATGGTAAAAAAATTCTACCTGCTTGACATTAACATTAGCATGTTAGCATTGTCATTGTGAGCATTTTAGCATGCTGATATTAGCATTTAGCTCAAAACACCACTGTGCTTAATACAGCCTCATGGAGCTGCTAGCATGGCTGCAGACTCTGAAGTGTTGTCAGTAATTTTTAGACAACAGCAGAGCTCTAGGTCACAGAGGAATAACACACACTGACAAGACTTGTAGGATCAGTTCAGCATTGGTGTGGTCTTCTCATGGGATTTCTTGACAAGAACAAAAACATGGAATATCAGCAGACGTCTCCATTAAGGTGCCTTTGAAGGAGCAGATAGTCACAACATGAAATATATGTGTGTGTGCACCCAACATTTGGCACACAAGTTGAATTAATGCTCTAAATTGGTTTCTCTTTCTCAGTCTCTCTCCATCACTCACAAACACAAATACCTCAGGGGAGGGTTGAACTCTTGACCTATCCCTGCTTATTAAAGTACACCTAATGTGTTGACCTGGGTTACTCCCTCCATTCATCCCTCAGACATTTACCACCGGCTCCAAACAATTTGCATTCCATTCCCTGTTTTCCTCCGCATCCGGGTGGGAATGAAGGGCCTCTCCGCTGAAAAGGACTGGGCAATTAGCGCTAGCAGGTGGCTGACTTCAAACCACTGCACTTTGGGAGGTTTTAGCTGTAATGCCAGACCACAAGCTGCTAGCCAATATCCAAGTCTGCCATCTTCCCACCAGAGTCCAAGAATAAGAAAATAAGCCAGATAAGAAAACATTTTAGACAGCGAATGAAAATAAGTGCAGTGTGAAACCACCGAGGGGAACGACGAGGTGGCCTGTTGTGTTTCAAAAAAAGGGTAGTGAATCCAAAATGGAAGCCATTATAAGATGTACATCGTTAGCTCAGTGTAACGTTGTTGAGAAACGTCAAACTCTAATCTGACACTTATTCCATCAAGTCAAGTCAGTTTTATTTATATAGCTCAATATCACAAATTTCCCTCAAGGGGCTTTACAACACCCTCTGTCCCTGGACCCTTGCACTTAATATGGCAAACCTCCCGAAAAAACGGAATAGAATGGAATAAACCTCAGGAGCAGCAACTGAGAGGGAATCTGTCTCCCAGGACAGACAGACAGGAAATAGATGTGTGTACAGAATAGAGTCAACGGGGCAATGGTACAGAAAAGTCAGCGCTGAAATATTAGCTGGACTGAACTACTGAGGCAGGATATATTTTGCTTTACTATTATAACTGTCCAGAATGAACACCAAACACGTGTTTGATCTCACATGTGCGCACAGGCAGGCATTTGCACCGATGTGACTTCTAACAGACACCTTTAAGACCTGGCAAAAAGTGTTGAAGTGAAGCTCAAAGAAAATGTTTTATACTGCTCATATATCCCACAAGTTAAACGGATTGTACTTTTGCATGACCTTCATTTTAGTGTGTGAGATAACAAGTGGTCTTTAGATTGAAGTATCTCATCATGAGATTAATAGCATGATTGTCCATAACTATCTCGTGATTTAACGCAAATTACTCGCACATTTTTATCTGTCCTAAATGTACATCAAAGGGATATTTTTGAAGCTTCTTAACAACATGGGAGTGCTTGCTTTATGCAAATGTATATTTATTGTTATTACAACAATCCAAAACAGTGACAAATACTGTCCAGAATATTCTCCAGAATAACTTCATGCTCCAAAAATATGCTGAAAGCCTAACCTGGCAAACGTAAGCCCAAAAAGCAACAACAGATGGACATATTGACCTGAATGTAGTAGTGTCCAACTTTACACTTGTAAAGGTTAAATATCCCCTGTTTTTTTTTTAAGCAGCTCAACGTGCTCTGGTGGTAACTCAAATCATATTGACAGTCAGTGCAAATAACTTTGGTCTCATTAAGGGTACTGTCTGCCAGGGCTTTGAAGCTGAACTTGCCATTCAGAATAACCTTTTCTTTATCCATTTCTGCTCACGGTTTGTTTCTGCTTGCCATCCACAACGTTACTGCTGCAGCATTGCTTAGTAAAAAAAAAAAATTAGTTTCCTTCAAAGGAATTTGCATTAACTCACTATTAACGTGTTAACTTTGACATGCTTCTGCCAAATTCAAGTGTGGATTTGGAGATACATGAGCATAGACAATATAGCTCCGGTTTTTGACTGCCAGACAAATGTTGACATTGTACGTTTATGCAAACCACAGGTATATTACTTTATTTTGTATGGATACATTGGAAGTTTATGTTTCTCAACAACACTGTGGTGAAGGTGTGGTTAAGTTTAGGCACAAAAAACACTTGATTACAGTTAGAAAAGGGCCATGTTTTGGCTTAAAACACCCACGTTTGCAGGAATGGGTTGGTGAAAAACAGTGGCTCAAATGCTGCAGGAAAACACCGCAATGTTTCGCTAGAAAACGCAGGTTCTGTGCCACAAACACTTACTTGTCTAGAACAGTGGTCTGCAGCTCGGCACGTGCCTCGCCTAGGTTTCACGCCAGCCCCCTTTCAAAATCAGCGTATTAATTAATTGATTAATTTTCCATAACCGCATATCCTGTTAGGGGTCGCAGGAGTGCTGGAGCCTATCCCAGCTGACACTGGGCGGGAGGCAGGGTACACTCTGGACAGGTCACCAGGCTATCACAGGGCTGACACATAGAGACAGACAACCATTCACACTCACATTCACACCTACGGACAATTTAGAGTCACCAATTAACCTGCATGTCTTTGGACTGTGGGAGGAAGCTGGAGTACCCAGAGAAAACATGTAACCCTCTTGTTGTGAGGCGATAATGCTAACTACTGCACCAAATTTTGGACATTTTGTTTCTAAACCCAAATCCACACACTGTGCTTTATTTTTGCACCAGAGAGAGTCAGTTTTAAATGTGCATGACACTGTGTAATCTTTTTCACATGTAGAACATTTGGCATGCAGTCATCTCAATGCATATTCCTACCTTTCAACTCACATAACCCCCACCCATAATCCTTTTTATCAAAGCCACACATCTTGATCTAAGCTCGGAGATTTCTGTTTCATGAATCCTAACCACGTGGTGCCATCAGATGTAGCACTGCATGCTCACTCCTGCTGAAAGTTTAATTTGACTACTGATAGAAGGCACATGTAAGTGGCTTCAGGAGAAATATTCTTTGTCTAAGTCAGCTTCTTAGCAATAAAATCTGAAATAATATTTTTGACTTAATCATGTCAAAATGGTGCAGTGATGGAGAGATGTCTTTTCTGGTATTCAAGGCTGGAACATATTCTTTTATATCGGGTGCTTCAAAGGACTCAAGTCCAGAGCAGATGAAAAATGAGATCCAGACCGCAGAACGGTTTCACCTGTGTCCATGGAAACCAATGCAGGAAGATTCAAACGTAAGGTTTTGAAACCAGATGCAATCCATCAGCTGTACCACAGGTGGGCACATGTGAGGAATGACAGATAACTTTGTAAGAGCAATCTGCGGAATGATAGATTAATAAAGGAGGCCAACATCTTTCTTTTGTTTATGGAGGCTTGTTCCTCAGTGACTGATCCAAGGTTATTAATAATAGTCATAATAATGACAGTAATATATTTTATTTGTAGAGCGCATTACCTAGAAACGATCATAATATAGAGCACACTAAAACACACACAATAATATAGATAACAATTTTATAGACAACTAAAGCTAAGCTAAAAACTAAAACTACTGTAGGTACAAAAAAATAAATTAAAAAACAAACAAACAAGACTTTAGGAAAAAAAAAACGAAAACTATATTTTCGATTTAAAAAAATTTACTAAAATGAAAGAAATCTCTTTAGTTTTAGTCCTTGTCAATTTGGTCGAATTTGTCAACACAACCAGGCCCCCAGGAAGTGCGTTGAGCTCCGAAGCCAATTTTTGGAGTGGCCATATTGTGAAATTACAACTTCTGCATCTGTCACATGGTGCCATGGGGCCCAGAAACCTTTCCCATAGACTTTCTTTGGGAAAGAGACAACTGAAAATCAGTGTATACATTTTTTAACATCACGTCCCTCAGGAAAAGAGTATTCACTGTCTGGATTCGATCTATTTGGTCATATAACATCTTGAAAGTTTACAGGAGCCAAGTGATTAAATAATTATATCCTCCGTGAAGTTAGCGGAGGGCTAAACTGGAAGATAACTGTTTGGCTGGCTGGCCAAGGCCATGAACAAGGCCACGCCTCCAACTCTGTATCCACTTCTCTTTATACATCCATGAGCACAACAAGCATCAGGAGGCAAAGGGTTTTGTTTGTATTGTAATACCTATTCTGAACCTCTTAAATAGTGCCCTTGAAAAATAACCCCATCTGAAAATGAAAATGTAAAAAATACTGAAACTAATAGAAACTTTACTAAATCTAAACATTTTTAAACAATAAATGCTGAACTGAAATTAGCAAACCCACTCTGGAAACTAACTGAAACTGAACTGAATTGAAAACAAAAATTAAAAGTGAACTAGAAATAAAAACTAATGAAAAAACAAAACAAAAATAATTCTGGGCTAAATAGACGACAAACTACATGTAAGGGCTTTGACACATCAAGCCGACCGTCAGCTGGTAGTCTATGTTAGGCCGTCAGTGGTTGTCTGTCGCCCTAGTTTTTGGGGTGTGTCCTACATCGTTGGCACTATCAGCACTATCAGCCCTTGTCTCCTTTTTTTTTTTTTAGCTGATTCAGCATGTTGTCATCATCGGGACGGCAGAGTTCACTGGTGGATGAAATCGCTCTAATTGGTAGTTCAGCTCAGTGCACAAGAAGAGAAAGAAAGTGAGGAAAGTAAACAAATGAATGAAGTAAAGAGAGCATGACATAGAAACAAACTTGTTATATTAGGCGAGATTAATTTTCAGCCATTTAGTCCGTAAGCGAAAATTGTCCGTAACTGTTAGTGTTATTGGTTACTAGCGTCCAGCTTTGTTCTTGATATGCAAACTGGCAAACTAGTGTCTTGAATCCTTCCTGTTGGTCTTCTAGTTTCCTTTTTTGAATGACAGATACAGACTATAGCCGTCTGCTGGTATGGGCAGTTATTTACTCTCACATAGGTGCAGAACGTACATGCCTTGGGACATAGTTTTTGTGGTGTGTTCAAGTGCAAATTTTAGGTGGAGACACAGGTGATGTGGTGACACAACAGTCGGCCTTTGTCGCCACTAGTTCTTTGATGTCGGTTTTGTTTGTCTTGCCCTTAACCCGTGCACATAGAAACAAATTGTCCATTGACTACACCTTATGACGACCTTTGATGTAAGGTCACCTGGAGAAAAATACTTATTTCTCTTATTTTTACTAAAGCTAACGTGCTCTACTTTAACAGCTTGGTAAAGCATCAGTATTTTCACAGGGTGAAATTTCAGCATCCTCTCGAAGTACCGTCTCATGGATTCCATGTGTGCCTGACTTCATCCACGTTAAGGATGAGTTATCAGGTTTACTCCAAAACAATATAACGGTGCCACATGAGTAGTCCAGCTCCATATGATAGTGATAATAGACCATTGTTTCAAAACCGAAGCAGCGGTAAACATGTCACAGTCGATAAAATAGAATTCGCTGCGTAAAGAGGTTTCCCATCCCGCTTTGGTTGCACATCGCAATAAACTGTGTACTCCTGTGTGTCTGATCTTTCAGTTTCTTGGATCTCACATCACACATGGGAGGCTGGGAAAGGCATGAAGCAACAGAGCTCTTTCATGCTAATTTCTCCTTGTAAATCTAATTAGGATCCCTTAACCTTGTCATTCTCAGCCTCTTTATCAGAGAGACTTTGTTTCACTCCTGCTCTGCTGTATGTAACTTGTTAATTTATTGGGGCTTTTATCAGGAAATGGTTGCTTTACTGACCCCTACACACTGAGCCTGGATCTTCTGCTGTTGATATGATTTACCAACAGACAGCATTTTTTTTTTCGTAATGTCTTTGTTTCTCTATTGGCTGCCTTTTGTTGAGCCAGACGTGTTATGCAGCCATTGCACAGCTTGTTCCATGTCTGGCTCTGTGATACAAAGCAGAGGTCTGGTTTCACAGCAGGCCTGGCTGATTGGCTGCTTTGCCGACCGACTAGAGCCTGGGTGGGAGACATTAGCTGTCCATCTCTTATTAAATTGCCCCGTGTGTTTGAAAGTGATACAGGGAAGCTGGCGAGGGATCAGGGCCACAGCAGGTCGACCCTGCTTTGATGTAGCAGGGGGAGAAGTTTGCTTTTATTAGGCCTCATGTCATGAGGGGCAAGGCTGGGGTGGCTGCTTGGAGCACCCCGAACGTCAGGTGGTAACACGCTCTCGTGTTGCCACGTCAGATTAATTTGTTTGACAAAGAGAAGTTACGAAAGGCTTCATGGAAATTCAGCTGTTCTCTCCAGCTTCTTCCTATTTCTTGTGCAATCTGTAAATATTTCAAAATGTGAGGGACTCAGGTTTATATGGAGACGTTGCCATTTTTGTTAACTTACATATTTTCTCTTTGGTTCCAGTTGAACTGGTACCAGAACATGAATTAAAGGTAATGTGATTTTCTCTCAGCTAAGTTGTTAAATGAATGGCATCTGGCTGCTGCTTTTCCTTGAAGTAGTTGGCCACAGGTATGTAGCTGGGCCTGAAGTGCCCATCCACAGGGGACGCACAAATGTTAAACCTGCCATTCCTCCATTCACAGAGACAAATTAGCCAAGTTAGTGTGGCTGACTCCAAAGGAAAACCAGCAGCCTTTTATCTGGAGGCATGCCATGTGTTGCCTTTACTTACTCTGTGTTATACACTAGGCTACGTTGTTGTGAAACAGGCATGTGGGGCTGATTAAATGACAACTGATGCTACACAAAATCTCTAGGTTTTTAGGAGGAGGGGTGGGCACAACAATTAGTTCACAGTCACTAAGCTTAGCGTATCATATTTTGTGGGCCTCAGGCACAGGAAACCTAGTATCGGGAATTAAAACACAGCAAATCTGTTGTGGCCCAACGAGGTCACCTCTGGGTTCACCTTTTATTTTTGTCTTCTGGGGAAAAGTCGCCCACAGTCTCCCACCTTTCAAGTCTCTGGGCAATTTCACACCATGACCTGCAGGCAGAGTGCCATTCTGGTGGTCTGAAGCATACGTCAGAGCGCCTGTTGCCATTAAGAGTGGCAACTGTGGCTCCATAAAACACGGCTATGACTCATGGGGGAGCCTACTGTGTTTAGTGGTTAGTGGAGGTGGCAGCAAGCGGAACAGGAGCTGGTTGGCTGGAGGTATTCATTTTGAAGCTATTTGGAAAGGTTGTAGGTGCTCTGCAAGAGTGAGTTTTGCTTAAAAAAGACAATAATAATGAGCAAGAGTTAGCGTTTTCCACAGGGTGACATTTTCCAATGGAAGTGGTAGATATTGAAGGGTGTTTTGTAGCAGTTTACATTACTGAGTGTTGACATGTATTTAGGCCTGCTCACTGACAGTTTAAGATTGGAATCATCAGTCTAAGACCCATCCGTTTTCTGAGATTCTTCAAGTCGAGCAGTTTATTTTTTTGTGTGTGTGAGTTTGTTTGTTTTTGTCAATTAGTGCGCGGTGTACTTTGGGGAGGTTTTGGTCCCCAGATTTAGCTGTAAGAATGAGAGTTCCCCGCTTTCATGTTGCTCTCCAGTAGAGGAGGCTGCAGACCCAGACCCAGGTTGAGTCTGAGTGAGATGGAGGCAGCTGCTCACTCCGAGATAATGTCATCTTCTGCCTTCTGCTTAGAAGTGGTGAATTTACAGCTCACAGAAAGTTAGTATAATACGGTCACTGGCTTTTGTTTAATATCTAGCAAAAAATGTTACACATTTCTGATCTGTTGTTAGCATAGTTAGCTCACATTAGCTCGGAGAGATATGTTAAGTGAATGTTAATGTCAACCTGAACGTACCGCCAAACTCAGTTCAAACTCTATATGAAACAAAAGGAAAGAATAGTTGAATATTTTTGTTGAACAGCCAAATGAACAGTAATTTGGATGTGGTCACAGCCCTAGCATTATTATTGGACAGCTATGTTGAATACTCAATACTGATTGTTGTGGGTGCAGTTGTGATTTTATATGCTTAGCAGAGGCGATAAAATCATTTTGAAGTCAATAAAATCATTTTAACTCAGTATGTCATGTGAAACTATTGATTTCTTTATAGAGCTATAATGTTTGGTCAATTAATTGATTGATTGACTTAAACCATTAATCGTGGAAAAATTGGCAGATCAGTCAGTCATGAAAATAATAGAAAGTTGCAGCCCCGTTTCTTTATTAAGCAGCCTTTCAATAAGTGGGATAATGTGCAGTGAGTGGGTCAGTCCTGCTAAATAAACCCCTTCAGGATGATTTAAGACCTTGAAGGGGTTTATCTCGCAATAGTGACCTACTCGCTGTACATTATCATTGATTAACTCATTCTCACCTGCAGTGAGTTCTTGTCTGCATTAAACAGGCAGCATTTTTGCAATATAATCATGTTAAACTGTGTTTAACATAAAAAAAAAGAAAAAATGCAGTGTCACATGCAGCAACAGGGCGGTCTCCGAGTGTTGTGGTCACATGGTCTGATCCACAGGCAATAATCTCAACCTTACAAGGACACCTGGTTTGGATATAACATAACAAGAGAAATTGCTCTTTTCCTCCGCTGACACCACTGGAACTGAGGTTTAAACACAAGTCTGACTGATCTGTAACTGAAAAATGAGCTGGCTGGAGAGCAGACTAAAAATGAATACGGACATATACACTGTATGTGTCATTAGGCTTGGTGGGGTGACTGCAAGCAAACCCAGTCACCTCCTCTTCTCTTCTTCTCAGTCTCACTCTTTTCTCATCCACTTCATCTTCGTTCATTTGACGTATTCCAAAGTCAGCTCTTCACCTCTGTGACAAAGCTCACGGCCCCAGTCAAAAGAGATACGACATAGTCTTGGCATAGCCCTCTGCGGCCATTAGCTCATGTGATTGTGCTTCGATAAAAACCATATGACCCGAGCAAAGACGTGCAAAAAGAGAACATTACACAGCTCCCTTCCACCTCATAACTCCTACCCCCCCCCCCCCCAAACCTCCAACCAAGTTGTCAAGACTGTTAAAAATTCCCAATGAAAACTATCTCCAATTACAGTATTACCTTATTTCCTTTCTTCTACAGTTTTGTGAATGTTGGAGATGGTACAGGGTCTACAACTGGGTTTTGTGAAGAGTTACCTCCTTGTAGTGAAACAATGGGCGTATTTGCACATGAACTCAGTTTTTCCACAGTTGACATTCCTGTGAGCAGTTGTGTGTTTACTCTCTGTCCATCCACAAGCCAGAAAGTGTGCACAGAAAGTGATTGTGTAATAGTCAGATGTAAGATATCAAAGTATGTGCTCCCATCGTCCTAGTGTGATATATGTACATCGTAAATGCACAGGACTCAGACCTTCATGTTTTATATTCGATCTTTTACAGTGTTGTACCAAACAGGATTGAATGAGATAGCTATAATGCGTCAGACTCCATATCCTGAACCTACTTAAGAGTCCGTCATGGGTGAAAAAAAAAATCATAGCCAACAAGGATCCATTATTCGATGTGCACGGCATTGCTCCCAGGAGAAAAGTTTGGCTCTATCTGGTTAAATCTGCGGTGTGTATCACCATTTTTCAAACCTCCATTGCATGAATTCTTTCAAACGAGAGCAGAAATTGGAGCTTCACACTATTTCCCAGCAAGATCTTTCTGAAAATTGGAACATTTATAGACAGAACTATTCCAGGTTTTCCTCAGAAGCCTGTTGGTCTTTCTCTCCTTGTCCAACTGAGGCTTGCGGTTCGTGACTCACTTCTTGGTACGTTCCAGAAAAAAAAAAAAAAAAAAGGGAAAGAAAAACAGGCGATTACATCTCCACTATCCACTGTCCAAACAGGCTCCTCAATGTTCAGAAATCATAATGCAGCCCACTGTTCGCTGTTTGTTTACCTGAACCCTGGACCACGGGCTCCCCAGGCTCTGCCACCATCTCTTACTTGCAGACAGGGCCTGGAAGTAATCAGGCCATTTCAACTGCCTGCTGCCACTCATTGTCTTCATCCTCCCATAACAGCCACATCCGTTTTCCATTTTACAGGGATTGATATGATAAAGCACACGATGGGCGGCACCAGAAAATCTAGTGCCAAGCACACGTATTACACGTCACTTTCAGCCGTAACAGGAAGGAGGAGAGAAGGAATGAGGCACCAAGTGAAGTTCTCTTTTAGGCCAAACCATAAATGTGTCTGTTTTTGCTTTAGCACGGTGAAGAATAACCTGAATCTGTATGCTCCGAACGTCATTTCCCACATGACCATATGCTGTACAAATGTTGGATAATCACCCCCTTACATCTAATAGAGGATAAGTTATGGACCCTGAGTCTGACAATGTGTTTTGCATTTGAACGCCATTAAGGTGCCACTTTTAACAAGATCTCTGTACTCCGCTGACAGTAAAAAGCACTTCATTAGTGTACTTTATTTGTCACATTTCAAGCAAGAAATTATTTTTGGCAGGTTATAAGCGGGTTGACTTGAGAGTAGTGTGGATTGTATCGTGAGATTGTTAACAGCCTGACATGAACAGAGACAGTAGGCTGATGGCTGTCTGCTCGCTTCCTCTGATGACTGATGCAAAAAGAGAAGAGAGGAGCTGCTGTTTTAATGATGCTTGATTTAAAGGAATGCTTCACTTACAAAATGGTCATTCGTATATCAATTACTGGCCCTAGTGTTATGTGAAAATTTATTTTTCATGCATGTCTCCTTGATGAACGAAGAATCCCAAAACTAAGAAAATTCCTAATGAACTGTTGTAAAAGGGGTCCACATTAACAAAAAAAAACTCTCACGCAACTCATGCAGTATAGTCCAAGTCTCACTTATCTAGTTGTATGCTCAGTACTTCCTGAACACGCTAAAACCTTACAACTTATCTTTTCTCTCTTCAAAGCCAGACTCTATTGACAAAATCAGTAATTTTACCTCACTGAACACAGGAGCTGCTGGTCTACCCCTGCTTCGATCGGTTAGTTAGTCAGTGTTGTTTATTGACTTTGGTGTTTTAAAGGGTTAGTTCGCATTCAGCAAAGTCACACAATACCACAAAAAAACTACCGATTGAGACAGCTGTAGACCAACAGCTTCTGTTTTAAGAGAGGTAAAATTAATGTTTTTGTCAGTGGAGTCTGGCCTTGAAGAGAGCATAGATACGATTCACTTTCTGCTCAGTTATATGATAATAATAATAAACTTTATTTATATAAAACCTTTCAAAACACAGTTGCAAAGTGCTGTACAATAAAAGTAGAATCAAAATAATAAATGGGAAATAAAAGCAATACTTTTTTTTTTTTTTTTTAAGCAATAAAATAGACAAACAGCTCAGATGAAGTCAGGCTATGCTATCCAATAGAAGTGCGTTTTAAGTAGAGACTTAAACGACGACAGTGACTCAGACAGCCTTATGTCCTCAGGCAGGTCATTCCAGAGCCTCAAGGCCCTGGTGGCGAAAGCTCTGTCCCCTTTAGTCTTCAGCCAGGACTCTGGAACAAGCAGAAGACCTTTGCCCGAGGATCTCAGACTGCACAGAGGTCAATAAGGGACTAACAGGTCTGAAATGTAATCTGGAGCCAGGCCACGAAGAGCCTGAAAAGTAATCAGTTAGATTTTTAAGTCAATCCTAAAACAGACAGGGAGCCAATGTAAAGAGACTAAAATCGGTGTGATGTGGTCGTGCTTCTTGGTTTTGCGGCTGAGTTTTGAACAATCTGAAGTCGGTGCAAGAGTTTTTTTATGAAGACAGGAATAAAGGCTGTCGCAATAATCAAGACGCAAAGCGATAAAAGCATGTACAACAGTTTCTGTATCTCTTAAAGTTAAAATGAATCTTATTTTAGCAATGTTTCTGAG
The DNA here is from genome assembly GCA_019142605.1 of Cephalopholis sonnerati. Lineage (NCBI taxonomy): Eukaryota > Metazoa > Chordata > Actinopteri > Perciformes > Serranidae > Cephalopholis > Cephalopholis sonnerati. The sequence continues at coordinate 35,140,085 of JAGQAX010000017.1, forward strand.
GTGATAAAAAAAATGACTGGACAAGCTTAGTGACGTGTTGTTCAAAACATAAACTACTATCCAACACAACACCAAGATTTCTCGTAGTTACCCATAGGAAAGGACTGCCTGGGAAGTACAGAGCGTAGAACTGAATAAATGAGACGGAGAATTTCCTCCGATTTTTGGATTCTTCATCCTTCGCCTTCAAACCATACAAATGGTCATTTTGTGACGCTCTAAGATTAGCTCCATCAGAAGGTTGTAGTCGGAAGCCTTCAGTTATCTCGTCTGGATCTTACATTTGTTTCACAGACACACATGATAGCGGTGTATGTTTGCGTTACATAATGCAGGTTACAGGTGAATTATCCTCAAATGTAACAGTGTTTTTTTTTGTCATTGCCCTTCAACTGCAGTATGTGTGTGTATATATCCTCACATTTCAATAATAAGCAAAGAGTAGCAATAATAACTGCCACCGTACGTAAGTGAACTGATGAATGTTTTGAAACATGAATCTGGAGCAACCTGTGGTTTATGTGTTTTGGCCCTGGCCGAGCAAGAAATGTGTGAGGAGAAGCTTGACTAGCTCCCTGCGCTGCTACCGGAAGAGTCGCTACTGAGAAATTACATTTAGATAAGAAGTGTTTTTTCTGCTCTGAAAAAACAGCCTGTTGGAAAAAGAAAACGCTCCCAGCGGTTTAGTCGTCCTGTGGTTCTCTGAAAGCCCTTGTTCAAGCTACCTATTAACCAAACCCAGGCCTTAACGTACACTTCCCTATGCCCATGGGTTTTCATAGCCTTACTGTGTGGTCCCTGTTTTCCATCACAAACTTTTGTTGTTAGCTACAGCTTGCATCCAGTGGCACTCATTGGACAGAGCCTGTTGTTGGTGGGACCCTTTTTACAACCAGAAGAAGGAGAACCCTTTTCTATAAACAGACATTTTCCATCCACTGCTGTATCAAAGAGATTGTGGAAAGGCGGTCGTGTGTCTGAGGTGCTGTGCTTGCAGAGCCTTAACCACCCTGCGTGTCTTGTGTTTGATAAGAAAGCAGAGTGGAAGCAGTTGACGCTCCAGTCCTGACCGGTACAATGGAGAGAGTGCTCTTTGTTGCCTCTCTGCTTGACGTCGGCCAGAAGTTGCGATTTATAAGCAGGTCTCACACCGCAGTTGTAAGTGTATGTCACCGTCCTGTGGTTTCCAGTTTTGGGCGTGTGTGTGTAGCGAGGCCGTCAGTGCGCTGCGATTATGCCTGAGCTCCAGGGTTTTATGAGAATTCCTCTGGACAGCCACCTATGACTTTATGAAACACTTAAATTCGTCTAATTGAATTTCCACATTTTGTGGTTGGTAGTTCCAGGTTTGTCCATCACCGCAAAGAGGTACCAGAGGAGCTAGTTCCCCTAAATATAAGGATAAAAGTAAATGTTAATCCTCTGTCTGTTCGTATATGTGTATGTGTGTCTGTGTGTCACAGAAAGACAGATTGAGTGACTGGAGAGAATTTCATATGTGCCAAAGTATTCAGTTTTTGTTGGTTATTTAAGCTCTGACCAAATGTTTGGTGTCTCGGCGCAGTCGAGTCAAGCCACAGTGTTATGTTATTTGCAGAGATTGATGACGGCAAAGACGTCATTGACATGTTATCTCATAACATCAGAATAAATAGGTCGAGATCCAGTCGTGATATTAAGTGGCACGTTTAGTTTGCTTTTATGTGTCGTCTTTTATAATCAATCAGCGCAATCATGTTATCATCATCATCTCAGAATGTCTTCTTCCCACAGGTCAGACTGTGGCTTCTACTGGCAAAATGTTCTGAAAACGAGGGGTTTGCTGTGATTCTGGGTGTTTGGAAAGTGTTGGCTGCTCTGCTCCATCATTTACTTAATAGTGCGTCTGCAGTTTCCAGCTGGTTTGAATTTGTAGCCGAGGCCTGTTTGTTTGGAGTCAGTTCTCCTGTTGTCTTACTACATGCTACACCGAGGCCTCTCTGAAGTCCCTTCACTTAAGGATAGCTCTCAACTCCGTGTTTCTATGGTAATATCCAAAAATATTGGCTTAGGTTGGAGGGAAAGTAACTGCTGAGTAGATAAAAGGAAAGAGAAAAAACTTATCAGAGAGTCCATTGCAAGTTAAGTGCTTTTGTCTTCACTGGAGGTTATATCTCCCCCTTTGATCAGAGTTATGTCATTGTGTGTTTCAGTTTTTGGATCGTTCTGTTTTTTCTCTCTGTGAAGTTGAGGGAAACTGGACCAAAGCACACAAACAAAAGAATTCTCTCTGCTTGTGGGCTGTTTTTGGCTGCCCACGCGTAGCTCCTGGGGCCCCCACCAACTTGTCATAAGAACGGAGGGGGCAGAGACCAAGTATATTTTATGTCAGCAAGTTTAGAAAAACTTGTTTTTCTTTTTAATTCATCAAACCCTGCGTGCTGTCATATGGGTGTTTGGGAGTAGAGGTATTTAATCATGAGCGCAGGCCTTGCTGCGGCTCAATGACATTAAACAGCTCTTAGAATAAAACAATGCTGGCCTCGTCTGGTCAGTATTCGAAAAAATATCAGCCCGTCCTGGCTCTGAGTTGCTTCTTTCCATCCAGCGCCGTTCCTGCTTCCATGTGGATTTCATTACAGCCCTTTGACTCTGGCCAGTCGGCAGCTTTTCATGTGAATTAACACAGCGGCTCTGGACCACAGAGTTCTTTCAGTGGCACTCATCATCCAGTTAAGAGAGTCAATGTCTCTACCCCCTAATTTGGTTTTATCAAGTTAATGTCAGCATTAGTCTCTTTCTCTCAATGTCAGTCGCTCCAACACTCCTCTCCATCAAATAAAGTCTCACCTCATTAGGGCAGCGGCTCTCTATCACCCCTGATGTCATCCTCCATTACTCTGCCAGCAGGAGAGGTTATGGGTGGGGTGTCCTCGCTGTCATGTCATCATCCGTGCCATCCAGCCACAGCTTTCTCTTTATTAATGAAGCGTTTGTGATGAGCCCAGGCCTGTTGTCCCAGAGGCCAAATAATCGTTTTACAGTTATTGGAGAAAGGGGGCTAAGTGGCTCATGAAAGCAGCTGTTAAATAAACACCAGCTCAAGTTAAAAAAGGAGGCTGTGAGGGGGTTGCTTTTTTCTTTTCCTTTGAAAATAATTAGTGTAAGCTGTTTTCTCTGAGTCCGAATAACTGTTTTATTTCAAGATATTAGCTGTATGAATAACGTTACTTTGTTCATATGGTCCTAACTAACAAAATGCATAGCACTTACTGTTGCCAACAGTATAGGCCTGTATTGGCCTTAAAATTTCCTACACATTTTCAGTATCAACATTAGCACAGAACGCCTCCTTGGCAGTTTTGGCAATTTATAAAACAAGTTACATTTTAATGAGGTAGCGAAGGGGATAATTCACCCCTCAAGTCATCATTTTGATATCAGTTAGGAGTCGTACATGTGCACCCTTTTTTTGCAGAGCATTCCTAAGCACTGGCATTCTGGCATTCCCAAGCACCTATTCTTCAGCTACGATGTCTGCATCCTGAAATAAATTGAGTTTAACTTTTTGAGCACAGCAGCACGCACCGCGTATCATATGATGAGGACTAACCAGTCATATCTCAGTCTGTAGTAAATACGTAAAAGCAGGGGCTACCGAGAGCTTTTCATCTGTCCCACGGACGATAGGTCTACACACTTAAAAACAGCACCTGGAAGAAGATCAGCTCTGGACTCAGGATTTCAGGTACACATACGGATGCTTACCAGCCTCAGATGCAACCTGCTGACGTGCTCTTGAAAGCTGGCATAAAAAAGGCACAAGAGGTGGTTAAAGATGTGTATACAGCCCTTTACTCACCTTGTGTCGCGGTGAGTTCTTGAAGAAAACGTTTTCTTGCATGCCTCTACGATGAAGGTTGAGCGCAAGAAGACAATTCTTGATGAAATGAAGTCATAGGGGTCCGTGTTTCACAACAGCAAACTATATTAAAACATCTGTCTATAAACTCTCAGACAACTCGTGACTTGGATCATACTGCACGAGTTGTGTGAAATTTTGCAAACCGATATTATGATGTAGTTTTGCTGTTGTTAAACGTGGACCCCCATGACATAATATATTGTCTTGGTTTTTGGATTATTCATTCATTTTGGAGGCATGCGAGAAAAACAAAGTTTTCGTCATGAATTCTGAGTAACACGGGGTGAGTAATTGATATACAAATGGTCATTTGGGGCTGAAACACTCCTGTGTAGGAAAAACACTGCTGAGAGTGTGAAGCCAGAGTCATTGCTAAAAGGTTAGTTCCACCAACACATGAGCCCATATCATATATTTAGATTCAGTTTGATTGCATCTCAACAGCTTTGTTTGTTGTTGTGCTCCAGATTGTTACTCACTCATTATGACGCCAAGAAGTCATCTCTAAAGTTTTAGTGGACAAATTATTGCCGATTCTGTTTGTTGTCCCCATGGAAACAGACCCCTTTTTAAAGTTAAAACATGTCTCAGCCAAGTCGTTGGCTCGTGCTTTTCAAAGCAATTAGGATGCTGTCCACAGAAACTGCACCCTGCCTTAGCTACGTATGCATCCAGCTACAAATATAAACACAAATGCTGTAATTATATTATGTCAGCTCATGTGTTTGGCTTTTTATGTGTTTGGAGCCTCAGCCTCACAGCCGTTACAACGGTCAGAGTGAAGCACAAAGTTATTCTCGAGAGGAGGAAAGAATTGCTGTGGGAACCAAGCAGTCAGAGAGGTTCACCTGTCAGCAGCAGTGTCAGAATTTATCTTCTCCGTCCCCACTAAAAAGGCTTTATCCACGTGACAGCCCCAGGCAGTCTCCTCCAGTGGAGTGTAGACCACAGAGTTAAGATCAATACACAAGAGGAGCTGTGTGAGGAGTTGTTAAGATTTTTTTTGTTTTATTAGTTGTGTTGTATTTCACTTAACTTTTAGTTTTATGTCGTCAATTTTTAAGCAGTTTTACTTTGTAAAACATTTTTCTTACCTTTATTTTACTCAAAAGTCTCTTTGAGATAAAAAACAAAACAAAAAAAAACAAAAAAATAACAAGAACTTTTACAACAGGGTGTCTGCTGGTCCTTAAAAAGTCCCAGCTATCACAGGGCTGACACATTGAGACAGACAACCATTCACACTAACATTCACACCTACGGACAGTTTAGAGTCACCAGTTAACCTGCATGTCTTTGGACTGTGGGAGGAAACCTGAGCACCTGGAGAAAACCCACGCTGACACAGGGAGAACATGCAAACTCCACACAGATGGTCTCCCCTAGCCTTTGGGTTTGAACCAGGAACCCTCTCGCTGTGAGGCAGATTTATCCATCTTGTCAAATTCTCCTGTGTGAGATCCACATTTCTGATGTTACAAATATCTAACCTATCACTGAACCTTATAATGTCTTTTTACTTTATACGTGCACTTACCTGTTGTCAAAATGTAGATTAACCTGACTCACTCTAATAACCATATTCCTACATAAAACCTACCTCTGCACGGGACCATACATATATACAGCTCAACCTGCGATTTGTGAATAAAAAGAAAATTATTTATCCAAAAATCTGTTTTAAATTTGGTGAAAAAGCCTGCACAAGAAACCTAGCCAGAGTAGCAGCCATACTAAATCATAACATATTAAAACACAACATATACAACTTGTCATGACGTATAAAAATTCACAATAAAACAGAAAAACAGCCATTTAACACAGTGGCCTCTTAAGAAAAACAACCACATGTCTCCACTTCCATCACCACATTCTTTATGATGCCCTTAAATTCTACATTGGAAATAAATTCTCTAATTTAGGGCTTTTTGCAGATTATTCCATGCCCAAGGAACATTGTAGGAAAATGCATTTTTCCCCAGATCTGTCAAAACCTGGAGGACATTAAAAAGCCACAGCTTGGAGGATCATAGCTGGTAACTACCAGAGCTAAGACAGAGTATGGAAGGATGCTGGTGGTTTACCTGGTATTGTTTGTTAGATAAAAATATACCAGTGCTGCTTTCAAGTTGCAAGTGGTCGATGATGTCCTACCCACCAAATCATAAAGAATGCAAACGTAAGGGACTTTGTATGTCATGAAACGTAGAGAGTGAGGGATCTATAGCTAATTTTTCTGAAGCAGCAAGTGTTTGGTTTATATGAATTGACTGTTTTAGGAGAGCCGATTGACCCTCGTTTCACTTTAACCTTCGATTCATTTCAGACGTGGCCTCCTTCCAGCTCATTAGAGAGTTAGAAACCACACAGTCAACCTCACACTCTTTCCCCCATGCTGAATTAATGGAACAATCCACATAGTTGGCTACCAAAAGTGTGAGGGGAAAAAAACTTGACCACACAAAAGCTATTTGTTCCTTGTTCATCAGTCTGTTTCTGCCTCTCTCTTCAGGTCCTAATCTTATTTGATTCCCTGAGAATTAGGTCACATTTTTTAAATATCCAGCCATTTATGTTTATTTATTTATCACGGAGAAAGCAACGTGAGTTGTTGTCATTTGACTGCACAGGGTTTTGAGCATGTTTGAATGAAAGGGAAAGTTATGTATTGTGTTTATTATATAAAAATATATTACAGTCTGTGTATTGTCTGGCTGTAGCACATGGTGGCCGGCTGCAGCTGGAGAGGAAGTGTTGCAAATGAATCTAATCATTGTATCATAGGCAAACAAATTAAGAGCTGTGAGCTGTTATTATTAAGCATAAAGCTGAGCGGGTTGAACTCTGGACAGCACTCGGTCTGAGGACATTGTGAGCTTGGATCCGCCAGTCTAATCACAGATTACACCTCTTTATCTGATTTAAAACAATGCAGCAAACGCTCCATGTGGGATTTTTTGCCACGAGTATTGCTTTGCTTTCTAGGTAAGATCAAATATTGTATACAGTAAAAAAATCCCTGATTCTAATCAGCTATTCAACATGACAAAATCTTTCTGTATTGGACTATGACTGTTTCAATTCCAAACACTGTAGCCCCATTGGCAGTGCTAAAAAAAAAAAAAAAAGTTTTAACATCTCGAACACTATGCAGGGTCACAGTTGAACAAACCCAGATGAGCAGAGAATGCTCCAGGCTCTCCAAAGTAAACCGGACACGGGCTATACTCCTCCCATACCGTGGCAGGTTTCAATTTGATACTTGGAGCCAATAAAGAAGAAAGCCAAGGGTTCCTCTTTTCTTTTGTTTATTGTACAGTTATGTTGCTTTTTAATTTGTATCCCATTCTCTATAAATCATTTTCATCGCTACTCTATTTGCTGAACATACGCACCGGATTTTCCTGCATAATTTGTTTACAGTCAGATTTGTGACTCGGGAGTCCGTGAGATGGTGAGTTTACTGGCTGAGTCATAACTTGTATTTCCTTTTTGCAAGCAAAGTAGCAATTCAAACTTTGGTGACATCACAGCGGGGAGTGAATAGTCGAATAAGAACCTGTGGCCAACCAAAGCAAAGTGTTTTTTTAGCTGAAAACGCCAGGCGCTCCTCAGGAAACGCTCAGCTGGAAGCGCTTGAGAGTGCTTTGTAGGCGCAGCGTATTTTTAGCTGAGATGCATTGGTTGCACCTGGTTGCTATGATACAGAAATCTGCTAAGGTAAAAATGGCACAAGGTAGAGTACTTTTCTTTGGATGAAGAAAAGGTTGCAGCAGTCGTCTGTTGGTTCATGTGAGAAAACATATTTTAATATATACGGTATATTAACATATTTCTCCACCAATTTTGTTGTTGTTCAGTACTTTCATACTTGTAATGTTTGGTCTTTGTGATATTTGTCCATCCTCTATGTTGATTGAAATGTGACAGTCACGGGACGCCCGTTAGCTTAGCAGGTGCCCCATGTGAAGAATTAAATAAATACGCTGGCCTCAGGAAAAACGTGTTGGTGGACATGGCACCCAACCGACTTTTATAATAAGATAACAGTTTTTGGTACATAAAAATGAATATTTTTGATAATTGGTCACCCTACTTTAATAATGACAGACATATACATATATGCAAACCTTTTAGATGTTTAATTTTCCCTTCGATTCACACCTGCAATTCATGTGTGTTTAAGTGTATACATTTCAAAGGTAGACAAATGTGTTGATGAAATCTTTGCTTAATTGTATGCAATGACTGACTGTGAACATCTAGTACACATTAGTGACAATCTGATGATTATTCTCAGAGATTCGACAGATGCTGTCCTTTTTGGAGGAGCCAAAATTGTCACCATTTTTAGTTTGGGGAGGATCCAAACCTCAACCATAAAAACAAACAAATTTAGCAGTAAAATGTTTTTGTACAACATTCGTTTTAAAAAATGGACAATTTAAACTTATTAAAAACATGGTTGTGCTTTTAGAGGCCTTAGTTCCTCTTCTACATCTTACATAATATCACATTTTTAGGTTAGGTCAATTTGGTCTGTCAAGTATGACTAAAATTAGTTTGTGGTGACCTTTTATACCCTATTTAACAGAGGCTGCACTTTTATGTCTAATGCTCCACTAACACCCACTAACATCAAGTATTTGTATTTAATGGGAACGGTTACAATCGGCATTCACTCCTGGGACAAGTGACTCGATAGGCAGTGACAGAAAAATACCACACCCCTGTAGACCTGCTTATTTTATCCTCTTTGCCCAGCTGCCACAAATTACCATCTGTCTACATCCAAGCAGCACTTGAACATCGTTCAAAATTTAATGGGCACTGAGTTTAAAAGAATAAAAAAAAGTAACCACCATAACATTGTCACTGACCTCCATGCTGTTTTCTTCTGTTTACTAACTTGTTTTCTGGCCCATCCGTGATGTTGTTAGTGACACACCAGGAAGAAAAATGAAGAGGCATACTTGTCTACCACTGGCAATGGGAATGCAGTCTATCGCCTATTTTTAACGGGTTTTCCCACGTTTAAAAACCTGCACACACACACTAATTTTGGTAGAGAAAGGGTATAACGTTTCATAGAACGCTGACTGCAATCTCAGATCTGCAAGAGCTCAGGCACGGCTGATCTGTCAGCTTACAGCCAGGATGCCTGCTAATACTTAATATGTTCACAATCTTATCCTGATGGCTCTGTCTGGCTCTCACACAAACACACACATTTACACAGGTACACACAAAAACAAAAATCTCACCAGTTTAGAGTATGTCCTGTGTCCATAAATGTACATTCAATAAACAAACGCGCACCATATTGCATGAGATACACTTGGCTAAATCCTCCACCATGTGGATATATGAAAGATCTCTCGTTTTCCACTTTATACTTTTATCCTCAGCAACTCATATGCTCCCACAGAGCAGGTTGATGCTGCATATTTTATCCTGGTAGAAAAGCAGCAGGATCTGGCTGGAAATCCCTTTGAACTCTGTAAAATATTGGAAGTCTGAGCTTTAATCTGGGCCTCTCTGGTTACTGTTTTGATAGGGCATGTAGTTGGCCAGTCTGTTGCACTAGTAGGCCAGACATGGTCATTTTACTGTCGTCAGGGTTGTATTCATACTTGACAAATAGTTTCTATGAAGTGAGATGAAAGAGGTTTGTAATGTTATTTGCCAGATGCAAATGTTTGCTATTTTTAGGAATAGTGAGAAACAACCAAACTGAATCCCAGATCAGTTATTATTCATTCTTCATTCCTTGTTATGCCTCACTCACACTTTTGACTTGTTAAAATAACTGCAGACGTTTGGATAAGTAGCTTTCGTCAACCATCACTTTGAAAGCAATACATTTGAAAGTTAGTAACTGAGACAGATGGAGAGGAATGTACACAGTGTGCCGGCCCAGGCTCTCCCCATGACCTCCAATCCAGTGGTAATGCTAATAGAAAATCTCAGTCGTAAAGCCATCCACAAAATAAAGAGGAAACGAAAGGAAAATAATATGCCCATTCACAAGCAGTGGAAGGGAGAGGAATTGTGGGCAGCGCGAAGCCGGGATAGGCACCTGCCCACAAACCATATATTCATCCTCCTCTCTGGCCTACTATTTTCCTAGGGGCCTTGTGGAAACACAACACACATATAAAAAAAGATTTCCCTTGTAAAATACCACAACACTTTTATTCCAAATAATAAAATGAGTGTGATCAGACTGGCTAAATTAAAATAATGTTTTAATGACTATATTTGGCAGCTTTATTTAAAAGGCGTACTACAACTGGGGCAAAGTTTGTTGTGTTTGTCCAGGAACACTTTTCCTCCCTTAATGTATCTTTCCATGCCGAGGAGAAGACCTGTGCTGAGTTCAGGCTATCCCCCATTTCCCTCCAGTCACCCATCACACATCTTGTGCCCGTCACTGTTTGGCACCATCTGCCATTCAGGCCACAAATGTTTGTGGCTGCCCTCAAGAACGAGCTCCGTATGCTTTGAATTTGAAACTACAAAGAAGTGAATTAGCATATTCTCCTAGGTGTGCCTCATCCAGGCACCAGGAGTCCTCGTGAGAGCTGCCATGGAGGATTGATGATGTCCCTGCATGCCAGAACTGCTAACAGGAAGGTGACCTCAGTGTTCAGAGTGACTTCACAAACAGGGTCAGCCTGTGTTGGTGTTAGGTTGCTTTACAGCAATAGCTCGGCTCCAGTTTGACAGTGGTGAGGGTCATTAGCCCTGAGGACCTGAGCGACCCTCAGTGATGGTGGTTCATCCAATAGGTGTCACTGTAGCACACAACACTCATCGGCCTCCACTGCTGACCAGCCCAGGCTCAGACTAAATAACCACATCATGAAGGGATCTCATTAAGACCGTAGGCATGGCACCTCCCACCCTCCCCGCAGTGATTGGGGTCAGAGGAGACTAACATTGGTCTCTTGTCACCGGTGGTCTCCCTAACTGAATTTCCTATTCATCTCACACAGCCTTTCCCGTAATTATGTAAATCTGTTGACTGAATTTGGCGGCAATACGATACTCAGCAAAGTGTAACAACAAGTAATGCGACGGAAGAATCTGGCTTGAATTAGGGCTGCATTTGAATCGGACTCAGGCACACAGAGCGCACCACACCTGTATTACATTACCACAGTGTGGAGGAGACACAACGGAGGGGAGAGCGGAGTTCAGAGAGTAAAAGGAGCAGAGTTAAAGGATGTTAAATGAAGTGGAGGAACTTAGAGTATGCAATATTGAAAACTGTACTTCCTGTCTCTGTTGCCATTTCAAACAAGCATGTAATAAAACAAAGAATATTACATTTCGGCTGTTAAGGAAGTGCTTCAACACATAGTATGAACCTGTGCAGTCAGGCAGTTCCCATGGACACGTGTGTGTTGAGTTTGCTTTGGTTCTTGAACATCTTACAGTGATAAGGCCGCTGCTAAAGTCAATAACTTAGTCAAACACCATAATCTTAAACATACTGCTTCACTATCTGCAATCTAATCGTCCAAAGGTGTGGATATGTTTATAAAAGTGAAAGGCTGTAGGCTTTGTCCATCTTGAGAGGACTTTGGAAGGCAGTTATTGTCAAAGTTGCTGTGAGCCTGTAGCTCAAAGATATCTTGGAGTTTTAAGTAGCTGAGCAGCAATTTCACCCAGTTTCTTTTAGAACCCGGTCTTCACCTTGAAACAAAAACCCACTGACATCTTTTTGCCAGATATTTGATTTCAGCCAATACTTAAGCCACTGAGTCAACATTGGGAGGGGACCCACAGGGTTACGGCGGATCCCTTAAAAGCCTTTAAAGACTTTGAATTCAATTATTCACATAAAAACAAGGCCTTAACCGGTATTAAAATGTCTTAAATATGTCTCTCAGAAGTATTAAAATGTTCCAAATCCACTGCTCTATTTCCTGGATAACACTGGGAAGTACAAATTCGATGAAAATTGGCCATTTAACCAAGATTTTTGGGCATGGCTGAAACCGGTATGAGAAGATGCAAACAAGGCTTATTGTATTTTTTGCAAAAGGTCTCCAAATTTGGCACGATGGAGTGAGGGCAGTGCAATCTCACACGCTGAGTTTCCCAAAAATAGGATAGGCAAAAAAAAAAAAAAGCCTTGGGCTTAAGCGTATTTCTTTTTTCGGTTATTAACTGTGAGAAAACACTCGTGTGAAATAATCTTTGTTTTCCAGATGTGTGTAACCGAAATAACAATTATTTGTTTATACATTTATTCATACAAAAACAGTCATGTTATATGTTACAATTAAAATTTGGGCAAAACTGTCCCTAACCCAAACTAATTAATTTCACTTTGTTATTTTTTTCTTCAACTTTGGTTATTTTAAAACTGGCCTTAAATTTAATTTCAAGTGGCATTAAAAAAAGTCTTAAATCCAACTTGCCTTAAGGTGTAGAAACCCTTGACCAAATTTGCTGGGGGTCCCCCACCAGAAAGAGAAAATATATGAAAACTTATTACCTGTTACAGGCTTATACATTCTTTATCATTAGCAAGTACAGCTATACAGAATAATGTATGAATGCAATGCGTATTTGAATACTGAGGAGATCTGCATGGGGGGCTGTGGGGGTGATTGAGATGTTTTGGCTTCCCTGTTGGGGAGCTGTGATGTCGTCCATCTTCATTATACAGTTTATGTAATTCGCATTTTGGTCATGCTAGTCCCTTCGAAATTTCTAAATGTTGCTCACACACTTCCTCGTACAGTCACGCCTGGTCAGCAGAAGAATTGCCTCTGACTGCTAAAACCTGAGAGTGCTCTTTATCTCTTCTGGTAACTGGACTAACAACAACCACTGAAGCTCATATCTGAAAATATTCCAGTTTGAATTTAAAAGTCCATCATAAACAAACCAGAGCAAGTGTTTGTTTTATTGTCCTGATGGTCTGTTGAATCAGTGTGATGTAAGTGTAATTAATCTCTTTAAAACCCCGGGCTGCTGACATCAGTTATTGTTTTTTATCGCTTGTCTTGACACATTTCTGGAATTGATGGGGGCAGTTTATCAGCCAGTCAACATTTACATAAAATCTGATAGTGACTTGAAAGACTCGATCCGACTACTGTCCAGTCAGTGCAAAAATACACGTGGTTCTGCCAGTGGAAGTTTTGTCTCAGTGGTGGACTCTATATGTTGTGTTTGAGCATTGATTTTGTATTTATTATTTTACAGTGCCTAGCTTAAGTGTCCCTATACAGCTACTTGTGTTTGAGGTTTACGTCCTCTAAACTTTGGGATGAAAATAGACTCCACACACAGAGGTTGTATTAATGTGATAGTCTGAAGCCGGGCCATTTGAATGAACAATAATTTCTTTACCTATTAGGCCGCTGCCCTAGTCATTATGTTGTGTCAGCACTTCAATGTGGCATTTCCTGCCCGGCCTAAATCTAATGTAACTAAACGCTTAGAAATGAAATAATAATCTTAACTGAAAATTAAGCATGGAAAATTAAGAAATACCTTTTGGAAGTCGTGTATGAGACAGCGGGGATTCTTCACACGCTGAATATGTGGGAAGATATTTTCTGTGGTAAGCAAACGCCTGTGGTGTTTATGAATCCAGATTCCCAGTTTGGCTTAAAGACTGAACAATGATGACCGTGGCACGTATTCAAGGCCAGAAAACTGCTCTGAGTTTCAGGGAAGTGAATTTTCTGTTGTGAGTGAATTATATGACTCTAGCCAGACTCAAACAACTTTTCAGCCCTGCTCTGTATATTTATTGAGACACATGAAAGGCTGCGGTGATTAATCAAGTTGGATTTCATATTCAACGCTGCACCACATGATTGTTGAGGTTTTGGGCCTCCATTGCACCGTGTGAGGTTTAACCTACCGTTATCTGATGTAAAGCTGCAAATGTAAAATGTAAATACAGCAGGTCAGCGAGTACCAACAAAGGATAGCTATAAATACACATTAAAGGAAAACAACAAGGATCAATTAGAATTAACATAATCTCATTCTCGCTCTCCTGTAAAACATCTTTACAGTCTTTCTTTCACTTTGTGTCACAGCTCCCATCTGCAGTTACTTTGTCTTGGCCATTTTGTGTGCATGCTGGTCAACATTTCGCTGTAACTTATTTAGTGGATGAGTGAAGGCTGTACGTGCCCACGATAAGCCAGATGGGCGGAATCATTGGAGCACCGCACTGTAGCAAACATGATCAACCATTTCAAATCCACCAGTGAGCTAGAAAGGGCTGAGCAGAGGGGGGTATCCTGTGTACTATAAATCAAATAAAGTTATGAGGTTAAAAAAAAAAACACAAGGAAAAATACATTGAAGAAAATGCTGATAAGACCGTAAAGTATAAACTTACACCATATTACCATAGAGCTCTTTATATCTAACAAATACGGACAACATTAATGGTTCAGGGTGTATTTTTTCACCTTCAAGTATCATCCCAAACATTGCTGTTTTGGCCACGTGATAAATTTGGTAAATGCCGAAGTATGTTTGTAAGTTTTCAACCTTTGTGTTAAGAATTTATGTTTTTGTAATTCGTTCCTTGCACTTCAGTTACAGCTGCCATAGACAGGTGTAGGGAAGGTTGCTTTTGAAATGTAATAAGGTACAAATTAGCTACCCTATTAAAAATGTAATATGTAATGTAACTATTTCAATTATTTCATCAAAGAAATGCTACTTATTACATTTAATTACTTTTTGATTACTTTTTCTAACAGATATTTTAAATTGGGCAATAAAGCTACAGGGTTGACATTGAGCACTGGTAAACAAGCTTTACACTGCACAGTAATGTTAGAGCCCTTTTCTGATTTCAGAAGGAAAATATTATTGAATTTCCAACACTGAAAGGCATTGTTGTCTGACGACATGATCACTTGCCTTGGCGTGGTCGACTGGGCACAGGTTCATAGCAGACTCAGGCTGTTTAGAGCAGTGGCTTCTTTAACTTTTGTGCCCAAGGCACACCAAACGATAAGCCAAAATCCCAAGGCACACCTGTATTTATACCTGTGCACAATAGCCTCTGTAACGTGTCTTATCACTCCTATCACGACATAAATGTTTGTTTTTATTTACTGATATCAAATAACAATTGACAACAAACTATTACTCATGTGATGTGTCACACTTAAAATTCAACACTCATAACTCCCAGCTAGTTAGCCAGCTAGCTGAATGTTGAATGTGAGTTCTTCGGCACGTGAATCTGTGCTCTATCCTCGTTTGCCGACGCTCGTTCGCTCACGCGCATCTGTGAACAAGCAATGCGCGTTCGTGTTCTTTGGAGGCGTGACTCCTTGGGGAAGAGGGTAGGACCTTTTTCATTGCGGATTTTAAAAATCTAGCTTGCGCGACCGTTATTTTCAATATTCCAGACCCCCCCCTTTAATGATGCTTCATGACTTGAAGCACCCTCTGATTGATTTGCAGTGTAAGGTTGATGTGTTTTACTTATGTATCCTAATAGTAGCAACACAGCTAAATTAATAACAGACTAGTTACTTAGTTTGGGTATTGTGTGGCACAAATCTTTTTCATTGTTCTTGTCCATTGCTCATAGCTACAAACACTGCAAAAGGGGAAGTACAGATCAAGTGAGATGTTAAAGAGCAGTTGTCATGGTAACTACTGAGTTTTCACTTTTTGGTTCAGCTGAAAGGTGAGAAATTTAAAAAGAGGTTTGATTCCCTGTGGTCAAAGTGATAGTCAAGCATAGTTCTGTTGTATTAAAGGATTTGGATAAAAATAAATATACTTCATATCACAAAAAAATTGTGAGGCCTGGCTTTGCAGCTTGGCCACAAAAGATAACGTCAGCTCTGTGCTGTGATTTCAAACTGTTTATTCAAACGTCAAAACAATAGATCAGACAGAAAATCTCTGTATGTGTAAATACAGTGTTCTAATGTGCCTCCTAACTAATCATATCAGCCCACTGAGTTGAATGAGTTGTTTATTTCCTCAACGCTGGACATTGAAAAGTTGGCAGATCTGTTGGCGAACAGAAAAAAGGATCCCGAGCTTATGTGTGGCTCAGAGAGCCGTAAACAAAAACTTAAGATAATTGGATCGATGTGCCACTGTGTGAGTCAGTTCAACGAAGAAACAAAGAGGCATAATGAGAGGATTAAAACAAGAACATACGTACACAAATTTAATGACCATTATAATGAGAAGAGTAAAACTTCACCTGCTGCCACGAGGAAAGTTGGCGCTTGCAGTCTAGTGTGAAGAAATCATCTGCAGGCAAATTCTTGGCTGGAGTTTATAGCTCCTTGGGCTTAATCATGAAAAAAACATGAACTTTGTGTGGGGTATGTGGTTTCCGTGCGCCAGCCAAACGGCTCCAGAGGACACCATAGATGCCCAAAAGCCACTCTCACAAGCCAAGAAACTGTTGGTTATTGACCATTTTATTGCACGTCTCACTTGAAACTACACGTATTAAAATCTTTGAGGGATACATTACCACCCATATCAGTCCAAATAGAGTTGCATGCACCATTAGCTAATAGTATGGAACATTAGAGTCAAACACAATCTTTACTGTTTCATTAAATTAGCAAAATATGTCAGATTTTTATAGGAATAGAGAAGTTAACTGCAGTTATAGTTTGTGTGTTTTAACATCTACAAACTAGTTATAGGGCTGCAACTAACAATTATTTTGACAATCGATTAATCTGTGGCTTATTGCTTGAATTAGTCAATTGTAATCAGACCCAAAGAAACAAGTTACATTTTATTATTGCAAGCATTTTATTTAAAAAACAAAACAAAACAAAACAAAACAAAACATACTCCACATCTTCTTGTACAATGCTTTTTCAAACTATTGTAAATAGAAAAGCAAATGTATACTACATCAAGAATAATTGCAGATAAGGCCATTTATATATTAATATATATATTATTATATTCCTGTGTCTCTCCGACCTAACTTCAGCTAATTAGCATTAGCTAAATGTACTATCTTCGCCAGACTTGTGTCCATTTTGATGGTTAAAAATGCACAATTACTGGTTCATTTGAACAATGCAACTGACAGAAAAACTTGAAGAGAAAAAAGAGTGCGTCATTTCCTGAAAGGGTGCTTTCAGACCTAGAGTTGTCTTGCTTTGGTCCATATCAGGGACTAATTTTGGCAGCATTTACAAGCGGACCAGATCAAATGCCTTGTGTGAGAAAGCTGCTCTTGATTGGTCAGAATTTCCATGTGGGAAAAATCCAGGAATTAAAGAAAATGTTGAAGAAGAGTACACTTGCAAGATAAATGTGACACTTTCTAATGTCACAATGGAGGGACAACCAGGCAGGTTGATTTTAGCGCTGCTCATCGTGGACTATATTGCTGTCATTGTTCATTTGAGTCAAAGCATACAGCTCATGTTTAAGCCAAACAATGCGTAATGCGACTGCAGTTGGTTCCGATTGAGGTTGGAACACATCGTCACCACAAACCAGACCGAGACCACCTCTTCAAGAAGGTCTCGGTCCGGTTAATTTGGTGCGCATCGAGTATGATTGCTGTGTTCACACCTGCCCAAATGAACCGCACTAAGGGGGCATACAAACTTGAGTTACATTGAATTGAACCAAACAGGGCAGGTGTGAAAGCACCCTCATTCATCACGTGAGCTACACAAGGCACAGCTTTTGCTGGCTTAAAGCCTTCACCTTGGGATGTGTTTTCACAGTGCAGGCCCAACTAAACCATGTTGAAATTTGTTTCCAACTATTTTTATGATCAATTTTAATCAATCTAATTGATAAGTTGTTGCAGCCCTGCTTTTTACTTTAGTGTGCAGCTTGACTTTGCCGCACACGTTCCTGAAACACTGTGAGCTTTGGCTTGATAATTAACAGCCCAGCGTGCAGACTTTATATTTCCTGGCAGAAGCGACAGGAACTGTTCCATTACACTCTAACAAATTAGTCCACACTGATGTTTATGGTTTTTTGCAGGATATTTTATTACGTCATGTATCATTCAGCTCTTATAACATTATTTGTTTTTACAGCTTGTTATTTTATTCACTGGTATGTAAGCTGTTCATGAATCAGTCATCTTAACCAGGAGAGGCACAGCCCTGAAATATTGTCAGTGGCAGGTTATCTCCCATAGCTCCACTTCTCTACATATGAGGTGGATGTATGGAGACTAATGTCTGCTTCAACCTCACGGTCTCTGCTGAAGTATCCAGTCCACAGTTTGACCAGAGGGATGGTGGAGGGAGGAACACCTGGTTAGCCCCTCTATAACAAGCTGTCATAGCACCTAATGAGCTCCCTGATTATCTTCCCCAGGGAATATGCAAAACCTATGTACTCTGTAAAATAACCGTTTCTATTTTTACCCCAGTGGACAAAAGCCTGCTGATTATAAATCACAGGATAATTGTCCACGATGCAGGTCAGACATGCACAGGATACTCCAGAGTTTGATTCGGAGACTTTTTAACCTCTTGACACACGAAACGCAACGCTCTTGATGAAAATATCCTGTGTCCCAGATTTCCTCCACTGCCCATCTCCAGTGACGATGGAAGACCGCTTGTCAGATGACACTAATAACATGCACCAGTTCAACTTTTCGGATGTCTGCGCTGACAAGTGGCTCCTACGGTGACCTCATAGCATTAAAGGCAGGGGGGGGTGAGCTTTGTTACCTGGGCCACCCTCCCACACCACATCATCAGCAATCAACCTCAAAAATTCTTTGCAGCCCGCCCACATTTGCGGTCTGAAGTGAGCGTGATTAGTACTGACAAACCCAGGGAAACAGTAATACGTGGCATAAGCCAGGCTGTGTTTGTTTAGCCTCTGTACAGAGCTCAGGGCAAACAAGCAGGTTTTGCCAAATGATGGGTGGCATGTACTGTACACTGACTGGTTCCCGCCGGCTCTAGTCAGTATGAGTGTGTTTATGTGTGGTCGTGGCTCCAGTGGATTGGCAGGCGGGGATTGTATACACTTCTGCATTCTTTGGGCTGTTATTTTGTCTTTGAGATGGATGAGGATGAGTCCCCAAATTCTCAGATGTAACGGGTCAGCTGTGCTCATCCTTTAAAGTCTCACACAGACTCATACCAAAGCTTGCAGTCATACCATAGACTGTGTAAAAATAAGAGAAGTAGCCACCATGTCATCACCTGTTTGTTTGTGTACTTGCATTTGAGTTCTGCATTTTGGCTGTTGCTATCTGGGATTTTTGGAGCCCGAAGTGACCATATTTGGACGAGAGGGTGGAGCTGTGGAGGAGGGAGGGGTGGATCTGACTCAGAGTGGCCACTCCCTTAATTATGTGTAACTTTAAGCCTTGGGGAAAGGCGAGCTTTGGAGACCAAAACAGACTTTTTTTTACCAGGCTGTAAACATGTTAATTTCTGCTTTTAAATTTGGCATTTTAACATGGGTTTCTATGGGGATTGACTTGGTTTTTGAGCCAGCCTCAAGTGGCCATTAGAGGAACTGCAGTTTTTGCACCTCCACGTTGGCTTCATTCTTCAGCCCTGGAGGTTGCGGCTTGAGTGATACCAGCCGATTACACATGCTCCGCAGCTCCACAGCCCTGAGTGGGCTTTGTTGAATAGCTAAATAGGGAAGG
The DNA here is from genome assembly GCA_019142605.1 of Cephalopholis sonnerati. Taxonomy (NCBI): domain Eukaryota; kingdom Metazoa; phylum Chordata; class Actinopteri; order Perciformes; family Serranidae; genus Cephalopholis; species Cephalopholis sonnerati. The sequence continues at coordinate 35,159,632 of JAGQAX010000017.1, forward strand.
GAGTGCCCAGACACAAAGGTGTGAGCAGCAAGGGGGAGACCTGGCCGGATCTGTTTCACTATGTCATCATGTGAAAGACCCCCCCCTTCTCCCGCCAACTCCTCTCGCCTTTCAGCCGTCCTCAATGGGCCCTGGGAATTTCTCACCACGATCTGGTTAGCCCCATTACAAAGAACCCCGTGGCCAGCAGCTTGAAGGCACTCTTCCATACACATAGGCACAAGCACGCAAAGGACTCCACCGGCATTCATCACAATGATGTATGAAAGGGAAACTGGAAATGACAAGCTGTCTCAAGTGGACTGATTCTAAGCAATTTGTATGATCTGGTCTGGAGCTGTTGACATAGTAACACTCGGAGGTTGTTTCTCGTTGCCGTGTTTGTGTATAAATTCTCCTAGATACTTATTTTACTGGGTTGTGGACTCAGAAATTTTCATTCCTGCAGTGTTGTTGTGTTTTTTACCTCACCTTGATGACAACACATTGCTTCATATCGGTTACAACATACTCTCAAACACCAGTTTGGGTTTACAGACCAGAATCTAAACTTTCCTGCTCAGCTGTTTGTTTCCATCCTACAGTCAAAGGCTGCATGGCGCCGACAATTGGAAATGACACCCAGCTTCATGTCGTTAGGCAGCCTCGCACATTTCTTCCTCTTTAACAGCATTCTCTGTTCTCTTTGCTCCCATATGACTGCAATCTGATTGTAGTTAAAATTGTATAAATAAAAATATAGACCCAGGGAAGGGGGGGATTTTCACAGATAAACACAGACTCTCTGTGATTTAAGTAGTAAACTTAGGAAAAAAACATAGATATTCTCAGAGATTGAAGTGGTAAATTTAGGAGAAATAACTCATACATTCCCTGCCAGAAAGTGAGGTGATGTGTAGTATAAAAGGTGACAAAGTCCATGTAGTAATGTTGACTCACAGTGGACACACACCCCGGTCTCCTGGGTGAAAGTCCTGAGCTTCACCCATCTACCACAACTTGGCTCCCTACGAGGTTTTTTCTCTTAAATTTACCACTTTAATTTCAGAGATTATTGAAGTTTTTTGTAATGTCACAACTTTAACCTTGGAGAACATTGAAGTTTTTAACGTAAATTTATCACTTTAATCGTAGAGAATACTGAAGATTTTTAATGTTAATTTACCACTTTAAAGTTAGAGAATATTTAAGATTTTTTAATGTAAATTTACCACATTAATCTCAAGAAATATACAAGTTTTTTAAGTGTAAATTTGTCTAGACTATTGTTGAGACTGTTCCAATTTTTCTCAAAAATTTACCATTTAATCTTAGAAAAGGCACGACTTTTTCTTCACCTAAATTTACCACTTTAATCTCAGAGAATATCCATGTTTTTTTTCTTGCTAATTTTCCAGAAAAATCTGAATATTTTTGTGCAAAATTACCACTTTAATCTCAGAGAATATTTGAGTTTTTTTTTTTCATGTAAATTTAGCACTTCAATGACAGACAATGTCTCTTCTGTAAAATTTAATTTACCATTTTAATATCAAAGAAAATCTAAGGTTGTTTTTTTTTGTGTGTGTAAATTATAATCTCGGAAATTCTGAGATATTCTCAGAATTTTACTCCCAGACTCTGTATTTATTATTATTTTTTTAACCTACAATGGCCCTATTACACAGTTGTAGGTGACACAGCCGGGTCACTAATGTTTTTTTTTGCCTGTCTCAAGTGAGAAGAGAAGAAGGGAGGGGGGTTGATGTTTGCATATTCGACAGCCAGCGTCCAGGATATATGCCTTCCCAGGACGAAGGCCATGAGCAACACACATATATACACGTAGAGTGCACTCTGAGGAGAAACTTAATGCAGCTTCCACCAGGGAGGGCCAGACCAGTTTATGAATATTGATAGAGTCTGGCTGGCTGAGCGCTGGGTCAGCTGTAGGGCTGCAGTATTCAGTCTTCCAAACTGTCTCAATGTGTTTAACACATCTCATTACAAAGACAGTGTGAAGCAGCAGTCACCCGGTGCTTTAGGCTCTGCGCTGCTGCCAACCAGACACTTAGCTCGAGTGTTGTTGGTGCCCACTGGCAGAGGTTTGGCAAATGCCTGAGTGAACATGCAAGCAGGTAGGGTTTCAGATTCGTCTGCGTTGGCTCGTCAGAGGCAGACATTATGAAGAATCTTGGACCAGCCAGTAACATCCTCCCATAATCCCCCACAGCGAGCTCTGTAGTAATGAAGTGCGCTCGCAGCAATCCAGTGATGTCACCCATCACTCTCCTGTCTTCACCCATATCCAGTTTCTGTACGCTGCACGCTTGGCAAGATCTCTTCACATAAGGAAAACAATAGGAGGCACGCATACAAATGCACACTCATGCTCTTACTCTCTCCCACACACTCAGACATACAGGCATGTAATTTGACATAGGGCTCCTGTCGGACACGCAGTGAGGTTATTACACACACTTCAGAACTCAGGCCGACTAATGGAATTTATAGATAGCATTTTGTTACGCCTTCTGACTGAAAATCAAAGAAAGCATACAGTTTACCCAGTAAACGCTGTTTACCTTTCCTAAAGCCATAATGTTTATTCTTTGCTCATATCTGATCCACAATTTCTTATTTGTACTTTCTAGACCGTAACCTTGAGATTTCCTTGAGATCGGGGATTTTCCTTTTTTTAGCATCTTGCCGCAGAACAAGCAAGCCCCCCCCTACTCGATATTGCTGTTGCTATGGTCTTGCTGTTTCTAAACTGGTGGTGTTATTGATCTTGGCCTTCTGCTTCTAACCCAATTCCGTTCAGCTGGCTGTGTGGACAGCACAGCGCCGTCATTTGGTCAGACCCTGAGGTTTACTCTGAGCCATGAATGGATCTCTTATGTTGTTCTCCAAGGTTTTTGACCATTCCATCACCATCTGGGTTTTCGAGGTGACACCCCTGATTCTGAGCTTCTTTTGATAAAGCCATCCTCTGATACTGTCATGACTGTTGTTACTGTGGCTCCCCTGATGGACACAGACCTTTTGAGGCCAGAACTCACACATGTGCAAACACACTGGAACATTGATCACAGACATGTGAAGACTTTGGTACATGTCACACACATACCATACCGTTCATACCATACAGTTTACACATTATTCTGGCAGCTGTTCAGACAGAAAGGGATTTGGCCATTTTATGTAGAAATTTGACACACATGCACATGTGTCCAGTGTGTACTCCTCCTGTGTCACTCCTCCTGCCATTAATCAAGCTTTACAAGAGCTACTATGTGTAGCTGTATATGGACAGGTGTACAAAATTTCAGACCGGTTTGATATTAAGCCAAACACCACACCAGACCGGTTTACCGAATTTTAACACTAGATCTAGTTGCAGTTGCAGATCACAGATAAACGGAGATCTGTGTGAGTACATGAGACCCTAAAAAAGAGGCTGAGGAGTACCACCAGTTGGTCCAGGAGCTTCGCGTTCATGATGGCCGTTTCCAGACATATTTTAGAATAACTCGGGGGCAGTTTGACAACCTGCTGTCTGTCGTCGGGCCGTATAGCTCTGGGTATGTAAACTTGTTGTCGTGACCACCATGGAAGGCCCACCTTTCAAATCATTTGATTGGAAATGATGTAACACGTTTTTCCACTCTGAGTTGAAGTTTTTTCAACTAGAGGAGTTCAGAGCGCTTCAGCAAAAACGGCAGGTGCTTCAGCGCAGAAAATGAGGCGCGTCACAATGCCAAAACCACAAGCAAGAAGCTTCATTCTCATTAGAAACAACTACAAAACGCTGCCTCCAGCTGCAAAAACGCTTCCTGTGTGATCAGGGCCTAATTATGCACTTCTGTTGCGCCATGTCAACCAACCGCGTACCTATCAGCTGTGTTCTTGACATCAGACTATTTGCGACCTTCCTAAGTTTGTACTTTTTAACCAGAAAACACAGGTTTTATATTGTGATATTCACTGGAAATGACACACAGCATAGGATAACAGAAGTAGGTTGTTTGAGCAGTGGTTACCAGAATCTTTCAGCTCCTTGTGGGATCTCTCTCCAGCCCGCTGAACTTTATGAACCCGGTGTTTCTCATCCATTGCAAGCAACAGGAATAAATAAAAACAGGGCATCTGACAAAAGTTCAGCTCAGAACGACATACCACATCACTTGCGGCTGGTCAGGACACATCTTTCATTTGCTTCGAATCCAAAATGTCACCATATTGGCACAGTTTGAGTGTTCTTTCGAGACTAACTCTGTTATGTCTCATCACCCCAAAAAACACACGCACTTCCTTGTAAACAAACACAACGTGTGCCACTTTTCCCTTCTCCCACCACAAGTTGAATTTAATCTCTTTCATGCTGCCAGTGATCTGTAGTAAACTGCACACAGCCTGGCTCTGTAGCTAGCTCGGTAGCTCTGTTAGTCTGTTCATAAAAAACACAATATTTTGTTAATGTCATTGTCACATTGCCTATTAATGCAGTACAAGTTGGATTTAGTGCTGTGACGCAGTCAGTACAGGTTGCTGATGTAGACTACTTTTTACCTTTTCATTTGCCATAATGTGCCCATTAAACAGGGTTAAGCTCATTCACTGGAACGGACACGCAAAACCAGAAAGTCGACCCAACTCTAGCAGCAGGGTTCTGAATGTATATTACAGCAGTTACCACAGGAAAACAGGTATTGATGTATCTGGGGGGATACTGATACCCTGAAAACCATTTGTCTCCTCCTAAACTGTTAAACAAAGAACAAGGAAATGTGACTTTTGCCCTCTGCGGCTCAAAGATTTATTTCTATGTAATTCTTTTATAGTAGTGTCATTTGTCCATCATGTCCTCCTATACGAAGAAGCAGTTATCCTGGGTGAGTGATGTGTCAGAGTCATGTGCGCTGCATCTCTTCACCACAAGTGTGTGTGTGCTTGTGTGTAAAAGGCAGAGTGGTTGCTGTGGCACCCAAGTGGAAACAAAACAGATGTCAGCTGGCGCAGGCAGTGTGTGTGACAGAGGGGCCTCAGAGATATACGCTGGACGTGCGGCATGATGCTCCTCTGCTGTTCAGTAATATAGGTTAAATAAACTCTCCGGGACAAGAGTTGGCTCGCTGTGACATCGCTCAACTGTTAGAGGAGATATTTCTGGCACCGGAGCTGGAGTTTCAAGGTGGCCTTGTTGATTTTCTTTTACTGGATTTGATTCTATCATCATAAAATAAAGCGCTGTGGTACGAGGGAGGGAACATTCAAGGCCAAATTTAGAAGTGGGTCTACTGAAAAAAAGAAGGAGAGATCATGGGAGAATGTAATTGGGTTTCTAATGTGCTCTCATAGCCCCATTTCATCCAGATGTTTGAACAGCGAGTTTGGTTTTTCTTGCCACCCGCATCTCATCCCCCTGTCTTTCCACACACCTTACATATTAGCGCACATGCCTGTTATCAGGGAAGGATGCCCATTGTGTGTCCAGATGAGTAATGGTCTGATGGGGAGAGTAGAGACGTGTCATGGTGAAAGAATGCAGACTTCAGACCTCTCCTGTAGGTGGTATTTCTTTCTTCTCCGGATAAGATCCAAACATGGAGAATGTGAATACGGGTCTAAGTGATTCGCAGCGGTGCGAGCCCGCCACACACTATATGTAGGGTTGTAGGATGTACGATGTGGTAGCTTGTTCGAGGTTAATGATACAGTATGTGTTCCCTTTTCTTGCAGCTGAGATATCAACATGGCTTGACCACCCCAGACCTGCAGCAGACACTACCCAACCTGAAGAACTTTCTGGAGCACGGCCTGCTGGTCCGATGGTAAGAATCACTCGACCTCAAGTGTTTCTTCAGAGGTCACTGAGGCCAGATGACGTATCTGTATTTACAGTGGATTTGCTTCAGTTGAACACAAGGATCACTTACTCTTTAAAAGAATTTTTTCACCAACTGGTCATTTTAAGTATGTCATTATTTCATTTATACGATCTCAGTTACCTTCATCAAAACAGAAGATATTTCTCTTATGATCTAATTACCCACTACATTAACAGACAACTGTTAAATCCTGGGTTGATACCAATCCAGATGTTTGAATTAACAGTATGGCCGACAGCCAATGCTCATGGTCTTTTGTTGTTGATTTTGTTTTGTTGTTATTTATTCGTCCTTTTGTGCCAGGGAAACTATAAAAAACAGTTTTTAAGTTATTCAGCCCTCCAGTATGCTTGCTTGAAATGAGCACACATTCAGTCATACAAATTTGTATAACATGAAAAACTTTTGTAAAACTACCTGCTTCAAAACCCTTTTACTTTGTTTAATTTATTATAAATTCCTCTTCAATATCTATTTTATGTTGCTGTAAAAAGATTTCTCCTTTAATCTGCATTTATTCAAATTTCTCGCCAAAAACCTAATTTTAAAGGATCCCATTTAAACACATCATGATAACATCATAGGGTGCTTTCACACCTGCCCTGTTTGGTTCAGTTCAGTTGAACTCAAGTTTGTTTGCCCCCTAAGTGCGGTTCGTTTGTCTCGGTGGGATCACAAATGAACTCTGGTGTGGTTCATTTGTGGTGAACGACTCTGATCTGAACCAACTGCAGTCACATGACACATTGTTTGGGTTAAACATGAGCATGTTACAGTCCTGGAGGATTATTAATGTGCGCCTCCTCCTGTACTGCCTTAATATGCACATTCAGCACATCCAGTGCATCAAAACATTGTTTTCTAGTTGGAGCCGCGCCTCGTTTTCAAACTGTATGCTTTGACTCAAATGAACAATGACAGCAATATAGTCCACGATGAGCAGCGCTAAAATCAACCTGCGTAGTTGTCCCTCCATTGTGACATTAGAAAGTGTCACATTTATCTTGACAGTGTACTCTTCTTCAACATTTTCTTTACTTCCTGGATTTTTTCCCACATGGAAATTCTGACCAATCAAGAGCAGCTTTCTCACACAAGGCATTTGATCTGGTCCGCTTGTAAATGCTGCCGTGAGAACACAAACCAACTCTAGGCAATTATACAACTTTGGAACAAAATTAGTCCCTGATTCAGACCAAAGCAAGACGACTCTAGGTCTGAAAGCACCCATAATCTACCTTTGCCCAATCCTTTATTGAATAAAGCTTGAATGCATCAAAGTGTAACCTCCTCCCCCCCCAAAAAATTGGATGCCAATACACTAACCCCAACCTACAGTATACAAAATCAGACAAACTAAAAGACGAACAATAAATGAACAATACCACAAATATCTCAAGAGCTGAGCGTATATTACAAATTAGCATAATATGTGTATAAAATTATATATTAAGACAGAGATGGAGTCACAAGATGCTGTTTAAAGTTAAATTAAAATTTAAATAGATGTTTACTAAGACCATGGCCTTATACATTATAGTATCTTTCAGTGCACTAGTTTGGACTTTTGGCACTATACCATATTGGCTCGATTATAAAATGATCCATCCTTCCAACACGTCTTAAAGATTTGAAGAACTTTCGTATTAGTCCTGTTTGGAATGTTTCCCCAAGATACTGTTAGTCCGAGGAGCAAAGAGTCCACATCTTGAAGCCTTTTTTTCTCATAAACTGAGACATGATATACTTCCATTAATGCATAACATACATTTATCTACCTCACCTATCAGTCACATCCTCGTACACTATCTTGTCAGGTTCTTGGAAGCAGTCAGAATGATTTTCTCTGGCCGTCATCATCAGTATGCATGACATTCAGTGTCAGCTGTAACTCTTGTTTGCTTGACAGATGATTCTGAATCACAGGGGTGTTTCTGCAGTGAAGGTGTTGGGAGATGTGATCAACTCCGTTCAACTTTACACAAGCCGTTTAAAACTCCTCCATCTTACACTGTGAATAACAAACTAAACAGACTTGAAGAACGTCACTAGTCTAGCAGCATTACTGCTACAAACAACCCATGATGCAACACTCTGTGGAGGAGCCAGTGTTAGTGTATAATCACCTGAAACTAAGAACCTTAGTGTTTTTGTTAACTTCAGCCCCGTTTCCACCAAAACACTTTCGATATGGTACCTTTGGAACCAAAAAGGAACCTTTCTGTCATGGTACCTAGACCCTTAGTCTGTTTAGCATTTCCACTGCACACAGTACTCTTAAATGTGGGCGGGGTTGTTGTCACTCACCGCTCCATCCAGCACTCACTGTAGGTCCTGGCTCTTCACTGGTGACACAGAGGGAAGTCTGCACCTCGTTTGGGGTTGCACGCTGACATTTTCAGAACAAAATTAAACAGGCTGCAGTGAGTCTTTTTCATAAGATATTTAGAAATAGCAGGTTTGTGCATTCAGTCCTTCTCAGGCAAGCTCAGGGGTTTAGTGTTGCCGTAGCCCACAGGAACAGCACTCCACGATGCTTTTTTTCTCCAAGTGAGGATTAGAATATCTGCAGTTCACATAATCCAGTCAAAAGCATGCTGTCAGAGGCAGCAAAACATCCTTTCATTTTATAGTTATAGTTAACTAATACATGTAAAAGTTTCCATGGTATGAACAGTCTTTACATGAGCCTCAAAACCAGCCACAACTCAGCCCTGACCAGAGCGACTGTCTTCTTTTTACCAATCAACCGACTGCAGTGTTCACAGCTCCACCTTTTAGTACCAGATCTGTGTGCTAGGTACCCCAACAGAGGGGGGACCAAAAATGGGGACAGTACGGAACGGTTCTGTTGGTACCATCCACAACTTTTCACAGTGGAAACAGACAAAAAGCGTACCTGAACTGAAGTGAATCGTACCATACTGCTTGGTGTACTGTTTGGCCATTTACATCTACAGACGGAGCAAGTGTCTGTCATGGTGTCCACCATGTTGTTCTGCAGTAGCCGAAAACATACAAACTAAGCACTGGCTCTATATTGGGCCATTCATGTTTTCACATTTTTGCTTCAGCCACCATAGTTCTCCTACATGCTTGTCACACACCAAAGTCACAGTTGGTTGCAATCTGCAACCTCACCACTAGATGCCACTAAATTCTACACAATGGACCTTAAAGTGCAAACATGGTATTTGTTATACACAACCGCATGCAGCTCTGTTTGATTCACTGTCAAATTTTTGATGTTATCTAGGATTAATAGTAAATCATTTGTATATTTATTAAGAAAAAATGTAAACAATAATGGTCCCTGTCAAGTTCCTTGAGGTATTCCACAATAAACAAAATCTGTTATTTTCTCTATACTTCTCTACAGGATTTTATTATGTATTCATACCAGGCATTGCAGTCCCTTGAAGAGTGTTCTCATACATGTTTAGCAAAAGTTTAAAAGAAAGAATTGTTGTTTTAAGAACAGAATTTAGGTCTAACATAAAGTGTCATCTGAAATCCTATGGATGTATTAGGCAAAAGTTAAAAATGCGATTAACAGTGCCCCATCTTTGTAAAGATGTACCATGTCATCAGTACCTCCACAAAAAAAGAGCAGTATTTGATGAGATTTGCAGCAGCCACTCTGTCCCTGGGAAGTGGAATGCCCAGATATCTGCCTCTCTCCCTCTGCAGGCTTATGGCCTGTGAGTAACCCTTCACTAAAACCTGAGAGTTGGTCTGCGTCAGACTTCAGCTCCACTGCCCTATAAAAGAGAAAGCTGTCTTTGATCTCCCCTCCTCTCCCAGGGTCAGCAAAGGGGAAAATGTGTATTACACACATTAATTGAATAATCTTTTGTTTTGAAAGGAAAGACGCCATGAAAAGCCCGAGCTCTCAAATCAGCCCTCCACCGCCCCCCCTCCTTAATGGGAAGTGGAAGGGCCCAAAGATGGATGAGATGAAAGCACAGGGCCGTCAACCCTGAAGCCTATGTGTGTGTGTGCATATGTGTGTACACACGCATGAAAGTTTTTAAAGAAGTGGAGGTGGAAGTGTAACAGTTCTGCAGTGGCATGCCACAGCCACACTCCATGTACGACAACGAGACCACAGGGACAGGAACAAAAGCTGCCCTGTACTGACTCAGAAGTCATCAGCTGAGAGTCAAGAAACTGCCTTTCTCATCAACTCGGCCAGCTCTGAGCTTCAAAAACATACATTCAGATCAGTCATTCGCGCTGTCATACGCTGTAGAGCCTCTACTACTACACCTATAGATTTAACAACACCTTAAAGGAATAGTTCAAAATTTACGGAAAATGCAAATGTCCTTTCTTGCCAAAAGTTAGATTGTGAGATTGATGAAATTCTCGTTTCTGTATTTTTACTATGAAGCTGCCAGCAGCCGATTAGCTTATCTTAGCAGAAAGACTGGAACCAGGGGAAACAGTTTGGCTCTGTCTGAAGGTAATATCCACACACTAAAGCTCACTTTTACACTTTGGTTCTTTGTATTAAACAAATGAGACATGACATGTTTTTGTGTCATTGAGAAATATTTTCTCCTTTTATTGCTATATCATTACATTGTGATATTGGTGTCTTTGTGTTTTGTTATTCATTCACTTATCCACAGAATTATTAATATGCCCCTAAACTGAAAAGCCACACTCTGAAATTGAGTCGGGATCTGTTTACGAAATGGTATAATTTAGACAAAAAATAGCACAATGGAAAAATGTCAAATTTGATATAAAAAAATTTGCTCGTCTGTCAAGCAATTGAAAAAAATCATTTACTTAATTACATACTCTGTGATTAATTGATCTAAATTAATCGCATACATCAATTTTTGTTGTGAAAGTAAAAAAAATTCAATTCAAATAAATCTTGGCAGATGTGTCGTGGCAAAGCTGCTGGATTTTGGACATAATTGTCCCCCCTGTCCTCTACCACCAAAACTGATCTACAGTCCATTTTGCAGGAGAGTCAGTTAGTCGGTCACAGGAAGGCTTACTCAGTTTGCGTTTAAACACCCTGCCAAGTGTGGCTTGACCGGGCTGGCTGCTAGTGCTAGCATCAGAGGCTGTGCTAGGTCAGACCTCTGGGTTCGCTGCTAAATGCTTTGCGTTGAGATAATATTTCAAGCTTGAAGTACTCTGATAGTGAAAATACCTCACCGCAGAAATTTGGCATTTTGTAGATGTAAGCGTTCCATTCACGGGGCCAAACAGCATCATCTCGTTTGCCTCCAACATGTGACAAAGGCACTGTGGCCTCCAATAATGCAAAGGACATTATGGAACACGATTAATTAGCATTAACTTTTTTAACGTGTTTTTTCTGTGAGTAATTAACCGAAATTAATATGCTATTTTGAAAGTCCTAAAAAGATTTAAAAAACAGCTCTAGTGGACATTCCTGCAGTCAGTATGCCAATGACATGCTCCCTCCCACATCTGTGGCAGTGTGTTGATAAAACTGCACATTTTAGAGTGGCCATTTTCTTGCGACCATCCCAGAGCACACCTGTGTAGGAATGATGGTGTTTAATCAGCATATTGATATCCCACATCTGTCAGGTGGATGGATTATCTTGGAGAACAAATGCTTACTAAGAATTTAACAGATTTGCGACAAAAATTGTGTCTTAGATGTCTGACTTTAACCTCTAAAAAAATAGAGTAAAACAAAAGTGGTGTTTGCCATTTTGTTCAGTGTGTGTATATATGCTTGACCTTCAGCCAAACTTAAAGCCTCCAGTGAGGATTAGGAGGTGACTGTTTCACAACGCCTGAAATAAAAAGGATATGCATTGATTTCTCTTCGCACATTGTCCATATCAGTTCCAGTCTTCCTTTCCTCCCTTGTTTGAAAAACCTACATTCAGATACAATTTCCAGTGCTGGGACCCAGCTCATGAAATATGGATGTATAAAAAAGCGGCATGGCAGCTGCAGATAATTATCTTATAGACTGTGAGAGAGAGACTAATCTGCTTCCTCTATCCTTCCTTGCCACCTCTTTTCTTCCTTCCACGCATCCAAACAAGGATGATGTGATGAAGGATATGACCAAGGGCACCGTTTCCAGAACACATTTGGAAACGGTTCCTCCCTCCATATAGAACTAATTCAGCATGCATCCAGTCTGCAGGGAGAGCCTTCCCCAAAGCGCCAAGACCCACGCCATGAGAGCATAGCATGTTCATCTTGGACATTTTATACAGAGCGGATGGAAAAGATGGAGGAAGCTGTGTGCATGCAAGAATAAGAAGGGGTGCAATATGTCATTTTTTGAACAGTGGGCTATATGATGCTCGTCTGGTGAGCTGCTGATCATATCTCTATACATTTCCAAACAGTGCTGTCTCAGAAACACATCATAACATGTCATAATATATACAGGCCAGCTCTGGTGAAAAATGGGCAGTATAGTTTTTTTTTAAATCTCGCTGAAGGATAAGAAACAGTGGAAAAATGGTGAATCTATTACCCAGAGGCAGACAGAGACAGTACCAGAAACCAATTCTTTGTAAACTATACAGTCTGTTGAGATCAAAGCAAACGCATTCAACATGCTGCCATTTGCCGCTCCACATCCGTTGAGGGCCTGGCAGAGGTTCAGAGGGCCCTAATCCCGCTGTGGTGCCTGAGAGCAGGGCTACGCACACAGAGGGGGGGCAAGGTGTGGCAGAGCCCCTGGCCAGGCAGATTCAACACTGCAGCTGGAGGATGTGAACCTCCCCGAAGACCCCATAGTGAGTGAAAAGTTAGCAAAGCCACGGTAGTCCCCCTGTGTTACATGATGTACACAAAGGGAGGCGATATTTAGACAGCTGCAGTCTCGTCAATGAAAGATAAAAGGATGTAATCTAAAATTTATATACCTAAAATAACATTTGCATGGTACATTAAGCCGGACAGGTGCCCTATGGATTTACTGCATTTATAATAACGAATCATTCTGGAAGGATAAATCAAGGGTATTTTCTTTTTCCCCGTACATGTGATATTCTGTAAAGGTACATTGGTTCTCCAAGCACCACTTCCTCCTTAACCGTTGGGAATAATAATGCCATTTCCATTCCATTTTTCTCCCTCTTCAAACCATTATTCTAAGCAACCACATGTTATAAGTTTCATTTTTTAAAGGAAGTTGCGACAATATGATAGCTTTCTATTTTATGAAATTCAGCTTTTAAATCCTCTAAAATTTGAATAAACAAGTCACAGATGTTATTACAACTTACACTGGAGATGTACAGCACATTTTACCTCCCACAAGAAGTGTGTAGAATACTGCTGCTCCCTGGCTTCTCAACAAAGTAATCTTTACTCAATAAATAACGTGCCTTAGCATGAAGATTGGAGGCAGAATAGGAAGTCACTGTGCAGGAAAAAGATGGAAGTTGTTGTTTTTGCACTTTGGTTTTGTACATTAAACTGACAAGATGTGATCAGTGAGCTTTAGAGATGCTGGTAGGGACATTTTGCTACCTTTGTACAGAGCTAGGCGTGCTGTTTCCTTTGTTTTCAGTCCTGTTGCTCCATATTTAGTGTTCACATATTTATTCATTGGTCTATTTAACAGAGAGAGTGCACAAAAGTAATCAAACTATGGCTGCCCCCGACTAAGAATTTTCCTAGTCGACCAACAGTCATCATTAAGGGCCATTAGTCGACTCATCGCCTGCATATTTACAATACTTATAATATATCTTTTGGGCAGGGCATCACAGTGGTTTGAGTTGAAGGTGTGAGAAAGAATAGTCTCAGTAACATTGTTAACACTGTGCTACATTACAGAGAAATACAAAACCGTACTAATGAACCTTCATTAATATAGGCCTTTATTTTATCCACAAGTGCACGTCACACACTGAGCGAGCCGCCTGTTAATGACGCTGTGGGCTAATGGGCATATAGCTACTTCCATGTTTCACATGATACGTCATGTTTGTAGCGGACCAATGAAGATGAGTTTACATATCACCTTGGGTTGGTCCTTCACCTTCTCAAAATGATCCCACACTTTGGATTTCCTGCCCGACATGTTATTAACTAGCCTGTGGAATAACCACAGGTACCAGCCCTGGAGATTAACCTGACTCCTGTCTGACTGCTCAGCGTGGACACTTCCTGTGTCTGTCCTTTCAAATTAAATTCCCACATGGTCCAGTCATATAGGTTTTGATTTATGTTGAGAATGTCATGTTTTTTTTTTTTCTGTGACTAAGCAACCACTGAAGTCTTGCTGACTAACGACCTTTTTGGTCGACTATTAGGGGGCATCCCTACATCTAAATGAAAGTCTCTGTCTGTCTTCCCCTTCGATATTCTTGACAACAGTTCATCTGATGTACTTAAAACTTGGCGGATGTATTGCTGAATACCCAAGGAAGTGCAATGTGGAGTGTGAGCGCGAGCTCTTGAGATCTAATGGACATATTTATTAGAAGCACATATACCCACATTGTGCTTTGAGAGTGGAGCCCTATTGAGTGTTACATCACTCTCTGTTGCTCGCTATAAGACATTCAGGAATAGATAAGAAAAGAGAGACAGGTGTTACATTGGAGCAAACTCATGCATCAGCTATCTTATTTTTGTAATGAACGCTTTTGTTCCTGGAAATAGCCTGGTCCCAAATAGCTAGCTGTTAGCAAATTATGCATATACTGCCAAGGACGTCCTCTGCCAAGTGTGAAGCTATTTGGATGATTGCTTGTTGAGAAAGCTGTAAGCAGCAATACCACAGGCCAAGCAGTCACATTTTGATCTGGAATTGCACTAGTTCCTGTAAAAGCGCCAAAGTTAGCCAAAAGGCTATCTTCCATCTGTACTTCCTGGACAGATGTTACAAAATCATCTTGAGAAAGGATAAAAGACAAACTATGTCATAAACCAAGTATTTGCATTTACTTTTCATATCAGTGCTGTATTTTTGTTGCAACAAAAATCCCATACGCGTAATGCACCTTGACCAGTATGACGTGTTTATATTGTCAGCTTGTTGATCATGTTACACATGCTGTGCTGTGGTGATTCACTGTCTACAAAGGCCAGACAGTCAAAGTCCTGCCCTGTCAAAGCAAAAAGAAAACTTAGCTTCCACCATAGCGCATATCAAATTCTTCATAATGTTTGCTCTTTTAGTTTCACAGGGATTTCCCTAAACCACATCAAACGCCCAAATCTTATCTGCCGTTGTTGGTTTTGGCCCAAAACCGTGTCTCCTTAGCAGGATTTGGATATGAACAGGGGCATGTTGTGAAGCCTGTCAGGGGGGATTGGACAGTGGAAAGGTCTGGCTTACTGAATTCCTGAGTCCGCCTGAAATATGCCAGGTTTGACATCAGCGGTGGAAAGGAAGAGAGCATGCGAAAAGGAGTTAAGGCTATTTCTGGCTTGGCATGTCAAGTTTTCTGCTCGATGATTTAGGCAGAGGCCTCTTAGCAGCATTTACAGTGTGCAGTGAAGTTGCTGTCAGGGTGATGCAGCAGATTGGAGACCAATGACACTCACAGACTTACTGTAGGTGGTAGCGACCGGTGGAGGGTATCTATCGTTTTACAGCTGTGTATCATGCATCAGGGATGAGCAACAGGCCTTTTTCTCATCAGTGGTGTATCGAGCTGCTGTCATGAATCCACTTGGCTTGTCATGAAGGCCTTAGACGAAGTCCAAGCTGTACAGAAACTTTAAAATGGAGGCCTTTTTTGTAGAGTCCTATCCTTATGCATAGTGTACATAAAGAGGTAATTTCCTCAAATGGATAGAATAGGTTATTTTAACCTCCTTTGTTATTATTGTTATAATATAGTTATAGTAATTGGGGTAGTGGTATCAGTAGTAATTGAAAGCAGCATTTCCCAAAGCTACAGCCATTGCAGCAGAAAGTTTAAAACGTTCAAGTAAACATACTTATGAGATCAGGAATGCTGAAGACGTGCCCAATAACATCATTACATGCATAATAACAACTTCTAGTGGGCCGCAGCATTTAACCCAACGCACATCAATTAATGTATGTGTCATGACTCAGGGATGCCTGGCAGCATGTCAGGAGTGAATACTAGAGCTATGTTTAAACAAAATTAAGAGTCTGCAGCCACACATGCAGCACTGTGAGGTGTGGTGCTTTGAGCTGAATGCTAACGTTAGCATGCTAAAATGCTCACAATAGAGATGTTTATTGTAGGCCAACTTGGAAGTTGATGTCTCCCAGGTTATCCTCGACAAAAAAGCTGATCAAATTTTCCATTTGATTTTGGATTATTGCAGAAAATAAGCTCTGTGGCAAACAATAGCTTGTGATACTTACATGATGTGATACTTAGAGCCATGTTTGGTGTGATGACACTCTGTAGTCTCCTTTAGCTGCTTGTTGGCAGCCGCCCTTTTTTAAGAAGCCCATTGAATTGTAAACAAGGAAACCAGAAGTACAAAAATGCTACCTAATTTTCAGGGTTTAGGGCTCATTCTTGAACCACTCTTTAACAGTGCTAAGCAGGTATAACATTTACGACGTTCGCGGTCTTAGTTAGGCGTGTTAGTATGTACAGCTGAGGCTGATGGGAAATCACTAGTTTGTAAATATTAAGTAAGACGTTAGATGAAAAGTTAGGGGTTCACCAGTCATAACAACTCATCTAAGGAGGACATGAATGTTTACATGTCACCTAAAACCACACATCATGATGGCACTCGAGGAAATCCTCTTGGAACCATGAACATATGTACCAAATATTTGGCTAATCCATCTAGTAGATGTTAACGTTAAACGAATAAGTGAAAACTTTGACCTGTTTTTTGCACTAGAGGAATATTGAGGGGATCACCAGAGTCCCCAAGGGGGAATGTGATCTGCTGGTGGCACTAGAGGAATAGTGAGGGGATCACCAAAGTATTTAGGATTCAGGGTTCATCCTGTAGGGACCATGCTTATATGTGCCAAATCTAATGTCAATCATAGCAGTAATTGTTGAGATATTTTCAGTCTGGACGAAGGTGCTGGACTGACCGATAGGCAGACATCGCCATCCCTAGAATTTCATCACACCTCTTTTCCAAAAGCAGTCTAAGGACCACTTGTAAGAATGATTCATGCAAGTAGAAGGAAATTTCAGAATGGGAACACAGTAAATGTTTATTAAGAATAAGAAAAATCTCACGCAGTGCACCAAGAATGTCAACAAGAGACAGTTAGCTCATGCAACGTGCAAGTATTTGGCCTGTGTGAGCTCCAGGTTTTCCAAACAACTTTAGGAAGTGTGTTTCAGCAGTTCTGTGTTCCCAGCGACCTTAACCAGCACACATGCTCACAGTGGCCATACATGTGTAGCCTAATTGCCCACATTAAAAAACATGTCATCGATGTAACAGTTAAAATGCTTCGAGAAAAAATGTTATGACTACCCAGAGGTTTGCTTGGCTGAAGTACTCACCGACACACCCAGCCTCCTCTGTTACTCACACACTGCTGCACAATTTGACACAAATAATAGGACAAATGTAGGCCAAACATAAAAAAACTGAGTGGAACAAAATAACACGGTCCAAATAGAAAATTCCTCATTATACAAAAGACTTGGTGTGATGACCATGTGATTTTATGCCAGTGTCAATAATACATTTGCTTATGGCGTAGATGGCCAGCTAAAATCAGACCAAATGGATTATATTAGGGAGCCAGCTGGAGGGGGGAATGGAAGAAAGTGGCTGATAATAATTAAAATCAAAGCCATCTAATCAGCCGTTGCCGTAAGGACATCAGTCGGTCAAGCTAAGAAACGTAGCAGTCACTTATTAGCTTCTTATAAATGATGCATGGAAACTTCAAGTTTTCACTCAGTACCAGTTATCTCCGGTTTCCAAACCTGTATTGTGTTTCAAAGAGCCTGAATCACATTTTCCACTTACTTAAATGATAATTGACTTCTCATGACATCTGTCTTTCTTCCTTTCCACCGAATCAGGTTTTGAATTTTTGGACCGGCTTCCAAGGAGTCCATGATGGTTTCATTTGGAAAGTCACAGATACGTGTTTGAGATGACAAATCATTCATTCATTCTTTTTCGTTTGTCTCCCCCAGAAAATTAGGTGTTAAAGAGCACATTGTTTCCATTTCGCCCCAAAATACTTTGCTGCAGAATGAACCATGTGCTCATTAGGGGGGCAGGCTAAAGCCAGTCGTATTAAATGATGTGTTTTGATGGACGTGCGCTGCCAAGTAAAGCAAAGTCCATCTCCTGTTCTACCCTCTTAATAGGGACACCCTCACACGATCAGGTCATTACCCCATGCCTTTATTTTTATAACCCTGACCTTAGTTGACCATCCAACATTTACATCTGTATGCCCCCAATTAGCTTAAACGCTATCCATCCTGTATTTACAGGTTGTTAGCATAAGCGGTTACATACTGTACCTTCAGACCATGGATGGTTCTCATTTACTGTATCACGGGCGCTTTGAAGTTTGACAAGTTTCTCTTAAAACTAGACAGGCTTCTCCTCTCTCTTCAGCAGAGTGTCCTGCCTATGAACCCTGTCAGGACCACCTCGGCAGGGTGCTGGCATGGGTCAGGGTCAGGCCCCTTTTTTTTACAAGCTGTCATGTGTTTGTGGTGGAGCCGTCCATCAGACAGCGAGCTAGTACACAATAAATGCATACGTTAAGCGCCACTGTTGCAAAGAAGACACTCCTTGATAAGTGTAAAGTGACAGGAGAAAATTTACAAGGACGTCTACTATGACTGCAACTGAAAAAGCAGAGATTCGTCCTCGACTCTTTAACCAACACATGTGAATCTCTAGAGAGTAGAGGGAGGCCCCGCTTCACCTTTGACCCCAGCATTACAGTGCGTCAGCTCCTGACAGAGCAGAATGGTCACGTAAAGCAGAGCGCTAAGTAGTCCAGTGATTTTGGCCCTGGCTTTCGGAAGAGGCGACAAGGCCTCCATTTAAGTAAATTTATGGCTTCAGTACTGGAGCCGGGCGAGATGGCCCCAGATCCCGAGTCTGTTATCTGTTATGGAGGAAAATGTCTGACATACTTGGGTGGACGCCCGCTGCGCACTTCCAGTCAGCAGAACTTGAGTGTAGTCTCACAGGATGCACAAATGTTTTCTGAATGTTGTAAGGTGGGGTGATTTACAAACCCTACAGCTGTCTATATCCTGGACCAGGGAAAAAGAGTTAGGTGGATGGGTGCTAATGAGATCAATGGAGACCTAGGTCCAGTTGGAGCCTGGATGTCCCATTTGGCCACTCATGGTGTGTTCCGATTGCACAAGTCCCTAGTCGGAAATTTCAACAGGAATGCCCCCTGAAGTCGGATTTCTGGCTGAGAAAGTCGGAGGAATGTCGCCAACGCTGACCTAAAACTCTAACATGGCTAATCTGTGCATCAACAGTTGCTAAAGCTGTATTAATATCTGATTATTAGCACCTCTGTTTTATTTATGTCTCACTGAAACAGTCGTACACACAGTACTGTCCAACTGACATGTTGACACAGTGTTAGTATGTGCAAAATATAGCACTACGTGTTGTTATCAACTGTTATTGTTAACAATGGCTTACCTGGCTACAACTGGCATTGCTAACAGCATCCTGGTTTTTAGACTTGTTTTAATGGAACATGGTGAACTCGGGTATGATGTCATTCTCAGGTCCGACCTCCAACTTCAGAGGTAAATGGAACACAGAAACAGGACGCCCGTGCACTGATGTTGGCTGTATGTGGCTGTAGTTGCTTACTGTAATAAACTGAATGTAGTCCAATGCTGACTTTACAGCAAATGACTTCTCAGGCAACTTCATTGTTGCAGACAAGTTACCAGTGTCAGAATATAACCATGAGAGTTTTACCTGAGTTGGTGCGTGCTCCCGTGATCTCAATCATGATTGTAAGGTGGTCATAAAACTCAGTCCGAGCTGTCTTAAGTCAGACTTTTTCTCATCTGGACTTTCTGATAAACTCTTTTAATTAATTTAATTAATTTAATTACATGAACTTTGACAACATCCAATAACTGCGCTCTCTACAGCACCAAACAAAACAGACCAAACCGGGTAGACAGTAAACATGGAGGGGGGACTCTGGGGAGGCACAAGCGCGTGAACAGGTCTTGGTTCTCTTTGACTGTGGAAAAGGAGAAACTGGTGGAGTTGTGGACTGAACAAGAGTCTGTGTTTAATTCGATGTGCATCTGATCCAGCAACCAGTGAAAAATCGTATTTTTTTAAACATTTCAGCCTCTTATCTCCATGGTCTCCTCCCACTAAAATACCAGCCGAAGCTGGTAGTGAGTTGAAGCGACAAAATCCAAAATGCAGAGTTTGTACGCACATACAAATTATCTTTATGGATGATATTGATGCCGAATTGACAAGAATACTGTCCACATATGACACCTTTTATCTTGCGTTTCTAGAGTTATGTGTTCAGTAAGGAATTATTAATATGTCATATTTCTTAAAGGGAGTTTGGCCACCAGGAGCAGGATTGGAAATAATCTCAAAATAAATCTAGTTGTACTCGTGCAAATAGTGATCTTACAGTGTGTGACTAAAAACTCAAATTGTCCTTAGATGTGAGAGGGGGTCAGACTTTAGTCTTTTCAGTGTCTTCTAGTCTTACATTGATTGATGCTGTGCATAGAAGTAGTTAAATTGTCATTGCTTTTATTTTTGCCCTTATTTATATTTCTTTCTCTTTCGCCCTCACAGCGACAGACACCACGTCTCCAGCTCCATCCCAGTGCCGACCAAGTCTCAGCTTGGTGTGACTGCTGCCTCAGAGATAGGCTACCCCTGCCACACCAGCTCCCCCGACCGAGGCCTGAGAAAAAGGGCGAGCTCGGAGACTGATAAGTACAAGCCAACTCCTCCACCCAGCTACAACACGGCCATGGGTGAAGAGCAGCCCCCAGCTGGCCTGGCACCACCCTCCCCTTCACCCAAACAACTATCCTCCTCCCTCGATGCTGGCATGGCCTCACTTAACCTGGCCAAGACGACAGAGTCCAACGAGGAGGGAGAGCAGAAGGAAGAGAAGGAGGAGGGCGGGGAGACAGCAGTGGAGGTGGAGAGATGCAGCAGCACTGACAGAGAGGTTGAAGTAGAAAAGGAAGAAGAGACTGAGGAGCAGCCGCCCAGTAGCACCGTTGCGCCCAACTCTTCTACAGTGCAGGACACTGGTGAGGAAACGGTGCCAGCTAGCCAGCACACAGGTGCCATGAACGGCTCTTTGGTACCAGGACAGGCGCCTGTGAGCCTGGTCCCAGAGCTGCGCTGCTCTGTGGAGCAAGCTGAGGAGATCATGGGCACAGAGGCCACCGGTTTAGGCCTGGGATTGGGGATAGGGTTGGGGTTACCAGATGAGGCCCGGATGGAGGACTACCGCTGCATCCCCGTGGACCACGCAGTAGCTGTGGAGTGTGATGAACAGGTGCTGGGAGAGCTGGACGTTGCCGGCTTCGAGGAGTTCTCCAGGCGCATCTATGCACTAAACGAGAACATGTCCAGCTTCCGCAGGCCGCGCAAGAACTCTGATAAGTGAGGCAGAGGACCTAAGGAGAGAGGGAGGCATGAAAAAACTTGCACAGGGGGTTTGGACGAATACAAGGCAGGGACATGAGGACAAGGGTGGGGTCTCCACTCCCTTATCGCAGCATCAAAGATCATAGGAGCTATTCTGGAATAACGACCAATTTGCACTTATTGTAAACATTTCCATAGTAATATTTTAAAACAAATACAGTTAGACGTGCAAGTATTGGGACAGTAAGCTTCATTTTTATTTTTGATGGCAGCAGTAATATATTTTTAAACAATGGATAATTAATCGTTATATTCATTCATTTTCAGACATTTTTATCAACTAAATAACTTGGCCTCAGCATTGACGATCTCCCTCATGAATTAGCATCAGTTAATGTTAGTCTGTTGCTCCATAACAGGGACCATTAATGTGACGTGACAAACAATGTGTATATCTTTGTTTCCAAACCCTTCCTGCGTGGCAGCCCCAAACTTCTTGTACAAACATTATCATCTCGTAAGCAGGAATAGACATGAGTACTGGAGCACTCAATTTGGATGTCAGTATTCCTTGAGCGCACAGAGTAATCGCTGCCCAATCTTCTACATGTGATCACAAATTTATTTTTCAGTATTTAAATTGGATTCAATCTTATTTCATTACATGCAGTGTACTGCTTTGCTCAGCACCTCTTCGCCCCACTGTCACTCTCTCTGTTTATTCTTACACTACTGCTGCAGGAGTGTGAGCTCCGCACCAGAAAACAGTTGTTGAGAGTGCACCTGCACGTACACACACTCACACAGTGACTGGGCTAAATATTAGCATCACACGGCTAATGTTACCAAACATTTATTAACAGGTTTATTGACTCGAGTCGTGTCTATGTTGGTGTGAGTTTGTTGGGACCATTAAACAGCTCCATGTCGAATTTTAACAGCTGCTGTTGAGTTAGATCGTGCTAACCAGGCAGATGTTGAACCAACCTGAAAGAGAGCTGCTCCTGATTCTGGATTAGGCCTTTCAGTGCTGTGTCTAGCCTGTGTAGTGGCTGCAGCAGGAAGTCCACCAACGTCTCTTATGTTAACTTTGAATTTATGGTTTACAGGGGTGCCATGGTCATGAAATTCCTGGAAAAAGTATGAAATTAGAAAAACTGTTTTCCAGACCTGGAAATGGTTTGGAATTAACAGAATTTTTTGGAGAAGTTTTAAAAACACATTATTTTGGCCTGTTGTTCACAGTATGTTGATAAAAAAATCCCAAAACATGGCTAACATTATGTGAAATATGTTTGTGGAATTACTTATTGAAAATCTCGTGCTGCGCTTCGTGACCGTTGAAACGTCACTAATATCACGTAATATACAAAGACCAAACTGGCATCACGTCATTACTAACGTTGAGCTCCCTTTAGGGGGGAACAGTCGTAGTGTCACGTATGGAAAGCAACAGGAAAATGCAGAAAAGCTGTTGTGCAGCAGGTTTACCAAGGCTTTGAGCTGAGATTTGAGTCACGTACGCATGCTGTGTCTTTAACCGCAGGGAAAACACGGGTCAGGTGCTGGGCGCTACTTCTGTGCTACAGCTTTCAAGAGCGCAGCGGCAGCTTGTGTTTGAGGTTGCTAAGCAGCCAACCGTATCATAGCCTATTTACCTGAAATCCTGAGTGCAGAGCTGATCTTCTTCCAGGAGCTGTTTATACAGTAAGTGTGTAGGCCTATCGTCCGTGGGACAGATGTAAAGCTCTGGATAGCCCTGCACTAACATGATCAACTTTATTATATAGTTACAGAAGAAGCGAAAGATAACTGCAACGCAGTGTTGCTCTGGCGTTTGAGCGCGCCTGCCATGCGTCTACGGCCCATAAGAAAATTCACTCTCAGTGTGGTAAACCTGCAAAATGCTGTGGTGACAGTTACCACTGATGGACAGCTAACATGAGCTTGAGTTGCTGCCATAATGTTACAGTTATAAAGTATAGCAGCATGACTGTAAATTTCAGGCCCCGTCAAATTGCATTCACATCTTCAACATCTTTAGTTTTATCCCCCCAAAAGGGGCGTGGTCCTGACATTTTGCAAAGCACCCTTATGTGCCTTTCAGGTCTATTTACATATGCAGCTAGTTGGCGGTGGGAATGTGTTAGCGGGTAAAGTTAGCAAGTGCTAGAAGTTTGTTAATCCACAGATGTCTGGGAAGTGTGTGTTCATGAATGGCTGTTTCACTATATAGGCCCACACATTTTAAATTGCGTCAATAAAGTCATGGAAATGAGGTAAAATATTCTGGAAAAGTTTGGCAAAAGTTTTAAACTTCCAAAAATAAAAATGTGTAGGAACCTTGGTTTTAAGAGGCTAATTGAAACCTTGTTAAAAAATCCATCGTTGGCTCATTTACATTCCTATTCTTATGATAAGATTTTTTTTTTAAGTACTCTATAATCATTTAATCAAGATTTAAGTTCCAAATTCTGTTCCTCATCACAGGACCTCAAGGTACACCTTCATGAGAGAAGCTCCTGCTTGCTCATTCCTTTTTTTTTTTTTTTTTTGGACATTAAACGACAGACGCACAAACCGATAATGGCTGCACCTAAAGGTTTCCTCAAAGTGAGTCATCTTCACTCAGCCCGCTGTCCCAGTACTTACAACTCTGACTGTACAAGCAAATGTTTAGACGCTTCCCAAGCCTTCATTCAGGGTGCATGCTGGTGGGTGTGTGTGTGCGCGGGAGGGGAGGACGTGATGTGTATGTATGTGTGTGTGTGTCGGGGCTTCACATTAGCATGCAACCGCAGTCACAGTTAGGTCTGAAGTAATCCCACCAATGACCTTTGAACACGGCAGGATTTTGCCAGCACAAAGCGAGGTGGGAGCTGGAACCAGTAGCCCAATCGGAGACTCCCTAACTGTGTGACGCACGGCACCCCCCCTCCTCACGACAGCTCGACCCACATAGAGTCGGGTTTCTCCTTCAGGTCTTTAGATGAGGATCAGGTGGCAGGTGGGAGCTTACAGCACATGGCAGGGATACGGTGCAATTGTTTTTCTGTCCATCTCCATGTCCTCTATTTTTCTCTTTTATTTTTCAATTTTAGTGTACCCCATCGATATTAACATAAATGTCAATGTTACGTCTCCTGATTCTCATATTCAGTAGACCAAAAATTAAATTCTGTGTCCGTGTTCTGTTGGAATGTCTCTCTCAGGCTCTACTGTAAGTGTTAATAGCAATCCCATTGTCTGTGATTTTTGTCTCCATGTTCTGAATGCTTTCTTGCACTGGTATTCAATTATTGCGTTATTTATGTCTCTCAACAATTGTGTGTGTGTGTGCTTTGTTTCAAAGGAAATTTATGTTCCCCCAGTCACATGGGATGTCGCTCATTAATATTGTCAACTATCAGACTGATATAACCAGTGTCTGGGTCCTGACGTGGACAGCTGCTTCGCATCGCCCGCCATGACAAAGATGGACTCTCCACCGGCAGCCCACTCTGTGTGTCAGATCCAGTACTGTGGTTGCTGACTGTTGAGAAGTATTGTATTTAAAGCTAAAAGATGAACCATGTATGATCATTTCCATAAAATGCTATACAGTTCAGTAAGTGACCATGTACAGATACTTTTGTATGGAGGGTTTTTTTTTTGTTATTAAAGACTTGCAGTCCAATGGCATGGATGTATGTAGCCCCCTTTGAGAGTGCTCTGCCTACATTTGTATTGGTGTGCGAGGTGGTTACAACAGTGCTATTACAGTGTGTAAACATGGAGGATATGATGGTTTCAAAATTATTTGAAATGGATGACTGGAAACAGCTCATTACAGATTTATGAGAGGACAAAGTAAGACTACTTAGAGAAGAGAACAACAGGGATATTTTAAATATTTTCTATCGTTTATTGTCAGTTTTTTTGCTTCCGTTTGCTGTGCGAGGTACCTAATGACCATTTAATCCATAATACACAGTCAACAGCAGGCATTACCACACAGGTTACCCAACACAGGTCATGGACTAGATGAGATAAAAGTATTCTCCTCAGGTTTACGATGGGTAAAGGGATGTTTGAGAACTACTTGCCACCAAACTCCATGGTGGGGCTGCCATATAGGTTCATATGGCTGTTTCTCAGTTTATTTGGTTCATGAAATTGTCCTGAAATGTCCATCAAAATGTCCGACGTTGGTAAAGATGTCATCATATGCCTTGTTTTCTCTGATTAACTCTCCAAAACCTAAATGTGTCCAGTTCAAGATCAAGTAAGAAGAAATTCGAGAAATCAGTAATCAAAAGAGTCTCAATTAAATTTTAATTTTCTGTCAGTTAACTTGAAATTCTTCACTATTCTGTTTTAGCTTTGCTTCATGTACTAATAAAACAAAGGACCTTTTTCATGGCAGTTGACTCGTCATACCACACGTTTAACTAATAACATTAATGACTGCTCTGTTCTATGTAGGTGTCGGCAGCGAGCACGATACAGGGGACTTGGACGTGGTCAAGCTGAATGTGAAGCAGCCATTACAAATGTTTGAATGTCCAGGTTCATCCTCATTCAAACTGCATGAAGCACATTAATCCAGCATGCACGGTTATTAAAGAGACAGATCTTCCCAAAATCAAAAGTACATATTTTTCGTCCTACCTGTAGAGCTGTTTATCAGTCTGGATTGCAAAGTGTTGGAGATATCAGCCGTAGAGATGTCCTCCTTCTGCTTGTCATGCTCAAATCACACACACAAAAAAACCCCTCAATAACAACGTCTCTTTCTGTAAATCATGACCCGCTTACTCAAGCCAAGACAAGTTTATTTATACAGCATATTTCAGCAACAAAGCAATTCAAAGTGCTCCACGTAAAACATCAGAAGCATCAAGCAAGATGCAAAAGAAACACATTGTAAAGAACATTTAAAAACAATTTACTAAGGCATAAAATAAAAGAATAAAGTTGCAGTGCCGTTAAAATCAGTGAAAGTATTGCATTACTCAAGATAATCCACAGACCTTGCTGTGAGCAGGAACTATTGTAGGAACTATTTTCTTTTTACTGAACTATACCGCCAACCACATCACCATGCAGAGGGGAGCGTGTATCTTCTCCTAGTTCACCTAGCGCTAATGAGCTAGCTGACATTACAGCTCAGATGAGGAGGATGCCATCAGTTCTTACATCTCACAATGTCGCGATCACAAGCCTCCCATCCTTGAGAGATGCTCACCTCCTTCTGCATGATGATACAGTTAGCTGGTGTAGTGTGGTAAAAAGAAAATAGTTCCTACATGAAACTGCTCACAACAAGGTCTGTGGATTATCTTCAGTAACCGGGTCATGATTTCTGGAAAGAGACATTGCTGTTGAGTTTTTAAAATGTATTTTTTTGGTGCTTTGAGCACCATAAACCAAGTGCCATCTAGTTCCATTATACAGGAGAGAAGGCAGACATCTGTACGGCTGATATCGGCAACTCACACCAAAACAATCTAGAGTGATAAATAGCAAAACATTTGATTTGGGGTGAACTGTCTCTTTAACTTTAACACGCTATTATTTAGCCGGAAAACATCAGGTTTGAAATATTTTACATACTGCTCAGTTTATTTTTGTCAGATTAAACTTTTTGTTTTTGTTTCTCACTGTTCTTTATTTAGGCTTTAAGGACATCCCTGCTGATTACTGTGAGGAATAAAATAGGAAAAATGCACATTTTTGTACTGATACAGACAAAGCTTCAAGTGAAAGTGAAATCGTGTCTTCAGGCTTGTTTCACTCTTGTAAATTATAATCCTTTGTACTCACGCAGCATGTGAAAGGAGAAACTGCTGTTTTTGTTGTATTGTTCCTAGTTGTATCATATTTATTTTATTCATTTGACAAGATGAAACTTTAATGATCCTCACAGGTTTATTTCAGCTTCATAACATCACATTATTTTTTCTTTGACCTACCACCAGAGCCGCTTCAGTCGATTGGCCAGGACGAGTTAAAGCTCTTTCCCTTCGTCCGCCCTGTTAAATGTGGCCACTACACACCTTCCATATATGTGCACATGTGGTTGTACATGTGACTTAGCCGACAGTGCCTTCAGCACTTGAAATAAGCCCTTTTCTAATGGAATAAGCCCTCCTGCATTCCTTTACCTCATTACGCACTTGTCTGAGTAATGTCCGACCCTTCTGGTGGTATTACCGTGTCACTGTGCTGTCAGGGCTCCAGGTAATGTATCAATTTGTTCACATTAAGCACCGGAAAACAGTAACTCATGGCATTTTATACAGTGTGCTTGTAATTCACGTCTCCCCTCGGTTGTTTCAGGCAGATTATGGTTGGCTGCTGTCAATATATTTGAGCCCACTCCTCATGGTAATAAAGGTTTTAAAATCACCTGTTGGGCTTTTCTGGTCGTTCCCATTAGGAATGCCAGTAATGCAGATGATTGCTGAGTCTGTCCTTTCTGTTTCCAGATGCATATAAAGCAGTTTCCTGCTCCTATAAGCTCCTTGTGTCACTCTGCAGACTGTCTCCTCTCACTGTTAAGCTCCTACAGGTGTCCGAAGGCCTCAATGCTCGGCCTTCTGGGAATCACATTTCATCCTGCCAGAGACGGGGACATTTGTGCCATCATGGAAGGCAGACCTGCTCCCAGCGTAGCATGTGAGTGAGTGAGTGCGCCTCTGTGCCTCTGCACAGGTGCACGGCTTAAAGCTTTGATAGTTTGCAGGTTATTATTGTAGTTTAAAGTTTATGAGAACAAGAGCCGAGGCATTGAGAGTGAGAGTAAGCAGGCCTTGTTTCCTCACTCGCAAAGCCATCTTCATATTTTTGAGCTGAGTGCTCAGTTTAAAGAGTTCAGCACTGCTGCAGTGTATAGTCTGCTGTACTGTTCATCATCACAGCCACCTCACAAAATACACACCGGCCAAACCAGCACCACTGGCTGTCTAAGCTCGGGCCTCTGGGCTTTACACCACGATGTGTCTAAGTGTATGTGTGTGACAAGAATGAATAGACCCTTGCTCTCCATCTTTACCCCCATAGAAGTGTCCTCATTAACTCATAATTATTGATTTTAAGAGTCACCGGCCAAATTGTCCAATCCATCTGATCCTTATGAGCGCCCTGTGATGGGGTAGGATCCGTCTCAGCGTGCATTATAAGCAGGATTAACAGCGTGCACAGGGAGGAGAATCGCTGCAGTCCATCAGCACCTCATTTATACAGCAGCCGTATCGTCTGACACCATCAGTCCCAGGTCAAAGTCATTCACCGTACCCTTGTCATTCTTAGGTCTCAGTGATACTCTATACTCTTGTCATTACCTGGTCTCCGTCATGCGGTAGATCCCTTGTCATTATTACTGCAGGCATCACTCATGCACTGTAATCCTGTCGTAGCTACATGTCGGGCATAACGGCGTGTACTGTATATTTATTTTTGGAAATCTGTGAACAAATGTTAGATGAGAAAGTCAACAGTATTTGATGGCTCTGTTGCAGTATATTGTGCAGGTTAATGACCACCATGCTTCTTTTGGGAGGGACACCAGCGTGGGAAGAGAAGGGCTGATTCCACCTTTCAGTCAGTCTGAAGCTGTTTATTTTAGGCATGACTGCAAAAAGTAAATTATTCAAATAAAAAGTAACATCTAAAAGGAATAGGCAGTTTGGGAAGTACACTTTTTTGCTGCAAGATGAGATTGCTGCCCCCATCAAATGTGTGACATCCAGATGAGACAGCTGTCAAGCTGCAGACCACTGTTTTTAAGTAAACTTGCTGTTTTTCCAGCCGTGTTTGTGCCATCAAATGTGGATTGTTTAGGGAAACCAGTCATTGCATTTTATTGGGTTTTATGCCACCAAATTTGGGTGTTTTTTTTTAGCAACCCTCACTGTGTTTCCAGCAGCGTATGTGCCACTAAATGTAGGTTGTTTGGGGCGACCAGTCAATGTGTTTTAAGTGGATTTTATGCCACCAAATTTTGGTGTTTTTTTAGCAACCTATCACTGTTTCCAACGCCGTTTGTGCCACCAAATGTGGGTTATTTAGGGAAACCAGTCAATGTGTTTCATCAGGATTTATGCCACCAAATGTGGGTGTTTTTTAGAAACCTATCATGGTGTTTCCAACGCTGTTTGTGCCACTAAACATGTTTTTTTTAAGTAACCAGTCATTGCATTTTCATTGGGTTTTAAGCCACCAAATTTGGGTGTTTTTTTAGCGACCCGTCACTGTGTTTCCAGCAGAGTTTGTGCCACCAAATGTGGGTAGTTTAGGGAAACCAGTCAATGCGTTTTAAGCGGGTTTTATGCCAACAAATTTGGGTGTTTTTTTCACTGTGTTTCCAGCAGAGTTTGTGGCACCAAACATCTGTTTTTTAGTGACACATTGTTGTGTTTATAGCAGTAATTGTGCCTCCAAACGGTGGTGTATTAAGCCAAAACATGATCCTTTCCTAACCTCAACCACAACCAAGTGGTTTTTGTGCCTGAACATGAGTACGTCAACCACAGCATTTTGAAATGTAACAAAACGTAAAGTTTAAATGTGTCTTCTGCAGAACACAGATGTAAGTTATGGTTTGCAGACTTGAACAATGCCAGCATTTGTTACATTTATTCTGGCGAGTGCACAAAGACTAGGAACAGCTAACTTGGTCCTGTCCAAAGGGTTAAAAAAGAGATAACCAGTAACTCTAAAGCTAACTAATTAACTTTTTTATTTATACGATCCTAAACGTGTCACTAAACACACTGTGTCCTGCTACAACATGAATGCCCCACATTTACGTCTCGTCACAGGACTCGAGGAAGGCAGGAGTCAGATATCAGCCTTGGCAAGCGTTCAACTCTGTGGTTTAAAGTCAACACAAAGACGTAAAGTACTTTCTCATTCATTAGTGAGCTGAGACCTCATACTACGACTATAACTCTTTATAGCTGGATTATAGTCATAATACAGGGACTGGGGGACTGCGTTACAGGCGCAGAGGGAGACGCAGCAGCTCCGGTGTCCTGTCTGAGAGAGCTCAGACCAGGCCCTGGTGGATCCGCTCACCTTGACCCGTCCTGTTCCTGGACGTGGTTGGTCAACACTGTGCTGCGACCCGGCTCAGCTGTTTAAACCATCTCTGAAACAAGCCTATCTGCCTGGATGAAATCCCAGCCGCCTCTCCAATTTTCTCTGCAGTAAAACCCCGTTCCTCTCTATCACACCCAATGTTTTCTTTTTTAAAACGCAAGCCGCGACCTTTCCCAGCCATTCAGCAGACTTTATGGGGCTGGCTCATTCTCCCCACATGCTCCAGTTGCACGGCCTAATGAAATGCAGTGGTGTCCAGCTGATTTCATTGCAGCAATATCAATATTGGGATTGGAGTGCTGCGAGTGCAGATTTCTGGTTAAAAAATAATATCACAATGACCATGACGGTTTTATTATGGACCTTGTGAAATTAAAACCGGTTGCTGAGGACTGATGTCATCGCGCTCATATGAGGATTTCGGGGTAAATTCATGCTTGAAGACATTGTGGCTTTCTATAATTACCTTTAGAAAGTTTGAATGACGTAATTGACACCTGACATACAGACGAAGAGGGGAATACTCCCCACACACACAATGGGCTTTAACAACAGTCCCCCT
Organism: Cephalopholis sonnerati; assembly: GCA_019142605.1. Lineage (NCBI taxonomy): Eukaryota > Metazoa > Chordata > Actinopteri > Perciformes > Serranidae > Cephalopholis > Cephalopholis sonnerati. Next base: position 35,190,697 of record JAGQAX010000017.1, read on the forward strand.
ACAGCGAACAATGGGACACAATATGAAAAGGCATATCGCAGCACGGAGGGAAGGATTAGATTTTTGCCGGATGATCTTTTTTTGTACGGGAGCCTTTGTGCTATATGTGGTGTACATGTTTTGAAGTAGATGTACTTTCATGGATAACATCATGTTTTCTCCTCTCTTATTTCTGGGAATGACTCCCTCTCTCCGCCTGCCTTTGAGGTACAGACGTGCGTTGATTAATGGTCCTGATGTTGTGGCTAAAGCACCGGCTGAACACCAGCCTTCACAGCGGTGTCCTGCTGAGCTGCCACTGTACCACTGCATGGCATCTGGTGATAAGACACTGAGACGAGTAAAAGAAATACCATCAGTCCTGATTGTTTCAACATGGTTTTTCTCTTCTTATGACTCAGTCCACCAACCCATTTATATGACCCTGTGTGTAACACTCAGTATAAACAGGTGTGATGTGACTGGAACTGCTTCTATTGCTTTCACTTTCTATTTCTTTGAAAAACAGCAGCATCATTCTGCCTCACTTACTCGCCAAGTTTTGGTGCTGGTGTCAATTCATTCACTCTCTTATTTGAAATACAATTAGAGTTAGTGCTAAATGGGTTTAGCTTGATATTCTAAGGCAGTGACTCACTGATAAATCTTTGTGGTCATGAGGAGATTAGCATGACAGGAAATAATGAATAACAAACATTCTTTTATTACCAGCTGCAGCAACGTCACATCGCCTCATTGTTTTTTGTTTTCTGTGTGTGTGTGTGTGTATGTGTGTGTGTGTGTGTGTGTGTGTCATCATGGTGAAATGTGGTCCTGGTGACACCAATTGTAGCGGGAACTACCACAGAAGGGCTTTTGAGTATTTTGTCAGGTGTTTGTACGTCTGTCTGTCTGTGGACAGATTTAGTCACCATGATAGCATCATGACCATCCAAGACGTATATGAAACTTTACAGGTGGTGTTACAAACCTGTTTGATCTCCTGGAATAAGGGATGCAACATGAAGGAAGCTGGTGTTGTCAGGTAAGCACTGCCATTTATTGTTTAGTGTTCCAACACGGGTAACACACAGAAATGATCAACAAAGGGAAGGGCAGCGAGTGGCACTAAATTAAAACAAAGGAAACAGGGGACACTTCCTGTTCCTTAAAACAAAACAAACAAAAAAAAAAAACACCAACTCACTTCAGCTGACTAGCTGAAAAAAAGAGTTCAATAAAAATCTTAACTGGCTACATTAATCTTACCTTTCAAACTGAAATGCACACTAGCAGCAGGAGCTGAGATTAAATGATGGCCGAGTCCATAGATGAGTGTGGTCTAAGTCACAGATTGCAGCTGGATCGATCACATCGCAAGATGGTCTCTAGTTTTTTGTACTTTTCTTCTCGCTTCATTTTAGTCATGTTAGCAGCACGACTTTATCGCAATTTGTCATTTGATCAGCACCACTGTGTCCACACTCTCTTAAAAAGACAAACAGTTTATTTGGATATCTATACATTAAATTTAGTACAGATATTTGTTGCTCTTTCCCCTGTGTTTTGGAGTTTCCAGCACCTTTCTATCTGTCTGTCTGTCTGTCTGTTCGTGTCAGAAAGGGAGTGGCTCCCTCCCTGCCATTCATCAGCTCCTCATTCACTCCTCACCAGATTGCTGTTTCACCAACTGTTGGTAGTGGTTCAGTTGTGGCTTCTCAGCGTAATCCATTCTGAGGTGTTTCCTTCTGTTTTGTGTCTTTGACCTGCTGATCTACCTGTCTGCCTGTCTGCTCTACTTGCCTGCTACACTTATGGTAGCTTCCAGTCAGTCTTATCCATGCTATCCTCCCCCTCTTCATCTGTCACCATCATCTTCAGCTGTCCTTTGTGTTTAGTGCTAATCAGCAAATATAGCATGCTGTCACGCCAAACTAAATGGTGAACATAGTAAATATGATACCTGCTAAACATCAACATGTTGCGCATGATAACAATAACATTTAGCTCAAAGTGCCCCTGTGCTGCTGTAGACTATCTTGTTAAATACTCAATAGTTTGACCTCTTCAGACCTCTAAAAATTGTTTAAATGAAAGAGAAAGAGAACCCATTTTTGGTGATGTTGGTTGCAACCTGTAGACACCTACGGCTTCTGGTAAGGAGTTAGAAGTCAATACTGACTCAGTTTAAATGGCTGCAAGACAAGCTGGCACTCACTGTTCAAAGGAACACAATATTTACTTGTGCTAACAGGCAACAACTCTGGAATGTTGTAGAATATTTCTATGGTTTGGTTTATTAATGTTTGGTTTATTATCAAACCAAAATGAGCCACTGAAGTTCAGCGTCTGCAGGTCAGACAGTTATTCAACTGTACAGACTTTATTCTCATAGCAACCATCACAAACACATGTCACACTCAGGTCACAGAGTCATTTATAACCACATCTGTGGGTCTTCTTGGGGACATTGCAGGTTTATGTTACTTTTCAATAGCAGCTCTATTAATAACATATGTTGTGTGAAATGTATCAGTAACATATGTTGTTAAAAAGTGAGACAAATGTGTGTTGTCTGTCAGAAATGAAGATTCATTGGTCTACAGTTGAAGACTATAGTGCTGTGTTCGATGGGCCTCGTCACAACTAACAATGTGACAGATTCCTTGATTTAAAAAAAGAACAACGATCTGAGGTATGTAGATTCTTACTGAAAGATACAGTAGACTTTTGTGTGTGTTAAATTTGGCATTGCTGGTCAAAAATCCCATCATAATCTTTGAGCATATTGTAATTCAAGTAGACTAAAAGAAAACTTAACCTCTGCAAAACATGATTTTTAGAAAATCTAGTCTGTGACAGGAGACTCTGTCCAATCACAGGTCATTACAGAGAGTGGGCGATCCTATTGGCTGTTCCATTGGTGGAGAACCCTGCAGAATATTTGCTATTCCAGCATTGGCAACATCTGCCCACACTGCAGAGCAACCCAAAAACGAAAGACGTCCTTACCAAAAAGGGGGTCTAAAATATTGACAAAGCGTTTCAGAAATGTAGAGAAAATATTGCGAATAGCTTAGCCTTCTAATAACTGGAGCTAACGGCTCACAGCTGCAGCTTCAAATTCACATTTATGTTGCTAACATTAGCTAGAGCCTTGAATCATAGTGTGTCCTCCACCTCACTCCCCGCCACTACACACCGCCTTGCTGGGAGGAGAGTGGGCAACAGTTTGGAGACTGGCCCTCACTCAGCAGCTGTAGCAAACTGAATCCAGCCAGCGCAAACCCCAGCCCCAGGGGACGGGGCAGCCCTGACTCAAGACTGTCAGATCAGCAAACTTTCTGTTGCTGCTGACGCACCGGTTAAGCAGGATTTATACTTGTGCGCCTGCTCTATGCAGAGCCTTCACTGTAGACTACGCACGTGGCCTACACCATTGTGAGCATTTATAATTGTGCGGTGGTGTGTCTGTGTCACTCTGCAGTTACACCTCCAAAACACTAGTCAATGTCAGGGTTTCTGTGAAGTGCTGTTAAGTTTAGTTGATTCAAAACCCACATTAAACACACATTAAACACACATTAAACATGGCTTAATAGAGACATTTTCAAACACAAGTACACAAATTTGCTTCACTATAACTGGCAGCATTCACAGACAAACACTTGTCTTTATCTGGACACATTTTCCCCACAAATACAACATGCTAATGTTTTTAGCACAAGCCTATGGCATTTTACATTGTATAAATTAGCCTAGCAACAAGCAACTTCTACTTACAGGAAGCTAGGATATATCCCGAAGTATAAATCCCTGAAGGATAAATTACACACAAGACTTAAAATGTTATTTTTGTCTTCACACTTTATGTCCGTATCCCTGTGGTCGTCTAGGGGGAGGGGCTTAGGACAAAGAGGGAGAGATGCAGTATGAGTATTTTCAAATTCTGTTGTTTTGTTCAGATTTCTGCCTAACCCATCTTTAAACAACAGCTCCTTCACTTAATAACTAACTTATTAAGTAACTAAACTCTATAATTTGTATTTCCATCATCCCAAGTGTGCTATTAAACTCAAGAGTCCAGCATAAGAAAGAAGAGTCTGTCTGGACTCAAACCAAGACCTAAGCCACATCTTAGCTGTGCAAACTCGGTCATCTGATAATGGGACACACATGGCCACCGTTACTGATAATCACTGAAACAGCGGCATTTTGGGAGCAAATCTTCAAGGTTGTTAAATTGACTTGATGTTCTCTTTGCTAATTACCTTGTCATGTGTGTAATTGTCTCATCTCGTACATCACAGGTGCATTCAGGCCTTTAGATCCCAGCAGCAATTACACACATCTGATGTTCATTGTCTCCCAGTGAGACCACAAAGGAGTAAGAGCGAGGAATGAAAAGTGTGTGTTGTGCATGTGTGTGTGAAGGAGAGCCACTTGAGTGCTAAGTAGTGGAGGTGAGATTTCCAGGGAGGGGCTTGGGGCCAAGCACCCTTTTCTAGAAATCCACCCAGCAGGTGGGACAGTCTTGCCCGAGGATTTACTAAAGCCTCCTGGCTGCATTGGAGAATAAAAGCTTTCTTGTGTAAACGAGGAAGAATGTCCTCCTGGCCGCACCGACAGCTTTGATACGCCTGGAAACAGTGACTGATTCGCCCAGAACAGAGCCTTGGAAATCTTTTCTTCCTGCTTGCGCCACGCTAACTTGCATACACATTCTCACCTCCCAAATATTAAATCCGTGTTCATGGACAGCGTTATCCGACCGCCATCACTTCCCAAAGCTGAGAGCTGGTTTTAAGATATGCATCTGGCGGTCAAATTTTCAGCAGAACCGTTCATCAACGTGTCAAGTTAATTTCTGACAAATCGTCTCTGGTCTTCCTCTCCGGCTTGCCAAAGCTCTGTGTGGAAACAGTTCAGAGTCGCTCTGGGAGAGCTCCCAGTATTTCACCTTGGCCTGAAAACTCCTCCAAGAGTTCAGAGAGCCAGCGGGGAACATTAAAACCTACTGATGATGAAACTTTATCAACAGGGCTGAACGCTTAACACCCTCAACGACATTTTCAGAGTGCTAAAAGGAATAAACACACTGGAAACCTCTAACAGCCAGTTCAGCTCACACTGTTTTACTCTTAAAGAAAGAAGTCATTCACGTGGCAAGTGTGTTTGGCTGAAGAAATAACATGTTGTCATATATCCATAAAATTATAAATCAAGGATTTATTGCCAAGAAACAAGAAATTTGCTTTGTTTTTTGGTACATACATAAAAATACAATGAACATTAAGGGGAATAAAAATAAGGCAAAGTACTACAACACAAAAAAACTCCAATAAAAAAATGATGAAGATACTTAAAAAAGTTCTGTAACATAACAAATATGTACAATATAGCTGTTTCAGACTGAGCTGTACAGTTATGTGCAGCACGTATAGAAATATTGTGCAGGCTGTGCAACAGTTCACAGTGGTTCAGATAAACAATAAAGATAAACTGCATTTTCCTGCCTTTCATGAACCGTCCTCCACAACTCCTACTCTTAATGATCATAGCAGTGGTGCGTGCTCAAAGTTCTGTTCTGGACTCCAACCATTTGGACTTTTGTCAAGTTCAGCTGGGAAAAACGTTTTTTACCAGAGTTTACCAGCCCAATCAGGGCGTAGTCGATGTACTAATCTGTGAGCCAGATAATTTTGTTTGTTTTGAGATGCTGAAGGAAGTGGACTTAGTTACTCTGACGTCAACAAATGTTTTAAATTTTTTAAGCCCAGAGTTTGGCGTTTTGGCTGTCGCCAACATCAAATAAACTGAACTGGCTCTGTCTCCAAATAAGTTTGAATAACCCGTAGGTTAGTTTAAAGGGGTCTTTTATGCTTTTCCTCATTGTGTGTCATATATGTATATACTGTTACAATGCCAGCTGTGATTCTAGCAATCTTATAAGTTTAATGCAGCTACACTGTGCAACATGGATCTAATAAACCTGGGTACAACATCAGGTTTGATGTATGCAGATTGTACGCTGACAGCGTCTACTGAATCACGATGCAGTTACTCCCCATACTGAGTGTGCAGGGGTAATATATCTCTCAAACTGTGAAGCACAATGTAGAAGGTCACATTATGAAATAGCCTAAAGTGTTGTGGGTGCTATATACTGTGGTGTGTTTGCTAAGTTGCTCACCTCGTAGCTGCAACTCTGCCGCAATCTCGTTTCATGCTTCGTCCTTCTCTACGTGAAGAGCTGGAGGACACATCATACAGGCAAGGCCCCTGCTGCCACAACTCCACAAGGTTTTCCTCTTTGCTGGAATCCAACACATTTCTTTTAGCGTGTTTTGCCTCCGTGGCGAGCTGCTATCTGTCTGTTTGTCTAGGTTTAGCTCCAGTCTGTCATTTCATGCTGCATTTCTGTTGGTTGGTCACACAGTGAAATGGTCATCCCAAATTTCTGACACTATCAGAACTTTATTCCAGGCTGAGACGATGGCTATCCTTGAACCTTCACTGTGCGACATATGGCCACCATTTTAGAGCCACGACCAAAGATATCGCCATGTTTTTTCACGTTGGTCATGTTTCATCTGGTACAGCCCAACATTGCACAGTGTTTTCCAGGCCTAATAGGGCGTCCTGAAGGTTTGTTTGTCTGACTCTTGTTTCTTGACCTGTCTGACGTATTTCTATGGATGTTGCTGCATCTCCAGATCTCACCAATTAACTTTGAGCGCCATGACATCACTACGTCCAGAAATATTGACCAAACTACATTTTTTTTAGCCCTTAAGAAAACCTCCTGCACTTATTGTCATGAGCTTTCTACATTCGCTCTCTGTGAGCTACTTCATAGATAATTTGCATAAAAACTAAAATAAAACTGCTAACATGATGTTGTCCAGCAGCCACACATTGTTCAGCTCAGAGAAACATGTTAGTAATTGACGCTGTTATGCTCAGCCTCTCCTTGGCCTGCTCCACATCCAGCTTGGCATTTCCCTCCCTTCCAATTTGTCATATTAGCGATGGACTCAGCCTGCTTGTTTTCTCCCTCTAAACATTTAGCTTCACTTTTAACGAAGACATAAAAATCTTGGAACCGGTTTGGATTCTATAAAAATGTCACGTAACTCTCGGCAGACTATTCGTTTGACATACGTAGAGAGGAGGACACATTACACACAACATTCCACATGAATCACTTTGAGTGAAATTCATAACAGTAAATCACAAGGTGGATTTGTCGACGAGAGAACAGAACGTCGTGTTTCATGACTATACAGCTCTGTTTCTGTGCATGAGTGGAGTCATTTTAATTTCACTCTCACTGTTTTCACATCAGTTTATCCAGCACAGAAATCACTCTGATTAAAACATCACACATATGGTTTTATAACTCCATCAGTTCCAGTTAATCAAAATGTGCAGTGGCTGCTGTCAGCTTAAGTTTGATTTTAAGTACTCTGATCAGTCTGATGAGGTTTCTGTGATCAGCGCTACATCTGTTGTCTTCAAGAACACATCTCTGCTCCCACAGTCGGATGCAGAAAACTCTGAATAACTGCAATGCGAAGATTCAGTGAAATGCAAGCCTGTATGGTGCACCTATGTGTTTTCCAGATATTAAAGTAAAAGTATCCGAACTTTTCATACTTAGGTGAGTTTGACACCAAACTCTGTCCAAACGTTGTGCTTCCTGTCCAGCCCTGTAAGTGGTCACTTACTTACATGTGCTATATATTACTGCAGGGCATGTTCAAATGAAACAGACACAAAACAATACACGCTGCAGGCTGAGACCATCAATTCAAATAAACAGATGGATTTGGACGTGGTTTGATAGCTGCGTGCCCAGCGGGCTACATCATCAGCAGCAACAAATGTTAGTGTTTAGTGACTAATAGCTTCTATCTTTGTTTAGCTGACCAGATGCTTCAATCAAGCTGAAACGCACCAGTCAGGAACACATATGTTGCTGTAGGTAAGTTGGGTTCATATTTTATTTGATATTTAACGTGGGTGTGCGGCCCAAGTGTGTTAAATTTTTATGTTTCATATGTCGCATATCAACATTTTGAAAGTCATCTAGTTCTGATTACATCAGATTCAGAATCAGAAATACATTATTGATCCCCAAGGGGAAATTGTTTAGCACAAAAAAAAGTAAGAAATTAACAAAAACAAGCAGGAGCGACCGCAACAGGCTGCACGCACGGTTGGTGCATGCACACTATGTATGCATGTATGCATGTACATGAGTTGACTTTGTCATCAAGATGTGAGGGGGATGATGGATGATGGCGTGACACCTAGACGAGATGGCTGCCCAGCTGCAGACTACTGTTTGAGACCCACAAACTACTGCTTGTTTTTCAGCGAGACATTGGAGGCATTTCCAGCCCCAACTGTGCCAAAAAAAACAGGTATTTTAAGCAGAAACATGGTCGTCGTCAAATACCAATGCTTTGTCATGACCCTCAGCATGTAATAGCTACCGACACACTAGGTACTGTTTGGCGTCTCTATGAGTCTGAGATGCAGCGGGCTTTCAGCTAACTCCAGTGTAAACCCATTTGCGGTAATATTTGATGCTCCAGAGCAGCTGAGGTTGTATAAAAAGCAAGAAAATCAGCGCAGGTAGGGTTAAACCAAGTAGTTTTGTTAAGCATAACCACTAACTGTATAATAATAAATGTAGCTACTGTGACATCACCCATTGGTTTGTGGACTGCCATTTTGAAGCCTCAAGTTCAGCATGTAGGCTGTCGCCATCTTGTTTTTTTTTTGGAGCCAGAGGTGGCCATATTTGTGTGAGAGGGTGGAGTTGTGAAGGAGCGAAGGGTGGATCTAAGTATCAGAGTGCAGCAAAGCCTGGCAGACGTTTAAGCAGTCACTCTCTTAAATATGCGTATCTTTGGGCCTTAGTAAAATGTAAACTGGTGGGTTATATTAAAACTCAGCCCGGTACAGCTGTCACAAATGTTGAAATCAGACCAAAATTATTTTTATACCGGGCTGTAGACATGTTTATTTCTGCTGTTAAGGCAGGCGTTATAACATGGGGGTCTACAGTGATTGACTCACCTCTGGAGCCAGCTTCAAGTGGCCATTTGATGAACTGCAGACACTTCTGCATTGGCTTAATTTCTCAGGCTCGGAGGTTGCTGCTTGACCGTGACACTTGACAACTTTAAGTATGTGTTAAAGCTCATATATACTCCCTTTACATGCCAAAATACGTCGGTTTCAAACATTGTAAAACTGTCCTCATACTTCCATACGTCCTTCATGAAAGCAAAGGTAGAGCCAACAGGTGGCTCTAAAGGGCACAGTCAGAAGTTTTACACAACAAAAACAAGGTGACGGTGGACGACGGTAATATTATACCTTTATATGAAGGAGAATTACTTTCACCGTGTTACCGATTCCTTCTGTTCCGCCATTATTTAAATTTCTTCGTCGTCTTCTACAGTCCTATCTCACTTGAACGACACTACACTGCCTCTACGATGTCTGGTAGTTCTGCTCTGTTTCATCCAGATCTGTAAGCTTTCAGAAAACGTGCACAAATAGGATTGAAATGGACGCAGAGCACAGACAGCCGGCTCTGTCTGTCTCCATATCCTAACAGTGAGCATTAATGAGCTCTTACGTGTTTCACCCAGGAGACAGCTGTGCATCACACAGAGATGCCAAAGTGTGTCTTCAGCATCAGCATCACACACTGAGGGCAGAGCGCATCACGTCCTGGGATGAGAACGTGTTGGTTAACCACAGCGTTAAGTTTCATCATATCTACTACATAATAATATACAAATGTTACAGAGCTGTGGTTTGTAAAATGTCAAAGGCTGGGTTGATAGGGTCTGACATCTAAGGTTCAGAAAAGACTAAATTATTCAGATTTTGTCCCTGATATTACACACGCGTCTGAATTTTGAAGCTGTACAATGTTTCAGAGCTTTCTTTTCACTCTAATGACGTGTAGTTCAGATATAACAGCTGTAGCTGAGCTGGTCGTCTGTGAGCCTTCTGGTCTCATCAGAGATGCTGTTTCTCATTCAGTGCATATTTTGTAATTTCATCAGTTTAAAAGGATTTACTGATTGTTGTAGTTTTAGATCGTTAATTTCAGTGTTTAAGCTAAGTGTTTTTTCTCATTTGGATTGAATTAAGTTGGTGACGAAGACCAACCGCAAATTATTCTGGAGTCAGTCTAAACGTAATAGTATGTGTATGAGCTTTTGTTGTGGCATTCAAAGGTAGCATCCACTCAGCAACAGCCTCACAAACGCAAACCACAGCTGGCAAAGCATGGTAATGTAAAAATATAACATTTCATACTCATTTGTGGTCACATCTAAAATAAAGATACAGCCTATTACAGTTTATAGAGATAGTTCAAATACATTAATATCATGTCTCAGTCAGTTCAGTCTGAAGATTCAGTGCTGAAGGTTTATTTGTTCCTGCATTTGGCATCAGTGAAACATCCATCTTTCATTAAACATCAGCCCTACTGACGTCACGGGAGCTGCTGGGACCGTCCCCGGGTTCTGCCCCTCGTTTTTCATCACTTAAACATGTTCAATTTTCACTCTGGGCTGACGTCCATGAAAGTCGTGAAAAAAATAATCCAGGGTTTGGGAACGTACCAAAACCATGAGGCAACTTTTTTTCAATAGCTTTTTTAATTTTCACTTTTATTTGTGTGCTGGTGCCAGGATACTTTATATAGAATGTATGGGCGGATTAATTAAGTCACAAATGGAAAACGTCTCGCAGTATATGTGCCTCTATTTCTGTAAAATCACCAGGTCATAAAGTTTTCGCCCATCATGGTCAGTGGTTGAGTTCCAGGTTTTCTTTAGTTGCTAGATTTGGGAGAGTTTTATTCATATTCACAACTCAGAGAGAGATACAAAGAATGATGTGCTCATCAGTGAGTGACTAAAGCACCTGAGGGAGAGACAGATTCAGACTCGTGAGCTGGTGAGTCTCTTGTGGTACAGATTCAAGCAGGGGAAACAGCTAGCCTGTTTCTGTCCAAAGCAAGTGTCAACCCCCAGGGGCGGGCCACTTTGAGTGATCGGCTGTCTACCCATTGTGCCTTTGGCTTCCTAGTCAGATCCACCCCTCGCTCCTCCACAGCTCTAGCCTCCAGATAGAGACGGACGGATCCTGCTGTCTGTACTCTGTGTTCATTTCATCTGTATTTGTGCACATGTTCTGAAAGCTAATGGCATCGAGATGAAATGAAGAAGCAGCGGAGATCATGGCCAATCTTTTTTACTTCATTAGATCGATCTGATTTTCCCCTTAAATTTCAAGTACATTTAGATCATTAAAGGAAAATGGTCATATTTCCATGAAACACCAAGCAGTAGCAAAGTACGGCCTGCAGCGAGTTGCCATGTAACATCTATGGAAACTGCGGCAGCTGCTCTGAGTTATGGCCATTCGATTCTGCAGCGAAGTGTGGTCAAACTAAAAGTTGGAGATAGTTAAACATTTAGCGGCAAAAAAGAGAATACTTGCAGCCAATCTTTAAAAAGAGTCCTGTGACTCTGTGTGATACACTGACTGATGTTACAAAGAATTCCGTAACACCTGAAACACATGAACACGCCTCCCAGCTGCAGAAAAATGTTATTATTGTTGTGAGCTGCACTTCACCACCGCTTGGTGTGTTTTTGTTGTAACTCTGTTGTATATATTTATATAATTGTGCAAATAAAAAGCTCAAAATAAGCCCTTACATACAAAATAAATTAATTTAAATGTTAATTATTTCTTAAAAATAGAAGAAGATGTCTTGTGCAAAGTGAAAAGTATAAAAGTATGGTCTGTATATTACTATTACATCACTTTAAGTGCACAGTTATTAGCTGCCAGGACAACATGTCTCTCGTGCTTGGTGTGTGTATTGTACGTTTCAGTTACCTCATGTGTGTGATGAATGCAACAAGGGACACGACTGCCAGGAAGTCAGATTGATAGCTCGGTAAGTCCACTCAGTAAAAACTGTATCCTTGTTTTTTATGATAAAGAGGGCAGTGTTCTTATCAATCTGCACATTTCTCAGAGCTGCTCTGGACACAAAATCCACATACTCCCCTATTGTGTGATACGGGGAGGATTATTTTCGCTCCAGGCATTCTGTGTTATTCTAGAGGGCCTCACGGTCTAGTTTTTCAACTGGGGGGAAGAAACATGGCAGGCCTCTGTTTTGAAGACCCGTCCAGAAATCTGTTCCAGGACTCTGCAGCAGCACTGACAAACAGCCGTAACCACCCCGACCTTCCCCGACCAACTTCCTCTGGAGAGGAACCCAAACAAATGTTGTTATAAAAAGCCTAATAATATTCTGGGGTAAACAGGGAGAGGCAGGTTTGCGTCAGGGGTATGACAGCACTTCGAAGGGTTTTTGTGAGCACTAACTAACGTGAACTAAAGATGCACCGGTACTGTAACTTATATGTTATTTCTCAACTGGTTCCAACAAGAATCAGGTCCAAAGAGGATTCTAGAAGTGCTCAGTTTCCTCCCAAAACCACCCACAGACACCAAGAATGTTTTGTTTTCTTTTTTTTTTACTTATCGTGTTAGCAGTCAAATTATGATTTCTGCAAAAAAAAAAAATATTTAAATAAACAGCTCATAAACCTAACTAATTAAGCTCTAACCAATAATTAATTGGTTATTTAAAGGAGCTGTTAATGTAGCAGAAAACTACTGCTGTGCAAAGATATAACGAAGTAATGGTGTCCTGAGGAGAGAATGAAGTCACGCTACCTCTCTGTATGTTATAATCTATCCTGTTCTCATCCTGAAGTCGTCAGATACCACCGCTTTATCAGTGGTTTGTCATGAGACATCAATGGCAAAAGCCATCTTTCGCAGCTCTCAGCTGAATGGCACCTATTGCGGCAGTGTGACACGCAGATGGGCAGCGTCAGCTCATTACATGGCCACCCCAGACTTTAAATTATAAATTTGCTCTGAATGTTGCACACAGCTCCTTTAATTAATAATATTATTGTAGCACATAATTTCCTAGATAGAACCAGGAAATTTATAATATACTAATAATAAAATAAAATGAATTTGATACAGCACCATTCACAAAGTGCTTCACGAAATGCAATCAAACAATAAAATATGCAATCAATAAAAACAAAGGCAATATAACAAATAAAACTTCCCTGAAAAGCATCAATAAATTACAGACCTGTAAAATTGAGTCTTACTATATTCCAAGATAAATACCCAAATGGTGTTTCAAAGCCCTCCTCACTCTGGCCAGGAGTAAAATTCAGCAGGAGGAACACTGAATACTTTAATTATTTATTAAGAGACCTAAAAATACTGCAAAATACCCCAAATGTGTAAATGTTCAACTGTAGAATTGCGGCTGACTTCCCTCAACTTCTCATAAAATAAAAACAGTGGACAAGATGTAAGTGTCCTCAGTGGCAGCTACGATCCTGTGTCCAACAACATGTTAGATTCCTATAACCAGATAAGAATCAAAATACCTCCCAACTTTCTGGCGGCCTGTGCAATATTTAGATGTTAGGTTGCCAAATACTCGTCATAAATTGTAAAGGTTGCACATGGCGAGCCAAATGTAACATGCACATGGATTGTGGTGAAGCTGAAGAGACCCACCACACGTGCAGGAAGAGACTGTATAATGAAAAATAAGGTATGTGTGATGAAGAAAAGGAAGGAACAAAGCGCAGATCTTCTGTTCACAAACACTCACAGACAGTTCACTGCGAAATAAAAAGCCCCAACAGCTTTCATATCATTGTGAGTTCTGTCAGGATAACTTTGAAAGTGTATTCCTTTATATTGTGGCATTTAGAGGTGTTTATATTTTCCACAACCCTACAGACCACATCTGTCAGTATATCTATTGTTCAGTGCTGCCTATTTCTGTCTCATGTTTGTAAAAGGAGACCTGGAACATTCCTCAGCTTCTGCTGTCACACCAGTAGTCCATTAGCGGCCCTTGAAATGGATACTCAGCCCCTCTATCATAAAATGGTGGTATTACGCCATTAACGTTGCTCTTATTACCGGTTTAACGCTGAAATCAGACACAGTATCAAAGTCTTTGTAATGTGAAGAATGACATATTAGACAATATCATCCTGACTAAGCTTAAGAAAGCACATAACAAGTCCTTTTAAGGTGTTATTATGTTATTGTAGTTTGCGTTAATGACGTCTGATAGTGTTACTTTAATCTCTGTAATCATCCGACCCTCAAGACGAAAATGACTGTGTGTTTTGGAGATTGTTCTGCTCTGGAAATATTTTGCCCTTTGGTGTTCGTTATCGTTGGCTCCGTCCGTGCAAAAAATGACTTTGACTATATAAAGTATGAGGCACATCCAAACCTTTGATGCAGCGTGTATCTTTAAAGGGACAGTCACAGTTTGGATGTTTAGGTCAGTCTATCGTCGGTCCAACACTTGATTAAAACAGAAAAATCTGAAATACTACGAATGGATTGCTATGAATTTTTGTACAGACAATCAGGATCCCCAGAGGATGAATCCTAACGGCTGTGGTGATTTCCCAGAGTCACTATAAGATTTACATTGGTGGTTCCATTTTTTCATAATTATGAAAAAAAATTGCAATCTATGGCTTCAGAAACAATTGAGTCAATTCAGTCTCGTGTGCATGTGTCAAAATTTCTAAAGCCCTTTTTACATAGGAATTGTGCAAATTTGCAGGAAAGCCCAATCCCTCTTCTTTCAGCATTGGCAGTATAAAAACAAAATCGGGGCGTGCATCAAAATGCTGCCTGCCTACTTTTGTTTATACAGAATGTGCCTTTTTCGGGGCAATGGGGGGCGTGAGCTAGTAACAGAGCGTGCAGCACAGCGTGTGACGTAAACAGTGACGTACTGAGGAAAGCTGTGGCTGGTCAGTCCTTCAGCGATTCTCTCGTACATCGGCCCGTCCTTCACGGTTCCTGTCATCTGATGGTTAATGGCCTTCTCGTTAGCGAGGGCAAGGAGGGTGCGCAATTCTTTATCTCCCCAGTTGCTCATCTTCTGCTTTGCGTCTCCTTAGTGCTGCTAGATACTCATTCCTGCTATCAGCTGTTTCCTGGTTTGAAGTCCACGCCAGTGGGTCAAACGTGCGGTGTCATCAACAGCCCCTCCCACAAGTCATCAACAGACCCTCTGAGGCGGAAAGCCGCCTCACTCTTTTTAGACCAAAACCGTTCTGCCAATATGACTACCCTATGAGGCGGAAATTTGGGCACCTCAGATCAACTCGCCAATCCGGCTCTGTGTGTCTAAACACTTGCAGCTTGCCGGCAAAACGGCCGAACATTTGCGGAAAATCTGGCAGTGTAAAAGGGGCTTAATATTTCATTTTGAATGGTGTCAGACATCTAGTGGTCTCTTCACCGAAGCCAATCAGATCATTTATCATTAGCTGCCATAAAACTATTTCTGTGGTTTCCCCCTGAGGGGAGGACCCTCGTGTCCAAAGAATTTTATGCATCTAAAAAAGTAGCTCCAAAACTGTCCTGGGAATGTTCTTTTTATCAGTTTGTTCAGCCTTTCCTCTCCACTGATTAGCTTCCGCTAGTGCAAATCTCTCTCCAAGTTTACCTGGCTCTGACCCTCGCTCTTTGATCTGACATGAAGATGTTGTCAGGTCAGATCGGAGGAATTTGAATAAAAAAATGTGTAGCCCATACATCGAATTAAAAATGTTTTAACGTTTTATCAACTCACATGTGCGTTATACATCCGTGATCTGTGACCTTTTCCTCTAAATTGCAAAACTTCAGTATTGTTAGCTAGCCTTGAGTCTCTCTAGCTAGGCTAGCTATGAATTCCAAATCCAGAAAGGAAAAGCCTTAGAGGAAAATACAGATTTTAATAGTGTGTGGACAGATTTATTTGCTTTCACCGTCAATGCTGCAAAGTTAATGTAGTAAATGATTACAAACAGCCCTTTGCAAAGTAGCCACCTTGTAGTAAATCATATTAATGAATGCTCGTTTAGACCTATTAATAATGATGATGGGATAATTTAGACTTAATAGGCAGTTACCTTTATTTAAATATGTTTTGCGGCTCCAGACAGATTTATTTTTGGCCAATAATGGCTTGTTTAATAGAAAAGGTTGCTGACCCCTGATCTAACTAAACAAAGGAAAGAATGGACGTATGTCAGAAGACCTGTACAGTGTTTAAAAAGAATATTGACTTAAGATGTGCAAATGTTCACGTTATAAAGAAATGAAGATCTGTGTAACGTGTTAAATTAGATGTGGAGACTGAAGTGTCCACAGGGCTGGATCGATCTGCCTGATGTCTTTACAGCTCACAACAATTATCCTCTGGTAGCTGTGAGAGTTCATAAGTCAGTTTTAATGACACATATCTAACGGATCCAGAATGATACAGAACCATCCACAGATATCACCAATATCCTGTGTATTCTCTTATAACATAGTTTCAATAAATATCAGTGCTTCCTGCTGTTGTCCAACTGGACTGCTCCCAACACAGACTGGGAAGTTGCCTATATCACCAGCAGCAGGGAGGGGAAGGATGAGATAAGCTGAAAGGCAACGCCAACAGGCAATATTGTAATTTTTGGATAACAATGGCTGACCTGAGCGCTGTATCAGGAACTTCCTACACAATATTAGGCCGAGCCGACAAAAAGCAGACTGGATGAGACCACGCTTTAACCAGAAGAGGATGAAAAGCACATGGCAGCACATGTCAGTGAGCGGTACATATAACAGACGGCACGCAACGTCAGAAAGTGCACAGAGAAAACATAGGTTGCCTGTGGCTAACCCAAAGGTATACTTTTCAGTTATAAATGGCCGAATCAGAAATAGCCCACAGTGTGCCATGCAGCTGTTACAAAGCTCGTATTCAGGTGTGATAAACCAAACTTCATGTAACACGTACTGACCCAGCTGGCAGAGGAAAAACATTTTTCAAAGCTGGAGAGTCACCCACGCTGCCCATAAATTTCCTAAGCATCTTTTATCAATGACAAGAAGGTCTGTTTTAGTGATAAGTTGGATAAACGTCACTTTAATTTGTACCAGCAGTGCAGCAGGTTTCATCGTCTGTATGTATTAAGCACAGACTCCACATACGGCCTCCTAATAGAGATTGATGCATTTAATCAAATGTTCCCTCGGCCTTTGCCATTCCAAAGATTTTGTCCTGGTTATCATAACAATAATGTCTAATGACGTTGAAATGGCAAGCGGCGGAGCAAGGGGCGAAATCGTTTCAATCTATCAAGAGTGCATTAAAGTAAATGTACACTGAGTAACTGACCAGTCACACATAAGTCACACATGCGCTGTAAAACAACACTGAGCCATATTAAAGTCTGATTAGAGTCTAATGAGGAGAGCGATTCAAGTGGTCGAAGTGCAGATTGCTTGTCCATTAGTCTACATATACTGCACACCCAGTGTTCGTGCTTTAGTAGCTGCATGACAAATGTACTGTAGGCGCTGGCTGCAGAAACATCAGCAAATGTGCTTATTTTCATGCTGCAGAAGGTTACTCATTTTAGATTAAAGGAGCACTTTGCTCATTTTCAACTTCATTTCCATATGTCAGAGTTACTGTACAGGCGTATCATGTTCTAGTGGAGTTCTTTGTCTCCCTGTTGCCAGCTGTAGCTGGTTCATTTCCACCGTCTGACATATCAGTGGATGGCAGAGTAATTCCAGTAAATGTACTTAACTTAAATGCACTTGTATGAGCTACTAGGAAATGCATCACAGAGGCTCAGGTTGCTGCTTTGACCTGTGCAGCTGCGACGATGGCGGGGATGATAAAGACTGAACCATCAGGAGCTCAGTGCTTCTTCGACCAGAGGAAGATAACACTGGGACTTTACTCAGTTTCTGTAATGCAGGATAATGTGGTTTACATGTTAGGCTGGTTCAGATGTAGATAGTAGGAAAGTTGACCGGTTAGCTGAAATGCTATAACAAGTATGTATGAGGACGAGTCTCACATCAGAACTGACAACACATTCTCACTCCAACCTCGTCACATATTGACGTTTGGTCATGGACTTTTAACGTCCAGATATGAGGTGCAAGATACCCCAGGTGCTGTTGGTTGTTGATGTTCTGGGACACTGTGTTGAGTTCTGCCTGTTACATGTGTTGTCTTCTTTCAAAATACTCACAGGAAACGTTGAGTTTGCATGCAGTGTCTTTCAAAATAAAAGCACTACGTCGGTACAACACCCGAATTGACGATGTTTTCCTTCAACAACAAAAACATGTGGTTAGGTTTAGGAACAAAGAACAGAGTTTGGCTTTAGAATCTTGCGGGACGTGAACACAGGCCTCCCGAGTGAAAGTCAGTGTTTGTTGGACCCATTCACCCCCACTCTTACTTTAGCTACCTTACCTTGCCTTGTCCTTACCTTGTCCCGCTGCGTTTCCCCCTGACGCTGTTGGGCACCATTAAACTATAACGGCAAATGGCCGCGTATCATGCCGACGTTCATAGACTGTTCTTTTACGCCTTGTTTCCACTTGTGGAAGTGTACGAAGATGAGGTATCCGAAAGTCCATTCATTCCTATGTATACCTCCATGATATCCAATAAAATTTCGGTCCAGCATTTGCGCGAGCACCTTAAAAAATTTGACTTTTGTGGTGGATATCTGAGAGGCCGTGTGACAGTGTGCTAGCTTAGCTAACAGGCTGCTAACTGGCTAACTGGCTATTTCCTTCAATTCAGTTGCCTGTGTTGTCAAGTGAGTTTGTATGATTCTAAAATATGGTTATACATGATATACAGTCAGATTGTCATGGTGACTCGTTCAGCCGTTCATACGTCTTTTTAATTGAATATTTCAGAAAACATGTCAAGTACCTGGCAGGCTAACATATTCATTTATTTCTTGCCATGCAGTGTTGGTCCTGTTTTTGTCCCAGTAAAGCTCCAAGCGCATATTCCAAACTACTTGATGGCGAAAAACGGATGACGTTAGCCTCTCCCTCATGGCTACAGGTAGTTTCCATCAGGTTTCTATCCATTCATTAAGAAATGTGCTCACTTGCGTTGGAAACTAGAGGCACCATCCATGTATTTGCGGATATACGGACAGCAGTAACATACGTAAGAGGAAACGAAGCGTCAGTCAGTGTCTGAGGTTGGAAGTTACCGCCCAGATTTCAGAGTGAGACTGGGTTAGAACTGAAGGGTTACAAGTGCAACAGAGGTTTGATACTTTCGTCAAAGGTATACCATGCACGTTTTTCCCCAAAAAACAATGTATAGACTCATACAAAAGTGACACATGAGAAGTGTGTATCTGCCACCTTATTATTAGATTAGATTCCAAACAAGTGCATTGGTCTGGCACAATGTTTGGCCATAAATCAATGACAGTTTGGCCCGGTTTATATCTTTAATTAATCTGTTGAAACAAGTCCCCAAAATGTTTTTGCAATAGGGGTGAGAGGGTTGTGGCAGAAGGGTGATTCGATTGTAAATAAAAGACCGTCAGTTTTCTTTGATGCAGGTGTCATAAGCTGTCAGAAGTCTTGATACTTCACAGCTTTGAACTTTAACCATATGTTCTGGCTCGATCCCCAGAATGGCAGCTTGCAGCTGTATTTTTATTCTCATCCTGCTCTGCTCAGGATGTTCCTGGGCACAGTGTGCAGGTGAGGTCAGGAGAAAGGTAGAGACAAGGTGCCAGACCATAAGCAGCACGCATCCAAGAGGGAGCTACTAATATCGCAGACACAGCGCCGGAAATGACATCCCCAAATATAGCGAGGCAAAACACCAGGCAGACGAAGCTTGTTCCAAAACCAGAGTGAATCCAGGCTTGGCTCTCGCTCTCTCCTTCACTGGCGACACTGTTCACAAACAGTGGCCGACCATTCCTGCATAGCGTGCTGCAAAGACGAGAAGCATCTCAGCTATTTCACTGGAGAATATAGTCATGTGACCGTGCCTCTTGTGACGGATGTGTCTTGTCACTCTGTATAGAAAGCAGCTGGAGAAAGTGTGACCTGTCAGGAGTCACTTGATGATGTTATAATTGCTGACATGAACAGCTTACTTTGAGCTTTAATACAGGATGTTGGTTATTCACCTGACCCTTCCCAGCTACAGTAGAAGCCTCCATTAACAGTATATCAGGTCTAATTGTTTCAAGCAGAAATGTGACCTCACATGTAATGTATTCTGGCAGTTGAAAGCACTGTGAGGTGGCAGGACGGCAGGTTCTCTGTCAGTATAAGTGCTGCTGAGGAGACTGTGGTTTAAATGGATCCCAAAGACTAGGACAGAGTGGACGTTCACATCTCAGCTGGAGAATTTAACTGTAAGAGCTGTTATTGCATCAAAAAGATGTCTCAGGGCCTTTTAAAATGAAGAGTGTTTTAGAACTCTCACTGTTTAACCCTTTCAAACCTGAGCAAACTGGCTTGATTTCTTTTAAAAACATAGAAAGAGGGCGATGACAAAAAAAAGACCCAAAAAGAAAAAAAAAAAAGAGAGAGAGTTAAAAACAAACAAGGAAATGACCTGGGGAAAGTGCTTAAAAATTCTAATAATTATATACCATAATTTTAACTATGCAATAAAAATAATTATAAATGAATAATAAATAAATAATTTTTCTCCAGGTTTTTTTTCCATTTTTAAAAATTATTTTCCTGATCTATTTTTTTTTTTTTTGCAATTTGTGGGACATTTCTTACAAAGATGCTCATCGCCTTTTTCCCCATTTTTTTGGAAGAAATCACACAAATTTCTTCAGGGTTCAAAAGTTTCTATTCTTGTGAAAGGCGTTTCAAAGTAGCACAAGAAAAGCGATGTTGCTCCAGGTTTCAAAGGGTTAACTACAGTGTCCCCAGTTTGAGTCTGACCTGTCGTTACATGTAACCCCTCCTTTCTTTCCCCTCATTTCCTTTCACCTCTCTAGTGTAGCTATGAATTAAAGGCAAGAACACCTTATTAATGAAACAAATTTTGAGTTGACAGAAAAGCTAAGCTGTCATTCTGTAAGATGATAATGTTTACCTATGTACATTTACACACTTACTGTACCTCAGTACAAATTTGAGGGACTGTTACTTTACTTTAGAATTTTATTCTCATGCTATTTATTAAACTTTACTTCCCCACACTTCAGAGGGAAATATTGTACTTTTTACTCCACTACAATGATTTCATAACTTTAGATTTTTGCACACAAACAATATGAAAATATACAAGTGCAGCTGAAACGATAGAAGATTGATTGTCATTTTCATCACCAACCATTGTTTATTCAGGGAAAATTGACGGAGAATTAAGCTCTTTTACAGCAATGCCCCGAGTTTATATTCAATAGACCAGAAGGATACAAATATATAATTGCTTAAAAGTGATGAAAAAAGTCCATAAAAACAACTAAGTGGCAGCAAATTAAGAATTATAAACAGCAATAATAATAATAATATAAACAGCAACTGATTCGTTACAGTCCCTCCGATGTAAAGAGTAGAGAAAAATAAAATTAAAAAAATAAGAAATAAAATATAAAAATAGAACGTGCATTATGCTACAGTGTTTAGTAGTACACTAGTACTTAAGATATCAAAATTCTAAAAATAGAATATATATCACACTGTGCAGAGGCTTTAAGTGTGAAATTTAACGACAGTATAACTAGAATAAGAGTAAAGATAAGAAATATGTACAGTTATGTGCATTGTAAAGTCATATCCCGAAAAATATTGCTGCAGTTGAATAATTGCACCCAACAGATAATAATTCAGAGGGTGAAATAAAGTCCAGATGCCGGTCTACTGACTCAGAGCAGCTGACACTGAGGGAGGAGTTGTACAGGTTGATGCCACAGGCTGGAATGACTTCCTGTGGCGCTCTGTGGTGCATCCTGGGGGAATGAGTCTGTCACTGAATGTACTCCTGTTTCTTTAATTCATTTAAATTCTCTGCATTCAGTCACTTTTACGTTTAGTATTGAATACATTTTCCCTGATTGTACTTACATGATTCTACTCAATGCAAGACTTACAGGTAACAGAATATTTGTACAGTTTGGTATTAGTGCTTTTACTCTAGTAAACAATCTGAATACTTTCTCCACCTCTGGCACTTTGAGTCTTGAAGCCGTCCCTCTTTTAGAATGGCTGTATTTAAAATAAATTAGATAATGAAGTTAGATGCAAAGTTATTCTGTACCATCTTTTCTAAACCCCTGCAGTACACTGTGTGATAGGAAATTTAATTTCAGCTCTGCATTTCCAACCTTCTCCCTGGAGAACATCCTCCCTCAGTGGTACTGCTGGGGAAGCACTTTACACATAAGATTGATCTGAGCTCTGAATATTGGCACGCTCTGTTAGGTTAGTAAATCTCTGCTGTGCGGGGTCGACTCAACTGTACTTTCTACTGTGAAAATGTGAAACGTGACTCCTCTATCTGTAAACGTAGCTGTTGGTGAGAATTGAAAGTTTTGGATGCAGCTAAAACAAAAACGTTAGGGCACCTGGGGAGCTCGGAGCTCCGAGAGAAGGGGTCATAAATAATGAAAATATTTTCAGACTTCAAAGACGTAAGAAGACCACATTGTGAAATCAGCAAGCCTATATGACTCATATCTATCTGTATGTGTGCAGTGAAAATCCAAGGTGCTATGTGATGTGGAATTAATGAAGCGCACCTGTTTAGTCAGCGACTATCTGCAGAGGAAATATTAACTGTGCCAATTTTTTCCATCATGATCAAAACTTTGTTGTAGCTCCAGTGACATTAAGCTGTCAGTAGCTCTGCAGACAAGATGAAAGCATCCATCTTGGGTTTCACAGTGAGTCATCCATCAGCTGAGGTAAGTTATTTGTTGTTTGTGGACTGACTGGGGCTCGGCAGGGGGTGGGGGAGCGCGGAGAAAAGGCGGTATGTGGATTCCTGAGCAGACAGCTGGGCGAGCAGGAGCAGCCTAACAGCACTGGTGCAGATGAGATGGATGAGATAGAGTGCAGGTAGAGTTAAAGAGCGGAGGGATGAAGGTGGGGCAGGACGGACGGGTCCCCCTCGAAAGTCCCGAGGGCCGGTGCATTGATCTAGAGATGTCTCCTTCAAAGTCTGCATATCTCCTATCTGACTAATATTGACTTTGCCAGATTTATATCTCTGTCTTCTGATGTTTTGTCAGCCTTAGCAATGTCAACTTTGACCCCCATTTCCCGCCACGTCTTATTGGAGGCATATGTGGCTACATTATCAGAACTGGTAGTCCTTCCTCGTAGGAAACAATGCAGCTCCTTTGCCGGTTCAAGGCTAACTGAATTAGCGTGAAGACACATGACTTTGTTCAAGATAGCCGTCAAATTTGCTGAACTTTTACCTGCATGCCTGTAGTGTAGCCACAACATGAGACACATCTGAGAAAACATAATTAGTTACACAGGGTATCCCTGGTGGAGTGCATGGATTAAACATTACATAGGTTACATTCTCAGTACACATGTACTGTACAGGGGAAGAAGGCATGTTGTAGAAACAGAGATCCTGTTGTTGAACAGTTTTATATTATATATGGTCTCATTTTAAAAGTAATTAGAGACTGGCAGTTACCTTTGAAGTTAAAGACAACAGCAAGGGGGGAAATACAAGTCAGTCATTCCTAATGCTTTTACTGCATGGAGGATAATGTGTCACTTTGAATCCACTTGTGCACTTTTAACAGAGTTACACTTCTTTAAAGGAGCAGTGTGTCAGATTTAGTGGCATCTAGTGGTGAGGATTACAGACTGCAGCTAGCTGAAACTTCTCCTGGTCCTTTAGTGTTCATTGTTCAGGAGGTTTTTACTGTGAGCTGAGTCGTCCACAGAGGTCTCTTCCTCTTCAAAACAAACAGACCAGGTGATTTCACCAGTAAAAACACTGGATAAACAGTTTCACTTGACAAATCAGTTTTTCTGACATTATCTGGCTTGTCGCAAACAAGCTGCTAGCCCAGCACCTGCTAATGTGTGCTCACCTTTATCTCGAGTAACTTAAGATCCAGACGCTCAGGAGGTTATTATCAGGAGCCGAATTATCGCAGAGGTCTCCTCCTCTCCAAAACAAACAGACCAGGTGATTTAAACTGGTAAAAACACTGAATAAAATGTTTCCTGTTACAAATCAGTGTTTTTCCAATGCTGTTCAGGCTCGTTACGGAGGGGCTGCTTACTATGGTGACGCAAAATCAAATGGCCCTATCTCAAGCCAACAGCTGTGTCTCAATTCAGGGGCTGCAGCCTTTGAAGGACGTGGCCTTCACAGTGAACTTCAGCCACGTCCTTTGAAGACCGCATCAGCCGAACCAAACGGTCTCCGAAATAGGACGGTCTGGTCTGCGGAGGATTTCCTGGTTGCATCACCAGTTGTTCTCGCCCCGACCCATTGGCAGTCCTGTTACCTAGCAACCAGCTGTGTTTGAAAAAAGAAGGAAAAGCTAGTAAGTTAGTTAGCCCTAAATCATGGACCAAGAGATTGTTATTAAATAAATATATTTTTATATTCAATACTTAAGGAGATGATTCACCGCTGGAGACACTGCTGTTTGATATTTTCAGGCTGATGGAGGACAGTTTGTGCTTTTAGCTAATAATTAATGTTAACAACAGTTTACCATTAGCCAATTAACAACTGT
This sequence comes from Cephalopholis sonnerati, assembly GCA_019142605.1. Taxonomy (NCBI): domain Eukaryota; kingdom Metazoa; phylum Chordata; class Actinopteri; order Perciformes; family Serranidae; genus Cephalopholis; species Cephalopholis sonnerati. Next base: position 35,215,389 of record JAGQAX010000017.1, read on the forward strand.
TAGTTAACTTAACTTAATTTATAATCATCACCGACGCGCAGTGCATCTTGGGATAGGCTGGGCCGTGAAGGACTCATCCGTTGCATCCTCAAAATTCTGTGACAGAAAACTGTAATTCCTCGGCCACATCTGAAGAAGCCTTCGACACAGGACTGCCTTGGTCGCACTGATGTGACATAATCAGGTCTTCAAATGCAGCCTTCGAAGGCTACAGTCCCTGAATTGAGACACAGCTTGTGTTTGGTTTGTCCGTTTTGGGCTACTGTAGAAACATGGCAGCAGTGGTGTAAGGTAGTTACCATGGTCTCCAGTGCACACTATTGTGACAGGCCCTACTGCACGCTGGTTGCCACTTATAAGGCGCCCACACATCACTTGGCAACTGTTTATAAAAAGGCCGAAGGAATTTTATTTGAGTGGCTTTGCTACTTTTTCCTCTTGTTCATTTTGTGCTTGTCTTTCCTCACTGACACTTTGACTGCTCGCTGGACTCGTAGATGTGCTCAGCTTGTCAGTCTTGAAATATTTTGCACCTAAGCTAGCTACTGTATCACATCGTCTTGTCACATGATCAATTAGTGACTTGACACCAGGCAACATCAACATGCATGTTACCTAACAATCTGTAACCAGCATACCTGTACATGACAAAAGTATCAAAGAAAATAAGAAATTTTTCATTTAATTGAATCGTTTTTTTTAAATATATATACAGTTTTATTCATGGATTTTCTAGTTCGATGTAGGTCATGACTATTTTACAAAAAGAAGGAAAAGAAAGGACAAGAAAATCATGACGGAGATGGATTTGTATTATATATATATATATATATAGCCTATAGCAAATGGGACCATTTTTAAATTATTGTGAGTTCTTCTTTGAACGCAGGTGTAGTTCTGAGGCGGCAATCTCAATCATTTGCAAGGGCCCCCACCTCACGGGCCCCACTGCACCGCACTGCCTGCACTGTCTACATTTATGCCCCTGTATGCCGGACTCCGTGGCTCCACTCCACGAGGATCCACTCCATATATACATGTAAACAGCTCACTCTAAGGTAACAAAAACACAGAGATTGTTATTTTCAGGTGATTATACACTAGAGAAAACATGCTTATTATATTATATTCCAGTTCTGCCAATATATCCCTCTAAATCCTACGCACTGGGGCTTTAAAGAATTACTCACAAACCCTCACACCGCAGCTCTGTTTGTTGTTTTGCACTTAAAAAATACAAGCCTCACTTACTGCACTGTTGAGTACCTTTAACCTAAACAGGAAGAGGAATGCCTCACTTGTTTGTCACAGGGCAGTGTTATATCACAGGTGAACAAATACACAGACAGCCCAGATGGTGCGCAGTAGGGGACACGAGGTCAAACTGCTGTGGAGTATGAACATATTCCACCTGATCACCCCAGTGAGGATTGCTGCAGTGACGACTGACTGACTTGACCTGACTTTGGCTCCTGATATGTTTTGCACAGTGGGAAATTGTACGTTTCCTTCTTAAAGGCAGGTTTCTGGCACATGCAGTGTTCAGTTTGCAGTTTTCTCCTCGTCTGTTCTGTGCTCATCTCCTTCCTGCCATGTGTGGTGTCAATATGAGGCTTATATTTGGTATACCCATGATACTATACAGTTATTTCATATTTTTACGCATAAATATTTTCCCAGCTTTTGTGTTTTCTGATTGTCCTCCTCTGTTACAGGTATCTGAGATGGTGTTGGAGCTTCATACTGTGAGTACTGAAACATTACGCATCACATCTCATTCTCATGTCCACTGTAATCTTTGATGATCCTTAGATTGTTGGCTTTGTTTTCTCCAAGTTAATACAATCTAAGCACAGATGTCAGTGGTTCGATCAGCAGACACTGTGTCTATCTGTAAACAAAGAACCAAACCTTGACTTTTTAATTAAGGCAAATATCTAAATCAGTCAGTTCCCAGCTGGTCCAGCCACAGGGTCCAGATTTATCCTTCGTCATTAGTTCAAGGTCCACAGAGTTTAAAGGAGAAGTCCAGTATTTTGCACTTTGAGCCCCATTCCTGGTTGTTTATGATGAAATAGAGTGGTTAAGACCAAAATCTTGACGATTGCTCCTTCTCTGACAGTTTGAGAGAATTTGTCTTTCCCCTGCCTGGCTTAACAATGCTGTCTATGGCCATGTGTAAATCTGTCCTAAAACCACCTTAAACGTTGGTTTTCAAAGCCATGAAACTCACCCAGTGGTCAGTGGTGTTCCTTGATGTTCCCACATAAAAATCGTAGCAAACTGTGGTTTCCGTGATGATTTATTTGACATTTTGTCCATGCATTGATTTCCTATAGGAAGCCTCATTGTCCGTTGGTAGTAATCCACCACTGGAAACAGAAAGGGGGTTGTTTACGACAAGGTTGTAGTCATTGTAGTCTTTTAGCTCAGCCAAAGTGCTGGCTCGACAGTGCTGTGTGCGCTCCTCCTCTTCGGAGGAATTCTCCTGCAGTCGCTGACCACACAAAACTTGCCCATTATTACTCGCTTGTAAACAACCTTCGCAGTACGATGCCTTTGAACACAACGTCAGCCTTCTTCTTCTGCTTCTTTCCGTGTCCCATTACATTGCAATGGTTTCCTGCCGGTTGGTGACACTCACGTAAAGGAGCATTATCGCCATCAAGAGGGCTGGAGTGTATAACGCTTCAGGGTCAAACGAACGATCAAGCGGAAGTTTACACACGGGTGTGAGGCAGCTGAAAAAATAGTTCCACAATCCAGATGAATAGAAAACATGGATGGAAACCACAGTTTGCTACGATTTTTATGTGGGAACATCAAGGAACACCACTGACCACTGGGTGAGTTTCATGGCTTTGAAAACCAACGTTTAAGGTGGTTTTAGGACAGATTTACACATGGCCATAGACAGCATTGTTAAGCCAGGCAGGAGAAAGACAAATTCTCTCAAATTCTCAGAGAAGGAGCAATCATCAAGATTTTGGTCTTAACCACTCTATTTCATCATAAACAACCAGGAGTGGGGCTCAAAGTGCAAAATACTGGACTTCTCCTTTAATATATTCAGTGTCTGCCCACAAATATCATCTGAGTGATCAGATCTCAAGTAGCATTGAAGATGCAATGGGTGCATTCGAACCTTTTCTTATAATGTTCCATTTGTGATTCGATTGTCCAAGATACATGTTAATACCAGGTGTAAACAGGGCTGTTTGACCTGATACCATCTGGCTGCAGAGCATCTGAGGCCGTAATATACCTCACTTACCAACTAGCCACAGCCTCGATGGCTTATTGTATTGTTAAAAATGGAAGCATTTTAATTTTAACATTTTTAGAAACATGCTTATTTGCAGAGTTAGGTAAGAAGATATGTACACTCAAAGAACTAATCCTTCACTTGAGAGTGTCTTCCTAGCTAATGACAGAAACTTCCCTTCAAACATGATCCACCATTGTGAGCAAGCCTTATCAAACCAACATGTAACCCTATCCTGGTGCACAGTGCGTGTAAAGACACCTGTAACTTGCACTGACTGACCTGTGGCTGTCCTGCAGCGACGGATGCTGCAGCTGCTGTAAGAGCCACAATAGACAACATGTCACCATAATCCCAGCTACAATAGAGCTAAGAATAGAAGCCAAGTGGATACTGGAGATGGGGATGAACAATAGTGAAGGAGGGTGAAAATACACCTTCGACATGGACAATGGTGTATTTTAAGCCTCGACAAGGCTTTGACATCCTGATTGCTAACCTTTGCTGCTAACATTAATGGCTCTTACAGGTTTGTAGCCTCCAGTCACATCCAGGCTCTGTTGTGATTAAATAACACAATGGCTGGTTGCCGCCTGTTCTCGGTGGTAGCGTAGCAGTTCATCAGTTGTTGGTGCTGATGTTCTGCCTGTGTGTATGCTGGGATGGTTGTTAGCGTGACAGCTCGCCAGCTGTTGGTGCTTGAGTTGAAGTCTCCTGCTTGTTAAGCAACACAAAGAACCTTTAAGTTCCAGCATGTTCAACAACTGATGTGTACGCCGCGGCCGGCAGACTTGGCTGATTGTAGGGTCAAAAATTATTTCTGACCCCTTTGGACCCTCAACAAATGACTCCCAAGGCATCAGGGGCAGCAGTCATATCCGATGTGCTGCTCTGTCCATGCGAGACACATGTGCTACAACTTAAGTCGGAGGAATAAATCATGCTGTATGAGGGGAATAAGGAGGATTTCACATTAACCCCTGAATGCCTTGTACTCACATGGGATCTCCCTCTGGCTACAGGGATAAATAACATCCAGGGAGCCCTATAAACTCTTACACAGCCGAGGATTTATTCTTCTTGAGTTCCGCCCGCTGAATGGTAATGAGATCAGTCAGTTTGCAGGGTATGAGGCAGGTATGAATGTCAAATGACGTCGTTGCAGCAGGACAACAATGCAGACCGCAAGCGCCTGTGGTGTAACACCACGCTACCTGCCACCCCCCAAGTGCCGCACATCCTTCAAGGTGGGACTCCCTTTTGCACCTAATGGAAATTAATCAGCTGTCAGGGTGGCGGCGCAGAGGTGTCAGATACTGGGTTGTGAAGGAAAAAAAACAAACGTAAAAGACAAATGAAGAAGGAAGGGGAGTGAGCGAGCGTGGACGGTTCAAAATTCACCCAGGTGCAATGTGGGAAAGCTATGAGCCTCCCTTTCCTGGTTGCCCAGGATGTGTTTGAGCAGAAGATATATGTGACCCTCCGCTTTTAATACCTGGCCATATATATGTTGCTGCTGCACAAAGGCGGAGGGCATGTCAAGTAGCTCCGAATGCCTCTCTGTAATGCTTTTCCATCTGCTGCTGTAACTTTAACTGTGTCCCATCAACCACAGCGCTCAGCAGCCTGTCACTACAGAGGCAGCAGCATTAAGAGCTGTCACAGTGTACACATAGAGCTCAGTGTGCGACTGTAACTCCCTCCTCTCAGTGTCTGCCTGTCACTTTGTCAGACAGGTACAAAGATGCAGTGCGAGTTCAAATGTCGGTGGTGCTGTGTGACAGAGGCAGAGGGGGATGATGGGAGAAAGAATGAAGCATTAAGGTTGGAAGCATAAAGAGATAAACAAAAGTAGCAGCCCAAATGCCAGAAAAACATGTTGGCATTGTTTCTGCAAACCATGGATATCTTACATATATCCAAACTTTGTCATCAGGTGGTGGAGGGGACTGTGGATGGTGTAACACCTAGGTCAGACAGCTGCCAGGCTGCAAACCACTGTACGAGACCAACAAAGAACTATTTGGGTCGTTTCATCTATCTGGGTTGTTGAGTCACCCTCCGTGTTTCCATCGGTTCCACAGGGGATAGTACCAGGAAAAGCTGTTGTTTTCCGAGACATTGCCACATTTCCAGTTGGGATAGTGCCACGGAAAGAGTTGTCACTGCATTTTCCACTGGGGATTGTGTCATCAAAACTTGGTATTTTAAGCCAAAACATGATCTTTTCCTTAACATAACCAAGTGGTTTCTCTGCCTGAACCTAACCACACTTTAACCACAATGTTGGTGAAACTTAAAGTTTTAACGTATGCGCTAAATTATATACAAATGTAATGTATCCATTATATGCAGAAAAATACAATGCCAACATTTATTCTGGTGATTAAGGTGAAAGGAGAAAGGGAGAAGAAGTGGAAGAAAGCCAGAATAAAGTAAGGCATGAGCGGAAAAGGAAAGACTTTAGGGAAAAGACAGACCAGGAAAAGGGAGGGTAAATGTGGGAGACAGAAGGTATAAAAGGATAAAGAAGGGGATAAGTGGAAGGTGGTGAGAAAGTAAGAAGTGGCTCAGAAATTCCAAGGCAAGAAAGAAAAGTGAGAAGGAATCAGGTAGTGTGGAAGAAAAGAAAGTGAAAAAGAAGGGAAGGTGAAAGGTAGATGGGGAGGAGACGGTAGAGCCGGGGCCTCAGAGCCAGCAGAGCCTCAGTTAGTGCTTTTACATGACATGAGAGAAATCAGTTTCTTGTGTTAGTCCAACTTAACCTGGAATTTTAAAATACATGTAAACATTTGGGAGTTAAATTCCTTCTGCATGTGTAAGTCAATTAGACACAAACTGGCCGAGGCACTCTGCACATACTTCAGTTTGCTGAATAGCATTAAATGCGTAACAGAAGAAGAAACCAGTAACAACATCACAAAATCTACATCCAGAGCTGTGCATTTCTGGATGGACGAGGAGACACAGTTCATGCTGTGTCAGCTGAAAGAGTTAAATATTTTTGAAGTACATGGGTGGAAGGAAAACACAAAATGGCGATCTGTTAAAAAAAGTGGTGGAACAGCTGGACGATGCTCGATTGTTTGATCTGTGACGTAATATGTTAACTGCAAAAAGGTCCACTACTAACAAGCTGAAAGGGGGCATAGCGGGGTCTGACATACTTTGGTCAACGAATCGATTCCCCTCCCGTGCTTGTATTCAGGGACAAGGACAGAAGTCCAATTGAATGTCCCAGTCGAGCTATGACCGTAGCTCCACTTAACTGTGCATGTTAACGCACTGAGTGACAGAAATCATTCTGATTAGCAGTGACGAAAGCAAACAGCTGAAGTCAAGAGGGCGTGAGATCAAAACAAACATGATACATTAGGTAAAATTATTTTTTTAGCCATTGAGCTCTGTTGCAGAAACGTTTCGTAACTGCTTGTGTCATTGTTGGCTGGCGCACGGTAAACACACTTTGTTGTTTTAACATCAGGTTGTGTTGTTACAGTGCTAGCTGGCTAGTTAGCATCTTGAAGTCATCCTGACGGTCTTCCGCTTTCCCTTTTTGATTACAAATACAGACTACTGCCACCTGCAGGTGTGGAGAGTTTTTTCTTCTCATGCAGGCACAGAGGCTACATGGTAGTTGGCCATTGGCTGTAGCCCTTGCGTTGTGTTCAAATGCAACTTTATGGCCAAGAGAAAGGCGATGTGAGGTGATGCAACAGTCAGCGTTTGTTGCCGCTAGTGGTGTGTCTGGGCTTTCAGACAAGCATGTCTCAAGTCCTTAAAGTTTGCGACTTAAGGCTTACTCGAGTCAAGTCATGTAACTCCAGTGCCACACTTCTGGAAGATAGAGGGATAGAAGGGAAAGATGACATAAGAGAAGTGACGAGGGGAAAAGAAGATGAACAAATACTGGAAAGAATGAGGGGAACATAAAGTATAAAAAGAGTGGAAGAACGAAGGGAGCAAATAACAGAGATGATGTAAGAAGAGATTAAAGAAAGAAATGATCCTGAAAACCTTTTTCAGTGTGCAGGTTGTTGCATTACGAAGCCAAACTCTGTTTACCTTCACTGATTTAATCGCCTCCCGTTCAATTAAAAGCCTGCAAACATACCCATCTCCCCTCTGTGTGTGTTAGTTGGTCTCCTTGTATAGAAGAACCCTCATCTTCTCTCCCTCTTGTCTGATTGGAGCGAGAGAGCACTGCTGCTCAAACTAACAGCTTCTGGCATCTCCAGACAGGAATTCGTTTTTGCCCCTGTGATCGCAGCAGGCTGGGATTTTGACACGGAGGGAGCCACAAAGAAGCGTGTTATTATTATTTTTGTAGACGCAGAGTTCGGGGGCCTCCCCATCCCAGATCCCCTCTGTGCAGCCGGTTAAGGTTGTACACACACTATCATGACATTTTTCAGTCTTGTGCACCTCAGTGTCAAATCACTCAGAGAGTGAAAACACACAGTATCAGATCATACATCAGTATCAGCATGAGGAGGATCAGCTATCTGAGCTCTTTAGCTCTCCCAGGTGGAGCTGTACGAGCCAATATATCTGACTGCTAACACTATATCCCAGCCCGGCAGTTTCTGTGCCTCTGACTGTAATCCATACAGCCGAGGATGAAACTGTGGGACATAAACATTGAAGCCACGTACGAGGTGTGTGTGGCCTGGCTCGCTTTCACACCCCACCCAGCCGTCACTGGTTGCTAAGCCGGGAAGGTGACCATGAACTAATAACAGCATTCACCCTCGTGCAAACATACGTGCACACGCTCTCTCTAGGTGGGTCACAGCTGTTGAATGAACGGCTCCACGTTTGCTCTAAAAATACCAGCGTTGACACAGAGAGGAAAACAAAAAAGCAAATTAATGAAGCCCCGTCTGTACTGATTTACTGCTGCCAGCCTCAGCTGGAGTTTTCACATCCTGTGAGACTTCATTCAGAGAATATCTCACGTTCTTTTTTTTCTTCAGACCATTTCTCAACATTATGAGCTGAGCTGCTCCCGCTGTGAGCAATGAGATGAGGCCCTCCAGGCCCGCAGCACCCCTCGTTCACTGGCCATTATGTGAAGGAACACCATCCATGCAGCTGGTATCATCCCTGAGAGCTCTCACTGGTTTTATGAACACCAGGAGTGGGAGATTGTTTGGTGTTTGAGGTGGGCTTAATGGTTTTTCAGCCGTACCTTGAGAACAGTAGGGTTTTCCACTGTGGGAACACATGGTGGGCTCAGCTTTAATACAGTGTAATGAGATCTTAGAAGGACCCTTGAGTGTGAAGGGGGCTGTCCACACTGCAGGCTGCCTTTATGGGCTGCTAGAAAGACGAGATCAGGCTGGCACCACGGGTTCACAAGTGGAAGGCATGTGTGTGGGAGTGTGGATGTATGTGTGTGTCCACCTACAGCCAGTGTGTGGGCGGCCGGAACATCCCATCCTTAATTAAAACAGCATCGCCTGCTTTCTCGTTACAGGTGGGAAAATGTTGCACCTTTTTTACTTTCCGCACTGTTGTAAACACCAATAAATCAGCCTTTAACTTTTATGTGCCACACACACACACACACACACACACACACACACACACACACACACACACACACACACACACACACACACACACACACAGGCACAAAGGCATGCAAATAATGTATACACATATGCATGCCCACACACTCTCACAAACACACACAAACAGCCAACAGCTATGTTCCTTGATCAGAATCACTACTACGTGCTGGAGGGTATTTACTTGGTTATGGAGAGAGTTGGAACACACACATAAACACACACCCACTCAGAAGGACATTAAAGCCTGGAGCTTAGTGATAATTAGAGGTCATTCCAGTGACAGCTGGCACAGTGCATACCACAGGGCTGCAGCTTGAGGAAGGTGATCAAACATAAAGCAGGCATTGCTCTCTGAATGTGGAGCATGTTAAGAAACGGCCGCAGAGTAAGTAAGCACCTCGCACCAGAGCGAACGGCTCTCTAAACAGGATCGTCAGTGTAACAAGTGTGGTATGCTGTAAAATCTCTTGTCAATATGTAACTGCATTTGCTCTCTGGCATGAAAGGGAAGAGTGGGGGGAGATGAAAATACCTTGATGGCTATCTGCAGGTTGTTATAGCCATGGAAATAGAACACGAGCAGGACGGACATTCCCATTTCAGTCGGTTTAGCAGGATGGTCAGAGCATCGGTCATTTTTATGTGTATCGTTGCCATTTTAACTGTTATGGCGGGCTGACTTTAGTATCTAACTGACTTCCCAAAAGTGTAAACCAGGCAGCAGCCTCTGACACTGAGAAATGAAGTCAATGCTGAAATGCTAAAAACTGCAGTTCCTCTAACGCCTCATTTCCATTTATGTATAAGTACGGAGACAAGGCATCAAAAGTCCATTCAGTCCCATGGGAATCTCCGATATGCCTGTGCAGCTCCTCCTCTCTGTAATATTTCGGTCAGGACTTCACCTCGAGTACATTAAAAAAATTGAACTTTTGCGGTGGATTTCGGAGAGACTGTATGACAGTGTGCTAGCTTAGCTAACAGGCCGTTTCCTTCAATGCAGTTGCCTGTGTTGTCAAGTGAGTTTGTTTATCTAGTTTTAACACATTGTGAATCGGAGTAATGTTATCTTATTAAAATATGTCTTGTTTTTGTCCCGTAATGTTCCAAGGTTGTTTTCCAAACTACTGGATGGCGAAAAACCGACAAAATTAGCCTCTCTCATGGCTACAGGTAGTTTCTATCAGGTTTCTATCCATCCATAAAGAACAGCACTTCCTTGTGTTGGACACTAGAGGCATCATCCATATATTGAAGTGAAAACGAGGTGTAATGGCCACTTCAAGCTGGCTGCAAAACAGAGTAAATCCTCATTGACCCCCATTTTAAAACGCCTAACTTTACAGCAGACATAAACATTTTTATAGCCTGGTACAAAAAAAAAAAATACGGTTTTGGTCTCTTTGGCTAATTTCAGCATTCATTTAATGACAACCGTACAGGAGGGTGAACTTTTTTTTTTAATAAGTCACCTGTTTACATTTTTTCAAGGCCCAAAGTTACGCATGTTTACGGCAGAGCCGCTTGATTGACAGGTTGTCTGCGAGGCATCACTACCGGTCGATGCAGACGGATTCACCCCTTGCTCCCGCACAGCTTCAGCCTCTCGTTCAAATACGGTCACTCCTGGCTCAAAAAAACCAAGATGGTGACCTTTGGTGCATTTGTAAATCCAATCTGACACTACACTAAAATGAGAGCGCTGTTGTTTTAAGTAACAGAACGTTCTATGTCAACATGAATTTACAAATGATTAAATTAATCACACATTCACTGCACTCGGTGCTCAGCTGCTCTGAGAGTGGTGTTCTGAATAACCAAATGGTGCGTTCCAACAGCTCTCCGAATTTAATAATGGTCCAGTTTGCGCCGGAGTTGGCTGCAGTACTTGTAGTTTTTCCAAATGTACCCTTTGTTAGGTTTTACCCCCAACACAACCAATTACAATTAATTAAATACACATTCTCACTGTGCAAAGATGTCACTACCTCTCAAATTCATTATACACTTTACGATCCCGCTGACGTGTGCATGTTGTCGCCATAACAGCTAACAACAATCGCCATTTTCTTTGTCTGGTCAATTAATCACAGCAAACAGTTCAATGTCCTTCATTTTTATTCTGTAAAGGTTAGAACATCCTGTCTGGGTTCACAATGAGGATACTTCACTTATTGAAGTCACCTTAAACAGACACATCCACTTGGTTATTTAAAACTGGTCCCAGTCCATGAGGTGCATAAACATTAATCACATCTGGTCTGTAAGTAGCAGCAACGGTTTTTTGCAGCCCATTAGAGTATAAATTTCTCCCACAGACAAACAATGGGCTTCTAAGTGGAGTGTCAAAGCCTGTAAAATGTGAATGCCTTTTCAACAGGTCATCCATTGGCACTACATTTTATAGTCTTCTTCCTGTTCCACATTTTCACAGCCAATTCCTGTCAGCTTCATTACACCTCCATTGTGCTCCCTTGTATCAAGTCTTTACAGTGAGAAAACGATTGGCGCATCAGAGGCTTGTTCAGGATTTCTATTGTATGCTGAGATAAATTCATTCAGAGACTCTGATGTGTAAGTGAGGAAGATTTATGTTTATGTGCAAGAATTGCTCCAAGGAGGATATCTAGCTATCTGTGTGAAACTGGACTCACAGTAACTGGCAACCAGCTGCAAATTAAGCGATCAGAGTATAATATGTAATGGAAAATTTGCCATCTTTTATATGGGTACCCAATCAGTGACGACTGAAGCAATAAATTTCTCAGTGTGTGCTGTACTGACTGAGAACGCTGAGTTTACAGCTGCAAAATCTGTTGTTCTTCTTGCATCCAGCATTTGACATGACAGTGATGTAGTTTCACCTCCAGGTAGACAGTGTTAGGGTTAGCGTGCTCTTTGCTGCTAAATTCCCTTGATCTTTGTGCTTGTGTTGCAAACTGGCTACATCTCCAACTGCAAAAATGGCATCCCAAAATATGAGTGCAGAGGATGTTATGGATGACAGTACATTTTACGGTGTTTTGTCTGACTCGGATATTCACTTGTATTTATTTATCTAAGCCAGAATATAGGACTGAAGAAATTCAGCGGAGAGAGACAGAGGCTGCCATGCAAGAGGATATGGTCGACAGGGACCCTTCAGAGCCTGAGCCGCTGCCGAGCCCAAACACTGACTGGTGGTATCGTTGTTCAAACCCCCTTCTCCCCTGATGGCAAAGAAACCCAATGATTTTGCTGCAATGAATTTCAGCAGTTTTTGTTGGATGCTGTGGCTGACATCGACCCCAGGAGAGCCCGTGTGTGAGTTACTGTGTATGTATAAAGTTTTACTCCTCACTTGGACACAGGTGTGCTGGAGACCATCTTTAAGATCCTGAAGATAAACTGGAACAGACAACCAAGACCGGCATGGCCACTGAGTGAGTATTTTTGTCACCTAATGCCATGTTTTAGCCAGTACTTGCTATGGGCTAGAAGGCTAGTAGTAGCTATGGGTGTTAATAGCTTACATGCAATGCATTGTGGTACATGTAGGCACTGATGGCATTTCTCTGTAAGTAGGAGAACTCAGCGTTTTTGTCAATACAGCACACACTGAGGATTTATTGCTTTAATTTACTGTCTACACTGATTTGACATCCACATAAAATGAGGCAAATTTCCCCTTTAAAGACTTGACTTGTGTAAACCTTTATTTTCTGACCACTTGGGGGCAACAGAAACAAGTTGTGAACATAGTACTGACATATTATTGCCTCCTAAAGTAATATGGCTAACTTGGTGGCAAACATACACTTATTGTTTAGCTCTGGTTTAGGTCTCTAACAGTTACTGAGAAAAATATCTGGCACTTTTGCATCTCAACTATGTTAACTCGCTAGCCAACTTTAGACGCTTCTCCATGCACAAAAACCATTTACATGTGTCTTTTCAATGTAATGGGAAAGGTTATACTTGGAATTCATAATTGGGTCAAATAATTTTGCGGTAGTCACGAGTACTTATCAGCTAAGGTTCTGATTGGCATTGATGGAAACACAACACCCGGGTAAATGTGCTGATTTTAGCTTGTTAATAGGTAAGACCACAAAAACATTGTTCTTTTCTGCCCAAGCAGCACTCAAAAAATCTATCCAAATTTGTCCGCACCAAGTTTAAAAGAGAGGCTGAGTAAGTAAGAGATATATAAAAAGAACAAAAGAAAGTTTTCACAGGCCTCCATTCTGCTTTCTACAGTTTACTAACCTGTTTTCAGCCTGTCCGTGGTGTCAAATGTCCATCCATCCATCAATTTTCATCTGCTTATCCGGGGCCAGGTCGCGGGCCGAGCCAGCACCCCAGACATCGAATATGACGCATCAAACTCCACACAGTAAGGCATATTTGTCTGCTGCCGAGCCGTGTAAACAGCTCCGGTCTACTGGCAAGGGAAAGAAGTCTATTGCCTATTTTTAGTGCGTTTTTCCGTGTTAAAAAAAATCAGCGCACATTTTCTAATTTTGGTGGAAAAGGTGTATTAGACTGTCTGCTGTTTGGTGCTGGGTGGCCCATGTAGCTTAGAGTGAATATTTTATAGGTTTTTTACTGAAAGCTTTTTTTGGAGAGAAGGATGCTGAAGAGATCGGCAAGAGTGAATCACAAGTTCGAAGCTGTGGGCTGGAAAAGTAAAACAATGAGCGGAAAGATGCTAAAGAGCTGTAGAGCTGAGGGACACATCTGTGACTGTTCTCTGTTGCATCATGCCAGTTTGACATGTTTGAGCAGTGTAAGTCATGGAGAGAAGTGTTCAAATATTTTTTTGTGTTCTTGGTCAGCCCTTGGTTTCAGACCTCTGACTCACCACCCACGTCTCAATATTTGTCAAAAAATTCTAGAAATGTCCGCTCTGTCTGAAAATCAGGCTGCGTCAGCGTCACGTTCCAAGTCATCATGAACACTCGATGTCTTTTGGATATTTTAGGAACATTTCTGTTTTCTTTCCCTTTACATAGAAATGCAGCCAAGTCAAATTGGAGTTGGAACTGGAAAAATGATAGCTATTGGTACCATATGGGTTTTTGGAGCTGCAGTCAGTTTAAGGGTGTTATAAAGGTATTGATTTCAAACTATTTGATTTTATGGTGGGAGCTCAGATTTTATAATAAATTATGGCCATTTTTATTGAAAAAATCAATTCCGATGGATGCATTAGTTTAGGGTTTGACAAGTGGGTTTTTGACAAGAAGCTCTTTGCTTCGGAGCCTTAAACTGTCTTACTAAATCAGTGTGGGGAACTCTTTCCATCCTCAGCGAGCACTGAACCAACGGAGGAGCCCTTAAGCAAGGCATTTAACCCCAACCGCTTCAGTCCTGCTGGGCAGCTCCCAAATGAGAACAGATGTAAGACAGTAAAGCAGCACAGTGCTGGGAAAAGAGTGACTAATAAAGGTAAAAATCACCAGGAACAGGTTTAAATCTTCTAGGACAGCAGTGAGGGGTGCGATGAATATACAAAACCATCCCCCAACACCATTTTGAAGAATTATATACAGGCTGCAGCATTATTAGTCCCAATGCCTGAGATACATGAGAGCACCCCGCTAAAAAAAGGTTATGGGGAGCAAAAATTTTACAATCTGTAAAAACGCTTCACCTCTAGCCTACCTCCGAGCCAGACATTTTCCACTCTTTAGCATCTCTGCTTTTTAATATGGTCCCTCTGAAGCTGTTCACCGAGATTCTTTTCTTCCATTTGTATTTTCCTCTTCAACAGAAAGAGGTATCACCTAACGCCTGACATGGCGTTTGGGGGACCAGCTACAGGAAAGAGAAGAGGTCATGTCTGGATATGACCTGCAGCAGTGGCGGCGATATAGACCAGATCCACCATCATGTAGTCAGAGAGGGTGTGGTGTCCCTCTCTCAACCCCTGGTGACTTCTGGGTAGAAAGAAGCAGTTTTTGGTCTTTTTCAAGACGGTAATGAAATCTGTCCTCATGTCCTCTCAGTTATTCATGTTCCTCTCCAGACATTTAGGAGTGACATCAAACTCCTCCACGGTGTTTCAATGCCAAGTGTGGAAGGAATCCTGCCACCACTGAATAGGTGCAGTGGGTCACCTGCCATCCACCTAAAATTATTTCACTAGTACTGCTTTCTAAGGAGAGTTTTAGCATCCCTTGAGAAAAATGTAAAAGAAACATTTACAGCTAGAAAAGTGCACTCAGTGTAGTGCAGATCTCTTCCGGAGCTGATCACGGCCACTCTAGACCAGTGGCTCTCAACTGGTGGGTCACGGTCCAAAAGTGGGTCATGGGCCGATTCTGAATGGACCGTGAGTGACTCACAAACATGTCAAGTTTGTAGAAAAAACACTTCATTTTCAAGTACAGCACAGTTTCCAGCACAGTGCTTTTATTTTGAAGTTCCATTTTCTGCTGTAGAGTGAATGACTAACTGACAGCTATTTGACAGAGACAGCAAACTAGCTCAACAACATGGCCAAATGCAAGTATGACACTGAATGTATAAGACTGTGTAGACCCCGAACAATTGACTGAAAAAATTAGGACCCTGGGGCTGGACCAGTTGGGACCCACTGCTCCAGACAATGGACAGGAATTGTCCCTCCCGGCTTCCTTAAGGCCCAGACACACCAAATAAACTTAAAACAAGTGATGATAAAGAGGCCGACTGTTGCGTCACCATTCTGCTAAAAAGCTCAGTGGCTGAAAATATAACCTTGAGGATGTTTGTTTCAACCTCGCGCTCTCTTGACTTTGATTTCTCTTCTCATGTAGGGAGCCAAATGGCTAATCAGAGGAATTTCTCTCACTGACTGGCTCTGCCGGCTCCACCATCAATTCAACATGCTGAGCTGGCTGTGCTAGCATTGCGGAACACACTGCAAAAGCTAGGGAGACAGATGCTCACTGACACTGACTGACGGCTGATGGTCCACCCGGTGTATCAGGGCCCTTACAGTCAAGATGGTGGTGAAGGTAACATTTAAAATATATATATATATATTTCAGTTTTAATCATGCCTAACTGTAGTGGATCATTACCTATCTGGTATGGAATCAATCTGCAGTTACTGCCAGCTCAAAATTAGCTCAGTCTTTTCTGTGGATATCAGTTTTTGAGCTACAAAAGCCAAAATGTGGCCTGCAACAGATGGGAAGGCTTGTTGTTCTCAGCCAGGATGATTTCCAGAAATGCCTTTTGATCTATGCTTTTGCTACGTGAGTTTGTTAATCCTTTGCCGTCCCTGCCGGCTGGTCAAAAGGAGTTGGTAGTCAGCAGTCAGTGATGGTATAAAACGGTAGAACTGCTTTTTCAACTACTGTGAGTCATTGCAACCATGAGAGATCCTTGAGCAATCATAAATGTGCACACCAAGGATTAAGCTGACTGATCTAATAGTATTCGAGATTAACTGCGGAAAGACAGACACACTCATGCACTTATGAATGCACGCACACCAAATGCATGATCCCCTCCAGGCCTATGTCTGGCAGAGATAAAAATGTACAAATTTAAATTTACAAAAGAGTCTAGTTAAAGAAACTATGAGTGGTACTGGCCCATATGGCAGCTGCCTCCAGCATATATCCATTATCACAAACACCAACAGAAACATGTCACATATGTCCTGTGACCGCTCTGTCTACCTCTGACAGAAATGCGATGTGGTAATTATTCCAGGTGGAGCACTGTGGGCTGCTGTGCTTCTGCTGCCTCTGTCCACACAGAGCTGCAGGCTGCACTCGCAGTCAGGGAGCTCTAAATCTCAGGGGATTTTCTGTGCTGAGCTGTGCTGTATCCCCCGTCAGAGCAGACCATGTACATTTGGACGGGGATGAATCAGACTATTATTAATTATCCGGCACACAGGTCAGCGGCGCCATAAATAACCATCGACTGACAGACAGATTTTAACCAGAAAAACAGGCAGGGTTTCGGGGGACTGGAGGGTACGTGGTGAACTCTAAGAAATTTGGATTATAAGGATATTACTTCAGCGGAACGCTGTCGTTTTTGATGAGTCTTGCTTATACTCTAATCAGCGAAGAATGAGAGAGATCAGTGAAGAGAGACACAAGACAAAATAAACATCTTACCCTGGACTTGAACCTGTGATTTCTTCACTCTAGTCTAAATTGTATGTTTTTCTGCCTGGATTTAAAATTCTTACGCCAGAGAATGGAGACGTATTATTTTCAAAAACATTTTTTACACCGTCATTTCATACAGAACCTGTTATTGAATCCAAAACCTTAGTTTTAAATATAAGCGCTGACTTTAAAAGGTCACCGGAGTGCACCAGAATACAGCTCTCTTAGAATATAGTCAGGTTAAATATATCAAACCACACCATTTAAGGGTTATTATACATTAATGAAGGACCTGCTTGTTTTGAATTTCTTGCTGGAATTTGTGGCAGCCAGTATGATCATACAGAATCCTGTGATTTTAAAGGTATGCTTCAAAAAATAACTGCTGAAAAGCGCCCATGAAATCTGAACACTAACAACGTCTCAGTGTTGTTGCTCCAAACCACCCCTGGGCTCGCTCTGGTTTTGTTTTTCCCACCCACCAAGGCAAACAGAAGGCGTGTGGGACATCAAAGAGCCAAGATGCCCTCAGGGCACCCAGGGGCCAAAGCATATCTGAGTTCAGGCACCATTTCACCTATACAAATCGCCTCCCAAATGTAATGTCACCTCCCCATCTTAGCTTTCTCCATCCTAGCTGTCAGTCATTTTCTAAAAAAAAAAAACTAGTGATGAGTGTGAAGTCAATAAATCTATAAAGTAATAAAGGTATCAGCTCTGAGTGCGCTGCACAGTAAGACGCAAATACACCCAGATATCCGTTTGTTGACTTAGTTCAGGCTATGATTTGTATGCCTGCTTATGGTCAGCACAAGTCAAATATGAGGTCAGTATATTTTGAATCTCCAACCTCCATTTCAATAGCCCCTGAACCGTGACAGGGCTTTCCGCTGCACATTCAGGGGCTCGCAGTCAAATAAACAAATAATTCCATCCTTTTTGCCTCAAGGTGCTCATCGTTATACATATTTAGTGACGGACGATTACGATTTTAATAAGCATAAGAGGAGAAAGCCTGTTGGCCTCCCCTTGTCAAAACATTTATACAGCATGCAAAAGGGCCTGTGGTTTCACCGGCGGTCAGGGGAGAAAGAGTTGACTTTTATTTTAGTCCTCAGCCACACTGCCTCAGTCCTTCCAGAGCAGGACAGTGGGAGCATTTAACGGAAGAGACGCGCGGCTCAGTCGTCCGTCTGGTTGCATGCGTGTGTGGTGGAATGATTCATGCTCAGGAGGAGAGAAGATGAAACACCTGCACAATGTCATCCTTGTGCCATCTGACTCGCTGATAGTTGAATTCACCATGCAGGTCAGGATTTGAACGAGTCTTAAGGTACAATGTCTAGTCAGCAAAAGCAGGACTAAGACCTGGAGAACTGGACTCATGTCCTGTCTGAAATACCTTAAGATGTTATAAAGTACCATTTAACTATAATTGAAATATAAAAATAAGTACATAATTTACAAATTGGGACCGACTGCTTACTATAGTTGTGGGCAATCATTGGAAGTACTCACTTCTTTTAATATAATCTGCAAAAATAGATTTTTTTTGGCCACTCGGGGGCAGCAGAAACAAGCTGAGAACACAACGCTGACATATCATCATCTTTTAAAGTTGATTTAGGGAACATGTTCGCAAACAGTTTCTTATTTAAGCATCAAGTGAGACTGTCCTCCTCCAAAATATGACCACTTGTGTTGTTTTTACACACAGAAATTATGGACTGTATTTAAGTTTTTTGTTAGTAAATTTTATGGGAACAAAGGAGGAAGACAGATAATTTAGTATAAAGAGCAACAAGGTCTGCTAAGGTGAACGCTGGGTTTTCATCCAGGAGACTGTTGTTCTTGTCCCATGTGAAGCTCAAGGTCAACTTAGAGTTATTCTACCAACAAAACGTAGCATGTCAACTTAGAAACAAATGTTCTTATGTCAAGCCAAACCATGATCTTGTTTTTAAAGCTAACCACATAGTTTTGGTGCAACAGTGTCAGCGGTCATATAGGAGCTATTCTGTCATATACTGGTAGGTGTGCTAATTTAGGAAATGCTCCTGTAGGTTGTATTCAAAGGAAGAAACATGCGACCTATGTAGTCGTGTAGGTAAGAGGACTTGTAGACCAACATTATCAGTCATTTTGAGCAATGTTTCTGTCAACCTACTGAATATAAGTCCAATATTTACTCTCTTTTAGCTCTGTTTTTGGTCTCCTCCAGTGCTCCACTATGTTTACAAGCTAGTCGCTGCCTTTATGTGTCTGCTGTTTGCTGCTGATTGGCAGACCCAAATGAAATCTGCAGATATTTCTTTTACAGTTTTCAGCAGTGATCCTAAATGAGTCTTTGCAATTTTTTTTTTGCTTGTAATGTGATAGACAATATTCATTTAAAGTTGTGGAAACACCAGAGGTGTCGTGATGGGGGGAAAAACATCGATACAGCATTGGTGGTATTACGATATTTTTGCATGGCAATATCGTATTGATACACAGATGCCAAGTATTGTTTTTTAAATCATATGAATTATTAATATTACAAGTTCAAACTTTTGGTGACCCACTAGAATGATAAAATCAATAACTTTTTCAGTTCACTAGATACATTTGCAATGAAAATCATCAAAGTGACATGAACAGATTGAAAACTTTTCTTCAAGATTCAAGATTCAAAGTGTTTATTATTATATTATTATATCATATTATATTATATGCACAGTGAGGAAACACGTTCCCCTGTACGATGAAATTCTTCCTTTGCTGACTGCAATGAATGCCAGAAAAAAGATTTAACTAAATCCACACTCAATTTTAAATAGATAAAAAGTAAACAATGTAGATGAAAAAATATAAAAAAGGAATATATACACAAAGGGAAAAATATATATATACAAAAGATAAGGATAAATTAAGGCAGCAAGAAACTGTAGTGCAAACAAATTGTATGTGCGGTGACAAGATTCGTTTGTTTCAGTCTCTGTAGGCCGGGCACAGGAACAAAGAAATGTGGTCTCAACGTCCAAACGTTTTATCTTACTAGATAAAAAAAGATGTCGACAAAGTTCTCCTTTTGGGACACAATTTACAGTTAAAAAAAGCTAATAAATCGTAATATATAAAACATTAATCAAGCTTAATGTGGGATTGAGATTATTTCAACTATTTCCAACAATATCAAAGTTAACTCAAGAATTCAAATTTTATTTTCTCATTTTCTGGTGGGAACTGGTGGGATTTTGTCACCCTATTGGCTGAATTTGAATAGATGGATGTGTTTTGCAGTGTTGTTGACAACGGCATTACTTTGTTATGATAACTTGTGTTATTGAATCTCTTTGGCAATTTTCTCAGTGATCCGCTTACTCCTCTGTTTCTCCATCTTTGATCTGTTCTCACAGAGGTGAGAATCATCAGTCTGAGATAAAATGATAGATTGTTTGGGGCAGCCCGAACCGCAAATTTGCTAAAAATGATGTCCACATTCCTGTGAAGTCAAACAGTCCGTACTTGGATGACTGTTTTTCTGTTTATGTTCGGTGTGAGATGAGCTGAAAATGTTTATAACGGACTACCTCAAATGCCTTTTGTTGCACAATTGATTGACAGCTGTTTACAGCATGCAAACTGTAACCAAATGAGATTATTGGTTTTCAGCTGAGTGTGAAGTGTGTTTCACAGCAATTCTTCTGTGGGTTGGATTGCACTAATTATGGAAGATCTCGTTTAAACAGCTATCTGTCAGCGTGCTGACAGCTCGTGCATGCATGTGGGACCGATGTGAGCCGAGCTGGCAGCTTAATTGCTACTAAATGAGTACAAGATTTTGGAATTGTTTTCATTCTGTGTGGTTGGGCAATAAATTTCATTCACGGATCATCATTCCTCAAAATCTAATAAAACATTCTCAGAAGATGCCTTTTTTAATAACCGTAACAGGCTGCACTGAGACAACTGGCAAACTTTTTAAACTCAGAACACACTGTAAAAACAAAGCCGGACATTTTTGTCTCAATGATTCAATAACTATGTCTCATTTATCATTATTTACAGCCCTGTTTTTTTTTTTCTTTGCAAGTTTCTCCGTTATTATTCATTTTCTTTTTCATATAGTTTGGTTCCATCTGTCGTTTCCAGCAGCTTGGCTGGTCAGACAAATAGTTGAGAGGAGTTGATGATGAGCAGACGAGAACACGCAGCTCTGGTGGCTATTAGCCAACAGCACAACACCGCTCACTCTGACAGGCCGTGTTTACCCAGTTACTATCAGGCAAAAGCATCTCAACATTATCTTAAAATTAGACCTCTTACAACAGCACGTGGAAACAGAGAAGGAAAATGGAAAACAGGCAAAGCCTCTTTAAATAAACAGGAACAACTGTCGAGAAGCATCTGTTCTCTTCTTTTGGTTTGAGCTGTAGGTCGAACGTACAACACCAGGTCACGGCAGAGCTGGCTGGCACTGTGTTATCACGAGCGTGTGAGATGTTTGGCCAAAGAAAATGAACCGGAACGGATAAAGCCCAAGACGTTTACTATTGTGTCCTTTCAATTCATCTTTGTTCCGTGGGAATGAGTAGAACATGGACACCAAATGGGATTTTTGGAGCTGTTAAAGGTCTACAAAGGAAAATATGTTTGAGAAATGTTTGAAATTCAATGCTCAAGTCCTCCTTTTTAAGAGCAGACACCACAGTTTTATGCTTCTGTGATTTGGATTAAGTTTTATTGTCATTAGTAGTCTCTTTTTTTCATTCTGTAAATTATTAGCAGATTTTGTTTTAGTTTTTTGGGGGGGCCCAACATAATGTCAGAAACAAAGCATTTGTGTGAGAACAGCAGAGTTGTCAGAATCAAGGCCACAGAGAAGCTGCATGTTCACCATGTGCTGGCAGCCATTTTGAGTGAAACTCCAGAGCCGTGACCCAAATACACACTTTGTACTCATACTATAAAGTGTTAAGTATGTGCTGATGTTCTAAGAGGACTTTTTTTGGGAATTAGCACATGAGATATTAACATTTACTTTACTAATTTATACTAACATGACATGATACAAGAGGAGTGACGATCAATCGGGCTGTAACTTTGTTAACGCTGACAGGTTTAGATTTGGAAAAGTAGCAGACAGAAAGCATAATCCAAAAATGTATGTTTTTTTCTGAGATGTTCTTGGAGCTGTTTCACCATTGTCCGCAGTTTGTTTAAATGTTTTCCAGCTGTGCCTCGTGATATCTGTTGTGCATTGCATCGTGGGAGAGTCCATCAACACCACTTCAAAGGTATAGAGTTCTTCCATGCTTACTGACATCCTTTAAAGGAATACTTCACCCGTAAAATGATCATTTGTACATCAATTACTCACCAAGTGTTACCTCGAATTTGTGAAGTAAACTTTGTTTTTCTCAAGTGACTTCACAGTGGACGCTGAATCAGAAAAACACGAACGTTCTTTTTAAATTGAAGTAAATGGAGAGCGCGTTTAGCAACAGCAGAACTACACTGAAACATCTGTTAACAAACGCTCACACAACTGGAGCAGTATAATCTAAGTCTTATTTTTTCCAGTTGAATGCTCAGTACGTCCCAAACACATGGATTTTTCGCTAAAACCTTATGATTTCAAACATGCCAGTAAAAACAGTCTCATGCACAGCTGAGTTGCATGTCTGGACATGCATATGCATTTGAACTTTGCTCAATCGGAGCTCATACACATTTGGGTGCTCAGGTAGCAGAGGTTTCTGTGAAGTGCTGTAAAGTTTAGTTGATTCAAAACACACATTAAACATGGCTTAATAGCAACAATTTACAGACAAAACACTTGTCTTTATCTGGACACATTTTCCCCACAAATACAACATGCTAATGTTTTTAGCACAAGCCTATGGCATTTTACATTGTATAAATTAGCCTAGCAGCTAGCGGACTTTTCCTCTACTCATATGAAACCAGAGCCAACAGCAACATTTAACAAAGATAACATTACAAAATTTGGCTCCATTACAACCCACAAGTTTCACTGACAAAAAATCTAATTTTCCAAACAATTATAACATGCTAACATTATTAGCACAAGCCTATGGCATTTTACATTTTATAAATTAG
Source organism: Cephalopholis sonnerati (assembly GCA_019142605.1). Lineage (NCBI taxonomy): Eukaryota > Metazoa > Chordata > Actinopteri > Perciformes > Serranidae > Cephalopholis > Cephalopholis sonnerati. The sequence goes on from JAGQAX010000017.1 coordinate 35,238,434, forward strand.
CCTAGCGATGAGTGGAGTTTTCCTCTGCTCATATGAAGCCAGGATAAATCACACACAAGACTTAAAATGCTGTTTTTGTGGAGGCTTTATTGTCTTCACAGTTTATTGTTTCTTATCTGTAAAATTAAAATAAATAAAAGCTTCGTTTTTTCTCTCTACCTATGCTCTCTCCTACTTTTCTAATCATCTAATCTTTTTGCTCCCACTAAGAAACCCCCAACACTCCCACTCACAGTCTCAAGTATGTGCATCAAGTTTTGCTGTGTTTTACCACTTTGCAGCTTGCTTGTAACTATTTGTTAAGAAGCTGATAGCTGTTCAAAAGCAGCTTTGTAGACTGTTAGAAAATAAGACTTCAGATGGGATAGAGTGCGCTTGTAACAAGATTTGTATGCTCTCTTGTGACCACTCTGTGCGTGAGTCACAGTCATCAGTTTTCCAACAATATGCGTTACACATTTCAGTGTGTCTCTGTATCTTCAAAGCGCACAATGAAAAGCAGTTAGGGTGCTTTGCTATGCCCACTTTCACAGAACATCAAATCAAAGCCTTAATTACTGCAGTTAATCTGTTTCCTGTGAAGCTGTGGTAAAGAGCACGGATGAATAACACTTAAGGGGGGCATGTCTTGTTTAGAGCTTACAAACAACTCCTGAATGGGACTAGATAATCCCATGCAGCTCTCTCACTTTGCTTCACTGGGATCCATTGTGAAGATGCTTCTTTGCACGCTGCCTACCCACAGCAGGGGATGTTTTGCGGCAGCAGAGGCACAGAGGCAGACAGGGGTGGCTGCAAATGTAATCCTCAGTAGAGCCCAGATTGAGACTAAACTGATAAGACTGTCTTGGGGCTAATGACGGGCCACAGCAGGTACCTGACCCATCCATTTCCCTGCAATAAAGCCTAACCTACAGCCTGGTCCCCTGAGGCTTGAAAGAAAGAGTCAGCTTAAGCCAGGCCAGCCCTGCTGAGGGTCACAGCCATTGAGAAGAAACAAAGTTACAACCCGTGGAAGATGTGTGACCGCCTGCCTGTCTGGTTGTCTATCTATCTCTCTGTAAATGACACCTGTAGCATATGCAGCTCTGCCGAGTGTCGTGGCCCTGATGGCCAAGGTACAGAGGAGACATGAGGTGCTCCAGGGGTCAAGAGGGGAGGTCAGGAGGCTGTATTGATGTAGCTGCCCCCTGACCTCATGTCTCTAGAGGAGGGCGGGGTGCCATTCAGCTCCTGGCAGCATGTGTCCACAGCCTGACCTGAAACCAAAGTCCTGTAATGGCCAAAAGGTCTTCATCAGGCACCTCCTTATGGCGCATTCAGGCGCAAGGAATCTCCTTCTCAGGTTCCTCTGAGCTCCACTTCAGGACATAACACGCAGCTCTTGTTTGGCACCTTTCTCCTGTGACACAAAGTAAACACTTGGTTTTAATGGAGAAAAGGGAGGGCAGCTGGAAGATAACAAAATAGCAGGCGTTTGACTTTGATGAACCAGAGGGGAAATACCACAGTTTGATGAAGTGGCAGTGTTCCTACAGGATAGTAGGTGGTAGTTACGAGGAAGTCGGCCTTGTCTTCTCTTAAAAAACTTAACTGGGTGAATCAGACAAATAACAGAGAAATAACAGACACATTTTTTGCTATCTAAAATATACTGTTCCCTTGAAAAAAAAATATCAGAGGGCAAAAAACTCAAATTATCATTTTCTTAAAAACAGACAGATTAATTGAAAAATTGTTTCCAAGATGTTTGCATGTAGATTTTTACCAAAGCAAACATCTTTTCCATGATTCACTCAGTTAAGCAGCAACCTCTGTGGAACAGAAATGAAGCCGAAAGTGCCAAAAACTGCAGTTCTGTCATCGTCAGGTCGAAATACTTTGTCTTTCGGCCAAAAACCTACAAAACAAACGACGCAAATACAGCAACAGCTGTATTTGCAACATTGTACTTACTAAACATTAGCATGTTGTCATTGTAAGCATGTTAGCATGCTGATGTTAGCATTAAAGCGGGATTTATACTTATGCATCAGCGTATGCAGAGCTTATGCATGTGGTCTACACCATTGTGAGCATTTATAGTTGTGCAGTACTGTGTCTGTGTCACTCTGAAGTTTACTGAAGTTTAGTTGATTCAAAACACACCCAAAGCACACATGAAACACAGCTTAATAGAGACTATTTCAAACACAAGTACACAAATCGACTTCACTGTAACTCTCAAGATTCACAGACAAACACTTGTCTTTAACTGCACACATTTTCACCTCAAATAGAGCATGCTAATGTTTTTAGCACAAGCCTATGGCATTTTACATTGTATAAATTAGCCTAGCAGCTAGCGGCCTTTTCCTCTGCTCATATGAAACCAGAGACAACAGCAACATTTAACAAAGGTAATGTTACCAAACTTGGCTCCATTACAGCTCACAAGGTTCACTGACAAAACAGCTGTCTCATATTAAACATGTTTTCCAAACAAATATAAAATGCTAACGTTATGAGCACAAGCCTATGGCATTTTACATTGTATACATTTTTTTATCGTCTTCACAATTTATTGTTTCTTGTCTGTGAAATAAAAGTAAATAAAAGCTTTGTTTCCACTGAGGGTTAATGGTTTCAGCTTACAAAAATAGTTAAATTTCTGGGGAGGTGCACTGTAGGCTACGGCGTAGGCTCTACACTGACGCAGAGCCTACGTTGGTGGTATGGCGTCGATTCGATGCAGAAGTATAATCCCTGCTTAAGCTTGACGCACCACTCTGCCTCTGTGCACCAAAGCTACTTCCAGATCTACCCCATAATTGGGACAGTGTATAATTTTATGCTGATTCGGATGTAATAAATAAAAATCTGAAGATATTCTGTTATTATAAAATATTTTGAGGAAGCGCAGCCTTCACAGAGGTATGCCATACTCTGACTGCTCTGTAGTTTCAGCTCGGTATGCAGCCAGCTTTTCAATTCACAGGAAGAAAAAAAACTATTTTTCCATCAACACTGTGGCTACATGGCAATAACACGATGAAATTATAATGTCGTATTGCTCTGAAAAATAAACAGAGAAAAAACACACACTCCAAATGATGCCAGTCAGACTGGGGTCCTTTCAAAGCCTTCTGTGCTCTGACTGACTGACTGCTGTATCATGCACAGACCTGCGATGTGATTTATGACACATCATTTGCAGCGTACAATTAGGACCAGTAAATTTACTTCAAAAAATTCTGAGTGCTTGTATCTCTACGCTGTTTAGCATCACAGCAGGCCTCAGGCAGCGGATCTGCACACTGCTCCCCCACTGAGACACTGGATAGCACTCAACACACCACAACAGCACGACGACCTCCTGCCTTGCCTATCAGAGGGATCAAGTCACAACAGCTCCAGGCAAGAGTCACACTTGGAGACAGAGGGAATGTCCAAGCAAGCAAGCAAAACTCACAAATTTTTGATTCTGCAATTACGGGAAACCATCTATTCAGACACGACCATTTTTATGATTTGAGTTTATATTGGTCGCTGTTTCCTCACATTCCTTCACAAGGGACCAGTAAAGCTCTTTGTAAAAACTCCCACAGTTTATGTAAGCTAAACTCTAGTGGTCTCTCCTGACCAGCAGTGCCTCCTCCTCTGTGTTTCTCAGACTCTCAGATCACCTTATAGAGGGAGAAATAAAAGGAAAGGACAAGACAAAGAGAAAGGGATAGATGTAATCTGGTACAGATAGCAGAGCTGAGCCGTAGCTTAGAAACACAGACACACAGGCTGGGTCCAAATTGGATCGGGTGGATTTTTGACTTGCCAGTTTGGCTAACTCACAACGTTGGACTTTGTTCAAGAGAGGGAAAGAAAAAAAAAACACGTGAGGAACAATAGAAGATTAGAGGCCATTGAAATGTTTGAGCTTTCTGTCTGATGTAGTTAAACACCTGCTGGATTCAGTCCTGTGGCAGATGCTTACAGTTTCAGTGCATCTTTGTTTGGTGAGTGAAGGATCACCGGCATGTGACCCTTTCTTCTGATCACAGCAAGCTAAACAAATCATCCCTAAATGTCAGTTCTGGGTGTTCTGGCTCACAAGGACCAACAGTCCTCTGCTAATAAGTCATATAACAGATGGAAAGACGTGAAGGCTTTAAGTGAAAGCAATTTAGCGAGGCTTTAACGCTGCACAGTCAAAAAAATTTATTGTAAAAACACCCCTATCTGTCTATAGGAACAAAACCACATCATCCAGTGAGGCTGGATAAATGATACTATGCTGTCAGATATGGACACTCCACCCACTGAAGGTGACAAAATGAATTCTTGGGGAGTTTTTTTTTCTGCAGGTGGTGCTCTTTTCTTTGTCCTCTCAGCTTTGGTTATTACTGCTCATGCTAACTACACATTTCCTCTCAGATTTATTACAAAGAAACCACTGTTGCAGCTGTTACTGGAAAAGTAAAAACACATCACTTCCTGCGAACCACAGGCCTTTTCCCAGGGAAGACTGTTCAGGCATGTTCAACAGAGCAAATGTAAAAGGCTTCACGCACAGGAAATACGTTGGATCGCTATTTTACAGCTTTAAAAACATCTGAGATTATTACTTTTAAAAAATGTGGGTGATAAAAATACAATAAAGCAGAACTTCAGGAAGTCGGGAATTGCACCTGTGATATACGCTGGCATCGTTCAGTGACAGTGTTGCTTGAGAGAGGCCAATCATAGGACTCACCGTGCTGCAGAGGAATGTTACGGGGCCTGGGCCTGCCTGACCTCCACAGCTTGCTCCAATAGGGCAGATGAGCCTTCACCCCGTAATCCCACCACAACAGGGAGCGACAGGGACAGCTCAGGCAGCTCAGCCTCTGGAAAGGCCAGAAACTCCCTGCAGGGAGTGACTCCAATAAAATCTCTTTGTTCCCCAGTGAGCGCTACATCTCAGGTCCTCATCTATGCTCCGGTTTGAGGTTTCAGGAGAAACAAACTACCCTGCGGCTACTTTCTCCTCGTGGTCTGTGTTAGTGGAGTGAAGGGAAGGCTGCAGTGAGAGTGAGCAGAGAACTGACTGAGTTTGATTCATGCCGAGCTGAGTGATTGTGTTTGTCACATTGATCTTTTCATTAGTTTATTACTCTGCAATAAAAAATGATCATTTATAATTTTATATTTTAACGCTACACAACATATCTGCATTAAAGTTATCCTGTGCAAACATCCATCATGGATGTACAGTGTGTGTATTAGTGAAATATGTCTGCATATATATATATATATATATATAGTTATATTTTATCAATATTTGTATTTTTTTGTTGTGTTTTTATCTTGTTTCAATTTTATATTTTACTCAATCATATTTTTCCTTGGCTTTTGTCACTGCAAGCTGCTGTGAAGAGAATTAATGAAGTTTATATTGTCTTATCTTATCCTGATAATTCTTCTTCTTCTTATTATTATTATTGTTGTTTTGTTGAACAAATTTCAGTCTTTTAGAAACCAATGCTAATTTTCATACAATTAATCTCCTATTTTCTCAACTAATTGCTTGTTTTTCCTATGAAATGTTAGAAAATTGTGAAAAGGTGTCCATCACAAGTTGCTAGAAAGCAATGTGACATCATCAAATGAACCTAATTGCCAAAACAAATGTTGGTATTGTATGCTTTTCCACACCACAGTTTATCACATTTACATGTTATTATGTTGCTGATATGTTCAAATTTTATGTTTGTTTATGTTTTGACAATGCTGTGGTTCGGTTTAGGCACAAAAACAGCTTGGTTATGGTTAGGGAGACACCTGTGTTTTGGTTCAAAATACCAAGCTTTGGTGGCACAATCTCCACTGGAAAAGAAGCAATATCTCGTTAAAAAACAATCCCTTTTTGTGGCAATATCCTGGTGGAAACATAGCGACAGGTTGCTAGAAACAATTGGTTTTGTTGTTTGTTGGTTTCGACAGTTGTTTGCAGTGTTCTGCATCTTGGCCGGTGTGTCATCTAGGTGTCACATCATCCACCATCCCCTCCACATCCATCACTTTAGACACGTTTATATGATATGTATAAAATGTACAAATGGAACGTATCCATGGTTTGCAGAAATGTACAATGCCAACACTGTCTGATGGTGACTGGGCTGATCAGATTGCCCCTTTTTATCTATCGAACAGTCTCAAACTCCAAACCAATTTTCAGTTTATTATAATAGGAGACAAGGACAACAGTAATTCTAATAATAATCTTTATTTATAAAGCACTTTTTAAAACAGAGTCACAAAGTGCTTTACATGCCAACAATTAAAACAGACAAGACATGAAAACAACAACTTTTAAAAGAACTGATAAAAGCAATTTGGTATATATAAATCGAAGAAATAAAAGATAGTTTAAATTAACTTAAAACTCAAGTAAAATCAGGAAAGTTTGTTTTAAGGAGAGTTTTAAATGAGATCACCAAATCGGCTGACCTGATTTCCTTGGGCAGATTGTTCCAGAGCCTAAAAACTGTACCTAAACGATAAATTAATCATGGCAGTAATTTTTACTTACTGACTTATCAAGTTGTCTGTGAAGCTTAGGTTGTTAAAATAAGTAAATGTCAAGGAGTGTATCTGTAGTAAAGAGATCACATTCAGTGAAAATATTCAGCATGCACCTGAACGATAGATAATAGAAAAATAATCTATAGAAATACAGGCTTACGAACACTGTGTACAATGCACTGCATGTTCGTCTTGACTCAGAGGTCACAATATTTGCTGGATATAAAACTTCTCATGCAACAAGTGGCTGTAAAACAAGTCTCTGCTGTGTATTTTCACTCAATCGCAGACAACGACTCTGTTATTTCATCCTCCTCACGTTTTGCACGGCTATTAAAAAATAATTCCTCGCAGGTAGAGCCGTTTGTAATCACACACTGTCATCACACAATATGAGGTAGCGTGTGATTACAGAGAAACGTGACTCCTCTGTCTGAGGCGTAATTCTAAAGAGATGGTTTGTTTGTTTTTGTTGCTATGGAGATAAAAGAAAAGAGCATTTATAGCCGAATGGAGGTACGGCCTTATCAGCCGCATAGTTTGAGACGACATGCCGCAACCTTTTAATTAGCACTTCCGCCTTTTGGAAGCACTTTGAGAACCTTGAGAGGAATTCGATTCGACAGCATGAGTTATGTTAATATTTGTTCTGCTGCTAAGTGCTGCGTGCTATCCTGTAATGATCCTGTGGATGCCAAACCTCTAAATCAGCTGTGAAAGAAACCCTGTAAGAATATCCTCATCTGTATCATTTCCATGGAAAGTTTTTAGATTATTTTAGAATGACTGCTCTGAATGTCCTATTATGACAGAGAGGACTGAACGCAGGGAAAATAGCCTCGCACAATGCCAAACCCCTATTCGTTAATGATTCTTCAGATGAATCTGTTTACATCTATCGGATACCTCAGCATGTGAGAGGGGAGAGGCCACCGAGAGAACAATGGAGAGAGTAAATATTTGATCCATCTTTCTTCTCTGCTGTCTAGCTGTCATTACAAATACAGGGTGAGATGCAAAAGATTGCATGGCCCAGGAGTATAATGACTCATAAACAGCTTGTGTGAGAAATGAAATATGATTTTAATTGAAGTGTAAATGTTTATGACAGCATAAGAAGCATCAAAGGCGTGACTGAAACTTTGTGTACAGCTGCGGCTGCTATCAGAGACTGCTAATAGTGTTTATCCGAGTTGACGACCAAATTTTAATTGTAGCATTTTTTCAAGCAAACAAACACATCTTTTTGAACGGTTGTCTGTCAGTAAAGAGGGTCTCAACATCCACTTCAAATTACTCAGGCCAGTTTCCTCTCAAGGGAACAGGCACAGAGGAACACAGGAACATGAAGCGCCAATCAGTAGCAACAGTTTCAGGCCCTGATTCAATGGCTGCAAATCACAGGTCAAAAACAAAAAGGCCTCTATGTGCGTAAATCTAAGTGTTCCAGTCTTGCAATTTTCATTTTCAATAATCACCTTAATTTAAGCTCAATGCTCATGTGTAATCATTTTCTGGATTTGCTTGTGGAACTTTTTTCAAAATTGTTCAGAGTCCCCCTCCACTCAAAAACTGAGCATAGCATTAGTTCAGGCGGGACACGATGTCAAGCGCATCCCAGCTACATCAGCTGATCTCAAACTGCCCAATCAACTGATGGAGCAGCTGATAGATCACATGATTCCTTTCTATGCAACCACTTTTTCAAATCTCATTCAGGGCACCCTATTGTTGTTGCTTCCTCTGCAAGCAGGTTTGTAACCCGCCTCCACCCCAGCCCCTCCTTTTCGTATTGTTTTAGTTTTTATTGTGTGAGGCACTTTGTGTTGCATTATTTTGAAAAGTGGTATATAAATAAAGTTTAGTTGATTGATTGATTGATTTACTGCTGCTCTCCCTGCCTTAGGCTTTCCGTGTAGGCACATGGAAGGGCAGGGAGGTGTGCTGTCTCTGTTTCAGGCTTTCTGCGTTTGCACATGGAAGGGTAGAGAGGTGTGCTCTCTCCACCTTAGGCTTTCCACGTAAGCCTGAGGAAAGGCAGAGAGACCCAGAACAGAGCCATACCTCCAAATATAATACTGCAAATGAAATAAAGTTTTCTTTGACTTAAGTGTTCCTGACTGAAATGTGTTTTTCACATGCAGAGAGGTGTCGGCTAATTCTGTCCAAACATTCTGGGTCTGTCAAAAGCTTAAGATCTATTGGGACAACACATATGTGTATCGCTCAGGGATGTTTTTGGTACTGACTTGCCCAGGGACACCATGGCAGCACAACTCGGAGTAATACCAGATGGTAATAAAGGATGGACACATATTTACTTTCTCAAAATTCTATTAAGTGCAGCTGTCAAATGTATCAGACACTGTTGTATGTTTCGTGAGATGACAAATAATGCCTAATTTGATTTGATTTGATATCACTATTTGCTGGCTGGATCCAAACCCCCCTACTCATGCAATCTGGTTACAAAAACTATGGGAATTGAAGTGTATGGGAAAATGACACTTGCAGAGAGTCACATTCAATAAACGATGGAGACCTGTTAAGAGTAAAATTATGCCTGATCCTATGTAATTATTGACCCTTACACCCTGTTTCATCTGTAACTTTATTTTCCCTTTAGATTTATTATTATTTTTTTATTATTATTATTATTATTATTATTATTATCTACATGCACTTCATGTTTGAAAAAAGGAAAAGAAATAATAGAGGCAAATAATAATAATAGTGGATGCGGGGAGTTGGACGATGTGGGAGGGGGAGGGTGTTTTAATGTGTGGTCCTAAATTTTGAAAATAAAAAATTATTTTAAAAAATGTGTTTTCATTTTATGCTAGTAGATATATTACATTAGAAGGCTGGTTTAACATTTGTCAGCTGAAAGGGGAAAGTTTGTCACTGCACACCTTACGGAGGCTTTCACATCAGGGACCCAGGCCTGGATCCGTCTACACTTGACCCCAAACTCCACTTTGATTGATTAGTGTGAACATTGTGTACTGTCCACCAACTGCACCAAAACATGAGAGTGGGCCACTATTTAACAGGAGCAGCAGAAGGTAGGTACAGTTGCGAAGGCATTTTTCGACCAACATGGAGGAGAACATTTTCAAAGAACACCTTCTGACACCAAACATTCCAGGGGAATCTGCAGGTAGGTTTCCTCCCTGTAAAGAAAATAAATAAATAATTAAATAAGTAAAATAACATCTTGGGTTTCTCAGAGTTGATAACTGAGTCTATACTCTGACTTTTTGTTGACACATTTTTATGACATAATACAGTGACTTTTTTAAATCACTGTTTATGACACACCATGCTTTGACTATTTTCTGACATATTATGACGTGATACACTACGACCTTTTTTTATCATATTTTAAGACATACTATATGATGACTATTTTATAACATTTTTGACGTCATACTATACTATGACTATTTTATGACATTTTTGACGTCATACTATACTATGATGTTTTTATGATATTGTTGACGTCATACTATACTATGACTATTTTATGACGTTTTTGACGTCATACTGTACTATGATGTTTTTATGATATTGTTGACGTCATACTATACTATGACTATTTTATGACGTTTTTGACGTCATACTATACTATGATGTTTTTATGATATTTTTGACGTCATACTATACTATGACTATTTTATGACGTTTTTGACGTCATACTATACTATGATGTTTTTATGATATTTTTGACGTCATACTATACTATGATGTTTTTATGATATTTTTGACGTCATACTATACTATGATGTTTTTATGATATTTTTGACGTCATACTATACTATGACTATTTTATGATATTTTTGACGTCATACTATACTATGACTATTTTATGATATTTTTGACGTCATACTATACTGTGACTATTTTATGACGTTTTTGACGTCATACTATACTATGACTATTTTATGATATTTTTGACGTCATACTATACTATGACTATTTTATGACGTTTTTGACGTCATACTATACTATGATGTTTTTATGATATTTTTGACGTCATACTGTACTATGATGTTTTTATGATATTTTTGACGTCATACTATACTATGACTATTTTATCACGTTTTTGACGTCATACTATACTATGACTATTTTATGACGTTTTTGACGTCATGCTATACTATGACTATTTTATGATATTTTTGACGTCATACTATACTATGATGTTTTTTTGATATTTTTGACGTCATACGATACTATGACTATTTTATCACGTTTTTGACGTCATACTATACTATGACTATTTTATGATATTTTTGACGTCATACTATACTATGACTATTTTATGATATTTTTGATGTCATACTATACTATGATGTTTTTATGATATTTTTGACGTCATACTATACTATGACTATTTTATGATATTTTTGACGTCATACTATACTATGATGTTTTTTTGATATTTTTGACGTCATACTATACTATGACTATTTTATGATTTTTTTGACGTCATACTATACTATGACTATTTTATGAGGTTTTTGACGTCATACTATACTATGATGTTTTTATGATATTTTTGACGTCATACTATACTATGATGTTTTTTTGATATTTTTGACGTCATGCTATACTATAATGTTTTTTTGATATTTTTGACGTCATACTATACTATGATGTTTTTATGACATTTTTGACGTCATACGATACTATGATGTTTTTTTGATATTTTTGACGTCATACTATACTATGACTATTTTATGATATTTTTGACGTCATAACATACTATGATGTTTTTTTGATATTTTTGACGTCATACTATACTATGACTATTTTATGATTTTTTTGACGTCATACTATACTATGATGTTTTTATGATATTTTTGACGTCATACTATACTATGATGTTTTTTTGATATTTTTGACGTCATGCTATACTATAATGTTTTTTTGATATTTTTGACGTCATACTATACTATGATGTTTTTATGATATTTTTGACGTCATACTATACTATGATGTTTTTTTGATATTTTTGACGTCATGCTATACTATAATGTTTTTTTGATATTTTTGACGTCATACTATACTATGATGTTTTTATGACATTTTTGACGTCATACTATACTATGATGTTTTTATGATATTGTTGACGTCATACTATACTATGACTATTTTATGACATTTTTGACATCATACTATACTATGACTATTTTATGATATTTCTGACGTCATACTATACTATGACTATTTTATGACGTTTTTGACGTCATACTATACTATGACTATTTTATGATATTTTTGACGTCATACTATACTATGACTATTTTATGATATTTTTGACGTCATACTATACTATGACTATTTTATGACGTTTTTGACGTCATACTATACTATGACTATTTTATGATATTTTTGACGTCATACTATACTATGACTATTTTATGATATTTTTGACGTCATACTATATTATGATGTTTTTATGATATTTTAGACGTCATACTATACTATGATGTTTTTTTGATATTTTTGACGTCATGCTATACTATAATGTTTTTTTGATATTTTTGACGTCATACTATACTATGATGTTTTTATGACATTTTTGACGTCATACTATACTATGATGTTTTTATGATATTGTTGACGTCATACTATACTATGACTATTTTATGACATTTTTGACATCATACTATACTATGACTATTTTATGAGGTTTTTGACGTCATACTATACTATGATGTTTTTATGATATTTTTGACGTCATACTATACTATGATGTTTTTTTGATATTTTTGACGTCATGCTATACTATAATGTTTTTTTGATATTTTTGACGTCATACTATACTATGATGTTTTTATGACATTTTTGACGTCATACTATACTATGATGTTTTTATGATATTGTTGACGTCATACTATACTATGACTATTTTATGACATTTTTGACATCATACTATACTATGACTATTTTATGATATTTCTGACGTCATACTATACTATGACTATTTTATGACGTTTTTGACGTCATACTATACTATGACTATTTTATGATATTTTTGACGTCATACTATACTATGACTATTTTATGATATTTTTGACGTCATACTATACTATGACTATTTTATGACGTTTTTGACGTCATACTATACTATGACTATTTTATGATATTTTTGACGTCATACTATACTATGACTATTTTATGATATTTTTGACGTCATACTATACTATGATGTTTTTATGATATTTTTGACGTCATACTATACTATGATATTTTTATGATATTTTTGACGTCATACTATACTATGATATTTTTATGATATTTTTGACGTCATACTATACTATGATATTTTTATGATATTTTTGACGTCATACTATACTATGATATTTTTATGATATTTTAGACGTCATACTGTACTATGACTATTTTATGATATTTTTGACGTCATACTATACTATGACTATTTTATGACGTTTTTGACGTCATACTATACTAGGATGTTTTTATGATATTTTAGACGTCATACTATACTATGATATTTTTATGATATTTTTGACGTCATACTATACTATGATATTTTTATGATATTTTTGACGTCATACTATACTATGACTATTTTATGATATTTTTGACGTCATACTATACTATGATGTTTTTATGATATTTTAGACGTCATACTATACTATGATATTTTTATGATATTTTTGACGTCATACTATACTATGATATTTTTATGATATTTTTGACGTCATACTATACTATGATATTTTTATGATATTTTAGACGTCATACTGTACTATGACTATTTTATGATATTTTTGACGTCATACTATACTATGACTATTTTATGACGTTTTTGACGTCATACTATACTATGACTATTTTATGATATTTTTGACGTCATACTATACTATGATGTTTTTATGATATTTTTGACGTCATACTATACTATGATGTTTTTATGATATTTTTGACGTCATGCTATACGATGACTATTTTATGACGTTTTTGACGTCATGCTATACTATGACTATTCTATGACGTTTTTGACGTCATACTATACTATGATGTTTTTATGATATTTTAGACGTCATACTATACTATGACTATTTTATGATATTTTTGACGTCATACTATACTATGATGTTTTTATGATATTTGTGATGTCATACTATACTATGACTATTTTATGATATTTTTGACGTCATACTATACTATGATGTTTTTATGATATTTTAGACGTCATACTATACTATGACTATTTTATGATATTTTTGACGTCATACTATACTATGATGTTTTTATGACGTTTTTGACGTCATACTATGCTATGACTATTCTATGACGTTTTTGACGTCATACTATACTATGATGTTTTTATGATATTTTAGACGTCATACTATACTATGACTATTTTATGATATTTTTGACGTCATACTATACTATGATGTTTTTATGATATTTTTGACGTCATACTATACTATGACTATTTTATGATATTTTTGACGTCATACTATACTATGATGTTTTTTTGATATTTTTGACGTCATACTATACTATGACTATTTTATGATTTTTTTGACGTCATACTATACTATGACTATTTTATGAGGTTTTTGATGTCATACTATACTATGATGTTTTTATGATATTTTTGACGTCATACTATACTATGATGTTTTTTTGATATTTTTGACGTCATGCTATACTATAATGTTTTTTTGATATTTTTGACGTCATACTATACTATGATGTTTTTATGACATTTTTGACGTCATACTATACTATGATGTTTTTATGATATTGTTGACGTCATACTATACTATGACTATTTTATGACATTTTTGACATCATACTATACTATGACTATTTTATGATATTTCTGACGTCATACTATACTATGACTATTTTATGATATTTTTGACGTCATACTATACTATGACTATTTTATGACGTTTTTGACGTCATACTATACTATGACTATTTTATGATATTTTTGACGTCATACTATACTATGACTATTTTATGATATTTTTGACGTCATACTATACTATGATGTTTTTATGATATTTTAGACGTCATACTATACTATGATATTTTTATGATATTTTTGACGTCATACTATACTATGATGTTTTTATGATATTTTTGACGTCATACTATACTATGATATTTTTATGATATTTTTGACGTCATACTATACTATGATATTTTTATGATATTTTAGACGTCATACTGTACTATGACTATTTTATGATATTTTTGACGTCATACTATACTATGACTATTTTATGACGTTTTTGACGTCATACTATACTATGACTATTTTATGATATTTTTGACGTCATACTATACTATGATGTTTTTATGATATTTTTGACGTCATACTATACTATGATGTTGTTTTGATATTTTTGACGTCATACGATACTATGATGTTTTTTTGATATTTTTGACGTCATACTATACTATGACTATTTTATCACGTTTTTGACGTCATACTATACTATGACTATTTTATGACGTTTTTGACGTCATACTATACTATGACTATTTTATGATATTTTTGACGTCATACTATACTATGATGTTTTTATGATATTTTTGACGTCATACTATACTATGACTATTTTATGATGTTTTTGACGTCATACTATACTATGATGTTTTTTTGATATTTTTGACGTCATACTATACTATGACTATTTTATGATTTTTTTGACGTCATACTATACTATGACTATTTTATGAGGTTTTTGACGTCATACTATACTATGATGTTTTTATGATATTTTTGACGTCATACTATACTATGATGTTTTTTTGATATTTTTGACGTCATGCTATACTATAATGTTTTTTTGATATTTTTGACGTCATACTATACTATGATGTTTTTATGACATTTTTGACGTCATACTATACTATGATGTTTTTATGATATTGTTGACGTCATACTATACTATGACTATTTTATGACATTTTTGACATCATACTATACTATGACTATTTTATGATATTTCTGATGTCATACTATACTATGACTATTTTATGATATTTTTGACGTCATACTATACTATGACTATTTTATGACGTTTTTGACGTCATACTATACTATGACTATTTTATGATATTTTTGACGTCATACTATACTATGATGTTTTTATGATATTTTAGACGTCATACTATACTATGATATTTTTATGATATTTTTGACGTCATACTATACTATGATATTTTTATGATATTTTTGACGTCATACTATACTATGATATTTTTATGATATTTTAGACGTCATACTGTACTATGACTATTTTATGATATTTTTGACGTCATACTATACTATGACTATTTTATGACGTTTTTGACGTCATACTATACTATGACTATTTTATGATATTTTTGACGTCATACTATACTATGATGTTTTTATGATATTTTTGACGTCATACTATACTATGATGTTTTTATGATATTTTTGACGTCATGCTATACTATGACTATTTTATGACGTTTTTGACGTCATACTATACTATGATGTTTTTATGACGTTTTTGACGTCATACTATACTATGACTATTCTATGACGTTTTTGACGTCATACTATACTATGACTATTTTATGATATTTTTGACGTCATACTATACTATGATGTTTTTATGATATTTTTGACGTCATACTATACTATGATGTTTTTATGATATTTTAGACGTCATACTATACTATGACTATTTTATGACGTTTTTGACGTCATACTATACTATGATGTTTTTTTGATATATTTGACGTCATACTATACTATGACTATTTTATGATATTTTTGACGTCATACTATACTATGACTATTTTATGATATTTTTGACGTCATACTATACTATGATGTTTTTATGATATTTTTGACATCATACTATACTATGACTATTTTATGATATTTTTGACGTCATACTATACTATGATGTTTTTATGATATTTTTGACGTCATACTATACTATGATGTTTTTATGATATTTTTGACATCATACTATACTATGACTATTTTATGACGTTTTTGACGTCATACTATACTATGACTATTTTATGATATTTTTGACGTCATACTATACTATGATGTTTTTATGATATTTTTGACATCATACTATACTATGACTATTTTATGACGTTTTTGACGTCATACTATACTATGACTATTTTATGACATTTTAGACGTCATACTATACTATGATGTTTTTTGGATATTTTTGACGTCATACTATACTATGATGTTTTTATGATATTTTTGACGTCATACTATACTATGACTATTTTATGAGGTTTTTGAGGTCATACTATACTATGATGTTTTTTTGATATTTTTGACATCATACTATACTATGATGTTTTTATGACATTTTTGAGGTCATACTATACTATGATGTTTTTATGACATTTTTGACGTCATACTATACTATAATGTTTTTTGATATTTTTGACGTTATACTATACTGTGACTATTTTATGACGTTTTTGACGTCATACTATACTATGATATTTTCATGACGTTTTTGACGTCATACTATACTATGATATTTTCATGATATTTTTGACGTCACACTATACTATGACTATTTTATGACGTTTTTGACGTCATACTATACTATGATATTTTCATGATATTTTTGACGTCATACTATACTATGACTATTTTATGATATTTTTGACGTCATACTATACTATGATGTTTTTATCACATTTTTGACGTCATACTATACTATGATATTTTCATGATATTTTTAACGTCACACTATACTATGACTATTTTATGACGTTTTTGACGTCATACTATACTATGACTATTTTATGATATTTTTGACGTCATACTATACTATGATGTTTTTATGATATTTTTGACGTCATACTATACTATGATGTTTTTATGATATTTTTGACGTCATACTATACTATGACTATTTTATGATATTTTTGACGTCATACTATACTATGATGTTTTTATGATATTTTTGACGTCATACTATACTATGATGTTTTTATGATATTTTTGACGTCATGCTATACTATGACTATTTTATGATATTTTTGATGTCATACTATACTATGATGTTTTTATGACGTTTTTGACGTCATACTATACTATGACTATTCTATGACGTTTTTGACGTCATACTATACTATGACTATTCTATGACGTTTTTGACGTCATACTATACTATGACTATTCTATGACGTTTTTGACGTCATACTATACTATGACTATTTTATATTTTTGACGTCATACTATACTATGACTATTTTATGATATTTTTGACGTCATACTATACTATGATGTTTTTATGATATTTTAGACGTCATACTATACTATGACTATTTTATGACGTTTTTGACGTCATACTATACTATGATGTTTTTTTGATATATTTGACGTCATACTATACTATGACTATTTTATGACATTTTTTACGACATACTATACTATGATGTTTTTATGATATTTTTGACGTCATACTATCCTATGACTATTTTATGATATTTTTGACGTCATACTATAATATGATGTTTTTATGATATTTTTGACGTCATACTATACTATGACTATTTTATGATATTTTTGACGTCATACTATACTATGATGTTTTTATGATATTTTTGACATCATCCTATACTATGATGTTTTTATGACATTTTTGACGTCATACGATACTATGATGTTTTTATGATATTTTTGACGTCATACTATACTATGACTATTTTATGACATTTTAGACGTCATACTATACTATGATGTTTTTTTGATATTTTTGACGTCATACTATACTATGACTATTTTATGAGGTTTTGGAGGTCATACTATAATATGATGTTTTTTTGATATTTTTGACGTCATATTATACTATGATGTTTTTATGACATTTTTGACGTCATACTATACTATAACGTTTTTTGATATTTTTGACGTCATACTATACTATGACTATTTTATGATGTTTTTGACGTCATACTATACTATGATATTTTCATGATATTTTTGACGTCATACTATACTATGACTATTTTATGACGTTTTTGACGTCATACTATACTATGATATTTTCATGATATTTTTGACGTCATACTATACTATGACTATTTTATGACGTTTTTGACGTCATACTATACTATGATATTTTCATGATATTTTTGACGTCATACTATACTATGACTATTTTATGATATTTTTGACGTCATACTATACTATGATGTTTTTATCACATTTTTGACGTCATACTATACTATGATATTTTCATGATATTTTTAACGTCACACTATACTATGACTATTTTATGACGTTTTTGACGTCATACTATACTATGATGTTTTTATGATATTTTTGACGTCATACTATACTATGATGTTTTTATGATATTTTTGACGTCATACTATACTATGACTATTTTATGATATTTTTGACGTCATACTATACTATGATGTTTTTATGATATTTTTGACGTCATACTATACTATGACTATTTTATGACATTTTAGACGTCATACTATACTATGATGTTTTTATGATATTTTTGACGTCATACTATACTATGATGTTTTTATGATATTTTTGACGTCATGCTATACTATGACTATTTTATGACGTTTTTGACGTCATGCTATACTATGACTATTTTATGACGTTTTTGACATCATACTATACTATGATGTTTTTATGATATTTTTGATGTCATACTATACTATGACTATTCTATGACGTTTTTGACGTCATACTATACTATGACTATTTTATATTTTTGACGTTATACTATACTATGACTATTTTATGACGTTTTTGACGTCATACTATACTATGACTATTTTATGACATTTTTGACGTCATACTATACTATGACTATTTTATGACATTTTTTACGACATACTATACTATGACTATTTTATGACGTTTTTGACGTCATACTATACTATGACTATTTTATGACATTTTTTACGACATACTATACTATGACTATTTTATGATATTTTTGACGTCATACTATAATATGATGTTTTTATGATATTTTTGACGTCATACTATACTATGACTATTTTATGATATTTTTGACGTCATACTATACTATGATGTTTTTATGATATTTTTGACGTCATACTATACTATGATGTTTTTATGACATTTTTGACGTCATACTATACTATGATGTTTTTATGATATATTTGACGTCATACTATACTATGACTATTTTATGACATTTTTGACGTCATACTATACTATGATGTTTTTATGATATTTTTGACGTCATACTATACTATGACTATTTTATGAGGTTTTTGAGGTCATACTATAATATGATGTTTTTTTGATATTTTTGACGTCATATTATACTATAATGTTTTTTGATATTTTTGACGTCATACTATACTATAATGTTTTTTGATATTTTTGACGTCATACTATACTATGACTATTTTATGATGTTTTTGACGTCATACTATACTATGATATTTTCATGATATTTTTGACGTCATACTATACTATGACTATTTTATGACGTTTTTTACGTCATACTATACTATGATATTTTCATGATATTTTTGACGTCACACTATACTATGACTATTTTATGACGTTTTTGACGTCATACTATACTATGATATTTTCATGATATTTTTGACGTCATACTATACTATGACTATTTTATGATATTTTTGACGTCATACTATACTATGATATTTTCATGATATTTTTGACGTCATACTATACTATGACTATTTTATGATATTTTTGACGTCATACTATACTATGATGTTTTTATCACATTTTTGACGTCATACTATACTATGATATTTTCATGATATTTTTAACGTCACACTATACTATGACTATTTTATGACGTTTTTGACGTCATACTATACTATGATGTTTTTATGATATTTTTGACGTCATACTATACTATGATGTTTTTATGATATTTTTGACGTCATACTATACTATGACTATTTTATGATATTTTTGACGTCATACTATACTATGACTATTTTATGACATTTTTGACGTCATACTATACTATGATGTTTTTATGATATTTTTGACGTCATACTATACTATGACTATTTTATGACATTTTAGACGTCATACTATACTATGATGTTTTTATGATATTTTTGACGTCATACTATACTATGATGTTTTTATGATATTTTTGACGTCATGCTATACTATGACTATTTTATGACGTTTTTGACGTCATGCTATACTATGACTATTTTATGACGTTTTTGACGTCATACTATACTATGATGTTTTTATGATATTTTTGATGTCATACTATACTATGACTATTTTATGACGTTTTTGACGTCATACTATACTATGACTATTCTATGACGTTTTTGACGTCATACTATACTATGACTATTTTATATTTTTGACGTCATACTATACTATGACTATTTTATGACATTTTTTACGACATACTATACTATGATGTTTTTATGATATTTTTGACGTCATACTATACTATGATGTTTTTATGATATTTTTGACGTCATACTATACTAGGACTATTTTATGATATTTTTGACGTCATACTATACTATGATATTTTTATGATATTTTAGACGTCATACTATACTATGACTATTTTATGATATTTTAGACGTCATACTATACTAGGACTATTTTATGACATTTTTGACGTCATACTATACTATGACTATTTTATGATATTTTAGCCGTCATACTATACTATGACTATTTTATGATATTTTTGACGTCATACTATACTATGACTATTTTATGACGTTTTTGACGTCATACTATACTATGACTATTTTATGATATTTTTGACGTCATACTATACTATGATTATTTTATGATATTTTTGACGTCATACTATACTATGACTATTTTATGACGTTTTTGACGTCATACTATACTATGACTATTTTATGATATTTTTGACGTCATACTATACTATGATTATTTTATGATATTTTTGACGTCATACTATACTATGACTATTTTATGACGTTTTTGACGTCATACTATACTATGATTATTTTATGATATTTTTGACGTCATACTATACTCTGACTATTTTATGACATTTTTGACGTCATAGTATACTATGACTATTTTATGATATTTTTGACGTCATACTATACTATGATGTTTTTATGATATATTTGACGTCATACTATACTATGACTATTTTATGATATTTTTGACGTCATACTATACTATGATGTTTTTATGATATTTTTGACGTCATACTATACTATGATTATTTTATGATATTTTTGACGTCATACTATACTATGATTATTTTATGATATTTTTTACGTCATACTATACTATGACTATTTTATGACGTTTTTGACGTCATACTATACTATGACTATTTTATGACATTTTTGACGTCATACTATACTATGACTATTTTATAATATTTTTGACGTCATACTATACTATGATGTTTTTTTGATATTTTTGACGTCATACTATACTATGACTATTTTATGACATTTTTGACGTCATACTATACTATGACTATTTTTTAATATTTTTGACGTCATACTATACTATGATGTTTTTATGATATTTTTGACGTCATACTATACTATGATATTTTTATGATACTTTTGACGTCATACTATACTATGATGTTTTCATGATATTTTTGATGTCATGCTATACTATGATGTTTTTATGATATTTTTGACGTCATGCTATACTATGATGTTTTTTTGATATTTTTGACGTCATACTATACTATGATGTTTTTATGCTATTTTTGACGTCATACTATACTATGATGTTTTTATGACGTTTTTGACGTCATACTATACTATGACTATTTTATGATATTTTTGACGTCATACTATACTATGACTATTTTATGACGTTTTTGACGTCATACTATACTATGATATTTTCATGATATTTTTGACGTCACACTATACTATGACTATATTATGACGTTTTTGACGTCATACTATACTATGACTATTTTATGACGTTTTTGACGTCATACTATACTATGACTATTTTATGATATTTTTGACGTCATACTATACTATGACTATTTTATGATATTTTTGACGTCATACTATACTATGATGTTTTTATGACATTTTTGACGTCATACTATACTATGATGTTTTTATGATATTTTTGACGTCATACTATACTATGACTATTTTATGACATTTGTGACGTCATACTATACTATGATGTTTTTATGATATTTTTGACGTCATACTATACTATGACTATTTTATGATATTTTTGACGTCATACTATACTATGACTATTTTATGACATTTTTGACGTCATACTATACTATGATGTTTTTATCACATTTTTGACGTCATACTATACTATGATGTTTTTATGATATTTTTGACGTCATACTATGATGTACTATCATAAAAATATCATAGTATAGTATGACGTCAAAAACGTGATAAAATATTCATAGTATAGTATAACGTCAAAAATATCATAAAAACATCATAGTATAGTATGACGTCAAAAACGTCATAAAATAGTCATAGTATAGTATGACGTCAAAAATATCAAAAACATCATAGTATACTATGACGTCAAAAATGTGATAAAAACATCATAGTATAGTATGACGTCAAAAATATCATAAAATAGTCATAGTATAGCATGACGTCAAAAATGTCATAAAATAGTCATAGTATAGTATGACGTCAAAAATGTCATAAAATAGTCATAGTATAGTATGACGTCAAAAATATCATAAAATAGTCATAGTATAGTATGACGTCAAATATATCAAAAAAACATCATAGTATAGTATGACGTCAAAAATATCATAAAAACATCATAGTATAGTATGACGTCAAAAATATCATAAAAACATCATAGTATAGTATGACGTCAAAAATGTGATAAAAACATCATAGTATAGTATGACGTCAAAAATGCCATAAAAAAGTCATAGTATAGTATGACGTCAAAAATATCATAAAAACATCATAGTATAGTATGACGTCAAAAACGCCATAAAATAGTCATAGTATAGCACGACGTCAAAAATATCATAAAAACATCATAGTATAGTATGACGTCAAAAACGTCATAAAATAGTCATAGTATAGTATGACGTCAAAAATGGCATAGTCATAGTATAGTATGACGTCAAAATATCATAAAAACATCATAGTATAGTATGACGTCAAAAACCTCATAAAATAGTCATAGTATAGTATGACGTCAAAAACGTCATAAAAACATCATAGTATAGTATGACGTCAAAAACGTCATAAAATAGTCATAGTATAGTATGACGTCAAAAATGGCATAAAATAGTCATAGTATAGTATGACGTCAAAAACGTCATAAAATAGTCATAGTATAGTATGACGTCAAAAATATCGTAAAAACATCATAGTATAGTATGACGTCAAAAACATCATAAAAACATCATAGTATAGTATGACGTCAAAAACGTCATAAAATAGTCATAGTATAGTATGACGTCAAAAATGGCATAAAATAGTCATAGTATAGTATGACGTCAAAAACGTCATAAAATAGTCATAGTATAGTATGACGTCAAAAATATCGTAAAAACATCATAGTATAGTATGACGTCAAAAACGTCATAAAATAGTCACAGTATAGTATGACGTCAAAAATATCATAAAAACATCATAGTATAGTATGACGTCAAAAACGTCATAAAATAGTCACAGTATAGTATGACGTCAAAAATATCATAAAAACATCATAGTATAGTATGACGTCAAAAACGTCATAAAATAGTCACAGTATAGTATGACGTCAAAAATATCATAAAAACATTATAGTATAGTATGACGTCAAAAACGTCATAAAATAGTCAAAGTATAGTATGACGTCAAAAATGGCATAAAATAGTCATATTATAGTGTGACGTCAAAAATGGCATAAAAATATCATAGTATAGTATGACGTCAAAAATATCATAAAAACATCATAGTATAGTATGACGTCAAAAATGCCATAAAATAGTCATAGTATAGTATGACGTCAAAAATATCATAAAAACATCATAGTATAGTATGACGTCAAAAACGCCATAAAATAGTCATAGTATAGTATGACGTCAAAAATGGCATAGTCATAGTATAATATGACGTCAAAAATATCATAAAAACATCATAGTATAGTATGACGTCAAAAATGGCATAAAATAGTCATAGTATAGCATGACGTCAAAAATGGCATAGTCATAGTATAGTATGACGTCAAAAATATCATAAAAACATCATAGTATAGTATGACGTCAAAAACGTCATAAAATAGTCACAGTATAGTATGACGTCAAAAATATCATAAAAACATCATAGTATAGTACGACGTCAAAAACGTCATAAAATAGTCACAGTATGGTATGACGTCAAAAATGGCATAAAATAGTCATAGTATAGTATGACGTCAAAAATATCATAAAATAGTCATAGTATAGCATGACGTCAAAAATGGCATAAAATAGTCATAGTATAGTATGACGTCAAAAACGTCATAAAATAGTCATAGTATAGTATGACGTCAAAAACCTCATAAAATAGTCATAGTATAGTATGACGTCAAAAACATCATAAAAACATCATAGTATAGTATGATGTCAAAAACGTCACAAAAACATCATAGTATAGTATGACGTCAAAAATGGCATAAAATAGTCATAGTATAGTATGACGTCAAAAATATCATAAAAACATCATAGTATAGTATGACATCAAAAACGTCATAAAATAGTCATAGTATAGTATGATGTCAAAAATATCATAAAAACATCATAGTATAGTATGACGTCAAAAACGCCATAAAATAGTCATAGTATAGTATGACTTCAAAAATATCATAAAAACATCATAGTATAGTATGACGTCAAAAATGGCATAAAATAGTCATAGTATAGCATGACGTCAAAAATGGCATAGTCATAGTATAGCATGACGTCAAAAATATCATAAAAACATCATAGTATAGTATGACGTCAAAAACGTCATAAAATAGTCATAGTATAGTATGACGTCAAAAATATCATAAAAACATCATAGTATAGTATGACGTCAAAAACGGCATAAAATAGTCATAGTATAGTATGACGTCAAAAACATCATAAAAACATCATAGTATAGTATGACGTCAAAAATATCATAAAATAGTCATAGTATAGTATGACGTCAAAAATGGCATAAAATAGTCATAGTATAGTATGACGTCAAAAACGTCATAAAATAGTCAAAGTATAGTATGACGTCAAAAACATCATAAAAACATCATAGTATAGTATGACGTCAAAAACGTCATAAAATAGTCATAGTATAGTATGATGTCAAAAACGTCATAAAATAGTCATAGTATAGTATGACGTCAAAAACGGCATAAAATAGTCATAGTATAGTATGACGTCAAAAACATCATAAAAACATCATAGTATAGTATGACGTCAAAAATATCATAAAATAGTCATAGTATAGTATGACGTCAAAAACGTCATAAAATAGTCAAAGTATAGTATGACGTCAAAAACATCATAAAAACATCATAGTATAGTATGACGTCAAAAACGTCATAAAATAGTCATAGTATAGTATGACGTCAAAAACGTCATAAAATAGTCATAGTATAGTATGACGTCAAAAATATCGTAAAAACATCATAGTATAGTATGACGTCAAAAACGTGATAAAATAGTCAAAGTATAGTATGACGTCAAAAACATCATAAAAACATCATAGTATAGTATGACGTCAAAAACGTCATAAAATAGTCATAGTATAGTATGACGTCAAAAATATCAAAAAAACATCATAGTATAGTATGACGTCAAAAATGGCATAAAATAGTCATGGTATAGTATGACGTCTAAAATATCATAAAAACATCATAGTATAGTATGACGTCAAAAACGTCATAAAATAGTCAAAGTATAGTATGACGTCAAAAATGGCATAAAATAGTCATAGTATAGTATGACATAAAAAATATCATAAAATAGTCATAGTATAGTATGACGTCAAAAACGTCATAAAATAGTCACAGTATAGTATGACGTCAAAAATATCATAAAAACATCATAGTATAGTACGACGTCAAAAACGTCATAAAATAGTCACAGTATGGTATGACGTCAAAAATGGCATAAAATAGTCATAGTATAGTATGACGTCAAAAATATCATAAAATAGTCATAGTATAGCATGACGTCAAAAATGGCATAAAATAGTCATAGTATAGTATGACGTCAAAAACGTCATAAAATAGTCATAGTATAGTATGACGTCAAAAACCTCATAAAATAGTCATAGTATAGTATGACGTCAAAAACATCATAAAAACATCATAGTATAGTATGATGTCAAAAACGTCATAAAAACATCATAGTATAGTATGACGTCAAAAATATCATAAAAACATCATAGTATAGTATGACATCAAAAACGTCATAAAATAGTCATAGTATAGTATGATGTCAAAAATATCATAAAAACATCATAGTATAGTATGACGTCAAAAACGCCATAAAATAGTCATAGTATAGTATGACTTCAAAAATATCATAAAAACATCATAGTATAGTATGACGTCAAAAATGGCATAAAATAGTCATAGTATAGCATGACGTCAAAAATGGCATAGTCATAGTATAGCATGACGTCAAAAATATCATAAAAACATCATAGTATAGTATGACGTCAAAAACGTCATAAAATAGTCATAGTATAGTATGACGTCAAAAATATCATAAAAACATCATAGTATAGTATGACGTCAAAAACGTCATAAAATAGTCATAGTATAGTATGACGTCAAAAACATCATAAAAACATCATAGTATAGCATGATGTCAAAAATATCATAAAATAGTCATAGTATAGTATGACGTCAAAAATGGCATAAAATAGTCATAGTATAGTATGACGTCAAAAACGTCATAAAATAGTCAAAGTATAGTATGACGTCAAAAACATCATAAAAACATCATAGTATAGTATGACGTCAAAAACGTCATAAAATAGTCATAGTATAGTATGATGTCAAAAACGTCATAAAATAGTCATAGTATAGTATGACGTCAAAAACGGCATAAAATAGTCATAGTATAGTATGACGTCAAAAACATCATAAAAACATCATAGTATAGTATGACGTCAAAAATATCATAAAATAGTCATAGTATAGTATGACGTCAAAAACGGCATAAAATAGTCATAGTATAGTATGACGTCAAAAATATCATAAAAACATCATAGTATAGTATGACGTCAAAAACGTCATAAAATAGTCAAAGTATAGTATGACGTCAAAAACATCATAAAAACATCATAGTATAGTATGACGTCAAAAACGTCATAAAATAGTCATAGTATAGTATGACGTCAAAAACGTCATAAAATAGTCATAGTATAGTATGACGTCAAAAATATCGTAAAAACATCATAGTATAGTATGACGTCAAAAACGTGATAAAATAGTCAAAGTATAGTATGACGTCAAAAACATCATAAAAACATCATAGTATAGTATGACGTCAAAAACGTCATAAAATAGTCATAGTATAGTATGACGTCAAAAACGTCATAAAATAGTCATAGTATAGTATGACGTCAAAAATATCAAAAAAACATCATAGTATAGTATGACGTCAAAAATGGCATAAAATAGTCATGGTATAGTATGACGTCTAAAATATCATAAAAACATCATAGTATAGTATGACGTCAAAAACGTCATAAAATAGTCAAAGTATAGTATGACGTCAAAAATGGCATAAAATAGTCATAGTATAGTATGACATAAAAAATATCATAAAATAGTCATAGTATAGTATGACGTCAAAAACGTCATAAAATAGTCATAGTATAGTATGACGTCAAAAATGTCATAAAAACATGACCTTTTTGACGTTATACTATACCATTACGTTTTTGAGACATTTTTGATGTCATGCTTAACTGTGATTTTCTTTATGCCGTTTTTGATGTAATACCATACTATGACTCTTCTATTCCATTTTTATGTCATACTATGATATTTTCATGTCATGCTAAACACATTTTTTCGGTGACATACTATGCTACGACTATTTTATCATAATCTTGTCACATACAATACTATGACAATTTTTATGACATTTTAATGACATACTATACTATGACTTGTCTTAACATGTTTTTAAGACATACTATACTTTCGCCCTTTTTAAGCATATTTTTATGACATACTATACTATATCTACTTTAATGACATTTTCACGAGATACTATTCTATGAAATTTTACACACCTCTTATAACATACTATAGAATTACATTTTCAATGACATACCATACTATGACTTTTCTTTCATATTCTTTTTGATATACTATCATGACTTTTAAAAACACATTCATGATATAATTAAGTACAACTTTCCTTATCACATTTTTATGACAAACCATACAATGACCTTTTTTATTATAATTCTTGACATACTATGGTATGATTTTTTAAATCACAATTTTATAATCTACTATATCATGACTTTTTATATCATATTTTTGTGACATACTATACTATGACTTCTTTTTATCACACCTCTTTAACATACTATAATATAACATTTTTTAAAAATAATATTTTAACAACACACTTAATTATGACAATTTTAATAACATTTTTATGACACACAATATTACGACTTTTTAAAATCACAATTTATGACTTACTAGTCATAAAATAAAAATAGTCATAAAAGACTTTTTTAATCATAATTTTATTATATGCTATACTATCACTTTTGTTTTAATGCATTTTATGACATATTATTCAATGTTATTTTAAAACCCTCTTTGTATGATATACTAAATTGTGACTTTTTTGATCACATTTGTATGACATTTTACACTTTTTAAAAAAAAAAAATTACACTCCTCATTACACGCTACAGTATCATATCTTTTTTTATGCATTTTTATGGGAAACTGTACTGTGACTTATACTCTGACTTTTATAGCCCATTTCCATAAAATACTATGACTCTTGAATCATCCAGCTTCTGTGTCCCTGATATGATGTTGCAGAGATTGTTAAGATTCACCAAAAGAGAACGCTTCAACACTTCGTATACTTTGGTGTATGTTGGAACACAAAGTGGGTTCTTCAAAGATAACTCCGTCAGGGCCTGTGAGATTGAGCTCGCCATATATATAAGCTTCTCTGAGGTGCTGCAAATACTTTGCACAAATAACTGATTTAGAATGGCTGCTATTACGGTTTTACGCAGCGAACATGGAATACCAGATAGACATTTTTTCCTACAATTTCAAGCCAGATTAGAGGATGCTCCAGTTATAAAGTGGCTTTAGAGTTCTGCAGAGTATTTTCATGTCTGAAGCAGGCCTGTAATTGGTGATGAAAGGGGGTTGTTTTTCTTGTTCCACAGAACTTTGTTTTGAGGGCTTTTGTTCTCCACAACTTAATAGACGACTTTGTTAAAAAGCAAGATAAAATTGTGAGAGCTGCAGCGAGGAGCAGCAGGGCAGTCAGGGAACACAACAACAGGCTTCCTGGCTGACTGATCACTGAGACAGAAAAGAAAGGTTTGCGTGATCTATACTAATATTTTCAGTATATATTATTTCACAACACCTATGTAAGAGCTCATTACGGTTGATTAAAGTGGACACACATACAGTTCAATTCTCTGTCCTAGTCTGACATCCTCTCCCACATACACCAAAACACACGCTGACACTACAACCAGATGTGGTTCAAGCGCCCTCTTTGCATATGCATTTGTTGCTGTGTAGCTTCTGGCATCTCCCAAGGTTTTATGTTCCCAGAAGTTTGGGGTAATTTCCATGAGCATGTGGAGAACCAAGTAACCACAGGAGCGCTCAGATTACTGTCAGTAATAACATCTCAATTTGTTACTCGTATTAATATTATAGGGTGAAAGCGGCACGGAAGAAACAACTTGTGTTATATAGCCACGGGTGTTTGTCTGAATATATGTGCTTGCAGACAGATCATTTCTAGCATACGACTTTTTAACGATCAGATTCAAAATCGAGAGCCGACCGTACATCTGTGGAATTATGCTGCACAGTTCAAAACTCTAAATTCTAAATATGATATGCATTTATTATTTTTTATTACAGTATATTTACTGTCCCAGTCATTTTAAATGTTACTTATTGTAACCAGTCACTATTTCAATGGAGCAGCTGTCACATGTACAAGGCTACACCGGGTGCACACTCATAAATAATTAAGTGAATGAGCAAACTAATGAGTAATTGAATTAACTTTGTAATATTAAAGTGGCATGCTAAACAGTACTGATAAAACATATTATATGTACTGCTATTTTACTTCACAGAAGCAACATCATACAGGTTTTCTGGCTGCAGCAGTAACAGTAACATATACAATATTATAGGAGAGAGAAGCACGTGAGACAGAGCAGCGCTCTACAAGCACAGGATTGTCAATAAAAGCATGCACACATTTGTCTGTTTGGAACTATATGAGGATATTAAATATACAAATACAACATCACTGTAGGCTACATGTTAGACATCATTAAGGTACGGTATTTGTATTCTTTTTTTGTGATTAAATTTTTATTTAGTTTGCAAAATATCAACAACAAATCACATATACCTAGCTGTATCTGATCTACATGTGTCCATATGGTTTACAAATTCTGCAGCTGTTGAAACTCCAGAAGAAAAAATTAAATCTTACCCACTGTCTAACCCTCCCCACCCCGCCTGGCCCAGGATGAGCTGTGATGGAACAAGAGAAGGAAAAAATACAATATACAAAATACAACAACAACAACAACAACAACAACAACAACAATAATAATAATAATAATAAATGCAACAAAAAATCAGACAAAAAACAATAACTACAAAAACTAAAAAATAAATACATACATACAGCAATAAATGCAACAAAAAAAGAATAACCACAAAAAAACTAAAAACTGAATAAATAAATACATGAATACATAAATAACAGTAATAATAAAAATAAGTACATGCAGCAATAAATAAGACAAAAAAAGAATAACTACAAAAAACAAAATATATAAATAAAATAACCATACATATCCATATGAAGAACCTTTACATCAATACATACATGCACATATCACCACATTCATTCATTGTGAAAAAAGTTCTATTAAAAATAACAATATAAAAATAATAATATAAAAAAAAAGTAAAAGTCCTACATTTTAAATAGTAAAAGTGCAGTGGCACTCATTATGCAGTTGAACAGGCCCATGACATTGTTATATTTTTACATATAATATATTGTTGGGTAAGCAGCATTTTTAAACTCTTTATTTAAAATATTTTTAAATGTTTAGACGAAACATTAACAACACAGAGAACACTGTGTGGGGGCACATTGGTTAAGCATTCATGACATGTTAAATGTCCTTTCATTATCCAGACATTTACGTTGACTCGTCTTCCGAAATAAAGACGGTCCATTTCTCCCATTTTCTGAGGAATGTAAGCAGCATTTTAATGTTTAATGTTTAATGTAATGTTTAAAGCTGTTATATAATTTTGGATAATCTATAACTGTGCATCTATTCAAAAGTGTATATTTTTAATAACATTGTAGGCCTGCATGTAAAAGCCCAACTAGGGACATGAGTTGTGCAACACATCAGTCTCATACTCTGCATTGGAACTATGTTAAATTGCATCATCCTTATCGAAAAAAATACAAATATATTTTGTATATAAAATTCTTATATGGAAGGAAACTGTAACTGTACAAATTAATTCAGTGAGCCAAAAATATTTTCATCCTTACAGCATTAGTAAGTATGGCAGTAACGTTATAAACAACAGTTTTAGTGTCAGTATTCCGTGGTTCATCTTGGTATATCCCTTGTTATGTCACTTCTTTTGGGTTTTACGTCACACACTGAAACAAATTGTGTTGTCATTTCCACAACAACCTCATGGAACTTGTGAATTTAATTTACTTGATAATTGCATTTCATTTTACAGAACTTGGACCAAAAGCGCCAGCAATTTAGCATTTTTTTTCTTGGTAAATACAAACATGGAGAAAAAATGATGTCCACTGGGTAATAATTTCCATTTTATTAAGTAACGTTCTCCACTGTTGGCAGGCAGCAGGCAGGCAGAGTGCAGCCAGGGGGATTAGAGCCACTGTCAGCAAGAGAAAGGACGGAGGGGTGCACAGGAAATGATCGTGGCCCCATGGAGGCAAGTCAGAGGCCAGTGCCGCCAGTCCAGCTGCTGCAACCCAGTGCTGCGGGAAACAAGGAAAGTGCAAGGTCAGTAGAGCATTCAGAGAAAGAGGGAGGCTGAGCACAAAGAGCCACAGGAGAAACACTCCGAGAGGCCAACACGTGGAGAAAGGAAAGACGTTAAAAAAAGAAAAACACCGATGTAAAAACACAAATCCTTGAGCTTCGTGGCCTAGAGACTAATTTTGAGTGTATAAACTCGACGTGGTGGGGCAGGGGAGACCGGTGCATAGGTGCTCATAAATCATCTCTGGTGATGGCTGCTCAGACACATTGCTCAGGCATGTGGAGAAGGAGGAAGTACGCTAGTTTGATTCCCCGGCACGTCACTCCGTGTAGAACCAAGGTGTTTTCTGACTCATTGAGCTTTTATTAGCAGCAGCCGCAGCTCTGAAGGTGCTAATTGATTCTGGCAGAAGAGCTATGGCTCACAGTTAGACCAACATCTAAATGTAAACAAATGGAGCCCGGCTAATGTGGAATTTCTTTATTACCTGATACGGCCATTAAGAGGATCTGTGCCACTGCAAGAACAGGAAATAAAAGAGACGCCTGTTTATCTCACACCCAGCCAGTCCAGTTCCAACTCTCCCTCAGGAACATGTCCGCCACGTCAGATGTGAAGCTGAAAACAGCCGCAAGCGAACTGACTATCATCTATCAAAACAAAAGCGGACAACAAATAAACAAAAATGCAGTTTGAGACTCCAAAAGTGCAGACATGAAATGGTTCCTCCCAGCCAGGGCCAGCAGTGATTAAAGTAAAAAGCCAGGCAGGGTCTTTCATGTGGGGACCATCTCATGTGCCCCTCTCAGCTTCAAGGCCAAAACAACTCTGTCCTCTAACTGGCGGCGACGCAGACAGATAATTCCTTCCGCTAAACCCCCCAAACCAACAGTTCAGCCCGGGACTAAAAGTGTCATTGCAAATAATTAGTTTCTCTTGTCTGGGTGCTGCCACAACTAACATACCTCAGTAACCCTGGGCTTGTTTGGCAGAGAGAGGGAGGAATCTGAGAGCAATTGAGGTCTTGGCACTTCACAGAATTAGAGCCCAGAGAAGATTTCCGACCTCCTCCTCCTCGGAATCTATTTACCTTCGGCAAAAATCACTGACCTGCAGTTAAGGAAGAATGATTTCCTTCGCCAAGTTTTCAGGCGCAGATGTTTAAATCTAATTTTACAAATTATAACAAATGCATCCTGACAGAGCAACAGCTGAGAGCAGGAGAGCTGCAGGAGAAGTTTACTACATCGAGATGAGAGGGACAACGTAGACGGAGTATGCATGAATGGAGAGCAGGATTTCTAGCCCCGCTCGGGCAGTCCAAATGATCTCCAGTCCTCCATTCGTCCTCTGATAATCAGCCTCTATTAAAGTCGTTTAAGTGGCATCTGCGCTCTGACCTTCACCTCAATAGAAACCAGCCAATCCAAAGTGTGTGCACATGTGTGTGTAAAATACAAACTTTTAACAATTTCCATTCTTTTAAACACCTCTCATGTCTCAACACACGCCCTGGCTAAGTCATTCTGATGGACCAAAGGCATATCTGTGAAATATTCCATGGAAGAATGATTCAGAGATTCATTCCACAGTTCCCATCAAAGCCTCCTCAAGTGCGCCAGCCAAAATAGAGCCGGACACACAGCTGCACCTCGTTGAGGGGCTGGGTTGATTTAATCAGCGCTAAACATGATCTAATTTAAAGCTAATATGGCCCTTGTGTGGTCGAAGTGCAGCACAACTTCAGACAATCAAACTGATAAGAAGAAGTGACCTCTGTTGAGAAAGAAAACAATCTTAAAAGGTCCCTGAAGGCAGCGTTTCTCCATTTATCATGATGTCCTGGCACTCCACCTGGCACCAGCTTCCCCAGACCTGCTTATTTGTCAGGATTGTTTAGTTGTTACTCTCTTAAGATAAAACGTGTCCTCTTCTGCTTCACCAAATTCAATAAGAATCATATGGAAATACAAACGATCTCCCAGTGAGCACTCAGCTCAGAGTGGCACCTCCAAGCCAGAGATGGATGATAGGTGGGACGCCCCTGGCCCTGTGTCCACCTGTCACAGCCAGTGATCGCTGAGCGGCAGTAATTGTTCCACGCTGGCATGAAAGCCCACAGGAAATCCCTCCAACAAAACGCCCGTCAGGCTGGAATGTTGGCACCCTGTGGTACTCGAATCTCTCGGCCCGGGGCAGCACTGGCCGAGCTCGAGGGCCATGTGACGCAGCGAGGAATGCTGGAGGCCAACGTTGGGTCAGCAGGGGAGGGAGATGGAGGTTTGGCTGGTTGCAGCATGGTGGCGGGGAACCGCCGACGTTAGCGGAGGAATTGGGGAGGGGATTTGGGGCCAGCAGCCGAAGCTGTAGTGCTAATCCCCAGTTGGCAGGCTGAGGAGAAGTGTGAGGGCCTCTGTATGAAGAGGCCGTCCATCACTGTGAAGTGCTCCGTGTCCTTTCTGTCAAACGTACTGGGAGTGAGGGGTGCTTTGCCTCGACTCTGAGCAGAAGCCCACTGATGGAGAGGTTAGGATAAATCTCATTTCTTGTCAGATTAGTGAAACTGAAAAGAAAAGTCCCATTAAAAGGGAATTTTAGCAGTGTGTTTTTATGAGATGTCAAAAGCTTCAAGCTCAGTTAAAAAGCTTTATTTTTTATATAACTAATTAAAGTGGCTCCTTCTGTAAAATTCAGAGCATATAAACAGTGGTGTAGTGGCAGTTGATGAGTTGGGAGTACTACCAGGTCGATGAGAGGATTGCAGAGGAGGAAGTAGGTATACTTTCCTGAATATTTCAATGGCCTCTTGGCTGATAGGTGGGTATACTGTGAAAGGCCAGAAAATTAGGTGTGTATACCTTGTATAACCTCTATTACACCACAGTGTACGAGTTGTCTGAACACAGTTCCCAGCATGGAGGAGGCTGAGCCACTGGCTAACAGCTAGTGGTGCTAACTTCATAAACAGTGCCAACAAGCTAACAGAGGTGGCAGAGTGGTGCAGTGTTTAGCATTGTTGCCTCACAGCAAGAGGGTTCTTGGTCCTTGGGTTTGAACCAGGAACCCTCTTGCTGTACCCCTGGGTTTTCTCCAGGTAGTCCCTCTTCCTCCCACCATCCAAAGACACACAGGTTTGGTTAACTGGTGAATCTAAGGTGACTTTCAGACTTAGAGTTGTCTCCTTTGGTCTGAATCAGGGACTCATGTTGTTCCAAAGTTGTATAATGGCCTAGAGTTGGTTGGTGTTCTCATGGCAGCATTTACAAGCGGACCAGGTCAAAATTTCCATGTGGGAAAAATCCAGGAAGTAAAGAAAACGTTGAAGAAGACTACACTTGCAAGATAAATGTGACACTTTCTAATGTCACAATGGAGGGACAACTACGCAGGTTGATTTTAGCGCTGCTCATCGTGGACTATATTGCTGTCATTGTTCATTTGAGTCAAAGCATACAGTTTGAAAACGAGGCGCGGCTCCAACTAGAAAACAATGTTTTGATGCATTGGATGTGCTGAATGTGCATATTAAGGCAGTACAGGAGGAGGCGCACATTAATAATCCTCCAGGACTGTAACATGCTCATGTTTAACCCAAACAATGTGTCATGTGACTGCAGTTGGTTCAGATCCAGGTCGGAACACGTTCTCACCACAAATGAACCGCACCAGAGTTCGTTTGTAACCAGACCGAGACCACCTCTTCAAGAAGGTCTCAGTCCAGGTTGTTTTGGTGCACACCTGAGTGTGATTGCTGTGTTCACACCTGCTCAAATGAACCGCACTTAGGGGGCAAACGAACTTGAGTTCGATTGAATCAAACTAAACAGGGCAGGTGTGAAAGCACCCTAACCTGGCTGTGAGTGTGAATGGTTGTCTGTCTCTATGTGTCAGCCCTGTGATAGTCTGGTGACCTGTCCAGGGTGAACCCCGCCTTTTGCCCAATGTCAGCTGTGATAGGCTCCAGCCCCCCCACGACCCCTAACAGGATATGGAGTTACAGAAAATAAATGAATGAACAAGCTGACAGCGCTGACAGAGCCAACCCTGTTACCAGGGGGGAACCAGACGGTGGGTGTTATGTTTCATCCCAATATCAGCATTTACCACCATATGAGCGCAGTACAAGGCAGCAGCGATGAGCTAGCCAGTGGAATACACATGCATTAAGATGCACACATGGCCAGAGCAGGCTTACCACAACAAACCACAGAAAAGCTTGTATTACAACAGAGAGAGAGAGAGGGAACCTGACTTCATTTTCCATTTTTACTTTACATAGCTATTAATGCTCTGAATGTCGTATACAGGACCTTTCAGCAATTTTGCTTTTGAGAAGGTGCTTCTTTTCCTTTTCTTTGGCATGTTTTGTTTTGCTATCCTGAAAGTCATTTGGTGCCATCATCTTACTCACAAAAAGAACATAATTCAAACATATTCCTGTGACATTTATTTGAGTACAGTAGATTTGTCCTACAGCCTTCATGTTAGCCCCCGGCTGCTGAAATAATTTAAATGTATACATTCGGCTTCTCTTGAAAAACTGAGCTGCTGTCGTCCAAGATGTTTTGTGACGAGCCAAGTGTCTGCCGATGGAATCTGCAACGATCACGGCTGCTGAACCAGCGCAGCTGTGAATTGTGGCGCAGTGTGGAATGAAGATTGTGATGCAAATTCTCCAGGGAACAGATTTGTGTAGGAATGCACTGTGATCCAACCTCTCAGCCGATACTCTGGTCCCACCGCAGAGAACAGAGAAAGAGAGAGAGAAGGAGAGATGGAAAATAAAGGGGGGGAAAAAAATCTGTTATATGTCTTCATCCCAGTTTGTCAACTGTAATAATAAACACAACGCGTTACAAAACTGTACACCATTTATGACAAGCTGGACAATCACACACACACTTCTACCAGGAGCGCTGATCAGATATCTCTGAAGCGTTCCACACAGCAGATGGTTAATGTTCTGTCTTTGTTTGTTCGTGAGAGCCGACGAAGAGAAGAAAAAGCTTCCTTAATCATTCACTCTGCGTAAGATAAACATTAAATGTGATTCCATGGCTGGTTGTGGAAATTCAACTCTATTCAATGTTATTGTCATTCTACTGTGAAACTAAAAATCAGCTCCTTGGGGGTCACGCCGCTTTCTAAACAACACAAAGCAAGGACAATACAAGACTAAACACTCCAATGGTGTCACACAGCTCGGTGATTACATCATAAAAACAAACCAATAGCTAAGATTACATCCTACTGACATGGATGTTCAGCAGTGAGAGCTCTACCTATACAGTTATTGAAATGTACACAGAACAGCACGCAGTATATTTTGCACCAAAACAACACAAACTCAGCTGCTGGTCTCAAAATTAGCTGCATGAGTTCTTTTGTTGGCTAACAGGCAAGCTCGGGTCACTCGCACACACTCATGAATGCACACACAGCTTCATAATACAAACAGGAACCCGACAACCAAGACCTGCTCCTGTCAGTCTACAGCTGCGCCCCTCCACCAAAGTCACACAAGGGCCCTGAAAGAACAAATGTTTGTTTCCCCCTGCAGAATTAATGAGGGCATCAGTTCCTGCCACCTCCGCTCTGCTGCGCCGACAGACTGCGCCCAGCCACCGCTCTGCCTGGGCTTGAAAGCGAGAAGTAAATATTAGGACTTGACTATTTAGAAAGAGTTGGAAATGTGAAGCCCGCAGCAGGGCCATGAGAGGGGCAGCAGGAGGAACCACTGGCAGAACATCTGAAATCTGCTCCCCGGCAGGATGTGACAGAGATGTGCGCTAATTGCTTTAACCCCTCACACCTACTTGCTCCTTGTAATGGCCCTGCAGCTTTTCCTCTTTAAATAAAGATTAATCTCCCCTCACCTTCGTGCATGTGTTTCATTTTAAAGGAACAGTTCAACCAAAATCAAAAATACATTTGGTGTGGTGCTGTTTATCAGTCCAGATCAGGGGTGGGCAACCTGTGGCTCCAGGGCCACATGTGGCTCTGTAGCCCCTCTCCAGTGGCTCCCTGCAGCTTTGACAGAAAAATATACAGAAATTAATAATTGTTTTTTTTTTTAAACATATTATTTTTTATTTATTGTTGTAGGCCTAAAATTCTTAAACTCATCAACTGTAAAAATGTGTAGCCTATACAATGATTAAAAAATATGTTTTAATATTTCCTCAACTAAAGCGTGCATCACATCTGTGGCCTGGCGCCTTTTCCTCTAAAAACATCACTAGCAATGGCTATAGTTGTCTTGGCGCTCTAAAGCTCAGCAAAAAGGCTCCCTACCAGCATTAGACAGATTAATAATTCAAGAAGAACTTCAAGAAGCCACTGAAACTAAAAGTGATGAATCACATGTACATTTTGTTATGGCAATTCTGGAGCAATTGTATTTTAATTGTATTTTATTTTTTTATTTGGTACAGTAAGTTTGTGAAAATTTCGTTTTTTTAGTCTTAGTTTTGGACTGATATTGAATGTTATCATCTCACTGACACCGTGTGATTTTAAACTGATGCTTTTTTAATGATGTTTTGTGAGCGAAGCCCAGGAAGACTAGCGACCACTTATCGAAAGCTAACAGGAATCCAAATAAAGAATAATGAATAAAGAATAAAAAGGGAAAAGTCTCAGGGGAAAATGGAGAATTTAATACTCCTTGGACAAATTCATTTGGTTTCATTGGCATCGCTGCAAAGTTAAAGAACCAAATCATCAAAAAAAGCTAACTGCAGTGTAGCCACATTTTGTTAAAACATATTAATGAATGCTCACCTAGATCTACCTTTATGTTTTGCAGCTCCAGGCAGATTTTTTTGGCTCTTTTAATAGTTTCCCGACCCCCGATCTAGATAGTTTTGGTGCGAGTTGCTGAGTCTTGGAGACATCAGCCGTAGAGATGTCTGCCTTCTCACCACTATAATGGAACTAGATGGCACTCTGCTTGAACAACTCAACAGCAATGTCTCTTTCCAGAAATCATGACCCTGTTACTCAAGATAATCCACAGACTGTCATTGTAAGGACTTTCACATAGAAACCAAGGAAGTATGTATCTACTCATGGAAGAGAGGTTCATGTTTGTGACAGTGCAAGATGTAAACATTAATGGCATCTTCCTCGGCTGAACTGTAATGTTAGCTAGCTCAGTGGTGCTAGGTGAGCTGACAGCAGATGCACGCTTCTGTCTGATACGTTTGGCTGGTGTGGTTCAGAAGAAAGAAAATAGTTCCTGCACGAAACAGCTCATGAAACCTGTAGAGAGACATTGCTGTTGAGTTTTTCAAACGTGTTTCACTGGCACCACAAGCTGAGTGCCATCTAGTTCCATTATATTGGAGAGAAGGCAGACATCTCTGCAGCTGATATCTCCAACACTCTGCAACTCACACCAAAACAATCTAGATGATGAAGAGCACTACAGCTAAGAGGAAAGGATTTGGGGTTGAACTGTCCCTTTAATAAGAGTGTAATTGGTTAACTGAGAACAGAACAATAATGAGTTTATGTTTGGTGAGCAGCCAGCTCACACATTCAGTAAAGTAAAAGTAATCTGACCCAGACAGTTGCAGAGCGTCTAACAGTAGAGTGTGAGGGAGCAATCTCAGCAGCCTGCTGCTGAATGACAAGAATATATAATGTAACAGAGGCTTTCCTTTATTGTAAAGGTCCACTTGTTGCTCCAATACTTGCTCTGTACGTTTCTCTGTGTGCTTCTGATTATGTCTTTTGGCTGTATAGGTGGACTCACACAGTTACATGTCTAATGGAGCCAGGAAGTACACTAACAATGTAGTCTTATGTGTCCACCACCACCACATGTGGTTTGTGTGACCGGATTCTCGGTGCATCTTGAATGTGTTCACACCTGTATTTTTAGCTGTGCGGTTGTCACTGGAGCACCCGAGGAAGACTTTCATGCCAGACCTGAACAGGCCCACCCAAACAGCTAGTTGTACACATTCAAAGCAGCGCATTTCCACAAGTATTTACTGATTCAAGATTGCCTGACCACACACTGATCGTATGTGTGCTGGGAGAGGGGCTTTGGATGGAGCAGGTTAGTGAGGAGAAGCGGGGTGTATCTGGGAGTGGAGGAGGTGAGACGGAGTGTAGCAGCAGTGACTGCTCCCCTCTTGGCTACATCAGTGTGTAGATTTAACAGCCCAGTCGAGGGTTGAGTCCATTCCAGCTCTAATAGAGGCCAGTAAATCAGGCTGGCGTCAGGCTGCAGGTATAATATAGTGGACTGTGGCCTGTGGCGAAGGTCTCTGGGTCAGAGACGGGTGTCTGCGTCATCATCACCTCTCAAAGCTCCGCCTACAATAACTTAGAGAGGAAGTTGGATGTTTTTTGTTTAGTCACTCCCCTCTGATGTACAAAAAAGAAGCGCACAGAAACTTTCCTCTGGGGGTCAAGTTCTGGTTCTTACTAGAGTTACAAAGATCTTTAGAGAAAGATACATACATACAAATAAATACTTTTTTTTTCAAATTTGTTTTTTCACTATTCTTTTCTTTTCGTTATGGTCTGAAAGGACATTTATTCATTCATCATGGGTTTTTTTTCACATTTTTTGCGTCGTTTCTGTGGGTTATGACAACAACAACCTGCCTGATTGTCCTACCTATGTGTTTTTTGACCTGGACTTGGATCTCAACAAGTCAAACGGTGACGACAATGTTATACAGATGCAATTTGCAATCCGGTCTCACTCCGAAGTTATCGAAATCTGATGCTTGGGCAGTGACTTGTGGCGTCAGACACAGACGAAAAAAGCTGTCCTTAACAACAACATGATGCATGGCTGGTTGCCTTTATAGTTTAACGGCGCTCAGCGGAGTCAGGGAGAAATGCTGTGGGACAAGAATGAACGTTTAGGCGGTGAAAGCGCGGGAGTGGTGGTGGATGGGCCCCACAAACTTTCACCTGGGAGAGCGGTGTTCGTGTCCTATAAGATTATGAAGCCAAACCCTGTTCTTTTTTCCTAAACCCAACCAAGTGCGTTTGTTGTTGGAGGAAAATAAACGTCAATTCGCGTTGTTGTACCGACGTAGTGCTTTTATTTTGAAAGCACTACTCATCCTGGAACAGTAAACAGTAAATTTCCTGTGAAAACGGAAGTGTATTTTGAAAGAAGACCATGCATGTAACAGGCAGAACTTGACACGGCGTCCCAACATGCTTGCATGTCGTATCTGAACGTGGAAAGACCATGACCAAACGTCGAACATCTGACGAGGTCGGAATGAGAATGTGTTGCGATTTGATGATCTCAATTGTTTAGTGTAAGGTGGTCATAACAATCAGTCTTTTTCTCACCTCAACATTCCAACAAAATCAAACATGTTTAAAGTTATCATAAGTTTTTAGTCTTGGCTCATGCAAATACTGAAGATTAATGATGTGAACATCGCAAACAACCAATGGCTGCATCAGACGGGAAGCAGTGACACAGGTAGACAGTAAACATGGAGGGGACTTTGGGGAGGTGCAAGAATGTGAATGACTTTCAGTTTTCTTACTGTGGAACTCCACTCGGTACTCCACTGTGGAGTGAACAAGAGTCTGTGTTTAATTCGGCATGAATCTGATCCACCAAGCAGCACTTATTTTAGTGAAAAATATCAGTATTTGAATCAGCTTGCCTCAATCCCACGGTCTCCTAACCCTAAAATATCCCAGCTAACAAACGGAAATCTGGCGGCAAGTTGAGGTGACAAAATCCAAAATGTAGAGTTTGTAAACAGATCCAATTTATCTTATTAAATTGATGCTGAATTAGTAAAAATACTGTCGACAAATGAAACCTTTTATCTTGTGTTTCTAGAACTATGAGTTTTATACAGACACACAAGGAATTGTTAAAATGTCGTATTTCTTAAAGGGAGTTTGTCTTAATAATTTCAACCAGGAGGAAGGTGGGAAATAATCTCAGAAAGTATCTAGTTGAAGTCGTGCAAATAGTGACCCTGCAAGATCCCCAGTCCCTGTAAAGTCTTTTAGGGTGAGACTAAAATCTTACAGGGTCTTTAGATGTGAGACAGTGACAGACTTTAGGGTTTTAAAGTATTTTTTAAAATATTGTCAAAGTCGTAAATTGTATGGTAGGGTTAGCGTTAAGGTGAGGTAGGGATTACTTGCTGTTTCTATGTTGTACCAACTTGACAAAATAATAAAATCATGCAAATACAAAAACATTTTAAGTTAAATTAGACTAACTTAAAAGTAGATATAAAGTAGACATGCCCTAAAACTATTAGTTAGATTTTCTTTCATTCAGTTTCCTACATTTTTTAAAGTCAGATTAACTTATCAGATTTTATAATAAAAACTAACAACTAAAACAAGACCCAACTTGTCAGGCACCTGCACTGGTAACCTGATTATTTTACAAGGTAGCTACAGTGTTTTTATATACTGCTTCAATTATGTTAGGCACATGGACCTTAAATTTAATTTTTTTTTTTATTGTGTCTACTTGTTATGTGTAGGACTACAGATGGAGATTGGTGTTTCGCTAAATCTGGTGCAACCATATTCTCATTCTGGTAAACAATTAATGTCATCGCACACTGCCCTCTTATAAATCCAATAAACTAAACTAAACTAAACAACTCAAAATAATAATTTAATTTATGTACAATAATGTCTCCTTTTCTTTTTTAAAGCATCACAGAGTTTATTTTATTTTTATTTTTTTAAGGAATTAAATTCTAGAGTGGGAAACAATAGATATTTAATTTGTTTTCAGCAGTCACCAGTGAACACAAACATAACAGTAAACTGAGTAACATCATAAACTCCAACGCTTCCCTCCACCCCTAATAAACCCAAGTAAGCGTCAAACATAAAAAAAAAAAGCAAAACAAATAAAAAAGCAAATAAAACAGCAACAGAGTTGTTTTTCATAATATCATAATATGTTCTTAATTTATGACGTATCTATATCCATAAAGCCTCACAGCCAGAAACTGTCCCAGTCCATTATTGAGCACCTCTCCAGGTTTTCTAATTCTTCATTAAATACTTAAATACTTTAAATTTTTGACAAGAAAATGAAGCCGCTGCTGAGCATCAGCACAAAATCTCAGCCAAGATATATGTTTGCTGATTTGGCCTTTCGAAAATTGGCGGCCCCGAATATTTCGGCACCTGTTTCACTTTCAGTAGCAGGTTATTGATGATTGATGGTGGCACATAGTTTCCAGTTGGGTATTCTTAAATCGGAAAATAAAGGAAAAAAAAAATCTTTTCCCACAGGCCGTGTCACCAATCAGACAATTCACAAATCAAATCAGTGCTGCAAACAGTGCTAATCACACATAATGGCTTTGCTGGCTGCCCTTCCCACTCAGCCTTATGCCAGATAAATGGTATTACCTCATTCAGGCTGAGAAATGTGGAAGCAATTAAAGAGAGGGGGGGTGTAATCTGGCCACCATTCAAAATCACCCTTATGTTACAAATGAAGGAGAGATTGAGACAAATATGCGTGTGTGTATAAAGTCGATTCTCTCCTCACGTCCATTGCTTTTTCCTCCCATAAAAAATGGTTCTTTTAAATGAGAGCTCAAGTTGAAAGATTTGTGAGGGCAGAAGATTGATTTATTATGATGCGCTTGAGT
The DNA here is from genome assembly GCA_019142605.1 of Cephalopholis sonnerati. Lineage (NCBI taxonomy): Eukaryota > Metazoa > Chordata > Actinopteri > Perciformes > Serranidae > Cephalopholis > Cephalopholis sonnerati. The sequence goes on from JAGQAX010000017.1 coordinate 35,282,894, forward strand.
TGCAGCAAGAGAAGAAATGTCTGAATTTTATGCCTGTGCCATTCATTTGGATGACTTGAGAGAACAGCGGCGTTTAACCAGATCAGGGAGGCGGGCGGGGGGATTGAGCTGTGCACTGAGCTCATATGGTCTATCTGCTCTGAGCCAAGGCTGTGTGTACGTTTCAGCCACTCAACAACTGCGACTGTCGAAGGAAGCGGAGGAGCAATTTTAGCACTTAGCCCTGAACTTGTCCTCATGTTCCAGTGTTCAACCTGAGTCGTCTGGGTTAACAAAATACTGAGTGGTGATCAGCAAGCCTCCTGAATTAACTGACGCCAAATGAATTATTCTCACATTTAAGCTTTGGGGCCACGGTCACAATGAGAGTGGAATATTTATTAGAAATAAACACGACCCACATCTGGTCTCAATATATCAGTATATATGACAAACAAAGTCCTTTTCCAGCAATATCCACTTGCACATTTATTTTCCAAAAACTGGACGCTGAAACAAAGGAACGCACACGCTGTGCTTCAAATGAGGATCACAGTATGGAGTCGTTTATTCCAAATGTTTCTACATTTTTGTCTCACTTAACAATGAACTCGTAAAATCTGTTCCTCGGCTCATAGAAATATTAAAACTAGAGTAAATTAATTAGCATCTGTGACACATAAAAAGTTACTGTAAATCTGGCATCAAAGGGGAATCTAAAAACAAACACTCACTGTTTCCTTTGTGTCGACTGACAGATGGAAAAGACAAGAATTAATACTTGTACTAATTATATTAAGTCTTGCATAAAATGGCCTCTTTGTTCTCCTGTTTTCCTTAAAATCTCAACATTTTTCATATCTGCCGTTAGCTGGCTTTCTTTGATGTGTTTGCATGACATCAGTCAACTTGGCAGCACATGACAGCTGACGGTTAGACGAGGATATTAGCGGGGGAAAAAATACTTCATGCAGGGTGATGAAATGCAAAGCCAATTGGCCTGACGCCTTGACTGATCTGTGGTCAGTGTGGGGGGCCGGCCTGCTCCATTTATCAGATCATCGTGGCTGATCTTAATGCTGCTGGCTAGGTGAATGTTTTTCCACGTTGGTCCGCTCGCTCTGGCCTCAAACGGTGGCAGGTTTCATGTCAGACGCTGCCATATTCTCCTCACGTCACAAGACTCTCTTAAACTGTGTCTGAAGCCATCTTTACATTTTTGTCCCTGATTCTTTCCTTGAATTATACGCTGAGGTTTACATTGTTTGACTCAGCCAGACACTGGGTAAACATGGCGGCGTTTCACTGATCTTCATGTGAATAAAGCCGTGCCGCTGCCCTCTTTAACCCCTCTCAGTAATGGTAGTTAGTTAGCTGTTTTTTTTCTCTGGGTTTGTTGACTCCTCGACTGAGGGCGCAGCCCGCTCTGTCGGCCCCCTGGCCAGATTTACTGTGATTACACGGAGCAGTGTTTACTTTTCCCAGCATACTTAGCTCGCTGTTTCTTTTATTCGTATTAATTCAGTCTCGCTCTTTCTCCCTCCACGGCTCTTTTCATCTATCCTTCCCTTGATAGCTTACACTGAGGGTCTGCCATCCAGATAGGCACTGATTCACTGTGTGTTGACATTACAGAAGTATAAATTTATCTGTTGTCGCGGGTTAAAGTCGAGTTTAGTCTGAAGATGAACAAATCTGTTTTTATCCCAAACAATGTGGCATGTCTTCAACTTATATAAACCAAAGTGCTTTACTTAATGGAGGATGTACGAGTCAAAAAATGAAAATAAGTTTCTTTAATTTAGTTTCATACAGTTTTCAAACAGAGAGAACGTGACAGAGATGTTTAGCTGTAGATATGTAAATTGAATGATTCTAGTTTAAAACTCGAGCCTGATTCATGTGCCTATATATGGCCAAGCTTTTCAGCTGCGCCGACCTTAGTCACACACATCTTGATTTGTGTGCTATATTAAATTGCAGGCTTATTGCGATCTCCCTGAGAGACTCACTGTGACTCAACAAAAACCTGAAAATCTGCACTGCAGCTCAGCTCCTGTTTGATATATGTGACCAAAGTGGTCGTAAAAATAAAAGTGGAAAAAGGGAAGTTTACAGAAAGAAATGCTGTTTAAACTGTAATATGTCACTCACATATCGACGTAGGTTTCATGTTTATTATTGTTTTTATCACTGCTTTCACACTCTAATTCTTTTTAAATATATTTTCGGGGTAGAAATACATGACTTAACTTTTTTGGTTGTTAACACTAAATCTGTTCCAGGATTAGTTTTCAATATTATGTCATTTGTAATAGTAGAGTGATTTAAAATGAACGTCAAGCTTGGTTTTATTCTGTTATTAACAACTTAAGCAGGATTGATACTTGTGTGTCAGCTCAGTGCAGAGCCTTCGCCACAGCCTACGTTGTTGTGAGCATTTATACTTGTGACCTGTGTCACTCTGCAGTTACACCTCCAAAACACACATTAAACACACATTAAAACATGGCTTAATAGAGACAATTTGAAACACAAGTACACAAATCAGCTTCACTATAACTGGCAGCATTCACAGACAAACACTTGTCTTTATCTGGACACATTGTCCCCACAAATATAACATGCTAACATTATTAGCACAAGCCTATGGCATTTTACATTGTATAAATTAGCCTAGCAGCTAGCAATCTTTTCCTTCTCTCATATAAAACCAGGGACAACAGCAACATTTAACAAAGGTAACAGTACATAATTTGGCTCCATTACAGCTCACAAGGTTCACTGACAAAACAACTGTCTTATACTAAACATGTTTCCAAACAAATATAACATGCTAACGTTATTAGCACAAGCCTATGGCATTTTACATTGTATAAATTAGCCTTTTCAGCTTACAGAAATAGAAGGCCTGTGTCGCCGCAACATGTAGTTACATTTCTGGTGAGATGCACGTCAGGCTACGCCATAGCTACAGCCTTGATTCAACACAGAAGTGTAAATTCTGCCTTAGATATAACGCATGTATCCACATATTCAAAAAATGACAAAAAAAAAATTAAACCCCTAACAAAGGACACGTGTTCCAGGAATGCAGAGACTAAAAAATAAAACATGAAATTAAATATAACAAGCTGTAAATAACACAAAACACAAACAAGATGTTGTGCATCAAACTGAAGGATGGCAAAGGATCAAAGCATTAAAAGTTAATATAAATTATTTCCACTGTGAAATCTTAAATCTTTATTTGCATCCCCTCGGCTGCGTTAGTTTCCGACTCAGCGGTGTCACTGTCTGCTCCTCAGACATCCGCTGGTTTGTCTTAGAAAGGTGCATGCTTTGCTTGATCTGCTATCTCCCAGCAACATGCCTGAGGACACACACACATGCACACACTCACCACAAACAAAAAAAAAGGCCTTTAACAGCACATACTGCTGGGTTCCTATTTAAAGGCCGGAGGGTGAGAGCGGGGGCGGGGTCCACAAAAGTCAATTTACAGTACGGGTCAGTACATCTGAAAGCCTTTACCACTTCAGCCAAATTCTTTGTCTCCCTCATTCACTGCTAGTTATCTAGACCGCAGGCATCACAAAGGCAATTGGCATTATATTGTCCGGGCTGACATTAACCCCTGATATTTTCACTGCTCTCCATTAAAGTCCTCTTTTCCCTCTCAATTACCAGGCAATTCCCACAGAGCAAAGGGCCACACCAACCGTGGAGAGATACTCAGATACTTTCTGACAAAGACACAGAGTAAGAAAAGAAACATAAACTGCAGCGGAGATTAGTTCCGTCTTTTTGTCGTCTTTTCGGACACAAAGGTCCTTAACAGCCCAGATAAGGGCCGCTCTTAAGCTGTTTTCTACCTGATCGCCGCCAAAATGGCAGCCCATTCACATCTCATTCTCCACGCTGCTGCTCTTCCGCACTGTCACAGCTTTGTGTCGACAGAAAAATGGAAGAATGTGGTCCAAATTAATGTTAACAACAGCTTTATATTGTCGCAGACATGTTTTATCGCGTGGACCATATCCAAGCGAGATATTTCAGAGGGGTTAGACTGAGGTCAGCTGAATACTTGCACGGCTTAATGATAACAATGGTTGCTCAGGAGGTCAGTCAGCTAGGTTCAGCATTTCCAGACGAAAGCAGGTCAGACTTGAGGCCCTATCTAATCTTTCAAAGGCGTGATAAAATTACTCTAATGTCATGCTTACTTTTTCAGTCTTGAAAAAAATTCATACGGTGCTGGAGTGTGACAGAATTTCACAACCTGATTATAATGTTTACATAAGTTTCGTAATTTTTAAAGTAAATCTCTGGACCTGAGTAAAACTGACAGAAGACGAAGAAGGTAAATTTGAAAACATGTTACGGTTCTTGGCACAGGTCAAGAGTTCAGCTGATCCCCTCACTGTCAGCAGGTTTTCAGAAGTGCTTCAAACATACAGAAGAGTAAAAGCAATGACTGTGCAGCTTACTTAATGTAGAAGTCCATGGTAGAGGTTGGCAGTCGGATTGTGAGTAAAAATCCCTCATTAATGTGGATTAGTGACGCCCTTTGTACTTTAACAGTCTTCATCTGGGTGTGAAATGCACTGGGGACAGGTGTTCAATCTAAAACTCATCAAGAGGTCATGTGACACAGGTCACATGACATGTCAGTATTGCCCTACTTAAAAAAAAACACTTCTTCATTAATTTTCTGAGCAGTAGTTTCCAACTGGTCCAGCCAGGCCCCAGATTTCTCCTTAGTCATTACTTTAAGGTCTACACAGTTTAATATATTGAGCGTTATATTTGCATTCGGCCATGCTGTTGAGCTAGTTTGTTGTCTCTGTCAAGCAGCTGACACACTCCACAGCAGAAAGCGGCACTTCAAAATAAAAGCTTGTGCAGTGTACTTCAAAATTAAGACACATTTCCTGGTCACTTGCCACCCATTTAAAATGAACCTGTGAACTATTATTGGGCCGTGACCCCTCAGTTGGGAACCACTGTTTTAGAGAATATATGACATACTTAAAAAACAGATGACTTTGTGTGGCTTATTTACCAAATATATATATACATATGAATCGGGGGAGCTGGGGGGTCGAAATTTCAAGCGTCAAACACTTCTTGTGCCTTTTCTGCATTAATCTACAGAGTAAATGTCTTTTATTTTTCAAAATAAAACCCCCCTGCTACTTTTCTGTTTTTTGGGGGGGGGGATTAAACTTGTAAAAATAGTGATTTTAATGCTGCTGCAACGTTTCGGTGACTAGACCGTCATCAGGCCAACAGCTGTGCAACAAAGAGACGCCATCTTAGGTATAAGTGGTTGTGAGTTTGCAATCTGTCACCTTACTCTTGTGCAGTCAGGAAGATATCGATACCAAACATCAATAGGTTAACAATCAACATTATACATAGAAATAGAGGAACAAATTAAAAACAGTTTAGTGACAATCCTTAACATACCCCCTGCAAAAAATTAAGTAATGTGACTGATTGCAGACTCACAGCCACTCCTACTTAAGATGGCTTCTCTTTGTGACACAACTGTTTGCCTGATGAACGTTGCAGCAGCATTAAAACTGTCTTTTCTACAAGTTTATTTCTTCTCGTCCCTCTCTTACGCACCTGTTTGAAAATAGATGAGTGAAATATTCCTTCGTTCTGAGTTACGGCTGATTTGCCACGTTTTTTGGTGGGACAAATGCACAACTTCTAAATATTGTATATCCAACTCTAAGTCTACACCTACAGACACACTAACACATCTTTGGTGTCCTCATTAGCACTTTTTCACCCACTGCTGGTCCTCCACCTGTATTTGAGGACAGCGTGCAAGTCCCCAATCAGCAGGTGAGGCTTCACATTTCTGCAGCAGTGAACCCAGTGACAGACTCTCACGTACACACACATACGCACACCCCGTTCTCTCCGTCTGCCAGGCTGAGGAATGCCAGTGACTGAGGAGTCCTTGAGGCTGTCGACGGACAGGCCTGTGTGCAGACAGCACAGCAGACCCCCGCTCACCTGCACGCAGCAGATCCTCCCAGCCCCCAAACCAAAAGACCACAGTACACTGTGTCCGCCCTCACTGCCTGTTACTGCTTTTAGCCTGTACAACAACATCCACTCATTGAATCTTTATATATGTTGGGCTTCTTAGAGTTCATTGTTCAGCTGCTCCTCTCGGTCGCACTGTTAGCACGCATCGTCTTTGGTTCCCTGCTGGAACATTAAAGAGGTTTTTGTATTCAGAGTCTTGGCTTTGGATCCAGAGTCATATTTCTGCTCATTACCTTAAAGAGACGTGCCTAATCAACTCTTCTTAACCTGTGTTTGTATCCAAAATGAAATGGACAGCTGTGAAACAAGTCCAGAGTCATAAAATGGCCACTAAAATCTAAATGGCTAGTGATAATACTCCCCCTCCTGCCTTGTTTTTCCAGGGTTGTTTTGGCTGTTTCTGTGTGCGTCCACAGGCTAGGTTCAAGGAGTGTTACAGCTCCAGTGAGTGTGCAGCTTGTGCAGGCTGGTGGTGCCATGTATCATGTGAGCTCACAGCATGGGCCCTACATCTTCCACAGCTATTTCTGTCAGTGCAAAATCATGAGAACCACTTTAACCAACACACGGCAGGCCAGAGGGTAATATCTCGGCTCAGTGCAGCGCCAAGTCTGCTCCCTCTGACAGGCCAACAGTCTGGCTATATGTTCAAAATAAATTAGATTTCTGTCTTATGTTTGTCCATTGGAGGTCTGGCTCTCAGACGGATGAGTGTTTGAGTGTTAAAGCCGTGATAGGAGTGACAAAATCCCTTCGCAATGGCCTTTGTGAGGACGTGGAATGCCCAAACAAACACTTTCCCAGGGTTTGGGTAATTCACCGAGCGATCCCAATAGGCTGTCAGGTCGAACCCTGCAGCTCATTACTGACTGCACTGAGCTGATTTACAATCACAGTGTGCTATAAGTTGTGGTAAAGTCTTATTTTATAACACTTGGATTTGCAGTGAATTACAGTAAATGTTGCTTAGTTTAGAAATAATTAGCCTTGGAGGTTATGAATTTGTCTCTGCCAAAATCCTGTAAGATGAACTACACAGTGCATCATTAAAGGTGCAGTTCACAGAAAAAAAAAACATGCAATTCCCATGTAAAGATGATGGTGAAGATCATTTAATTATTTTATAAATACTTCTTTCTTTATTTCAGTATACAAAATAACAGTATGTACATCCACTCAAAAGTGGTTTACAAAAAAATCCATGAGTTCAGCTCATAGGCTCTGAAAAATAGAATATATTTTGAACTGCATGTCAGACATAAAGGAGATAATGCACCATTTCACAAAGTCCTCAATGCTCTTCTCTCAATCCACAGGGATGCAGTCATGTCAAGATCCACACAGGACACATGGTGAGAGTCCAAAACGTCAACCACAAAAAATGTTCCATGGTTTAAAGTACTTGAAGTTCCCTTTGTGTTCCTTTTTCCCCCCATTGTCCATTTGCAGCAGAGGAAAAAAGTCTTAGTAGTACCTTAAGAAGTACCACGTGGATCCATCAGAACCCTTTGATTTCCGTGGAATGAAGCCAAACACAAGTCTCTGTCTAGTGAGGGGAAAAGATGATCCCTCTCCTCCAGCATAAAATCCAATATTATTTCTTTTTTTATTAGAGATATAATAAAATAGACTTTCAACATCCCTGTTAAGGGCATTTATAATCATTAACATGAAAAAAAGGAAATACCCAGGAGGACGGCGGTCTTCACGTAAACCGGCACTGTTGCCACGCTCTCCACTTCCAGGTTTGTGAAGCAAAAAAAAAGCTTAGAGGCCCAATTGACAGTTTGGAGATACAAAAATGATACTGACACAAGAAGAGACCACTTCTCGTTGAAGATACACATGCTAAAGCTTAAGACAAAAGTAAGCCTTCTTGGTATTGTAGTGCTTTGGTTAATCTGTAGCCCCGGGCGGCTGGGTGCGAGCGGAGGACACGATGGGTGGGGCTCATTTGCAGATGTATCTCTCCACGATCCGCTCGCACTTTTTGCAGGTAACGTAGCAGCACCAGTGGTACTTGCAGTGGCAGCGCTCCACCAGCTTCTCCGTGTACGGGTTGTAGCCCCGCCCGCAGCACATCAGGTCACAGCTGTCACTGCCGAGGGAGGTTTTGTTGCACTGCCTGAAAGAACCAAAGACAATAGAAGGGAAAACATTAGTCTGATTTTGTGTTACAACTATATATTTCTGCTTTTTAAACTTTTTGGACTGAACAACCAGCTACAAACATGTTTTCAGTTTGGCTTCCTGCCTAAGACAATTAGGTTTACAGCTTCATTCTAAAATATTTTGCACAGTCTCGCAGCCGGTGAACAGCCCACAATAGTCCTTTAAAAGCTCTTGATGGCCCTGTGCACCTTAACCTTTTGTCCAGTCCTTTTTCCAAACATTTTTTCCTTTCATTTTCTTTTTGTTTCATCGTCTTTGGGCAGTGGATGCTCATTTCAGAAGCCCGAGGCATCCTGAATGAGCAGAGAATAGCCCCGTCGTAAATCACACTGAATACACAGGGCTGCCCTCCCTTTCTTTAGCCTGACCTCTTCACATAATTGCATTGTTTTATGATGGCAGAGTGTTAATGACCAGCAGGGTGAGGGAGACACTGGGGCTGCTGCGGGAGCGGAGGAGAGGGAGGAGAGTTACTGTGAGTGCAAGACAGGTTTATTACATCGGTGGGAGCTGGGAAAGAGACAGAAGCCCCACACAGTTATGTTTAGTCAGGAGCGAGATCTTGTTATATCACTGCTGCGCTTTAAGTAGAGAAAGAGGACAGGGTCGTGCATTCTGTAGCTCACATCTGGTGGTTTAAGTAGATGCACAGTAATGTAATTTAAGACTAAAGCACAGGCTTCAATAGCGTGTCTCTTCCAAGGACCACGACACAGCTTTACACCAGTGATCACATTTAATCCATTAGGAACTGCTGCTAAAATTAAATGTACCTGTCCCACATTCCATCATTATATCTGCCGCTCCCGAGTCTCGTGAGTTAACAATGTGGACAGCAGAAATGTAAAAACGAATAAAACCTTTCCTAAGGCGCGACCAGTGACTGAGAAGTCAGCAGTGAGATGATTAAGGCAGCCGACACTGTGAGCACGTGATTGAATGAAGCAGCGAGGTTTGAGTGTCCCTCCAGACACATATGGGAATAATCGATACCCACGCCTGCACACTCACAGTTACTCATACACAAACAGCAGCGTCACACGTTCGTGGTAATAACAGCAGCAAAGAGGGTGCCTCATGATTTGGCTAAAGCACTAATGTTGCAGACATGTGTGTGGCTGCTGCGTTATCAGTGAGTGTTCAGTGACATGAAACATGTAGCTGGTTATCTGTAAAGTGGCCTATGGCTGCGGGACACATGATATGACAGTCATATGATGTATGACATTTATATATACAACATCATCACGCGCCATTTAGTGGAGCTTCTTATCCCCAGTGACCTGCTCAGCCATCATTGCTGGCTGCTGACACTGAAGCATGCTAAACACGTATACATGTGCATGCACAAGACACTGCATTTATTCTCATATGTCTGGTTAAACAAGCTAACAGATGATCAGTGGAGTACTGTTGGTGAAATTATATTAGATCAAGTTTTTATATTAGAGAAAAGTTAAATGGTCTCCAGACTACTCAAAGCGCTTTTTTACACCATGAGTCACATTCACACACTGGAGGCTGAGGCTACCGTACAAGGTGCCACCTGCTACACAGCTTTAACACACTCAGTACGTTTACATGCAGCTTGAGAAAATCGAATAATTGGCTTAGTCCGACTGAAACCGGACTTTTAAATGCATGTAAACAGCTTAGTCTGACTGAAACTGGACTATCTGTAGCTGGACTAACACGCCTAGATAATTCCATTGAAAATCAAACTATTGCTGCATGTATCCACTTAGTCCGACTGGAGTGAGACTCGGCGTTCTGCCAAGCACCACTTTTTCTTTAGCGGGCTTTCACCCGGAAGAAGGAGGAGATGACGTAGCAGCAGTTCACTCCCAGAAAAACAAACAGACAAACACCATGGCAACCAAGAAGCAGAAGACGCACTTCTGGACGGACGAGGAAACTACATTCATGCTCCGACAGCTAAAGGAGCTAGTTTCGTTAGCTTCCTCTCTGGGTCAACAGGAACTAGTTTAATACGCACTATATTAAAAAGGACACAGCGCCGCCTATCGAGGCGGAGTCAGACGTACTTGGTCAGAAATTCAATTTTCTCTTCTGCATGTATACTCAGACAAGACGAGAAGTCCGACTTGACTGATTAGCCGAGCTATGAGCTTAGCTCGACTACTGCGTGCATGTAAACGTACTGACTCACACACCAATCGAACAGCCATCTGGAGCAATTTGGGGTTCAGTATCTTCTTCAAGGATACTTCAAGATGTGGACTGGAGGAGCTGGGGATCAAACCTCAGATTGGTGGACGACCAACTCTACCTCCTGAGCCACAGCTGCCCCTAAAGGGACTTAGGAAGTTAAACCTAAAGGCTAACTTTGGTATATTGCATCCTGGACCCTATTTCTGTTGCATGTCTTTGTCATGGTTGTGTGTCTAAGTGATTAACGGGAACAACAGTTTAGAAGTTGGTCCTGCATTGAGGAAGAGCGCTGCACCTGGTAGCTGCGAAAGAATGTCAATTTACGTCTACTCAGAGTGCTTGTTTTTGCCACTGACTGGCTCATTTGGTTATTCTACGTGTCTGACAACTTATGGCAGTGATCCCTACAGAGATAGACATTTGTGTTAAAGAGTGAGATTCTTTTTGTTTCACAAGAAACAGCCCTTAAAATTGCTATCGCCAAAGCAACAAGACTACATTGGAAAAAACAGTACTTTTATAATCGTAAAAAACACATCATTCAAAAGTGAGAGAAACTAAATAAATTCCCAAAAGCAATCTTTGGTTTATCTGTCCACTGTTACAACAATCACCAACTCTGGTTTGGTTGAAATAAAACCTTAATTCACTCAGTTAGATATGAAAATATGTTGCCACTATACAGGCTGAAATCACTGTTTATTTAAATGGAGTCTGGTGGGTTTGGTGATGTGATTCGGGGCTGTTTCTGGTTGAACAAAATGGATCTTACTCTTTCAAAAAAAAAGTCTATCTCTGTAGGGATCCTACCCATAATGTCGTCAGACACTTATAATAATCTGAGCCTGTCAGTGGCAACAACAAGCACATATTGTGGACGTAAACTGATGGTGTGCACATGCTCTGAATGGTTACATTGCAACCTGTTTTAGGCTGCTGGCTGCAGCGCTCTCAATCAAGACTGGACCATATTAAAAAATTGTTGTTCCAATAAGTCACATAGCAACAAGGTTAAAGAGTACAGCAGTTATCCTTAATGCAACCACACTAGTCATCCTCATAATTTGCCTCCCGTGCCATGTAATTCAACACAACCTGTTCTTCTCTGTGAAACATTAATGAAGAATTGAGAAACTCAATAAGCTTACAGGACAGTGCTGCATAGTCGTACCATATTTCTGTGATACTGCCAGATCTCAGCCTGAGTCACACAATCAGACAAATGGGCTCCTTTCTGCCCACTAACTTCTCACAGAGCACTAAGCAGCTGCACGTAGCAGCGTCCCAACTAAAACACTGGAGCTGAATGGTGTAAATAAACCTTTATCTCTGGGGGGCTATTTCCCCATTTGTGTGGCCCCCTCCAATCGATATCAGCTCGAGTGCACTCAGTCCTAAGAATAACGTCATTAGATAGCGGGACAACGACTCCAGTCACAGTGGCCAGTGACACATGCTCAGACAAGTCACAGACGGAGCACTCTCAGGGTTGTTATCAGCCAGCCAGCAAAGTACACGGTGCCACCAGGCAGGACGGCACTTCACTAGAGTCAACATCCTGGATGACCAGACATTCGGGATCGGTCACTTCCTGTTTGTCAGCTGTGCGGGTCTGTTGCTGATATGAGTCGTGCTAATAAATCTAACACCAACCAACAGAGAACTCTCACTACCACCACACGTCCCCCTCTTTCTCACAGTCAAACACACTGATGTTACGCGGCAGTCTCACCTGTCCTGTGTGCCAATAGAGCCCAGTTTGTCGTTCTTATCGCAGAAGTCCGGGGAGCTCTGCAGGTAGACCAGTTCGTTCTCCCTCACCGGCCTGATGTCAATGTCTTTGGGTACCAGCAGCTTGCGTGTCCCCACGGGCCGGTGAACCACTTTGGTGGCAGACAGGTACTTTGTCTTCAGGTCCATGGCGATCTCCCTCAGGTCTTGCAGGCCTCTCCAGCAGGTCCTTATGGAGCAGGAGCCGGACACACCGTGACATTTACACTTCATCACCAGCGCGTCTCTCAACACCTGGACACGAGGACATAGAGGTTAGATCGTGCTCGGTCTTTGTGGAATACAGTACAAGTCAGACATATACATGAATGCATTTACAATTTAAGTCGTGGCGTTCAGCTCAGGAAAACTTCTACAGACACAACATTTTAGGACAACCAATATATGGCCACATTGCTTACCTGTCTCCCAACTTCACTGTTGTGTAGGTGCATCAGCTTGTTGGCATGTGAGCCTGCACGCTTCATCTTCATGGGAGCATCAGAGAACTTTGAGCCCATCATCAGACCGAAGTGCAGGTTGTCGGCGCAGCCACCCCAACGATAGCCTGGCTCTGGGATCTCTGCGGGAATAGGACCGCACGAGCACAGCCGCAAATCTCCTGAGGTGCACGCCCGTGCTATGGTGTGGCTGATGGTTGCTGCAGACAGGGCGTAGACAAATGCAGCCTCTCTTGTTCCTGATTAAAAACAGAGAGGAAAAAACAAATCAGATGAGTCAAAAATAAAGCGCCCATCCTGCAAACTGACGATCCAGACGTGAAAATCAATCAGAGATCATTTCCCCAAGAGTTCAATGCAAACAAACTATTAGGGGTGGGTGCAACATTTATCTTGAATATCAATCCTTTTCTCGGTTAATTGAGAAATCTTTTGGTCAACAGGATATAATAAAGTGTCCTTTCACAACGGTGATGTCATCAGATCTCTTGTTTCGTCTAACCAACAGTCCAAAACTCAATTTTGCTGTCACACAAGACAAAGAGAACCAGCAAATTCAAACACTATAGAAGCTGGAGCTAGTAAATTTTGGCATTTTTTGCTTGAAAAATGACTTTTTTGGTTTTCAAATTGTGTGCCAATCCATTGTTATTGCAATATTTGACTGAGCCTTCACAATAAATTAAGAATGAATTTTTAATTGACTGTTTCAGTATGTTGGGTGCACTCACTTCCTAATAAATAGGCACAAAAAGTTTGAAAACCACTGGGTTAATCTGTTTCTACCATTTTTTTCCCACGTTAAAGGGTTTTTTTTGGGGAGTTTTCCTTTATCCGCTGTGAGGGTCCAAACGACCGAGGGATGTCGTATGCTGTAAAGCCCTCTGAGGCAGATTGTGATTTGTGATATTGGGCTTTATAAATAAAACTGAATTGAGTTAACTGACTAATTATTGCAGCTCTTACAGTCGTTAGTAGCAAAGCATCTGCAGATTTAGAAATATAATACATGAAATACTATTTACTCAGTATCGTGAGCTACCTGTGCAGTGTGTGAATATTTTTTTTTCTGATTTAGGTTTACCAAGTTAAGTTTTCTGTGTGCTTTCCTCTCGTTGTCAGAATACACGCCATCGCCAGAATAAATGTTAGCATTGTCTGTTTCTGCAAACCACAGATATGTAAAGTTTGTATGTTATAATGCAACGAATATGTTGAATTTTTTAAGTTTCTTTATATTTAAACAATGCAGTTGTGTGGTTATGTTTAGGCACAAAAACCACTTGGTTATGCTCAGTAAAACATCATGTTTTTGCTTCACAAACCCGCTAAAAAACAGTCGGTTTTGTTGTTTGTTTGTCTTTAACAGTGGTCGGCAGTTTGGCAGCCATCTCTCCTAGGTGTCACACCATCCAACATCTGCTCCACCTCAGAGCTATGTCACTTTAAAAACACTGATATGATATGTATGAAACTTAAAAATGTATCTGCGGTTTGCAGAGACGTACTTTAAAACATTTTCTTTTGGCGACTGGGCTGCAGAAAATTACTGTATGCTGAAGTGTGAGCATGAAGCAGACAACGGTCAGCTTGAATTTAAGTTGGCTCCAGTGATGAAAAGTTATTACAGCTAATAAAAAAAGTCCCAAATCAAAACATCCATAGAAAGTTCTCAAAGCACTTCAGCTCCTCTGCTCTCCATTTATCCCCCAGTTCCCTCTGTCTCAGTGAAAAAAAAAATACAAGAGCACAAAATGAATCTATCAAACATAGTCCATCACCACTCAGGCTGTAACGCAGAGTGAGCGCTGATGTAATTGGTGGTGATGTGCGTACACAGAAAGCACACATGTTAAAGGCCGGGGAGCAATTGGAAGTAAGGAAAGAAATCATGTATGACCGTGGGCTGGTTAGATCAAAGCCATCCCTGGACAGAGATGAGCCATTTCCTGTTCGGAGCAGACTGTTCATTTGGCAAATGGCAGCCATGTCCGTTCTAGAGGAGCGCGGCGCTGCTCCCCCCACGCAGAACCCAGCAACCGTCTCTGGCTAACTCAAGGTCCTTTTTGGCAATAAAAACAACAGAAACCAGACTGTGACGCAAACAGGCCAGTAAGGAAATAATGAGCCAGTTATTTTGTACATACAGATGTATGTGTTTTGTTTGTGGGGTCATCTCGAATAACAGCGTCAGTACACGTCCCTGGTGAAGGCTCCTCGATAGTGTCAAACCAGAAATCTGTTTTGAAAAGACATAATTCTGTATTTAAGTTCACCTTCATCCTACCAGATCATGACTTTGTTGATCAACTTGCTCCTAATAATTTCATATCACTGTTTTCTGTTTCAGTTTTGCTTTTTATAAGCAGGCTACCAATGTTTTGTGAAGTGCCTTTTCATGCTGTAGAGTGAGTGACTGACAGACAGCTACTTGACAGAGACGGCAAACTAGCTCGATGACATGGCCAAACTCAAGTATGATGCTGAATGTATATAACTGCGTGGACCTTGAACTAGTGACTGAGGAGAAATCTGGACCCCTGTAGATCGACCACTGTCCTAGAACAATAAAAACAATTGCTATTTCAGTCTACTAAATAAATTTTGCTGCCACTTCAGTGACTGACGTGAGATGAACAGACTGAGAACTTATTAGACAAAGCTGGTGTTGACAGTTTTCCTTTAAGGACATAATTTAGAGTTGTATAAAGGTAATAAATCGCAATATATAATGTGGTAATACTCTGCATATCGCAAAAAAAAAATTAAATCTCAGTATTGGATCATGATTCAAGTATCGTGATAATATCGTGTTCTGGCGTGTGGGGATTCCCACCTCTATTAAATGCTGCTCCTCTTAAAGTAAAATGACTAACTGTAACTGTAACTATGCTAAAGTAATAATGATCTGTTGTTGCCTTTCAGATGACATTATTTGCATAACTATAATATTTTAGTGACAAACAGGTTTTTTGCTGTGATGCTAGTTTATTCTCTGGGTCCCCAGGGACCCCAGTCAGTAGTCCTTGTGTGTTAAATATGATCAGGTGCAGACTTCAGGGTGGATGCAGGGGACACGTACCCTCAGTATTTACAACATGTGCATTTGTCCCCCTCAGTGAAAACATGAAAGTAGCAGAGGACTGTTTTTTGGACAAAATTAAAGACATCATAAACATCATAAACTGATACAGAAAAGGCAAAAATTTAATGCAGGAAATTAAGTGTTGGATGCTAAAAATGTTCTGGTGGAGGAGCCCCTAAACCCCGTGTTTCATTTGTACCCCCCTCAGAGTTGAAACGAAACCTACACCCTTAAACATGTTGGAAGGATGAGTGTTTATATGTACAGATAAATCTATTGTGGCGTCTGAGCGCAGACACTATTAAAGTGCCGAGGATCATTTCACCAGTTACTGTAAACTGAACTGCAATACATGCAGCACTTCATGACCTCGGTTTTGGATATTCACTGAATGTCAAGCGTGACCGTAAACATCAGACTCTAGTGGGGAAAAAAGAAAAGAAAAAGAAAACTTGGAGCGGCTCTTTGGAAACAAAAGCGTCCGTGCTGTCATTCCAAACAATTTATGACCATACCTCGGTCGAGGTCTGGCCGATACTTTGGAGAATCAATGGGGATGTCGATGGAGGAGCAGTTCCAGCGCATGTCAGCGAAGGTCTTCTGACATGTTTTCTTGACTTCGCGGGCGGCTGTGATAATAGTCTGCATGAGCTCCAGGTTGCTGCGGCACAGCTGAGCTTGGGAGGACACCAGGCCGGGCAGCAGCTTACAGTGTTGGGTCTGGTTGATGTGTAGAGATGCAGGGGTGTGTGATAGCGATCTGCAAACAAGAGGAACTGGTTAGTATGCATTATACAACACTGAGCATTGCTGATGTTGACACTGTGATGATTGCTTAATCATGCTTTTTGTTTTATGGGCTGTACAATCACATCTATGTTACTAAAAAAACTGCGAGTTTTAGTTACAGTTACACATTTCAGTTTGTTGTGTACACACACGTTAAGCCTCTGAGATGCATCAGAATAAACAATTGAAAAATTGAAACAGATAATGCTCCAGGCAGGGAAATATTTTTGGCATGCGCTGCAGAGAAGAGGCATCTTATCACAGTGAAAAACTCCAAGGAAAGTCAGCCGAGGATCCATAAAATATAAGTGACACGTTCTTGGCACGGAGCTTTTCTTTTGTTAAATCGCAGAAGAGGCCTTGAGACATTCCCAAAAAAATGTTTTAAAATAACCCCAATAAATTCAGATCCACGGTCAGATGAGAAACTGCATCGATCCCTCACATTTGCATTCTGCACCACAGAAAGCGTCGTCTGCAGTGGCCTCAGTTTGACATGAATCATGTGTGTACAGGCTATTAAAGGGCACACACGTTTGATTTAAACTTTTCAACCTTATTGAGTATTAACTTAATAGAGAAACCACAGGCGGAGCAGGTTAACTCTGATCTCCACTCTCTCTGTCTCGCACTCTGCTCAGAGTTCGTGAGAACCAGGCAGCGCCGCCTGCACCTTGGCCTGTTTTGCATTAGGGAGGCCGTGGGGCCGCCACTCTGTGCCCAATGATAAGCTGTGACTCCACTGGGCCGGTGGTAACCCGGCACTCACAGGTGTTTACAGCCGCATCTGTTTTGCATTGCACCGCTGTGCATTATCAAGACTGAAGGACCTCTAGCTTAGATTTAGCACATGCCATCCAGGCTCTCATGGGCACATCTGCTTAAGTCTTCCCACTGCGAGTATTACGACATTCTGATGAGAAGCCGTGGATATTTTTGGTGAAGCCAATGCAGAGAGTTTTCACGGTGATCAGACATGAAGCAGAGGGATAAGATTCCGATAAAGAAATACACAAGACACACATGAAGAAAACCTCACAGCGTTTATAAGACGACCAAACAAAAACCGTGCAAAACATTCAATTGAAACATAAACAAATTCAAAAAATAGCGACTTGGGAATTTTACGGACTTTCCAAAATTATTGCGAAAATTATTGTTTACTTTTACCCTGCTATAAAAACAGCATGCTGCTCGCTGCGAGCAATCAACATTTGTGTCAACATTTGCAGCTTCCCTCTGCAGCACACTGCTTTTACACTGACTGAGGCCTACACACGCTGGCACTGTCTGCGCCACCGTGACGCCTCGTCATCTCCATCTCATTCTCTATTCTCATCATCTTATTATCACGCAGCGGGGGGGCACGTTTGATCTGATTACTTGGAAATGAAATACGCACGCCGTCTCCTTTCACTGAAGCCGCCATAGTTAATAAAACAAAAATGATTGCCGCTTATAACTTGAAGAGCTGCCAGCGAATCTACTGTCCCCTTCATCAGACACACATGTACAGAACACATAGCCTCTCCCTTGATCAGGAGCAACTTCAGGAATGCTGGGGGCCCATCTCAAAGCTGCCACGGGGCCCTCCACTCCATAAAACACAGAAACATGCAGAAAAGAGCAGCACAATATCG
Source organism: Cephalopholis sonnerati (assembly GCA_019142605.1). Taxonomy (NCBI): domain Eukaryota; kingdom Metazoa; phylum Chordata; class Actinopteri; order Perciformes; family Serranidae; genus Cephalopholis; species Cephalopholis sonnerati. The sequence continues at coordinate 35,301,031 of JAGQAX010000017.1, forward strand.
CATATCTTCACCACGTCATCTATTTGGGCATTGTTTGAATGTGAGGATGGCGGAGAGGCCTGAAGACCGAGCCGGCGCCACTCCTGAGGGATACTTACAGCCATTTGATGCCGGAGCAGACCTGAGACAGCAGCAGAGCCGTGAGCACACCAAGAGGCAGGACATGAGAGCTGCTCCTCATGGTTGGACAGTGGCTCCAGTTCACACAGGACACAAATACAAAGGGGCTGTCGGGGCTTCTTGGCTCAGACTCAGAAGTCAGCTCTCATGGCACGGCCTCCTCTTCTAAACCCTGTAATATATGACATAAATAATATCAGTGACTCAGCAAGGCAGATTTAAGGTATTTTTTTCTTGAGAGAAGCACTGTGAAAGTCTTTGTGTGAGCTGTGAAACATCACAAGGCTGTAGAAAAGATCATTCTATTATCTAATGAAGGAATATTATTTTAGCTTTCTGTCTGCAATCTCAAAAATTCTGCATGCATTAAATAAAGAATAACTACAAGACAGATAAAAATGGAAATGAGCAAAATTGTTCTGCTCAATAGACTAAATTTATAGACAGTTCAGCGCTATTGCAAGCGTTCAAGCTCAATAACAGTTAGAAGTAAGTAAACTTTATTTTTAAAATGCCTTTTGAAACCAGAGTTATAAAGAGGTGTTCAAGTGCAACACTAAAAAAAGTGAGTACAAGGCAAATACACAAAAAAACAACAAATTCAGCGCTTTCACCTCCTTCCACATGTGTATATGCATTTATTTATTTTTTATTTAACCTGAATTTAACCGGAAAGTCCCATTAAAATTGAAAATCTCTTTTACATGGAGACCTGGCCGAGGTAGCAGCCGATCAAACACATTTAAAATACAACATATAATACAAAAATCCACAATAAATGAACAACTATTCAAACATAGTGGCCTCTCAAGAAACCACGTTCTTTATGATACCCTTAAATTCATCAGTGGATGTCAGTGTTTCTAGTTTTAGATCTTTTTGAAGAGTGTTTCATGTCCATGGTTCAGAGTAGGAGAGTGCAGTTTTCAACACACAAAAAGCAACCACCTGGAGGAGTGTAGCTGGCAACTACCAAAACCGACACACAGAGGGGAGCAGAGGTCGGCCGGAAGTTTGCCCAGTATTGCTTTATAGATAAAAATATACCAGTGCTGTTGTCTGCGAAAGGTCAAAAGAATTCAGTGATGAGTATGTGACTGCGCATTTGTAATAAAATGTAAAGATGCATGGTACACTGAATCAAGCCTGCGTAAAATGGAGGGGGTTGCATGCATATACAATATGTCAGCGTAATCGATCACAGACAGAAAAGTAGCTTGCACAAGTTTTTTCTTAGCACTGAAACACAAGAAATTTGCAGTGAAAGCTTTATGGCAAAGAAATCTCACATTTTCAGGAAGGTGGGGACAAGTTTAAAATGACTTTATTTTTCTTTCTGTTCTTTTGTAGTCGCCCTAGAATGTACAGTAACAGTCACACTAGCTGGTTGTTATACAGTTGTATTTCATGTGCAGTTGATTTTCTTCTTTGAGATTTTGCTCAACTTTGAAAGAAGCGTGCAAACAAAGAAAAAGGGACCTATTTCCTCTGATGAAGCTGCTTCATTTGCACCAGTGTTTCAGCCTCTGTGAGCCACCTATTTGTCCTCTCAGCTCCACAGGAAGAAATGCAGAGAATTTTGCATTTAGAGTGACAGCAGTCAGAGCATCAGGAGCATTATCTGATGGTGAGCTGCTGATAAGCAATCTCTTTGAAGAGAGCTTAAAGTGAGCGCATTGAAACTACTGATAAAGGGCCCTTTTTTTAAAAGCACGAGTTCCGCTCCTGCTCTCTGATTGGCGGAGAGGCTTTCGCAACTGTGTGATATTAATTATTTAAATGAGCAAACACATTTCACAACTACTTTTGCGTTTGAACTTTTGACTAAAACAACAAAATAAAAGGTATCTCCTGAATATAAACTCTCATATCTGTGTCTTAATACCTAAATACATTTGAGGCCTCGAGTGGATTAACTGTTTAAATTTACATTTGGCCCAAGTGGGCTAAAAGGCAGCTCCTGTTTCCACCCCTGGAAGATAAAGGCTGATAGCTTCACACTCACACCATCCGATGTGTGTCTCTCATCGAGCCAAGATAAGCTGGGCAGGGTGCACCAAGTGGACTATACATCATATTTCCTAACATCAGCAGGGAGTTTATTGGTGGGGATTAACTAACAAGGTCGGATAAGAATACCTTGGTAAAATAATAATGTTGTAGGGCAGAAAACTGAAGAATTCAAGAAGGAAAAAGTCACTTTAAAGACGGTTTTCTTAAGGGAATGTTGCGCTAAAGCTGTGTTTTATGAAACTAAACTAGCTCCAATCTTAAACCAAACTTTGCTGCCACTCTTCCCACACTTTTCCCAAGCAGATAACTCCTCCACAGCCAAACTCAGGCGACAAACAATCGGCTTTTTGTGCCGCATTCACTCCATAATCCTAAATCTCTGTGCGTAAAGACGCACTCCAGTCCGCCTATAGCCAAACAAGTTTCCCCTCACCTTTGCCTCGGCGCTGAGCTCTCACCGTTGAACAAAACCAGACAAGTAAAGGACGAAAAAAAAAAAGATCTCAGCAGCAGGTCGGAATATCCTTTCAGCCAGACGCATGAGTAAAATCCAGCATGGGGTGGTAGAATAGCTCCGGACAGGTACGCATGGTGTGTGTGAGAGCGGTGTCGGTGTGAGAGTGTGAGTGGGACACGGACACGCAGAGGTTGGAGTAGAGGAGAGTGAGTGAGCCTGAGTGGGGGCAGACTCAGCTTTAAAGTACCCCTGCTGGCCTGCTTTGATCTCACTGCTGATGTCAGACCGGCATTAGCATAAGAAAGCACGCTGCACCAGGACCACAGCACACACACACACACACACACACACACACTCGGAAATGCTGCAAGTATCGCAGTTGGGTTGATAACCTAGAGGAAAATACTCTGGAAAAGATCCATAATATTCCCACAGGGAAGCTGGGTGAGTTATAGTGTGTCTGTGATGATGAAGAGTCCACACAGACACAGTGACCTTATTTTAATGGTATTTTTATAGCTGCTCTGGTATCAGAGGCTACTCCCATAAAATGCCATTACAGATTCCTGAAGTTCTCAAAGGACGCTTTGTGGTGACCTTATCTTAAATAGTAGCCAGTATTTTAAAGATTTCACCAGTCACATGCCTGTAAAATATTACTCAGATTAAGATGCTACAAATATATAAAATCCTGGATTATAGTATTTCTTACACCAAAAACAGAACACCAAAGTTATCTGTAGTTTGCAGCCTCCCTCAGAAAGTCTGTTTAAACAGTGCATTGCTATTATTTGTTATAAATAATGATCAGTTTTAGTAACACTGGTGTTAAAAGGCCACATGAGACATTTATGTGTTATAAAATATTTAATTGTTAAGATAGAAAAATATACACCCAGTGTATTGGTCCAAATTCATTCACATTATTGTTCAAAACCATTAAATATCGGCTGTTTTTTAATGTGGATTCATTTGAAAAATACAAAATAATTCAATCTGGCATCTACAATCACTAAAGATATTGATGCTCTTTGTTTTTTGTCCAGATCCGTTTAGAGAAAATGTTTTAAATTCAGATGTTTTTGCATTTTTTTGTTGCTTTTGTGCACTTGGAACAAGTAAAAAGTTGAGTAACATCTGGGCTGTAAAACTCTTCCCTTCTCGGTCTCTCCTTTGAAAGCATATTGCCTTCATAACAGACAGTCATAGTCACGGACACACCCTTTTATCTGCACTCAAATGTATTTTTTGGATTCAGTTTCATTTAATATTGGACTATAAACGACGCTCTGAATTCAACCCTCATTTTATTAATTTGTGTGCATACCATGTAATAGTTACAGTATACTGTAATGCAATGTGACATGTACACACCTGCACACACACACACACACACACAGAAATGCTATCCAACATGTTTTCTTTAAAATGTTTTAAATAAAACCTTCCTAAAGTTACATAGAGTTTTTCTGGCTGATTTCCTTAAAAATGAACCCACACTGTAAGTGATACGCCGCAAAGCCAGTTGTGGGAAAGCAATGTATAGTTTCCCTGAGAATCTGCTGCACCTCCAGCGCTCACACAAAGGCAATACTGAGCTGTTGTCCAGACCTTGACCTTGCAACTGGTATAGCTAACATGGCTGGCCTCGTGCGCCGCTCGCTGCTCCGCCGGGAACAGCAGATCAGGTGTTGTCTTTGCTGTCTCTGGAGCAGACAGTGTTTCCAGACCACAACAAGCCCCTCGTCCTCTGGGAAACGCCCGGCTCTTGTGTCTACATCTGTTGGCCAAACAGGGTCCACTGTTGCGTCTTACACGCAGTATGATGGCTCCGTGTTTACAGTGGGGCTGTGATCCCGGTTCAAGAGAGTAAATGTGTTTTACATGGCAGTCAACTGCGAATGGGCACAGGTCGGAGCGTGTGTGGGAGTCGTGGAGCTTCCAGCACGACCGGGCCCGTCTACAGAGAGACTTTTTACACACAGGCTCTCCATTCCTGAGCTAGGATCAACACGCAGGCCCTTGATCTTCACATCTCACCTTCCAAGCAACACAGAGGGGGGAGGACACCTTCTGAGGGAGGCAGACGGGGGATAAGCGAGCCACTGGAGTCCATGATTATGAAATAAGTCATGTCACGTAACAGAGCTGAGTTATGATACATAATCTACATCCAGGATCAAAACCAGCTTTACGGAGATAATATTACAGTTACATTTTTCTTTTCAACTGTCACGATAATCAGCTTCGGACATGGTGGGATTACTGGTGATAAAACACACAACATGTCCACGAAAAGATGTCCCGTTATATATACAGTAAAAACATTTCCAAGCAATGTCATTTTTTAGAAACACTATTGTTTAATCCAGATGAAGTTTGAGCCCGAGCTGAACGTTTATTTTCAAATGAATCTCAATCAGATAAATCTTTTTAAATTATGGGATATCAAGACACCGATAAAATATTTCAAGAACCCAAAATGTAAATATACATAAACACAAACTGTAGCTTATTTTCCTGTGGTATAACACTGCTTCTGAAAACTGTATATCACATTCTTGTGTTGCAAAAACTAAACTTAAAAAATATACAATTTCTAAATTGCCTGAATGAGTTAGCCCAGCTCTGGCTGAATACAGTGTCGATCCTCAGGCTCACAGCACTGAGCCATTGTCCTTCGAATCTCAAGAGGGTCGAGCAAATATCACAAATCTGGAGGCTCACCGACGGGGGGAGTAAGGACACTCAACTTTCACCCAGGAGGATCAGAGCCTGAATGGGTGCAGAGTTACTATTATGCCCCTGGAAAATACTCCCATGCTCCCATCAGCATACATATAAACCAAAACCGGGCTCCCGTGAAGAGTGCATGTATCAAAATAAAATTACCTGATGCTTTGCTGTTTTATATGTTTTAAGATGGTTTAAAAGGAAGATAAAAAGATGGTATGTTCTCGAATGCCGAACCCTCATTACACAGTCGGAAAAAACGTCTCTCCTAAGCACAGTGGCATGTTTTTTATTTTTAAATCAAGTCCCTTTTATTTTGTCAATTTCTGATAAAATTACTTGAATATGCAAACCACAATGATAAACTAATAACGTTTAACTCTCTGATGAGGTACGTTCAGTTCGGCCTGTTTTGTGTTACCGACTAAACGCATCTGACCGTAGATAAATTTCCAATCAAAATTAAAACCAGGACTTTGATTAACAGACATCATAAATACAATAAAAGCAAAAACTTAAAAGGGAAGTTTCAAATGGAATCAATCAGTGAACCGTGTCCGTAACGGTTAGCTTTCATTTAGGCTCTTATCTCTGACCAGACAGCGCGGGGCTCTGCTGCCAGCCGATTATTGACAAATAACAAGAACATTCTGGATTCTCAACCGAACTCCTAAAGGGTAAGATCTATCAACTGAGGCCCGCAGAGGGACAGTGACAGCCTCGGATCGGCCATGTGAGAATCCAATCACCCTCTGGTGTCCCTCCTGTGCTCACAGCGGGGATCGCAACAGAAACAACAAGCTCCGTCCAATCCGTCTGACTGGACCCACGTCTTTTGTATACCATTTGTTGATAACCTCCGTCTCTATTGTGCTTTGAGGACAGAGGCCTTTCAAGTGACAGATGGGTGGCACCTTTGAACACGTCATGTGGTCCCTACAGGAGCCGTCACCATGAGCTGTGTGTTCATGAAGCCCAGGAGTTCACCATACCAGTGCTGGAGGATCATTCCCGAAAAACAAATCACCATGGCTGTTCTGGTTTGAGCTGCTGGGGGTGTAAAAGTCGCCTGCGTTATGGGTTAACCAGCCAAGAGAGGAGTGGATTCCAGTAAATAATTAATCACATTAAAGACCTGTCATATCACCAGATCACCATACATCTGGGTTAAATGAGTCCAGTCACTGCAAGAAAATGGTGCTTTAAAGGGAAAATTCACCCTAAAACTGATAATTTGACTTGATTACTCAAGTCATTTTAACACATTTTAACTAATGTCACAAGTCGGAAATTAGGAGATGAAGACATTAATTGATGCTGCCTGCGTCCAGACCTTTGAATCTACCTACTCCACAGACTTTGAGTTGACTGATTCGTTACGCATCGTCACATGAAACAGATTTGCCAATAAGCACCACAGGTGGGAATACTGCTGGCATCAAGCTGTTATCAAGTGGTAGGCCGAACCAAATGAAGGGCAATACAACAATAGCGAGCACTACAGACAAGATAGACACTGCTTTCATAAACGGATTACTGAGCGGGCCTACCGGGCACAGGTCCAAGTCCCCCCGGCCTATGCCTGCAAAAATCACTCGACAAAACAGATTGACCTGGAAGAGATTTATGATACAAAGAGATGCAAAACAGCTGCAAAGAGACACAGAGAGATGTAAGCAACTACAAAGAGACTCAAGATGACTACAAAGAGACACATAATGAATAAAAGGGACACAGAGTAGCTATAAAGAGACTGAGAATGACTACAAAGAGATGTAAACAACTACAAAGTGAGTCAAGATGACGACAAAGAGACACGTAATGAATAAAAGGGACACAGAGTAGCTATAAAGAGACTCAAGGTGACTACAAAGAGATGTAAACAACTACAAAGAGACTCAAGATGACTACAAAGAGGTGTAAACAACTACAATGAGACACATAATGAATAAAAGAGACACAGAGTAGCTACAAAGAGACTCAAAATGACTACAAAGAGATGTAAACAACTACAAAGAGACTCAAGATGACTATAAAGAGATGTAAACAGCTACAAAGTGAGTCAAGATGACTACAAAGAGATGTAAACAACTACAAAGACACTCAAAATGACTACAAAGAGACACATAATGAATAAAAGAGACACAGAGTAGCTATAAAGAGACTCAAAATGACTACAAAGAGGTGTAAACAACTACTAAGAGACTCAAAATGACTACAAAGAGATGTAAACAACTACAAAGACACTCAAAATGACTACAAAGAGACACATAATGAATAAAAGAGACACAGAGTAGCTATAAAGAGACTCAAAATGACTACAAAGAGGTGTAAACAACTACAAAGTGAGTCAAGATGACTACAAAGAGAGACAAAACAACTACAAAGAGATGCACAATAAACATAAAACCAACTGAGAGATGACTAACAACTACAAAGAGATACTAAGCAACAGCAAAAAGATGGTGGTGGGGCCTTCTGCGTGTCAGTGCCCACAGACCCATTGTCTCATAATCCGCCCATGGCTCCTATCTCGGCTCTTTCAGATCAACACATAGACGGTACGTTTTCTCAATACTGCCCAATGTCATAGTTTGTTTTATTTCACTGCATTCTTAAAACCCCAGAAAAGCAGGTATGTGGGCATGGCTGCACAAAAATGTGGACTTAAAATGATGTTACGTTCACACAGATGGGGGAAACCTAATCTCCCTCCCCCACGGAAATCGGTTAGATCAGAGCAAAGATGGAAACAGAGTGTAACGAGTTGACAATTTTCTCTCATATCAGGCCGTAACTAATGATGTCATCAGGTGACATGATGTGGATTTGTTTCACTGACACATAGTTAGCGACTGTATTAATGGAGAAGTCTTGTCATCCAGTAAATGATGTTATATTTGAAAGATGCGTCTGTCTATAATCCACTGAAATATCTTGGGGATTAGTTTTATTATTTACTGTCTACGGAGCAGCTGCACGACTCGTCTCATGACATCATCACTGCAGACTGTCTCTTTGCTCTTCATCTGGTCCAAGACGTGAATTAAGACTGAGCCAATACATCCCTACAAAATTAACACGTGTGAATTATATCTCAGGGTGTATTTTATTACACCGTATGAAGCCATATCGCCGTGTCTGAAGAGGTGTTACCAAAGAGGAGCAAAAGGTGTTGAGGGCAGAGGGGGTTGAGGTGAATCGTGTGGGTGGGGTGATGACTTCACCAGAGTCTGGGGTGCTCTCCGCCCGCACCTCCTGGTAAACATAAAGCCGAAGAGCGATGGAGGAATCGCAAGGACAGGCACCAGCCCGGCTGCAGGCCTCTAAACAGTACAATAGATAAATTGTGCAGATACATCTGGTTCTTATGAATTTGGCCCTTTAGATTGTGGTTGGTGGAGGCGTGAGAGCACCAGAGCATCCTTATAAATGATTAAAGCTTACTTCTTTAGGGATTACAAAAGCATTTGAAATTCCAAGCTGTGTGCCCGTTGCTCTGTGAAAATTACAGGACCGAATAAATGGATGCTTTTGCGCAGGTCCAGAAAGCGTGCTGAGCATTTTTTTCTTTTGCAGGCAATCAAGTAAAACTTGTCAGCAATCATGAAACAAATTGCAACTGCTTCATGATCGGATAATCGCTTACACACCTCAGTATTGATTAAACACACTCGCTGAAGACAATCCATCACATTTTACTTACAATCCTTTAGCTTTACAATGGCAAGTAAAAATGAAGTGTTCTTTAAGTGTACAATCAACAAGTTGACATCGGAATAATTTGAACCAAAAGTTTTGCTCGTAATACTAGGAGGATCTGAATTCTGGCTTGTGCTGCCAATTTTCCCTGAAAGGGAACCTTGAAATAAAATCCACTTAAGCCCTGTGTCTTCCCCTCCAGAGTGTAGTTAAATCCTGGCTGTGTATGGACATGATTACAGAGTGCCACGGGTCTTACATCAGTGCAGAACCTTGACTTCCAGCAGGAAACCTGGTGCACGGGTCAATTATGGCAATACCTTGTTTTGCTTAAAGATGGAGGATGTGTTCTTCATGCTCAAACACACAGGCTGCACCTGAGATTTAAACCGTAACAAAGCCCACCTCTTTGTCGAAAGTGTAAATAAATAAAACAGCTTGTTGGAGGTATGTCGCTCTTAGCCGCGAGTGTAGAGACGGGGTTATTACGAGACAATGCTGCTGTGCTCCTGTGCTGCACATGGCTACACTGAGGCCTGTGAACAGCTCAGATCCGTTTGCTCAGCAGCTGAGCGGGGGGACACGGAGATGCTCCTTTCACACTGAGCTGAGCACCGACAATCGGGGCTTTGTCAGGGAGGCATCTGCTGTTCCGGCTTACAGGAAGAATACATGTTCCTTTAAAAAGTGCACTCAGTGGGGTTATCAGTGTTAAAGATAAGGTGGCTTCATGTCAACAAACACAAAGTGTATGTACTGTACATGGAAAGGTTTTAACAGCAGCAGTCTTTGTTTTCACGAAACCAGTAAGAGCAAACAGGAAGAATAGAGTTTACTCTTTGGGATCATGTCTTTAACTTTTAAGTGCCTAAAATAAGCCCTGGGGAGTTGAGTCAGTGTAGCTTTAGTCAGTTAACAACATCCGTTTATTATCAGCCGAAGAAAGCTACCGAAGAAAACTGGAATGAACCAGGATAGAGATTCAAATAGGTTTTTAATAATCCCATTGATTACAGGTGTTTGTCAGCTTTAAACTCACTTTAGCATTTGGTGGAGCACTGCCATTGGCCAACAGCACAAAAGAGTAATTACCTAGGGCTTTAAATAAAGCCGTAAACACACACAGCTACAGTGTCTTGCTTTTCTAACTGTCAGTACAGTAGCTGTTATGGAAACTCCTCTTAAAAAGGCTTTAACACCAGATTGGAATTCATAGCAAATAATTGACGAGAAGGCCAGACTCTGTGCTAAAGCAAACCCACAGAATACATTTGTTCTTAGGAATTACATATTAACCAAATCACAATGGTAACAATGGAGCCCGAAAGCCACGATTTGCATTACTGGCATATACTAGTCAAACCTGTCTGCCTCACATACCCAGCATTGCAGAGACCTTAGACTTTATTTCAAGACAAAAGGTAATTGTAGAATAAATATTTACCAGGTGTCTTGAGATAATGTAGTGGCTGTATGACCTCAACAACCCTGCCTCTAAAGCCACATCCTTGTTGATCAGTGGAGTGAATCATGCAAGAATTTTTTATTCAATGTATTGTGACCTAAACTTGAGGGTGAAGTGCCTATTTTCAGCCAGCAATCATTAACGCTGGCAACCTTGAACACGATTGAAATTCCTCAAATGTGAAACTTGAACTTCCTTTAGTGTTTTTCTTTTTTAAAAAAGAAAAAAACAGGTTCTCTGCAGAAGGTAATAGCACTAATTCCACTACTAACCTGGACCTTCCTCTGTCCAGCTGGACTTCATTGTTTTAGAATTGTTGCTGCAGGTACGATTCAATTTTCCAAATCACATTTTGCTTTAAAATTACCATCTACTGCATGTTCACCCATTTAGAGTGGCACATCTGACCTGACTGAGTTATTGCCTCCTGAGACAAATTACAGCCCAACTGCGCCATCTTGTGTTCACTCACAGACATGACTACACATCACATGAAAGCCTACTGCGCATCTACCTTGGGAAAAAAAAAGGACAAACACAAAAGCCAAACATCTTTTTGGAGCATTTTATTACTTTTTTGACAAATATATATGAAGGTTTTCCTATTAAGGAAACATTCTTTCAAAAGATACGTTTACAGCAAATTCATTCCTGCAGAGAGACAGGAAACATGAGAAATCATCAGAAGACATGATGGAACTAACCATTTCTATTTGTGCCCAGGAAAGGTAAGGGTGCAATTTAATCGTTTATAATGAATTCATGACAGCGATACAGAAGTCAGTCAACGCCAATGGGACATTTTTCAACATCTGAATTATCATGATACATGGGGTGAATTATTCGTTTCGCATCAAGGCACACAAGCATTGCTTTTTTTTTGCCAAGACATTGGTCCCATTGGGCAGTACAACTGTACAAACTACAGAATAATAAAAAAACAAAACATAACATAGGGCTTGGTTTGCAGGATAACAACAAAAGGAAATCTCAAAGAATTTAGATCAATAATGTACACAGAAATATTGAGTTCAGAACTTGGGACCTCAATTAGGGTTGAGACACGTTAGTTCCTAAGTATGGTGGTGGTGACATCTCAAACGCAATGCTCAAATCTGCTAGCCGTGACGGAAGACCTGCAGCTCTTACAGAGGATGTAGCTCAGTGAGGGATCGCTTTTCCTGCTGTATGAACTCCTGTAAGCTTCTTTTTCCCTGCCTGAAGTTGCTCTCTCTCCTTGAAAACGGCAAGATGACCTGGAGTCTGAGGAGAGTTTCAATGTTACTAAAACTTCTTATCTGTGACGTCTTGAGCGTATCAAGCACAGTGGTTGGGAGATAGCCTGCCAGGGGATCCAACCATTTCTCCTTCCACGACCTCATCTCAGAGTGAAGAGAGACCTGATCTGGCAAGTCCTCCTTGTACAGGCGGAACACAAGACCACTAAGAATGCTGGTTTCTACTTTGGACATTGCGTAAGGCACAATCTCCAGACACCTCAAGGTATCCAGTACCTTTTCTGTGAAGAGGTCATCAATTTCTGCTATTGAGTGCTCTACAGCCTTCATGCTTACTGATTCTTTGTAAAACTCACTCAACGGCTCGAGCAGCACTGAATGCAGCATTGTTACATCGAGTTTAGAGGCCATTGCAGTGGCTTCTTCAAACCAGGCCTTGTGATGCGTGTCAATGTCGCTCCTAAGTTTACTGAGGGATGCTTTCAGATCAGGCAAATTATTCACAGCGAGTAACATATCTAAAGGTTTGCCCTGAAGAGACTGACTTAGCTTTTTAGTTACACTCAAGATGTTCTTCTGCACCACTGTTGATAGGATGAATTCAAAGTTTCTGATCGCATCGAAGAACTGTGATGCTTGCTGCTGGTGCGGAGTGCTTCCCTCCCCTCTTAACTCGTTCAAACACAGCATGACAGCTTCTAAAATCTCTACCATCACCTCGTGCATGTCATGACTCTTCTCCCAGTTTTTGATGAGCTTGTCTCTCAGCTCGTTGCCCTTTCCTTCATCCTGCTGGAACACGTGAATGATCATGTCTTCCAGTTTGTTCTGGCGTTCTGCATCCTCTGTGAGCCAATGTAATATTTTGCCTATGAGAACTGCTCCATCAGCTGCTTCTTCAACGGGAGAAGATTTAGCCAACCATACGTTAAGAGACAAAGCAGAGCTGACAGTTCTTACAGCATGGGGGTATGTTGTAGCTATAGCTAAGCTTACAGCCCTCATCTGAGCTCCTACTTCACCAACACTCAGCATGGCCTGCCCTCTACAGTACTCCATGTTCAGCCCCCATTTCTCAGACAGGGCAGTCTCAATAGCTTCTGCAAGGGCAACTGGGTCATCACCGAAAGGGATGAAGGCCAGCGTTTCCTCGCACTGGACGTCCTCTTTGTTTAAGTACCTGATGCACAACGGGACGTAGATCTCACCGTCAATTTCAACAGCTTGCTCAGTTATAATTGTAAAGAACTGAGAGTCCCAGAGCTCCTTGAGGATTTGTTCACGCAACTGTGGCTCGTAGAAAGACACTGCTTTTCTTGGTCCTTGAGCTACCTCCGCAGTCACTTCATTGTCTGCCGGTTTCACTCCTCCGTCAGCAGGCTTCTCTGCTACACTTGAGGCGTGCGATTCTGCTGGTGCCTCCACACCTGATTTCAGAAGTAAAACTACATGTTAATTGCACACATACAAATTCACCTGCTACCAAAACGGTTATTTTTGTCATGTCATAGTTTGAATCAAAGACATAGTGATGCCTTTATAATCAAGTTGCCATGAATGGACTTACCACTGTCCAACTTTAGTCTTTGCAAAGTTCCCATCACCTAAAAAATATGTGGTGCAGATTAGAATGGCTGTAAACAACCTAAATAATAAAATAACTATGTTAGAACTATTTTAAATGTACCTGGGAAAGACATGGACTGCTCTCTGGATCGATCTCCATACACTTCTCAATGACCTCTGGCAATCTCTGTAGTGTTGTGCAGTGAAAGAGGAGCACCACATGATCCTTTCTGCTGCCTTTGCATACAGTGTTTTTTAACAGATCCCTCATTGAATTCAGAGTGGTCTTCATCAGGTCACACTCCATACTGACACTAGGCAGGACAGCTACTAGCCTAAGCAGTGAGGTAACAGTTGGGTGGCTCTTTGCCTCAGGATGGACTAGAGTTTCAGCGATGGATGATGGAGGAGCAGCATCCTGGTATTTCTCTCTCCAGACAGCGGCCCATGTGTTGATTTCCTGCTCAGCTGCTTCGGGCTCAGCAAGATCTGTAAGGTAGAGGCTGAATGGCTTGTCTGTGGACTCTGACAGAATGGGCTGTGGATTGCAGGAGGGCAGTAACGACAGGACCGACAGGGCCTTCAAGTGGCTGTCTGAGAAGCTGTACCTCATTTCATCGGTGAGACTTCTGAGGAGGGGAATGCTCAGATTTTCTCTGTAATATATCTCAGGTGATTCATAGCTGTTGGCTTCCTCTGAGAAGCACACTTGTTCAGGAGCTACCTTGGTTGCTAGCTGGAATGCCTGCTCGAACCAAGTGGAGTGCAGGGTGCTCACGTTTTCTAACATTTTGTTTAGAGTCTCTATGATTGAGGGGATTTTTTCCACTTCACAGAGAATATCAGCAGGATTTCCACAGCGGAATACAGTGCTACAGTTGCGAAGAGGAGCACAGGCGTTCTTCAAAATCACAAGGGTGACAATGAAATCCATATTTCTCAGAGCGGTGGAGAGAACTTGTGCATGCATTGACTTGGCACCTGTTGCACTAGAGCTAACAGCATCTAGGCAGCTGAGGATGCCCTCTAATGTGTCAGCGAGTATGTCAAAGAAGTCCTCCCTCTTTTTCCACCTTGAGCAACAGGTTTCTGGTATTTCCTCCAGGGCCTCTCTTGGCATATTCAAAAGCCCATCAACAGCCTGCGCTAGCTGTCCCTCCAGACAAGGAGATTCATCAAAGAACAGCAGCAGGTCTTCTGTGATGTCCAACATTTTTGCTACTGAGGGGCAAGGCACACTTCCTGCCAGCCAATGGGCAAGGCCGCAAGACTCACTGGGTGTTACAACAGCGAGCGGATAACTCTTGAGGAAATCCAGAGACATTTTCTTCAGGCTTTGATAACCTGAGCCCAAGTGCATGAATGCTTGTCCACGACACTGAGACATTGGTAAGCCCCAGTCGTCAGTGAGAATCTTCGCAAGTTTAGTTGCTTGTGTGTCAACGTGACAGTTTTCATCAAATGGTAAGAAACCCATGAGCTCCACCTTTGGAGCAGATTCTCCAACATACCTGACAAAAACAGGCAGGTGGGTCTTGTCAGCAATCTTAACAGGTTTGTCTGTGATAAGTGAGAAGAATGGTGACTCCTGGATTTCCTTGAGTATGACATCTCGGATTCCATTTATTAGGAGGTTCACCATTTCATCATCACCTATAGAAGGTGTGCTTTTGCTCTCATTTCCAAACCAGTGACAAATGCTGAGCTCCTGGATGAAGAGCTCCCTGTCCTCCTCTGAGAGGTCAGAGAGACTGCCATTCTTTTTTCCCAGTAGTGCTGCCAGCTTGAATACCGTCGCCAAACTCTGACGATTGTCACCTGAGTGCCCGTTCTCGTCTGCTGGTTTCATTTCTTGGTCCTCAATCTTGACTGGAGATTGTTGATTTTTCAGCTCTTCAGGTTCCTCTTTGACACAGTCAACTAGAGAAAAAAAAAAGACCACACAGCCCTGGTTACGACAAACATTTAAATCAAGGCAAAAAAGCTTCTTTCAGTAACTTAGTATGGGCATTAGTTAACCCATGTTCTCTTATAATAATAACAATAAAAACAAACAAACATCCAAACAAACCTACCTTCCATATTATTTTCAGAGTTTCTGACAAAACTTTTGGATTCCTTGTCCTGTGAAAATAGCCAGGAAAACAAAAATTAGTCAGTCAATTAGTCATTATTAATAAGATACAGGGAATAAAATAAGAATAAACCAAAAATGGAACACACTGACATTTTTATGAAAGAATACAAGCTCGTACCAAACATATACCCTCCAAGGCTTGCGGAGTAACCTTCAAACACTGGGTCACCATGCGGTCCAGGTCTCTGCTGAAGTCCGTGCTCACCTGCAGCAAAGCCAAGCAGGGGGACCTGTCTTTGGGATTTGTATTTCTCAGGTACTCTTGGAACTTCTTGTGGCGCATTACGACACCGCAGTCCTCCAGTGCTGTGCTGGGTAGCACGGACATAATCCTCAGCAGTGCATTGATGTTACCAAAGTACTGCATGAGTGGCAGGCGCAATGTCTGAAATATTGAGCCTGGGATGGTCACAGATGCAACTTTGGTCTTCCATGTTACTCTCCAACAGCACAGCTCTGTGAAGAAGTTATCGGCATCGGGAAGGTCACTGCTGTAGAGAGGAGGCTTTGACTTCAAGCTTTCAAACATGTAACTCACTGTAACTGAGCATGGGACAAGGGAAAGGAAGTTTAGAGCTTCTTTGTGGTCCTCTGAAAAATGATCCTTCACGGCATTGATGAGGTTATCTACTAGGGGCACACTCAAGCCATCTTTGTAAAAACCGACTGGCTTAATCATGCCGTCTCTTGGCAAAGAATTCTCAGGCACTTCAATCTGCACTCTTAGACTCTGTGCCATTGCACAGGCCTCATCGAACCAGTTCTGGTGAAACACTTTCATGTTTGTTTTCACTCGGTTCAGAGTGGCCACAATACCACTGATTTGGCAAAGTTGGGATGCGGCACTGAAGTGGTCCTTCTGGAGACCTGCACTCAGCTCTCTGGTGAAAGAGGATGCATTCTTCAAGACCACCATGGCGATGATGAAATCAAACTCCATCACCTTGCGGAGGAGTGCCCCAGCTTGGTCAGACACAAAGGCTTTCCATCTTTGTGGGTTATTTTTGATTTTCTCCAGACACTCAACCAGGGGTTCCAGCATCTGCACAAACACCTCATAAGAATCATGCTTCTCTTGCCAGAGGGCACAGAACTTACCCTGTAACTCTTGAACCTTTTCATAGCTCTCTCTAAGACCAAAAGCTATCACATGGTCGAGCTGTTTTTGTAGAGTAGCGCTGCTGCCAAAAAACATCAACACTTCTTCAAATGTATCCAGGGCTCTCTTAACAGCAGGCACTGGGATGGATTTTGACCACCATGTGTTGAAAGAGTAGGAAGAGCAGTGTGTGCTTATAGCGAGAGGATGAGTCTCCTGGACTTTGCAGGCAAAGGCTTTCAGCTTGTAGGAGACGTCACCAGAGCCTAGGTATGCTTGACCTCTGCAGTTATTCAAATCGAGACTCCACTCAACTGTTACTATTTCATGGAGACGCTGTACCATGGCATCACAGTCAAGATCTGCCTCGAGAAATCCCATCAACTCCAGTCGCATGACATCAAAACTGTCCACAAACCTCAGAAACAGGGGAAGATAGTCCTTCTCCCCCAACTTCACAACACGGTCGATGAACAAGGAAAAGAATGAAGTCCCCACTTCCATGAGGATTCCCTCCCTGACAGAGTTCTCGCACACAGTGAGAACTTCTTTCATTTCAGACTTGGTCACATACTCGACCTCTCCTTCCTGAGTAGAAGCCTCACTATGTCGCCTGCTTTGAGTGCTGTACGCAGCCGTCACTGCAGCCTGCAGAGCAGATTTAAGAGCTTCTCTATCAGTCTCAGCACACTTCATCTCCACAAGCCTTTCAGCATCCATCTCTAGGTTTATGTACTGTAACTCTTCTTCAGTGTCCTTTTCAGCGTGGTTCCCATGGGATGCCACTGAAATGAGAGGTGAGAGTGGTGTTGAAAATTGATAGTACAATTAAACGCATTAGTAAATAAGCAAATGTGCATATTTAAGATTGTAGTTTAACAAAAATATTATTCAATGTACTTTCACTGAGCTAATATAATTCCAAAACAGCTTTTTAGATGTCAACATCATTGTGTATACTGCCCATATTTGTGTCTACAGCTCTATTTCGAGAACAGCATTACCTTAAATTGGGATATTATGTGATAGAATAGCTGTGCCATTAACCAAAAATGCTGCATGCTGAAATGGTAAATAGGTAATTTCAAAGTCATCTCACCCTGGGGAGGCTTCTCCTTTGTGTCATCATCCTGTAATCAACATTCACATAGTTTAATGTACTTTCAGATAGAACAGTTGTTTTATCACTAGAGAGGGCAATGAAATTTCAACAGTGCTCTGCTGATGAGAATCTACTAACCGTTTGCAGCAGTTGCAGGATGTCTGGGTGCTTCTGGGTGTATGACTCCACCATTTGTTCGACATTGAAGTGCACATCTTGGTTCACGTAGACATAAGCCATGCTGCATTTTCTTTGGTCCTCTGGCGTGGCTCTCAGGTACGAGTGGCACCGCTCAAGTACCATATGGTACTGACCATACACATCTGCTTCTGCATTTACACAAGGAACAGTACCCAACACCCGCAGCAGGCTCTGCACATTTGGGTAAAACCCAATATCTGGAATCTTGAGTGTAGCAAACACTGTGGTTGGTAGGATTCTGCGCTTGCTCGCATGCCTCCACTTCACTTCCCAACAACCGAGCTCTTCATAGAATGTGTCAGGGCCTCGCGAGGTTGTTCAGGTTGGCATCTGCTACTTTGTCCCTGCGAATGCTGAAGTTGTGGTCAGGCCATGTAGGATGGCACTAACGAGAGCCATCGGAGAATCCTCACCATCTCTGTGCTGAACACCCTCTTCACCTCTGCGACAAGATACTGCAAGATAGGCCGGCTCAGACTTTCTCTGTAAAAGTCCTCCAGTGGCGTTTCACTTGTGTCTCCTTGGTCCATCTCTGGTTTGGTGACCTCCGCTCCCAGCTTCTTTGCTCTGCCAACTGCATCTGAAAACCATTTCCTGTGGAATATTGCGAGCTCCTGTTGGTATTTGCTTACCAGCTTTAAGGCATTGGAAATTGTGTACTGCAACGTACTGCTGATGCTAATTATTCCCCTGAGACTTGAGTTGAGTATGCTCACACAACAGAGGGTGTTCTTCAGAACAACAAGTGTGATGATGAAGTTGAAATTCTTCAATACTGGCTTGAGCTTGGCCATCTGTTCAGCAGTATCTTCATCTACCTTTGAAATCATCTCATTGATGCAGTTCAGGAATGGCTCCAGAATGTCCAACATGGTCTGGAAGGCATCAGTGCCATATTCCCAATTCTCACCGACTGCTGCCTTGATCCTTTCCACTTCCCCTTTTACATGCCCGTATGTCATCTGTATCTTTCCCTCCAATCTCTTCCACAGCTCTGGTGTTCTCCTGAGTAACGAGGCCACCTCCTCTACAGTGTTGGCAACATTTTGAATGGAGGGCACAGGCATGCAGCGAATAATCCATATGTTGAAGGCATATGGGTCACTTGGTGACAGAACTACTTGTGGGAACTCCTGCAGAATCCTGGAGGTAAGGTCTCGCATTTTCTGACACGTGCTTCCTGTCACCAGATATGTCAGTCCTCTGCAGTGCTCCATCCTCAGCCCCCACTTGTTTCGCAGCTCTGAGAGAAGCATGTAAAACAGATTCTCTGCGTCCACGTCGCATGGCAAGAACCCAATGAGGTGCTTCTGTGGGAACCCGTCTACTGTGACAGACCTGATGAAAACTGGGATCTGCTCCTTTCCCTCTATACTCGTCACATCCTGAAGCAGGATGGAGAAGAATCGCGCCAGTCTGAGGCTGTTTTGGATCTCCTGCCGCATGAGGTCTTCGCTGAACTGGAGGATTTCTTTCTTGTCAATTTTCTCCACACAGATACGATTGAGAGCCTGCTGTCCTCTCGCGCCCCCGATGGGCTCATCAGTGTTGATGTTTGCACCATTTATGCTGAATCCAGTCAGTGCCAGGATTTCCTTGAAATAGACTTTCAGAGTCTCTTTTGCTTTAGAGTTGGCTACATCCTCTTGGGTTTGGTTCTCTTTTTGCAGTTCAGGCGCTGCACTGTTCTCTCCAGACACTTCTGTCCTCTCCTCCGTCGCTTCTGTTGTCGCTGTGTTTTCTGATGGGAAAGAGAGAGACCTGAATGAAAGCCTGAGATGATTTTAATAGCTGCAAATTCAATAAGTGGATAAATATTTACAACAGCGGCTATTACATTCTCACAGACTAAAACTCAAGGGGCTTAAATAAGAGGATTTTCCAAGAATGAAGTGAACCAGTTACTGTACCTTTTGTTTTCTTCACAGACGTGGGCTCCTCTTCAGACTAGGCACATGGAAAGGATAATTCAAGGTTTGCATTTTTAGTGTCTTACTGTGTGATGAAAATGTTCAGAAGACAAAAAGTTAGGGATTGAATACAACACTTACAGGATCTCTAGCTCGTTTCCTGTTGCAGGTTGATTGATTATTCACAGGCATTGTTGAGTCAAATATTGTTGGAACAGCATCTTCCCTTAAAACACAACTGGAGGCGCTCTGGAAAAACAAGAAGCAGGAGAGTCCACTTTTACTTATTAATTTTCCTTAACTGCTTATCCTCTTGAGGGTCGTGGGGGGGGCTGGAGCCTATCCCAGCTGACATTGGGTGAGAGGCAGGGTACACCAGACTATCACAGGACTGACACACAGAGACAGACAACCATTCACACTCACATTCACACCTACGCACAATTTAGAGTCACCAATTAACCTACATGTCTTTGGACTGTGAGAGGAAGCTGGAGCACCTGGAGTAAACCCACGCTGACGGGACAACATGCAAACTCCGCACAGAAGGGTTTGAACCAGGAACCCTCTTGTTGTGAGGTGACAGTGCTAACCACTACACTGCCGTGCAGCCACACTCCCACTTTTATGCTACTGCTCAATATTCTGTAGCCCCGTTTCCACCGGGCAGCACTCTAAAGTACAGTTGGTACAGTTCAGCTGTGAGTGGTACCAATGAAACCGTTCCACACCATCCCCATTTTTGGTCAAACTTCTATTGGGGTACCTAGCATACAGATCTGGTACTAAAAGGTGGAGCTGTGAACACTGCAGTCTGTTGATTGGTCAATAGCGGATTGTCACTCTTGCTTAGGGCTGAGTTGTGGCTGGTTTTGAACTCTGCCCACATTTAATAGTACTGTTTGCGGTGAAGGGTTAACTTATGGCGCCAAAGGCACCATACCGAAAGTGTTCGGTTGGAAACAGGGCTTATGTGAAACAGGGAATTCCCCATTGACAAGTTGACACAACATGATATAGGGCTTAAGAAGTCTAACTACATATACAGCAGCACTGAGTTCACAAATGTTGAGTAACAAAACCATTAGTGACTTTAATGATTTGTACAGCTGGAAAATAAAAATATGATTTTCAGTGATCCACATTTTTGCACTAACAAAGTCTCTAATAAACCAAAGGGTTTCAGTTGCTGTTTAAAAGGAAGTTGGTACATTTTTTTTAACCCAATTACAATAGCAATATAGCAATAAAAATCACCAACTTCTGTTAATACAGAGTTACATGTGATGCCACTGCTTTACATTGATTGATTGATTGATTGCACAAATGTGTTTCAAATATACCTAACACCTATGAGTTTTAACAGTTTCACAAAGACAGGCCTTATTACAGCTACATTAAAATGCATTAGACTGTTCAGGTGTACCTAATAAACAGGTAATCCAGGTTTACTTGCAGTTGTGAGAAAGCATAAGTGTTATTAGCCTGCAGTATTTGCTTACTAAGAACAGCACTAGTCTTGCTATGATAGCAACAAAATGAGGCAAAATTACAATTATTATCATTATTATTATTGTTCTAATAACACAAAAGGTTAAAGGGCAACAGATTTGATTCTTACCTGACGACAGATCACAGAGGGCTCAAAGTGCTTTGCACAAAGTCTGTACAGCTTATGCAACTGTTCAGGAGGTTCTGATGCCAAATCTTGGCGATGACAGTTGTTCAACCATTGTTTGCATCTGAAAAACACAGCAGGAGAAGACGTAAGTTGTTGGGGTCATGGCTAAAGACATGCATTAATATTCTGCACTCTAAATATATTATATAATGACCTGACAAACAGATATGAGCTCTCAAATATTCATGAAACAGTTTGCTTTCATATACACTGTCAATTGTGATGCAACAGTTTAACATGGGTGAGAATGGGGACTATCTGCGTTACTAAAATGTACCCTAAAGACAACTGACAGGACTGCTTGAGCTACTTTCTTGATCTAATTTGTAAGTTTATGAAACATTAAAGCAGAAAAACAGAAAAAAACAAGCAATATTTCTTCAATGACGTTACAGTCTCATATCAGACAGTTCAGTGTGCTTACCGAGCAAAACACAAATAGAAAAATGTTATTATCACAAGTATATTACTGCATTGGTCCAAAACACTGTAAAGGCTTTATCGCTGAACTAATAAAACTTTAAATACATTTTTAGACAAACATAATATTCATACACAAATGTGTTTGTGAGAGAGGCTTCTGATGTTTATTGCACATCTATTAGGGCTGAACAACATGCACAAAAAACATGCCGGAATTATTTTGACAGATATTGTGAATCCCTTGCAATTTTTTGTGGGAGCGCTAATTTGATTTATTTCTTCTACTTAAAAAAAAAAAGAAATATGAAAATGATGACGATGTGATTTTTGCTGGAGTGACTCGTTTACCATTTACTGTTATTGTCTGGTGTGCAAACTGCTAGTCTAATTGTGATATATTTGCACATTTGACTTGATTGCAATTACATCTTTGCACTATTTGTATTGCTCTTATTTTTTTTCTCTCTGTATTACCACTTCTGTATTACACCTTTCCTTTGCATCAAGGCTGTTTCGATTCTCTATATGCCTGTACATAACCGTAGAATTGACAACACGGCTTGAATCTTGACTGTTCCCCTGCATCCAGGGTTTGAAATTAGCTCCAGCCATCAGCCAAATGCTGGTAAAATATGGGGCGGGAGTAGCTCAGTCCATAGGGACCTGGCTTGGGAACCGGAGGATCGCTAGTTTAAGTCCCCAACTGGACCAAAGTATGGAGCGTGGACTGGTAGCTGGAGAGGTGCGCCCGTCCATGGGCAGCCCTCACTCTGACATCTCTCCATTTGATGCATGTATAGGCCCCTGTTTGTGTGTGTGGGTATTTAAAACAGAGTGAAAACTTGGAATTTCCCCTTGCAGGATTAATAAGGGTGTATAAAATTTTAAAAAATATTCAAGTGGCTGCTAGATTATTCTCACGTACTAACCAAAAGAACAATAGTAGTCTACTGAATGGCTATTAAATCTTCGAATTCACCAGCCACAGTGGCAGGTGCACAAAAAAGTTCATTTCCAACCCTGCTTATAGACGAATTATAAATTTAAAGGCTGGGGCGTCTCCGCAGCGCCACAATGCTTCATTTATACTGTGACATGTTTTACTTCGATAGAAAAAAACTGCAGGTCCTGCGATCTGGATATTGCATTTGGCCTTATAATGATTTTGATTATATTTCAATTACCTGTGCAGCCCTAAGCATGACCTGCATCACGCATGTTAAAGAGGTCATATCTGCAACAATTACACAGATTACTTTCACCCACTGGTACACTTGATTTACACAATTACCTGCATTCATAACAAAACCCTGCCTCAGCACTGGCGATAATAAAACAGGCACAAAGTTGTGACAGATTGCTAAAAAGCCTTCATCACTCCACCAGCTCTTTGCTCTCATATCACAACTCCTCCTCTGCCTTTCAACTGATTGTATTGATGCATGCACAGAATGAGGGTGGATGGATTTGCCCAGCAGCAAATGAGATTTACTCCTCTAAATTTAACACAATATTAGGTGGCTGACAGATTAAAAACGAGCACAGCGAGCAAAAGGAGGAGATGGGAAAAAAATTCAAACTCATTGCAGGGCTGGACGTGAAATATTTTGGTGATCTATGAGCCTTTCCTGTTGGCTGGGAGGTTACATTTCCTGCTGTGATGCAGCCAGCTCAACTGCAGCTGTCAATCAATCACAGTCCTTAAATTACTCCTATTGCATGGATTTGTGTGCAGCACAGCAGCCCTATGATTGCACAATAACACCAGAGTGTTGAAGTGAAAAAGAGCCAGTATGGCGGTCTGATACAGGGGGCGCTAGACTGCTATTTATTAATAGGGACATCACCTGTTAAAACTACGTTTGCATTAGTTTCAACTGCTATTCACAGTTAGCTTTGCTGCAACCTGAGTCGACTGTAATTTACGCAATTTTGTAAACAAAAGCAAAATAAAGCCAAATTAGCTCCACAAATGAGAGGTGTTTTTATTTTGCTAAGCTAACGCCAGTTGTTCTACTAATGTTACCGCACTGTCGAGACGGTAGGTGTCGTGTATACCGATGGCGATTTAAATTACAGCACAAAAAGTTTTAAACTATGGTTTCTCTCGGTTTGAGACACACCTGGACACAAAGACAAACGGACACCAGCTCATATGAAACGTCGGTGTCGCTCTCCGAGCCTGAATGAGTGAGCGGAGTCTGTTTCACACGGACTTTTCTTTCAAGAGTAACGTTAGTCTGCGCCATTTTCGACAGAGTTGTGTCACTGTTAGCCAACATGATGTTAAGCTAACGGCAGTGCTAACAGTGGGGAGCTAACACATTCATTCTGCATGCTCACTGGCTCGTTTTTAAACCCACATCTCAATGAAATAAGCGCAACTCTTACCGCTCCGGGTCCAAGGGGAAGCTGAAAAGTGGAGGGGAGTTTTCGGATCCCCCTTGCTGGTAATCACAGTTCGCTGCGGCGCAGCAGTCAGTCATTTTGGACTGCAATGATGCTAGCTAGCAAGTTAGCTAGCTTAGCTGGCGGTTGCAAGCTGGCAAGCCTACTGTGAGCAAACCTGCAGGAGAGTCTACAGAGTCATGCCTCGGGCGAAATCTGCAACCGACACAGTTGGGTTTCAACGTTACTCTCGCTTAACGTCTCTTTGGCGGACTAAGAACCTACTAATTCCATGCTTTTAAAAGTTGATGTTGCGTGGTGAGCCAAGAGTCGCCGAAAGCGTGTTATCCCATCAACCAGGAACTGGACCGTGCAGTGCGGCATGTTGACCAGCAGAGGGCAGGATGCCGCCGTCGGCTCCGGCCAAAGAGTTTCACTGTCAAGATAGTTCACTTCCTGTTTCATTGTAACCGCCTTAAAGCCCCACGCGTACTGTGTCAACTGGTTTGTGCTGGTTCTTTTGAAAATTCAGTGACATGCACCATCCAAGCATCAACTAATGTACTCGTAAGCAACGAATTATTGTGTCAGCATGACAAAACAGATGAACAGATGTCGCTAATTGACCCCATAGTAGGAAATTGTTTTGTTACACCAGCAGATTAAAATTTAAAGCAGGTAAACAAACAGCAATACACATACCAATGTAGAGGGAGAAATGCAACAAATAGAAAAGTCAATAAATAAATAGCATACTCTGTAAATAAAAAATATACATTCACCTCGCAAGTACCAGGTTGGACCCCTTCTGCCTTAAGAACTGTCTTAATTCCATCCATCCATTTTCATCCACTTATCCAGGGCCGGGTCGCAGGAGCAGTAGGCCAAGCAAAGCACCCCACACGTCCCTCTCCTCAGCAACGCTTTACAGCTCCTCCTTGAGGACCCCAAGGCGTTCCCAGGCCAGATGGGATATATAATCCCTCCAGCAGTGTTCTGGGTCTGCCCCGAGGCCTCCGAACAGTGGGATGTGCCCAAAACTCCTCAACTGACCCCTTTCGACACAAATTCTTGGTGTCATAGATTCAACAGGGTGCTGGAAACATTCCTCAGAGATTCTGGTCCATATTGACATGATGACATCACACAGTTGCTGCACATCCATGATGAGAATCTCCCGTTCCACCACATCCCAAAGGTGCTCTATTGGACTGAGATCTGGTGACTGTGGAGGCCATTGGAGTACAGTGAACTCATCGTCATGTCTGAGATGATCTGAGCTTTGTGACATGGTGCGTTATCCTGCTGGAAGTAGCCATCAGAAGATGGGTACACTGTGGTCATAAAGGGATGGACACGGTCAGCAACAATACTCAGGTAGGCTGTGGTGTTTAAACCATGCTCAGTTGGTACTAAGAAAATCTCCCCCACACCATTACACCAGCAGCAGCAGCCTGAAGCTGTTGATACAAGGCAGGATGGATCCATGACACCAAATTCTGAGCCTACCATCTGAATGTGGCAGCAGAAATCCAGACTCATCAGACCAGGCAACGTTTTTCCAATCTTCTATTGTCCAGTTTTGGTGAGCCTGTGTGAATTGTAGCCTCAGTTTCCTGTAGCTGACAGGAGTGGCACCTGGTGTGGTCTGCTGCTGCTGTACCCCATCTGCGTCAAGGTTGGACGTGTTGTTGCTTCAGAGATGGTCTTCTGCACACCTTGGTTGGAACCAGTGGTTATTTGAGTTACTGTTGCCTTTCTGTCATCTTGAACCAGTCTGACCATTCTCCTCTGACCTCTGACCTCTGGCATCAACAAGGCATTTTCACCCAGAGAACTGTCACTAACTGGATATTTTCTCTTTGTCGCACCATCCTCTGTAAACCCTAGAGATGGTTGTGAAATTTGTACATCATATTGTCCTAAAGTTTAGTTTTAGTACATCTGTATATATTTAGTGAATAGTATTTTCATATTTAATTAAACATTCTTTGCCTCTTTACCAGTATCTTTGTCCTTTTACTTTTTAAACTAATATTTTGAAATGCATGAATAGAAACCTTACACATTTTTGGAACTGCTCCTGCACTGTAATTTGAGCATCTGTTAATGAAAACAATTCTTTGCAAAAAATGAAACACAGTAACTTTATTTAATAGAAATGCTTTGCACAGCAACTATTGTTGAGCTCTTGACCAGTAGTCATTGATTATATCATACCTGTAATTACACAAGCACTACACAGAACACAAACCTTGCTCTTGTTTTGGATTTGCAGCTTCCTGTTTTACACTTAGTTAAGTAGATTTTGTTAATTTCATTGTTACTGTTGCCCTCCATAGACCCTGAACTCTCAACAGAGACCATATAAATCTCTTTGATCACTCTGTCTTGGCAGAAAAGAACAAGTACACTAGTTATTAGATATGTCACTTTTTCAAAGTACAATTTTCTGATATAAAAATACATTCTTCACTACTATCAGTCCTCTTTCTGTCAGTGTCCTTAGGGGATGAAATATTACACAATGCACTGTATATATGTTTGAGTTGCCTTCTTGCAATGACAAGTGAAAAACACACAAAACCTAAACTGATCCTGCTCAGTCAGGGCCCAGGAACTGGAGCACATAAATGATAAACAGCAATCATCAGGGTAATTTATCACAGCCATGCTTTTCCTGCTGTGATGATATAAAATGCCTACAGTGGAGAGGGTCTAATTCAAGCCAGAGATGAAGCAGCTGATCATTTTATAGATTTATTACACAAAACCTTTCTTTTCTAAAACCTTAGTGTAGTACAGTCCCTTTCAACACATTTCATTAAACAGAGGGAAAACAACAGATTTTAACAGTTAAAGCAATTTACTTGGCATTTTTTTCCATTGGAGATCAAGAGAAACGATTCAACCCAAAAAATTTTACTTTTAGTTTTTTTTTTTTTTTTTTTTAATGTTTCTAAAGTTACTCTCAGTAGCAAACAGTGTTAGTGGTCTAAATGTTTTCAGTTTTCAATCATTTCAGATTTCATTAACATCAAACACTATAACAGAAATGAGTCTCAGAGCAGACAGTGACTCAGCAGTTTGTTCACAAGCATCCACTCCATTCTCACTCACAATAGCCAAAGTGCAAGATGGATAGTGGTCGATACTGGCAGGGGTGTAGTTAAGAATTGTGGGCCTTATTCACAGGACGCTTAGTCTCACACTTACTTTGTCCTGATCGCCACAACTCACCATGAACTCAACACACTGATGATTAATTGTCAGGACACATGGTGACACATTAAGGCACAAACCAATCCACCTTGCACCAGTCCCTGTTCCTAATCTGTCTTGAAAGGACAAATCAGTTTGAGATTTAACAGAAGACAAACATTTAATAATCTACAGGGCCTTACTACTACTCTGGTTCAGTTTCTGCACAGCTATTTTAAGCTTTGTTTGTAACAGACCTGAAAAACAACACAAATACAGTAAGAATAAGGACCACAAAAGGTTATTAAACCCATTAGAGAGCCTCTTTATTATAAACATGTTCACAGAGGGATTTACGTACGGCTGATCCTCTTTATCCACTTGTTACATGTCAGCAGATCAGTGGGTGACACAGCAAAAACACTTCAACAGCTTACATGAGTATTAACTCCCGCTCTTAAAACGTGAACAAATTGCAACTTATTTCAACAACAGGCGAGGAATGGACTGCTGGGATCAGGACTCATGTTAAATCTGAGAAGTTGACAGAGTGATAACAGAGTGGTCGATACTGGCTCCCCAAAATATAACATGAAAACAGCATGAAGTATAACAAGTAGAGCAAAATGAAATTCAAACATGTCTGGTATTAATTTGCAGGCCAGTATCTTCTATTTACATTCTACACTTTATCACAACAGCCTATAAAAGATGCTACTTCAGTATGATGGAAAGAGTAAAAAACAACAATAAAACAAAAGATTTCTGACTTATTAAAGGGTAAGTTTGGTATTTTTCAACATGGACCCTGTTCTTCTGTGTTTTTGAGTCTAAGCGATTAATGGGAGCAACATTTTTTGAAACCGATCAAGTACTGAGGCTGCTACGTAACCACTTGGGGCACGTTCACACTAGGAGTGCAACTATACATCAGTCTGGATTGATAGATTCAGTGATCAACTATCCAACATTATCACTGCAAAGTGAAAGCATCAGCACATATTGTCATCTTTAAAATACACTTTTATTTTGAAACTCCCATGGCACGTCTGTGTCACCATTGCTGTCCATGTGCACCTCATTCCTAAACATTAAACAGTACTAGCAGTCTAGCACCGGGCAATGGTAAGCAGCCAAGAAAAAAAAAAGACAATGAGGATATTTACTGTTATCACCTGATGGTGACCCCTGAGTTGAGTCGAATCGAAATCAAATCATGGCAGACCTTGTGATAACAGAATATATCATATTGTATTGGTTGTTCCAAAGATAAGGACTGAATTAGGAAAAGAAATCTTTTGAATCTTTCAGCTCCTGATGTTTGGAACAAGCTTCAGTCTGAACTACATTTACGCACACCGATTCCTTTGACTGATTTTAAAGAGAGAGTAAAATCTTTGGAGCCTAAGCTTTCAGTCTGTAAATGTTTTATCTGATTTTATGAGTGTTTGCTCTATGTTTGTAAATGTTTTTCCAATTATTGTTAACTGTAACTATGTGACTATATCACTGCTGTCTTGGCCAGGTCTCCCTTGAAAAAGAGATCCCCCATCTCAATGGGACTAACCTGGTTAAAGAAAGTTTAAATTAAAAAAATATATATCGTTGTTTAAAGAATCAATATAGTATCATATCATTATGATACTTATCTAGACTTACGCCCACTAAATCGCTTGTGTTTGTCACTGACAGGCTCAGATTCTTATTTTAAGTATCTGACAACATTATGGAAAGGATCCCTACAGAGATGGACCCTTTGTAAAAAGTAAGATCCTTTTTGTTTAACCAGAAACAGCCCCAAAAGTCACCATCATTAAACTCACCACACTCCATTTAAATAAACAACACATTTTAGTGTGTAGTTTTTAAACAAACAGGAGCTAGTGATTGTTGGAACAAGCACAAGCACTTTTAATGGACTTAAATTGACGACGCGAACCTGGTTACATTGCAGCCTGTTTTGCTGTTTACGTCTGCAGCTGTCTCAAGTAATACTAGACTGATTTTAAAATTGTTGATCCCATCAGTCACTTTGACACAAAAACATGGGAAATTAGTGTCCAAGTTGAAAAATACCATACTTACCCTTTTATCAATGCTGTGGATAATTTGTCTGCAGGCTTAAGACGCGTCCTCCCTGTCAGGGCATGTCTTCACGTAGAGCTCAACCATCGAATCCAGGTCATAACCAACATGACAGTTCATGTTAAAAAGAGCAAAACTTTTTGATCTGAATTTATCGGGCGTGTTCTCCATGTACATCTGGAAAGCGCTTGTACGCCACATCACAGCTGTCCTCCAGACCTAAGGTAGGCAGGATGCCGATCCGTCTCAGAACTGCGAGCATGTTTGGAAAGAACTTTACGTCGGCCAGCTGCAGTGTTTCGTGGAGATTGGAGGGCAGAGTCTCCCCTTTGCCCCTTTTGCTCCATTTAACCCACCAACAGTGCAGCTCAGCGGAGAGGGTTCCTGCGTTGGGGATGTCATTTTTTAACACTTGCACACTCTCTTCCTCGGGTTCTGTCGACTTATGCTGCTCTGTGACGGCAGGGAGCAGCGACAGACATCTCAGAGCCTTCAGGTGGTCCTCGCAGAAGAGTTCGTTCACTTCTTTGATTATGTGCTGCACCACGGGAACAGACAGGTGATCCTTGTAGTGACTTTCCGGTCGAATGACTCCACATTCTGCCTGGTACTTTCTCAAGAATGACCGAGGAACCTTTACTGGGATCTCCATCGCAGCAGCTAGATTAACGGCCTCATCGTTCCAGAACTCGTGGTACACATCGATGTTGTCAGACACCTCCTTCAAAGAGTGCAACACAGCTTTTAAACTGCCTGCAGCAAAGTGGGCATCTGCTGCTGTCCCTTGCAGGTTCTTCCCAAACGCTTGTGTAAGTGTCAGAGCGTTTTTCAGCACGACCAGCGCCATGACAAACTCAAAATCAGCCAGTGCTTTTGAAATCTCTAAGGCGCTGTGCGTGACTTGGTCGTTCCACCTCATGTCCTCGTTGTCATGAACGCTGTCCACACAGAGCAGTAAGGCCTCTAGGATTTCCACGGCCACCTCAAATGCATCTTGTCGTCTGGTCCAGCTGGTTCCACATATCTCCTTCAGTTCCTTAGCCTTCTCCTCTCTGTCCGCGAAGAAAATTGAAATGGCGTGCTCCAACTCCAACTGCAGCAAAGAGGACTGACTGAAGAATGACTCAATCTTCTTAAAGGTAGACATAACAAGCTGAACCCCTGACAACGCCATGCCATTTGCCAGTGAGATGTTCAATGCATGAGTAGCTCTTAGTGTGAGCACTGCCATTGGGTATCTCTCCACCAGTTTTGCAGCAAATGTTTTTATTTTACTAAAATGTGCCCCGGAGCAGGAGTGGGCTTGACCTCTACACTGTTCCATATCCAAGCCCCATTTTTCAGTCATTTCAGACAGCATTTTCTCTGCCAAGGCATCTCCGTCTCCTTCAAAGGATAAGAATCCAACAAACCTCTCCCGCTGGTAGTTGGACTGGTCCACGTAACGGAGAAAGACGGGGAGGCACCATTCTCCTGAGATCTTCACCAAATCGTCAGTAAGTATTGAGAAACAGCCATTTTGTTTAACTTCCTCCAACAGCTTACTGCGGATGTATGTCTCACACACTTCAATCAACTTATTCAGCTGAGCTGAGGAGCAGCACACCTGATTTGCATCGCACCTCTTCTTCAGGGCTTCATCTCCACAATTCATGCGATATTCTAGCAATGACTGAAAGTTGCTCGACACAAGGCCATCCTGTTTATTATCACCAGGCCCTGTCAGAGGAATGTTTTGCTCTCCCAACAGTGCAAGAACTTCAAATAATGACTTGAGATACTCTTTGTTATCGTCTTCCTCTGGGAGTGTCTTGACATCTTCCTTGGCTGTCTTTTTGATTTCTAAAAAGGAACAGAGAAACAGTTGCAAGATTGATGTGGGTGTGGGAGTCATTAGTTTCATTTTCGAGTAATGAATGTGTGTGTGTTGATACTTCTACTTACTTTTTCTTCCCTTACTGTTCGTTTCATCATCTTTGGCCTACAAAATTAGTCAAAATAAAAACGTGATTACACAAAAAGTACATCAGTCAAACTATACAAAATATTTTTCTCCATCTAAATAAGTTAGGATTTCTTTTACCCACCGTCTCTTTGCTGCGCTTCACTTGCCCATTCTGAGGTTGGCCTGGGACGTCAAAGATAGTTGGTACTGCATCATCCTTCAACACTGTACTCTGAGCGTCCTAAAAACAAAGACGAGCCACACAAGTTCAAAATAGTGAATATAAAGACTAAAGACAGTATAAAGATATATAATATAAAGACAGTAAATATAAAGACTGAATAAAAACTGTTTATGTTGAGCTTATATCAAATCCTTCTTTATCTATACATTTTCCAGGCACTACACAATATATTGTATTTATCAAATAATTTGTGAGTTAATATGCAGGGCTGGGTTAAGCCCAGGAACTTTATCAGAGCCAATGCAGGAACAGGGCTCTGAGCATCATCAGAGATTCTTCACACCCTCTCCACAGGCACTTTGAACTGCTGCCATCAGGCAAGTGCTACCACAGCATCACATCTAGGACCAGCAGACTGCAGTTAACAGTTAAACTGGACTCTCTATTCCATGCACCTGGGACATACTGCACAGCACTGCACATGGTCACTCGAAATGCCAAGTGGTCACTGCTGATGTGTGATGTGTGGGTGTCATACTGGACGTTTAGTTTGTGATTTATTGCTGGATAGTTAGGGTTTTATATTAATGTCTATTTTATGGTATTAGAATTCATAATTTAGAGTTAGAACGACCCCCCCAAAACACAGATTCGTTATACCTGCATTACTGTCGTATGTTTGGTGACGTGACAATTAAAGCCTGATTTGATTTGATTACTTTAAGACCGGAAAAAAGTACTGCCAAGTATAGAAAATTCAATAGGGTGTAGACAAATTTGTATCTGCAACTCTGCAAAGTTAAACTACCAAATAATCAAAATTAATGAATGCTCATTTAGATCTATTAGTAATGTTGATTGGCTAAATTCAATTTGAAAGGCTGTGTTGCCTTTATTATGAGGCTAAAATATGTTTTGTAGCTCCAAACATATTTTTCTATTGGCCAAAAATGGCTCTTTGGACTATAGAGGTTGCCAACCCTTGGTTTAGGGTCACACTGTCGTCTGCAATGTGGTCCGAAACTACAAGCAACTTGAAAACGTTACTTACACTATCAACCGAAGATGTTTCAAAATGTTTTCCACACACTCTGTAGTATCTGTACAGCTGGTCTGGTGATTTGTCTGTGAGCTCTGGCCTCTGGCATTTTTCAACCCACTTCTTGGACCTGAAAAGAGATTTTACACCAAAACGAGAACAAGTTGAAGAG
The DNA here is from genome assembly GCA_019142605.1 of Cephalopholis sonnerati. Classification (NCBI taxonomy): domain Eukaryota; kingdom Metazoa; phylum Chordata; class Actinopteri; order Perciformes; family Serranidae; genus Cephalopholis; species Cephalopholis sonnerati. The sequence goes on from JAGQAX010000017.1 coordinate 35,333,892, forward strand.
TCAATAGAAATGTAGGCTTGACAGTTTTTCCAATTTTTTATGAGTAGTAACACTGACTGAGATTCTGATGACTAACAATACATGAAAAAAGTATAAACTGTACAAAACAATCCTGGTGACAACTGCCTATGTTGTGGCTTAGCAGGGCAATGATGTTTGTTTAGGATAGAAAGCATGATCTGTCAAACCACACCTCCTGCTGACTGTGAAACACGTTGTAACGCAGCACAGTAGTTCAAATGGAGAAACAATTAAGTGTCTCTCTTATTATGCTTGATTTCGAAAATGCAATATATGTGCACGGTGTGAATGAACACAGGTGTTTATAGTTCCAGTGAAATTCATCGACATGTGAAGTCACTTAAGCAGCCAGGTAACGTTAACCGGTGAAGAAGATAACATACTTATATTTGACAAAGCAAAGGGTTTGCACTGGGAATAAAATTAACAGCAGACGTTTTGACTTGTCATAACAGAATAGCAAAGTTGAAACTGATGTCGTATCAAGCATTCACAGTTACAGGACCCTGGAGCTAGCTTGTCTGCTCCGGGTGCTCGAGAGCTTCCTGTTTGCTTTAGCATCTGTATTAGCATTAGTTACCTTTCTGGATCTTGCGGGAACCTGAAGAGTGGCTGAGCACCGGATTTCCTACTCGTACAGTTCGGCACAGCACAGTGATTCTGCATTATTATGTTATTTTTGTAGCATATACTCGTTTGCCGCGGTGAAATCCTTTTGAGGATAGCCAACTGTGTTGCTAACGCTTGTTAGCTGTCAAGTAACGCTCCACAACAGGACAACTTCCGGTGTTCGCTTTCAAAATAAAATACATTGTGTTTGAGTAGCCAAAATAAATCTCTTTCTGTATGTGTTATGTATATTTTATTACCTACCAAGTAGTTAACGGGTTTCTAAAGGCTGTAAAGAAATGATTTTGTATGTGCTCCTTGCTTTAGATTGTGATTTAGATTTTATTTTGAAGGCTAATTCGCTTGCGTGTTAAAACAATTTCGTGAGGCTTGATGTATTTAACAACGTGCATCAAACCGCGCGCTTTGCCTCTTTCCCATGATCCTCTGCAGTCTTTTCAAAGCCGAAATGTTGACAACATGCCATGACATGTTTCAGTTGTTGATGTGAAGTTTACAATGAATGACACACTTTTCTGTGACGAGGAATTTGAAAAAAAGGCATTTATCATACATTTATTGATTATTCCTGCCAAATTTTATCTTCACATGTGAAACTTTACACACCAAAGGCCATAATAAACTGTATGGCATGTGACAACTGTAACATGTGTTGAAAGAAATGTGATCTCAACAGTCTTGGAAAGGTTTCTTTTGAAATGTAATAGGTTTCAGATTAGACGTTACCCATTTAAAATATAATACACATTATCAAAGTAATGTAAGTTATTATGTTTTGATTACTTTTCTGATGAATGTTTTAAACTGGCAATAAAGCTTAAAAATGTATGAAAACAGGCTATGCCAAGAGAAGACATTCCTTCATGGTGAAAAGACGCAAAGCATCTACATATGAATATTTTACTGGTTAAATATTGGTCAAATATAACCCCTTTGTAATCACCAACATTTTGATTAGCAAGAAATTTAATTACATATCTTTTTCTCAGTAACTGTAACTGATTGTAGCTACATTTATCTTGTAATTCAACTACTGTAACTGGTTACATATCTTATAAGTACTTACTCCTAAACACTGGATAAAAGAGACACTTGTTTTTCATCTATGTGTGCTGACTGCATATGTGCCACGATTCTTAAACCGTCTGCACCAGTGGTTCCTAAGTGATGGGTCGCGGTCCAAAAGTGGGTCATGGGCCCATTCTGAATGGACCACAAGTGACTCACAAACAAATGTGTTAAAAAAAACACACTTTAAATTTAAGTACAGTAAATTTTTGAAGTGCAGTTCTCTGCTGTGGAGTGAGTGACTAACCGACGGCTATTTGACAGAGACAGCAAACTAGCTCAACGACATGGCCAAATGCAAGTATGACGCTGCGTGTATGTAACTGTAGGACCTCGAACTAATGACTAAGGAGAAATTTGGACCCCTGTGGCTGCACCAGGGGGACCACTAGTCTATAATGTTATAGTAGATGTGCCTTAAATATGCCTTTAGTTTCTTTCTTTTTCCTTTTCTTTTTCTTTGACATGAGCAATTTGTTCAATAAAGTTTAATTTTTAAAAATGTCACACACCTCTTCTTCTTCTTCTTCTTCTTCTTCTTCTTATTGTTAGTATTATTATTATTATTATGATTATTAATATTATTGTTGTTGTTATTGTTAAAACAAGCGATTAGATTTGGCTACTTGTTTTGAAAATATTGATATTGCCTTAGATATTTAATTTTCCTTGTGGTGTTTACCTAGACTCCATCTCCTAAGACAGTGGAGGTGAGCGTTCTTAACTTTTACACTCATATTTACATTATAGCAAGGTGATATAAATATGCAGTGTTTCATGAAATTTGTTTTGTTGACCTCATGTCCCTGATGATGATTTGCGGTTTGTTTTTCCCTCACAGAGCTGTCAGGGCTGTCATGCATGGGGCGTGTGTAATGAAACTGTTTGCATGGACCGGTATTAGAGGAATCCTATTTGGTTTCAAACATTCAAACATGAAGGGATGAAACTTGTGACACGAAAGAAAGAGGCAGTCTTCTCCAACTCTCGTTTTCAGTTTCGAGCCACGCTATTGGTCAATTTCCTTTTCTCGCGATACTACAGTAACCAATCGCAGCGCAGCAGCGCCAAGTCAAATCGGATATTGTTCCGCAGAGAGACAAACGGCGACATCGCTCCGGAGCTGTGCTGCGGTGGATGGGCTTTCTCCTCCTGTTGTAACTTACAATACAGGACTACAGCAGAGTAAGTTAACGTTTATTTTTAATTTTAATTTAATACAGATAAAGATGAAGTTAGCACACTCTCGTACATGTTGCTAACGGCTAACGCCCCGCTGACATTAACATTTTTTCGCGTTTATCGTCATTTAAGCTAACGTTAAGTTGTGTGCTCGAAATTAACACGAACGTTGATAAAGAGTAGATATTGTTTTCTCAAAATGTAAAAGGAAAAATGCATGAAAACTGTTCATATTGGATGTGAAATGTTGACATAAAGTTCTGACAGTGTTCGGGCTATGACCCCAGCATGCTAGATGATGCAAGCTAACGTTAACGACCCAGGTTAGCTACTGCAGCCTAACTTCATTACTCTGTTTTAGAAATATATTTTGCTCTGACGTGGTCGAGGCTTCACCATGGAAAACGTCGCCGTTTCAAGACGAAACCACACCAATAAGAAGGTAAGTTATAGTTAATGAATATCATATGAAACACTACTAACTTACACGCAAAGTTTTAGCCCACGTTTAACCCACTTAATGCTCGTTTTGTTTTAGGGAAACAAGGAAAATGCTCAGCCTGTGCATGGAAGCAAGTCCTTTATTAGGAGGGACAAACCGTCTGTTACACCCTTCCAACTGACAAACAAGAAAGAGGAAATCTTGGCAGTGAACGGCCCCCTTAAAGCCAAGGCAGACACAAAGTCAGCGTCTGTTGAGGCTCTGAAAAAGGTACAGACTGTGCAGAAAGATGGCAAAGGAGCCGCTGATGTCAGACAGCGACAAACACACAGCCGGGCCTTCCTCACTGAACAGGCTGTGAGGCTCAAAAAAATGGTTGCCTGAAGCTCCAAAGCCCCCAGCTCCTGTGCCATCATCAAAATCAGCTCCTGGGATGTACAAAGGCAAGATTGTCCAGTCAAAGATCGGTTCAATTTGGAAGTCAGCTAGCACAGTCAGCGGAGCAGATTCCAAGCCTGCAGCAGCCAAAACACAGGGCCAAAGGGTTGGAAATGTGAACAAACGCAGGTCCAAATCTGTCGCTGACATTCCTGGGCATGTCACACAAAAACCTGTGCCGACAAGGTCCAAGTCAGTGTCGGATAGATCTGCCCAGGCGTCCAAGCCCGCTGTCACCAGCCGTCCGCCTGCTAGATTCTACTCTGCTCGCCCTCCTGCCAGAACCGTCCCAGCAACACTAGCCAGTACCAGCTCCAGAAACACTAAAGTGGATCCCACCAAGAGAAGTGGGACTCAAGACTCAAAGCCAAAGATTACAGCGACAGAAAAGAAGGTCAACAAACCTGTCTCAAGTGCCTGCAGTCAGTACAGATATACAATGGAGACTGCAGAGGAAAGAAGGTAACATTTTTCCCCACATACACACATGATGTTTGCGATGGTGTTACTGTGCATCACAAAGTTTCTGTGTTCCCTCTGCAGAGCGAAACTGGCCGAGTGGCTGGCCTCCAAGGGCAAATCTTTCAAGAGACCAGCCATGACAGCAACAGAACCCTCTAAAACCAAAGCCCCCGCAAAACCTGAAGCTAATCTCAAACCACAGCCTCATGTTGAGCCACAGCAAGCTGCACAGTGCGACCCTGAACCTGAGCCCAGACTGGAAGAACACGAGCCAGACTCCGCTGCTGTTGCTACTGCTTACTGTGCAGAGTTAACAACATGCAGCCAGACTCCGGGGATCATGAACACCACTCTGGACCTGCTCGAAGACTCTGATGCAGGTCCGCCTGTTGAGCCACAGGACAGTGTGGATGATGTAAGCAAACAGGCACAGTCTCTGTTACTTTTTCTTTTCAGATGGATTAAAAATATTGCCTCCCTCTCTGATATATCATGTTTCTTTGTTCCATTGCAACAGATTGTTGTGAACCTGTGTGATGCTCTGGAGGCCATGGAGACACCCTCTAGATGTGATGATGGTAAGTTCACCAGTGGCTGTCGACTTTGGTATACATATACTCAGATAACTGGCATCTCTGGTTGAAAGGTGACACTTTCTATTTTCATTAGAACTTTCCCAGGTGGCAGACGTGTGCAATGATGCTGAAATGGAGGACAACAAACCAGAGGATGAATGTAAAGAGGAGCTGAAAGAAGAGGTGCCTGAGGATGTTAGCGAGCAGCCAAAGGTTGAAGTGAAGGATGGAGAAGAGGAAAGTGATGTCAAGGAAGTGGAGACAGATGATGAGGAAGTAGAAAGTGATGGTGATGATGATGATGATGATGGTGTAATGAAGACCACGCCACAGATGGAGAGTGCTTCAGTAATAAAGTACAGTGTGAAGACTACTCCATACCTACAGAGGTGAGTCCAGATACATTTTTTCTTTAACCTTGAATTAAATTGCAACAGTATTTTTTTAACACTTGTAATATGCTATTCATTTCCTTCAAATAGTGTGAAGAAGACGATCGAAGACGAGGTCAGCACAAGCACATCCAGGAGGAAGAGCAACATCAAAGACCTGAAGTTTCTGACCCCTGTGCGACGCTCCAGCCGCATCCAGCGCAAATCCTCCCGCCTGCCAACAATGCTGGTCGATCACGATCCCTGCGTGTCGTCGCTGGCTGAGCTGGTGAAGCTGGACGACGATGCAAACGCCTACATCTACAGAAGAAATGAGGCACTTCTGGAAGATTTGCCAGACCAGCCCAGTCAGTGAGGAGCTCTGTAAATGTGTTTTAAAAAATCATATATGTACAGGACTGGAACTAATGGACACTTTATACTCTTAAATGGTTTTTATTAATCTGAATGTGTCTGAATAAAGACTTTCATTGTCATTTTATTGTATTGAGAGGGAAACAGTATTCCTGTCTGGTTATAAGACTTTCCCCTAACACTGTTTATTTTAATATAAAGTTGACGTGTACTGCTAAATGCACTACAATAAAAGAATTTTGCCTTATTTTAAATTGTTATGCTTTGACTCAAGACTTGAATGCACCTGTATCATACAGCCTACATTCCCTGAACTGCTGTAACTTTAATTTAGGAGTACAGAGAGTATCCAACGACTTAATCGAGTAATTTAGGGAGAAAGTGTGGCAAATGACATTGCAGTAAATATTTGACAGTAACAGAAACACTGGGAAAAACACCTCAGTTATGATGGTGTTGGATATGAAACCTTCACCAGTAAGGTTTTGATGTATAGGCTACTCATTACTACAAATGGAAAATTTAAGAATCACTCTGGGCCTACAATAATGACAAAAAATTAAAATGGTTAAAAAAAAAAAAATTCATTTCCATATAATTTTTTTTTTGTCAAAGCCACAGGAGCTCCTGAGGAGAGGCTCCAGAGCTGCAGGTTGCCCACCCCTGGTTTAGATCAACTTAAGTTCCCAAATCAATTATCTCATTTTACTTTGTGCAGCTGTGTGCGAGGGAAATAAAACACAAACCACTATTAAACCACGTTTAATCCCACTTTAATTGACCACATAGTAAAAACCCAAAGCGCTCTCGAATGAACACTGCTTTCTTTTGACCACTTCATGGCAAATTACGCCTCCTGACATCAGACTGGACGTTTTTCACACCAGCTCCCTCTGATCCCAGATGAGACATTTCATTATGACAAAATAAAAAAAAAATGAAAATCATCCACAAAAAAAAAACTAAATCTCTTTGATGCAATTTTCTTCCACCAAACAAAAAGTATAAAAAGTACTCTTTTCCCACTCATCTGCAGACCACAGGGGAAGGCGTTCAGTGCTGTGTGCTAAAAGGCTGTTTTCAGCGCCATCTGAAGGTTTTATGTCCTTGAAAGACCCCGGTTGTCCAGATCTTTGACCTAAAATATGAGACAAAAAAGACTTGGTTAGAAAGGTCAACTTTTATACAAACAAAAGACAGACCTGTCTATCACCAGTCTATGTTAAATGTATTTCAGGTAGAGCTGCAACAGTTATTTTAGAGTGCATTCAGACCTAGAGTTGTCTCCTTTGGTCAGAATCAGGGACTAATTTTGTCACAAAGTTGTATAATTGCCTAGAGTTGGTTCGTGTTCTCACGGCAGCATTTACAAGCGGACCAGATCAAATGCCTTGTGTGAGAAAGCTGCTCTTGATTGGTCAGAATTTCCATGTGGGAAAAATCCAGGAAGTAAAGCAAACGTTGAAGAAGAGTACACTGTCAAGATAAATGTGACACTTTCTAATGTCACAATGAAGGGACAACTACGCAGGTTGATTTTAGCGCTGCTCATCGTGGACTATATTGCTGTCATTGTTCATTTGAGTCAAAGCATACAGTTTGAAAACGAGGCGCGGCTCCAACTAGAAAACAATGTTTTGATGCATTGGATGTGCTGAATGTGCATATTAAGGCAGTACAGGAGGAGGCGCACATTAATAATCCTCCAGGACTGTAACATGCTCATGTTTAACCCAAACAATGTGTCATGTGACTGCAGTTGGTTCCAGACCGAGACCACCTCTTCAAGAAGGTCTTGGTCTGGTTGTTTTGGTGCGCACCTGAGTGTGATTGCTGTGTTCACACCTGCCCAAATGAACTGCACTTAGGGGGCAAACGAACATGAGTTTGATTGAATCGAACCAAACAGGGCAGGTGTGAAAGCACCCTTAATCAATGATTAATCTTCTGATTATTTCATCCATTAATAGATTTGTCATTTGGCTTATAAAGCATCAAGAAAAGTGAAAAATGTCATCACAATTTCCTCGAGCCTAAAGTGATGTCATCATGTTTTGTCTAACCAACAGTTCAAATCCAAAGATATTCAATTTACTACAATGCAAGACCAAGAAAAGTAGCAAACACACATGGAATCCATGAAATATTTTATGTTTTTTCTTCTGTTCCACTTTCCAAGTGTCATGTCTACGTAACATTGTGATTGTGAGGCAGAGAAACCAAACCAATTCAGCATTCCCAACAGTCCTCATAAACAGATGTGATGATGCTGTGTCAGAAGGAAAACGTAGTGCTTTACCTTGTATATCCTAACCAGCCAGTGCTCTGTTGTGTAGGCCTCCTCCAACACATCCAGCTCGAAGTCTTTGTTCCCAATCTCAGCGTTCCTCACTCTGTCATAACCAGGTGGGCGCTCTGCAAAAAGGGTCGGTCAGATCATCAGAATGACAGTGCTAGACTTGTTTTATATTAATAATGAGGACCAGCATGAATATTTATGCATTACTCCTTATTTATATCTTGTCTGCTGACTGACTTTAGGAGCTGTTGTTGCAGTTTATCGGCACAGTAGTTTCCACCAGGCGTTTGTTTTCACAGTCTGGCTCCATGGTTTTTGCCAACATTTCTGTCTAACCATGGCTAACTATCATTTAAGTTAAGGTGCTGCATCAATGATTATACTAAACTAAACAGTCCTTTCAAAAACGCTGGGTCATGCATGATGAGAAACAGACTGACACCAGGCTGCAGAGTTACTCACTGGCCTCTGTGTAGACCTGGCCGAAGCGGTAGTAGCACATCTTGTACATGAGGCAGTTGAGCAGCACAGGCGAGCCCTCGCGGTCCACTCTGAACTCTCCGGTGGGAGTGTAGTAGTCGTGCTCCTTGATGTGTTTGCCTGTGTCTGTGCTTCCTCCAATACGGACCATCCACAGGAACTTGTTGATGTCTGAGGCAGACGGATAGACCAGTTAGAGAAGTGCCGCTAAACATGCTTTCTAAAAGATTTTTTGCTTCACTTTTCTGTGACATTCAACAACAACAACAAAGAAATCAGTTAACTAGCGATGTCATTACTTCACACAGTGAAAGAGTGAACCAAATATTTTCTAGTGTAGCAAATCACTGAAATACAACTCCACAAAATCCCAAATCCTTGTTTTAAATCTTAATGCATAGTAAACTTAAGATAAGACGGGAAGGTATACTAAACACTGAAGTAGGTGTGGTAGAAATATAGACCTGCTGCTACCTGTTTTACACCACAGCCTTCCTAATTATTAAAAATTTTCTTTGCACTCGTTTACATTAGTTTTTATTTAAGGTGAAATCAAATTACATCTAAAATCAAAAACACCACCCGAGGGAGAACATTTACACGTGGTTGTAGATATGTTAAAAATGCGATTACATCTGAGAGGCTCTGAAAACATTCAAATAGCACATCTTAAGCTTTGCAATAGGGCTGCACGATTATATCCAGAATGATAATCACTGTTATTTAGCTGAGCATTGAGATCATGATTATTCATTGATTTTAGGAACAATATTTTTTGTTGCACTTTTACATTTAAATAGACAGAGCACTGCTGTTGCTCCCATGTTGTCCTACATTCCTGCTAATGTACAAATCATTGCATGAAAATAAGACTGGTCCTTCTCAAAGTGCATCTCAGGAAAACAAAATACGAATAAACCTTTTTTTGTTTTACTAAGAATTAAATCAGAGATACTGCTTTCACGTTCATGTTGTGCTACATTCCCACAACAAATAAATCAGTCCCTGCAGAAAATCGCCATCTTGCAAGCGCAATAATTAACGCAAATTAAACGAAAGTCCGCAATATTTGCGGGGGCTTGCAATTTTTCAAAAGTCCTGCAATTTTTCAGCGTTATCCGGCTGAAAAACGTCATCAGCGCTAATGGCTTTGCATTGAGGAGAAATGCTCTGTATTGACGTAAGAACTGTCACTTTGTTTAAATGCAAACAATATATGTTGAATTTCAGAAGATGTAGCTTACATGTTGTTTTACAGTCACATTGTCTGCTTTGAGAGCTACAATATTCACTCAGGATTTTTTAAAAACATTATTGGAGTCCATGTTTTGAAACTAATTCAATAAAACTAAAGAAGAGAACTGAAACATTTGCAGCTGTTTTTGTAATATTCACTATGATTATTATAGCAAGTCATTACATCACTTATTTTTTGGAGGCAGTAGTTTAAAAAAGAACAACAAAAAAAATATTTTTTTTTTCTTCTGTCATTAGCTGCAATTTTCTGCAAAAAAAAAAACAAAAAAACATAAAAACGCCACAGTTTTTAATCGCAATTTTTGACAAAATTGACTGCAAAATCAAGGTTTTTTTGCCGCGAGATTCTGAAGGGACTGATGAATGCATCAAAATAAGACTTAAAATAAGGATCTTCTTCACCTGAGTTTAGTGCGTCTCCTAGAAGCAACATGTAAACACACTGTGCCCAAAATATAAGCTAACTAAAATTAATATGTCATGACAGAACGCAGGCAAATGAAAACAGTGTTTATTATATATATCTTTGGCCAAATGGAATGTGATAGCATGGGTTGTTTCAGCCTATCTTCAAGAGCTGGATGGATAAAGTGAAGCCCTGTACAGTGTCGCTGTTACAGATGTCTGAGTAGGCACTACAGAAAGATGGGGATCCAGTAAGGTAATGTCAGCGTCTTCTTGGCCTTGATGCATTCATTGTACTGCACATTGCGGTGCTTTTTTAGATGGCTGCACATGTTAGCTGTCTCCAAGTCTCATGCACCTTTGCATATAATTTGTTCCCGCTTAACATCACTTGCTCTAAATCTGAAATATTTCCATACGCCAAATGATGATCTGTCTGTCAAATGAGGACTAACTCCTCCCTTTCTGCTTTGACTTGCATGTTGCCCATTTACTCTCTGCTGTATATTACTCTTCCTCTCTGGACTGCAGCTGCGACATTCAGGAACGTTTTTCACAGGCTGCCACCGCAGGGTTCATGTACAGCAGAATGACAGCTCCCCAAAAATGGAGGCTGGCTGTTACTTAAGGAGGTGCCTGACTTGATATGCGACAGAGTTTACGAGCAGAGCACACACTTTAAAGGTCAATATCGCAGTCTATCATATTTTAATGTGCTCACGATTAGTATTCTATTAAGTGTGCAGTTCAGCTTTGCAAACAGACTATCAAACCAAAGCCTATTAAATCCAGCTCCATAAAACTTATATCTATAGTGGGAATGTGTCCATGTGCATTTTTATGTCAAGCTGTCTTAAAGCCACAGTGTTGTGAACACTGTCCTGACTGATCTGCTGATACCTTGGGACGTACCGTCTGAAGAATAGCCCGTCAGTCCTCCAAAGATGACCAAGACATAACTGACATCCAGCTCCCTCATGATCTCATAGGCCCTCTCTTCTGTGGATGCCATGGCCTACACAATAAACAACAGCCCAGTCAACACAGCAGCACTTTGGAAACACAATTACCCTGAAAAGGGATGCATAATAATATTGGCACGTCATCGAAATCAGCTGGCTTTAAAATGAAACATTAGAATTGGCCAACATGGTTTTTCTTATTTTGCACAATGAATGAAGATTATATACATTGAAAACTATTGTATTTCATGTCTCCATCTGCTGGTGGACCCTCACAATAAGAGTATGTTTGTACAATATGATGTTAATTCCACTACAAAAGAGACTTGATAAACACTTAAATTAGGTATGGAAACAAGTGGATATATCACTATTGAGTTGTTACATATTGGCATATCGGATATCAGCAAAAAATCCAATATCGTGCATCCCTAACCCTGAAGGTTATCCATCTCACCTGTCCAACTCTGGAGATGTGCGTGTTGTTCCACGTGTTGTTGTCCACTAAAATTGTTCGATTAGCCATTGCAGTTATCTGATAGCCATAATCCCACCAGGACATGACTTTGGCATCCTGCAAACACAAAATAAAACCCTTTAATCTAATCTATGATCGTGCATGACTCACAACAACAATCCATAACTCAGATAATACAAAACCCTGTTAAGAGCTCTCAACTGATTTAATTAGTCTTTATTTCTGAAGGTATGACTGACCTCAGGAGTGTTGTGGCGGAGCCAGTAGTACGCCTCTCTGAAGTCGTCGAAGATGATGCGGCTGCCGTCACCTCCACGGGCCGACAAGACAATTGAGGGAGAGGAGTAGGCTTCGCTGGTCACCCAGGTAGAGTGGAAGGTGTATGTAATGAGGAAGAAAGCCATGACCAGAATCATCCCACTGGCAACCTGGGAGGAATATGCAACACAGGAAGTACAGTCAGGTTTTACCTCTCTATGTTTTAGGAAAAAAAAGCAATGGTATGTTTCTCTAAAGAATGTAATGGCATTTAATTAGTTCAAGAGATATTTTCAACTTTAATAAATGTACCAGTGCCACAACATAAAAAAGGCCTCTATTTAAAATCTCACCTACAGAAGTACTTAAGTAATCTCAACATAATGGACTTAAGTATCAGAATAAAAGTACCTGATCTGCAAAAAACAGTAGCTCCTGTGACTGTTAGACTATTATATTTGACATAGTCAGGGGCGACTGTGGCTCAAAGGTAGCGTCCACTAAACGGAAGATCAGCAGTTTGATCCCTGGCTCCTTCAGTCCACATGTCAAAGTATCCTTGGGCAAGATACTGAACCCCAAATTGCTCCCACTGGCTGTTCCATCAGTGTCTAAGTGTGTATGAAAGGTTACTTAATAGCCTTGGCCACCAGTATGTGAATGTGACATGTAGTGTGAAAGCACTTTGAGTGGGTGGAAGACTAGAAAAGCACTTTACAAGTGCGTCCATTTACCATTGTTAGATTGCTGGTAGAATTTTACTGTTGTTGAGGTGGAGCTACTTTAAACTACTTCACATACAGTTAGCTAATTTAGTCCTGTGGTTCCCAAACTGAACTGGTTCCCCGTTTAGGTCCACAGGAGAAATCTGAGGGGTTGTGAGAATCATGGGGTAGAAAAAGAAGTAGATACGACTTTATTGTAAGGGGTCACAGGCAGAAAAGGTTGGGAACCACTAGCTTTAACAATGCATTGTATTTTTTAAGGTTTACTTTGACTTGTGTTTTTTTGTGCACAAACTTATTCTGAAAAGCTGCCAGTAACTCAGGGTGTCACATAAATGTAGTGGAGTAGAAGTAAAAGTAGCATAAAATGGAAATTCTAAAGTAAAGTGCATGTACGTCTAGACAACGATGGGGCACTAGGATGATAATACCAGTAACCTTAAAGTGATACTCAGTGCGTTTACATGCAGCTTGAGAAAATTGAATTATTGGCTTGGTCCGACTGAAACCGGACTTTTAAATCCATGTAAACAGCTTAGACCGACTGAAATTGGACTATCCTTAGCTCGACTAACACACCTAGATAATTGAAAATCAAACTATTGCTGCATGTATCCGCTTAGTCCGACCGGACTCGGCGTTCTGTGCATGCACCACTTTTTCTTTCGCAGGCTTTCACCTGGAAGAAGAAGGAGGTGACGTAGCAGCAACTCCCGGAAAAACAAACAAACAAACACCACGGCAACCGAGACGCAGAAGACGCACTTCTGGACAGACGAGGAAACTACATTCATGATCCGACAGCTAAAGGAGCTAAACATTTTATGGATGGTAGGAAAACACAGATTTATTTATCGAGGCGGAGTCAGACGTACTTGGTCAGAAATTCGATTTTCTCTTCTGCATGTATACTCAGACAAGACGAGAAGTCCGACTTGACTGATTAGCCAAGCAATGAGCTTAGCTCGACTACTGTATTTAATTTGCATCTCAGCATGCTGACAAATGCACTGCACATGACTTGACCACAGCACAGACTGTATGGACTGTAGCTGCTCCAGTAGTGGGCCATTTACATGTTGCATTAAATAGAAGAATGGTTTTGGTGATTGGCTGCTTACAAAACCATAGATATTCATTTTTTTCTGGCTCTGGGTGCACCACTGTTCCACAACTAGGAACAGAAATGAAAATGAACAGAGGCAACCCTATTTTAATACTATAAATGCAACAGGTAGCTTTAAACAGTGTTAATTATTAACTTTAACTCCTGACTTGATACCTTGGCACACAGTTGTTGGTTCTCCATTGTGTAGCTCTGGAGCTACAGAACAATAGTAGAGGTCATTAGAGGTATCTAGAACTGGCAGGAGTTTATTTCGGTCTGGCTAAATAGTGCCATCTCAATACTGTTGCAGTTATCGCGCCTCCTGTTGGTACTGGATCACAATGATGAGGTTTAACCAGTTGAATCTAATGATGTTTCATGTCAAAACATCTGCATGGTGTACAAAATGTGAACAGATTGTAGGTGACACCATCCTCTTTCTTGGCTATGATTCAGTCTGAACCAGTCTCTCAGGCCTCCTACCTCATTTTTGATGGGGTAGGTGGAGTCCTGCTGCTTCTTGCTCTTCTTGTCTGGCCGGCTGACATCCAGATTCTTCATGTACGTGGTAAGCACTTGGGACACACCGATGCCTGACAGGATGCACATGACTGGAGCCAGAACCAACATCAGACGCACCTGAAAAGGCAATAAGCAAAAACAGACATTCATTAGGGGGGAGAGGGGATGTTTGGGAAGAGATAGCAGGTCAACAGTATGTGCCACAGAGAAGTGCTATGCATCATCTGAAAGCTGGGAACCTGAAGCCATATTGGAGACGCAGCACAGCTCTGTGTGTCAAGTTTGTCTTGTCATACATCTGTACTGAACATTGTATTCTGGTTAGACACCTATTCAAACTGTTAAAGTTTAGAGTGTACATGGGGTTAGAGTATTATGATGAAAGTATATGATGGCCATTCCCATGCTCGATTGACCTTTCGCTGAGCCCCGCCCCTTTGTGATGGTCCAACAAGCTGTCGGAGTCAGCATGGAGCCCACACTGTAACTAACTGCACTCCCTGAAGAAATATTATCATATTTTTGGAAAAATAAACAGTGATTCCAGAGAGAAGCAGACAGAGGGGTCTACAGTCTGTGTTTGAAGGATATATCCAGGATGTCAAACTGACTCAGCAGCAACAACAGGTTAAAAAGACAAAGATAGTTAGAAGGTTAAGCCCAACTATAGGCTACAGATCACAGTGTAAAAGTGAACCACCACATCACTGCTGATCACCACAGAAGACAATGAATATAAAGGGAAACTTTGCTGATATTGAACCAGCTGTGTGGCATCACAGTGTGTGCAGATGGACCTCAGCCGCCGGACGGGCAGGGATCTCTGGGGAAGGTCATCTGCGCACAATGCGATGACACACAGCTGGTTGAATATCAGCAAAGTTTCCCTGCTTCCCTTCACTGGTTCCTGTACAGCAGGGTCGGTCTTTGTTTCACTGTTATAATCATTACAAAGCAAAAGCAGCATGTGTATACATTCAGTAGGCTATATCTTCAGTAGCTAGCTAGCCTAACCCTACACTTTTCGGGGTCTGATTTTGGTTTTGGAACAGAGAAGACAGGTATATCTTTTTCCAACCTCTCCAGGTAACGAGTATCATTAATACACGACGTGCCCCAGGCACAACATTTAGCTCCAAATCCACAAAACCAGCCTGAAAATGAAGGAAATCTGAAACGACTGCATTAGAGTCAATGGAGCACAGCTGTGTTGTTGTTGTTGGACCCTGGTCTGAGCCGGCCTGATGCTACGTTATGACTGGTTGATTAAGTCTCATAAATCTTTTTTGGGTTAATATCATTTGTTGCACAGATTTGGTGCTAAATTCAGGCATTTTTCACCACTGGAGAATTGTTAAAAATGGTCAAAAATCCGTCCAAAATACCACATTAAGACACAAAGACCTTGAGGAATAACCACAGAAAAATCCATGCTGTGATTTGGTTTTAAAAAACTTTGGAGATTTGGAGACAGTAATGTCAACCGATGTTGCAGGCGTCCTAGCGGAGTAGAAAATGTGAGGTATAACCACTTTCCTCGATACATGTTTTGCCATTTACTTCACCTATGTTTTATGCCATGAGTGTGCCATCTTCTTCAGCAAACAAATCAACAACTCTCTGGAGAGTCCTTTGAGACATGTGTGGTGCTACACAGGACGTACCATGACAGCTGAGAAGTACATGCTGGTGACTCCATACATGATGATGAAGATCCTGGCGTCCGACAGGTTGTTGAAACAGTAGTAGAGACCCACTGTGAGGGAAGGGAAAGAAACTGTCAGTCAACAAGAATACAGGAAGCTGTGTGCTTCTCTAGCTCAAAAGATGCAACGATCACTCTGTGTGTTTCTGCCGAGTGTGCACTTGCCTGGGAACATGAAGACCAGAAGCTGGAGGTCAAAGTAGTATGAGGACCAGGTTGTGGGCTGGTGCTCAGAAACAGAGGCGATGATGGGAATGTTGTTCTTGGCATAGGAGGGATCCAGCAGGGAGTAGAAGCGACCAGTCCATGGAGAGATCTTACCTGAGGGAAACATACTTTTGGTCAGTCATGGTCCAGAGTGAAAGAACTTCATATCAGTTTCTCACAAGACAAAAGAAGAAGGTAGGGAGGGAGTGAAGCAAACATTTTTTAACACTCTTCTAACCACTATGGCGCCCACTGCAAATGTATCTACTGGTGCAACTTGTCAACGTTCTTACCAGTCAGCATGAGAACAGTGCCCACAGACAGCAGGATGAAGCCAACCAGGGAGATGACACTCTTGAACAGCACCTCAAATTGCTGGGCGTTGAGTTTGCTGCGCAGGTAGTCCACAAAGGCATGAATTTGGCACAGGCCAAACATACCGAAGGCTGCCATGTGCTCTGATGACTGCACCGGCTAGATTACGCGAAAAGAGAGACAGGAAGGTGAGTGAGACTTCTCTTCTCTAACACCTGACACTGACGTATGCATTGCAGAATAAGTCATGTCACATAAAATGGGATGTTTTCACCTTACCTGGAAACCAACAAAAGAGATCTGCATGGAGAGGATGGTGCCCAGGCAGTAGACTGTGCAGTACGCCACATAGATGCGGTGGGAGAATCGGCCTGTGAGCATCAGAACCAGGACGTGGAGGGGGATGAGGTTGATCAGGAACACGTAGCCACCCCAGGAAGAAACCTAGACACACACAAACACCTTGTCAAGACCTCTATAAACTCTGAATTTATGTTAATAAAATGTGCATTCTTAGTTCTCCTCACCATGTAGAAGTAGGCCAGTGCGCACATGGATGACCAGTACACTGATCCTGTTTTGACAGCCTTGATCCACATGTAATAAGTCAGCAGCATGCAGAAGATGGCGATACCTAAACCGGATAACACAGAGGGATTTCAATAATCTTTTTGTGATGTTTTATGTATTAAAACAGTGTTGTGCACATCAGGTGTATACCTTCATTATCATAGGAGCCGGCAACAGAACGAGAGATGTAACCCGGCACCACTGCGATCATGGCAGCAGCCAGGAGCCCAGCACCTGCATCCTGCAGAGACAGAGGGCTTGTTAGTGGTAATAGGACATACATCATCATATCAATAAAACGAAATTGAACTGATTGTTTGTCGTCATTTGTCTTTAGCTCTTTTTTTCTGTAAAGCACTTTGTAACCTTGATAAGAACTCCACTCCAAAATATATGCTTACAATGTCTTCTACAGCTTTGAATGCAACATTCTTGTGTCCAAGAAAATTGACACTGAGACACTTGAGACTAAACAGAAAGCCTATGTCCCCATCTGGTGGTGTGTAGAGAATAAAAAATGTGGGCAAGAAGAGTCTAACGAGAGACCAAGGCTCCTGCAGCTCCTTTAAAAGTCTTAAATAAAAATTATCTTATATTTACCATAAGTTTGCTGTATGTATTTAAAGGTGGTGCATTTAAGGTTGTTGGGAAAACTGTCACGCTCTCTTGCCGGTAAAATGTCCAAAAGCCTATATTTGTTTAACTTGAGAGATTCTACTATCAATATGAGTTTTACAGGTTAGCCAACTACGTTATTTATAATTGCAAACATAGCCTCATATGAGTCATAACAAATGTCTGTAGCCCTAATACATGTTCTTAGACATAATAACTAGGGTTACAACATGTTGGATTTTTTGCCAATATCCAATATGCCAATGTGTAACAAATCATTTGACTGATGATTTGATATAACCACTTTTTTCCCCTTCTTAATTTTAGTGATCATCGAGCCTCTTCTGTAGTGGAGTTAACATCCACACTCTTATGGTGATGACCCTCTAGCAGATGGCTGATTCTGTTAATTCATATTAAAGCCAATATCTGCCTGTACAAATGCAGTGCCGATATTATCATGCATCCCTAACAATAACTGATATATACTTGGAAATAAAAGATTTATTTTTTATAGAATATTGTAAATAAATCTTGTGTGATCTCCACAAGATATAACTTTAATTGGAAAATACTGCAAATAACTTGCTGTTCTTTGTCTAAATGCAGGTGATGAGACTGCGTGGCAATTTCAGGAACTACTCTCTTTTTCTCAAAGAAATTGTTTCAAAAGTTTTTGGGTCTCACATTTTATTTGTTGAGGTTGTTAAGAGCATTAAATTTGACTTTATAAATGGCACAAGAGCCCTGAAAAAAACATGACTGAGTTGCATTGACGGAACTGTAGGATCCAGTGTTTTTGGAGCTTAACCCATATTACTTATTTTTTTTATCTTTTTTAAATCTTATTTAAACCCTTTAAACAGGTTTGCATGTTATTAAGAGTTTATAACCTTAAATGGTTTGTTGTGTATCTGTGTTTTTTACCTTCAGCTCCTTGGTGAAGTGGTAGGTGACTATGGCGGTGAAGGAAGAGAACAGGGGAGCCAGGAAGACACAGACATTTCGGATGTCAATGGTGATGTGGAAAAAATGTAGGACGTGGTACAGGACGGCAGAAGTGATCATCAGTCCTGGTGAGAGAAGAAAGGGAGACAAGTCAAGAGATGTTCAAGTCAGCTTTGCATTAGTGCCAATAAAGGTAAGACTGTGTACATGAATCTCTCCTCTGAATGTTAAACATCTGATCTACTCTGCTTTTATAACAACCAAGAATAAAGCCCTCATTCATTCATCTACTTGTACTGCTCTCTAATTTTTCTGATTCCTACCTGGATAAATGGTTCCACCAATGATCCTCCCCAAAGGATACCATGCTCTGTCATCAAACCAGTTGTGAAACTTATAAAATCCTTCTTCTGCCAGGAAGCGGGTGGTACGGTAGTTAAAGTACCTGAAAGTGAGATGAAGGTGAGACGTTACTTCAAGGAGGAAGATCTATTAACAACCCTTGAAAATAACAGACAAAAGTGGCACTTACGGATCAAACTCATGGATGACACTTTCAAACCTCAAGACGGAAAAAAGTCTGGTGGAGAATGCTGAGGAGGAGGAGGAAAAGCACATGAATCAATTTGTGCAACACTACTCTCTCACTGTTATATCATATAAAGTATAACATTGATTATCAGGCGCAGTCTGCGTTTCTTCCACCATGTTAGCTCATTTTAGTAACTCTTGTACGTACTCCTATTGTTGATCTACTGATTTTAAATGCTCAGAAAATGAATTTTATAGTCTTCTCAAAAGCTCACTCACTGTTGCTTGATGATTTTACCATCTTCACTTCTGACAGTAAATCCATTTAAAGAGTGTCCCCATACAAGAACTTAGGTATATGGAAAGATGACAAGCTTTCATTTACTGTGCGTGTTCCTGCTCTAGTTAGGAAGCTTAAAGTGAGGACTGGCTTTATTTCAGAAGTAAATCTTGTTTTACTTTGGAAGCTACTTTTCTGTCTGTGATTGATTACGCTGACATATATATGCATGCAACCTCCTTCATTTTACATAGCCTTGATTCAGTATACCATGCATCCCCACGTTTTATTACAAATGCAAAGTTCCTTACTCATCACTATGTTCTTTATGATTTGGTGGGTTGGACGTCACTGACCACTGGCAGACAACTGCACTGGTATATTTTTATCTATAAAGCAATATATCTGCACCCTTCTGTGTGTCAGCTCTGGTAGTTACCAGCTTCGCTCCTCCAAGTGGTTGCTTTTGGTTGTACCCTGAGTTTTAACAGATCTGGGGGAAACGGTATTCTCCTACTCTGCACCTTGGACAAGGAACAATCTTTAAAAAGATCTAAAATTAGAAACACTTATATCCACTGATGAATTTAAGGGCATCATTAAGAATGTGGTGATAGAGATGTGCTATTTTTTTTCCTCGAGAGGCCACTATGTTTGAATAGTTGTTGTTTTATTGTGGATTTCTGTGTTATAGGTTGTATTTAAATGTGTTTGGACAGGTCGGGACTTCCTGCATAAATAGCCACTTTTTTTTTTTACCACTTTTATAACACTTTTTATCTTGTATATCTGAATATCTTGCCAGATATTAAATACACTATTGTTTTAAAAACTGCGCCCAGTAAGTAAATCTGATCTGGGGAACCCACTGGTTGTTCTGGCTGTGCATGTTAATTGTTGTTACTGTATTTAGTGTTGCTGTAATCTGAAGTGTTCCCTGGCACAGGAATTTCCTTCATCATAAATAAAGCTCTACTGAACTGAAGCAAGAGCATACTGTTGTGCATGGGAATTTGAGGACTCACAGAGGATAGCAGCCATAGACAGGATGAGCAGCTTCAGCAGCGTGTCCTGTTTCTCATAGGACAAACGGAGGAAGCCCAGCTTGGTCATTTTGGCGAGGGTAGGGACAGCTCACCGTACTACCTGATGAGGAGGAAAAACAAGCACTGTAAAAGACTGCAAACAGGAGGACTGTAAAAAAAAAAGAATAAAAAGCCCAACCTTGCCTTATATAAGTGTTATTTTTAGAAATACATCCAGCAAAGTAAGAACACATTTTCAATGCCAGGCTTTAAGCCAGCCAGATCCTCATAAAATCAAAGTCTTGCAGCTGTAAAGAGTCAACTTCATGTCCAGCCCAACCAGATAAGGCCACGCACTAAGATGTGGCGTCAGGAACCAGGAAGCACGTCCACTCTGGAAAACTTCTGCAGGGATTTGCGCCTGTTTTCTTTACATTAAGTCCGTTTTTGCAAACCGAAAACCAAAAAAACATAAAGCTCAACAGAGCTGTAATAAATGCTAAGTTTCAATGTAGCACTATCAGAGCTAACCTTATGGGAACTGACAGTTAACCAACCTTTCCAGTATCACACAGCAAGGACATGAACAGCATCTCTGCTCACTTAGTTACCCATTAGCACGCATTATGTGCACATTTAAAATGAATGAAAGCGCTGTTCTTACAGCACAGACAGCATCTTATAGCTACTCAGCATCAGGCCGGCTAAGTGTTGATGCTGCTTCCATCCAGTTAAAAGTGTGTGAGTAACGTTAGCTAGCGATGCTAACCTGCTAGCTGCTGTATAATGAACGCCCCAGCCCCGCGCCTCTTCTCCGACTTATTTTAAAAATAAGAGCGACCCCTTCACATATGGCAGCAGGACAACAGCCTAAAATTGAAACTACAGCTCCTAAATCAGCGACAAGAATTTAATATTCAGGAAGACTCACCCGCTCCGTTCCTGTTACTCATACACTATTCACACACAACCTTCACCGTGGGCTAGTCCCACCCCAACCACGGTGTGCTGCGCGTTTATTGGTTGAGCGTCAGTCAACAGTAATCCTACGATAATCTGATTGGTTGGTCGCCTGTCATTCAAATTTGGTACCCTACCTTGCCGCTGTAGTGTAGTGACGTGTCCTTAGTGAGGAGGAGAGGCCCCCTAGTGGTGCAAAACTCTCAAGACAACGTGATGTCAGTGCTGCAGCCAAAGTCACAATGAAGCATTAACTATTAACAACTATATGACAATTAACAGTTGGTTTAGTGGTATAGAACCCATTATTTTCCTCAGTAACAGCCATGGATGGATTATTGAACGGGCATGCTGGGCACAAGCACAAGATACACAAAAAGACACATAATGTTTTCAAAGAGACACAAAAAGACCACAAAGCAATGTGAAGGAACTGCTAAAAGACACAAAATTACTTCAGAGACACACAAACTATCTACAAAAGCGGAAAAACAACCACAAAGACACAAAAAACGACCAAAAAAGACACAAAATGACCACAAAAATAGTTCGGAACAACCACAAAGAAACACTAAACGACCAAGGATGAGACAAAACATTGGAATGACACAAAATGACAACAACAAAAAAAAAAAAGCACAAAAAGACCACAAAGAGATGCAAAGGAACCGCAAAAAGACAAAACAAACACACCTGATAACAACAAAAAGGGACTATATCAAAGGTACGCAAAAAATGAAAAAAAAAGGAAAAAAATTGCACAAAAGTACTACAAAAACAGGACAAAACAACCACAAAGGCACACAAAACGACCAAGGACGAGACAAAATTACCCCAAAAAGACACAAAATGACAACAAACAAACAAACAAAAGTCACAAGACAACTTTTAAGAGACAAAGATAGACCACAAAGCAATGCAAAAAGACACAAAATCACTTGTGAAAAGACACAAAATAACCACAGACACCTAAACACAACAAGAATGAGTCAAAACAGAAACACGGAATGACCAAGGACGAGACAAAATGACCTTAAAGAGACACAAAATGACGACAAAGATAGACATCGAGACCACAAAGTGATGCAAGGAACTGCTGAAAGACACAAAATCACATAAAAAAGACACAAATCAACTACGAAAGGAGGAAACAATCACAAAGAAACACAAAACGAAGAGACACAATGACCTCAGAGACACAAAATGACGACAAAGAGATGTAAAATGAACAAAAAAATAATTAAAACCACCACAAACTCTGTGTGTCTTGTGCACCAGTGCTGAGGGGCCCATTGTCTCATAATCCATCCATGGTGCCAGCTACCTCAAGTGACCAAATTAAATTCACCATAATTTTGTCAATTCAGATTCAGATTTGATGTTTCTCTCTTTACATATAGCACTTTGTATATAGTACTGTATGCACACGGTATCTGCTCATTTTAACCATTTGAAGCCTGAGAGAATTGGCTTGGTTTCTTTAGAAAACATGAGGAGAGGGCAACGAGCAACACAACGAAAGAAGTGACCCAAACAATTAGCAAGAAATTAGTAAAAATAAATAAAAATAAAAAATAAATTAAAAAATGTAAAAAAAAAAGATGAATAAAAAGAAAATAGAACAAAAAATGTAGAAAAAAGAAAATTAAAAAACAAAAAATTATAAAAAAGAAAGTAGAAAAAAAGTTAAACACAAACAAACATGAAATAACCTGAGGAAAAAAAGCCTTAAAATAATATATATATAATATATATAATAATTCTGTAACATAATTTTAAATATATAATAATGATGACTACAAATATAGTTTTGTCCTAGCATTTTAAAAATAATTTTCTAAATTAATTTTTTGCAATTTGTTGAACATTTCTTACCAAGTTGCTCAATGCATTTTTCCCCATGTTTTTGAAAGAAACTGCACTAAATTGCTCAGGGTCCAAAGGTTTAACCCTGCTACATTATTATAATGACTGGCACACATTTATTTGAAATAGAGGATATGTGTAAAATCGTATTCCACATACCACATCCTCTTTGCAGTTTAAATGTTAATTCCTGGTTTTGTTTTAATGGTTTTTCAGTATTACTGCATTCTCTACCAACTCCAGCACCAACTCTTGGTGTTCACCCAAACTGCTCCATCTTCATCTTTTCTCTGTCGAGCTCCACATGTCCTGTCTATCAAAACCCTGAACACAGTGATGAAAATACTGAATACTGACCAATTTTATTGAAATTAGACGTATTACTTTTACAAAACCTCACTCACATACATCAGTCTGCACAAACACTATGCTCTTCTTACAATGATTGCACACTGTTTCAAAAATCATGGCCCCTCCCCATGACCTCTGATGAGTGAGAACGTTTGGTGACTGGGTCGCTGCGTGGTGGTGGACTTCTGCTTGAACATTCAGGATGTATTAACATTATATACAGCGTGTAAATCAAACAGCCGATGATCCGCAGGGACCGTTTATATTAGCTTCAAACTAGAGCAAGCAGGTCAAGGCTGATCACCCCTTTGTTAGGATGTGGAGACTTTAACAGTGCGACTCCTTCCTTTATTACAGAGCTTAGCATTTTAGTGGTTGAAGTGAAACAAACAAAACACAGATGCAACAGTTTGGCAGTGTCGTCTCACCTATCACCTACTAAATTCACAGAGACTAGGCAGCTTTTCATCTGCTGGTGTCACCCTGTGATTTGCAACATGCTCATCTCATCAGTGTTGTGAGACTCAATTAAGGATGAGACACCAAGCTAACCTTTAGTCAACACAGGACAAGAGTGACTTTGTTATCTGGGTCACCAATCCTTTTTTTATAGCAGCTCCTGAACTGATTTATAGATTCTACTAAAAACAAAGCTCTTACAGGATAAAAAAGTCTCCCTTTTTTTTCACTATACAAGGTTATTCCTGGAACTGCTAGGACACCATCATTTGACAGAAAAACATGTGCAACAAAACATTCAATCTGTGAGGAAGGAATGTGACTTGCAACATCAAGAAAACATGAACTGTAGGTAAAACAAGACTGTGCTTCGCCTCTGCAAACAAGCCCCCTTCAGTTAAAAAATCCTTTCAGTCACAAGTTTGCTTAAACATATTAAAACTACACGCTTTCTTGTGCTGTAATTTATTAAAGGAGAGTCACTCAAATGGCACATTATACAAAAAAAAACAATTAAAAGTAAATCCACAAAAGAAAACAAGTCAAGAGCTGAGTATATAATGTGTTTTGAGTGTGAGGCACAGGGCAGTCGATTTTTGTGTCACACTGAAAATGTGTCTGCTGTGTTCTGCAAATGGGGACAGATATCAGATAAAAACATGTAAACCCTTTCTCCTAAACCTCCTATCATCTTCATTACAGGAGATCCTTCGGGAAGAATCACTTTTTCACATTGGGTGAAGCCACTCGTCAACCGCTTTCCTGCTTTCCTATCTTCTTGAGGTGGACCCGTCACTGGGTGGGCAGAGGTCTCTGGCGGGTCGGGGAGGTGTGGGGAGATGACAGCCTCTCTGAGGAGGCGGACGACGTCAGGGAGGACTGCAGGTGGACTGTCTTGTGGAAAAGCTTGTTGCTGATCAGCACGACCAGGGAGAAGAGACGGAGCTGGAAGTGGCTGAAAAGATTAGAAAACATAGATGAGATCATTCAGCACGTTTACATGCAGCTTGAGAAAACTGAATTATTGCCTTAGTCTGACTGAAACCGGATTTCTGAAATTGGACTATCCGTAGCTTGACTAACACACTTAGATAACTCTATTGAAAATCTAACTATTGCTGCATGTATCCACTTAGTCCGACTGGAGTCAGACTCGGCGTTCTGCACATGCACCACTTTTTCTTTTGCAGGCCTTCACCCGGAAGAAGAAGGAGATGACGTAGCAGCAGAGCTTAGCTCGACTACTGTGTGCATGTAAACGTACTGACTGGCTCATGCATTACATGTAGGGTGCAGCAATATGAAGATTTTGTTTATCGTTGTATCGTGATCTAATCCCTCCAGCATGTTCGGGGTCTGCCCCAGGGCCTCCTACCAGTGGGTCGTGCCCAAACCAGATCAGATGCCTGAACCACCTCAACTGACCCCTTTTTGACGCGAAGGAGCAGCAGCTCTACTCTGAGCTCCCTCCGAATAACCAAGCTCCTTACCCTATCTCTATATCAAGATATGTATCGTGTATCAATATTTAGCCTGAAAATATTGTGATATAATTTTCAGGATGTATCCATTTTTTTAACTGTCTTTGCTTCACACTTACTACAGCTTTGTTGGCGTCTTGGCCTCGTTAGCGCTGATGATGAACAGAGGGAAGAGGATGGAGAACAAGCAGCCACTAGGTAGGAAAGAAAGAAAAAAACATGGCAGTCAGTAAATGCAGTAAAGGATAATTCGGCCCAAAGAGAAACACAAGGTCTGTTTTCCAGATTGCACTCCCTATCTGGTAATCTTCCTGCATGCTTCATGGTATTTTGTAACTGTTTCACATAGTTACCTGTCACTAAACGTCAAAAAGACAAAGGAGCTCCTTACTGACTTGCAGCAGGAGGAGCAGCTACCTCTCAGAATAAGAGAGAAGGGGTTGTATGAATGGGCACGAGGAGTCTTACCTGATGATGTATGAGGAGGGCAGGGCGGTCAGCAGAGCCATGGGCAAACCAAAGCCGAAGTAATAGGGCCAGTTCCTCTCAATATTGGACAGCCGTTGGTGCATCTCAATGCCTGAAACACACATTAACAGCATCAGTTTTGTTTGAGTTCTCCATCCAGTCCAGGTGACTTGGGTGTAGAATGTGATGTGAGTATCTTACCATGGTTGAACCAGCGATACTCAAAGCAATACAGGGAGTAGAGCAGAGACATGTGGAGGAGGCTAACCATCTGTCCAATGGCATCGATGGGAAACAGGCTAACAATCATGCCCTACAGGACCACGAAAATACACAACACAATTATTTTCACCGAGGAGAGAAATTGGTGTTTGAAATCAATTAAATTAATGTAAACTAAGCACCAAAAGTAAGGAAATTTGTGTTTGGTGGATTATTTCTTTGTTGTAAAAATGCTTCTTGGCAATAAATCTTATACCGTTGGAAAGCCTGTTTATTTCTCCTTTAAATGGTGCCACATTTGTAAGGAACATACATTTGTGGGATGAGCAGCAGAGCAGAGTATGTGGGTTGCGCCCATGAAAAATTGATCCCACAAGTGTTCAATGGGGTTGAGGTCAGGACTGCTGGCAAGCCATTCCATACTCTCCAAACCCAAATTCTGGAGGTAGTCTCTGATAAACTTATTAAACACTTGTGGGATCAGCTTGGGCGTGCCGTTCCTGTCAGAGTGACCAATACAACCACATTGGCTGACTTGTGACAAATGCTGGTTGAAGAATGGGATGCCATCCCACAGCAGTGTGTGACCAGGCTGGTGACCAGCATGAGGAGGAGGTGCCAGGCTGTTGTGGCTCCTGTTTGTTAAATTAATAAAATTGTTGAATTGCAAACATGTCTTGTTTCTTCAGACTTCAATCATCCAATCCACCAAACAAGAGTCAACAGCAAAAAAAGCTGCTTGGCATTGGCAGAGAAGATTTGGTAGATTTTTCATGATCGCATGGCATCCCATTCTTCAACCAGCATTTGTCACAAGTCAGCCAACGTGATTGTGTTGGTCACTCTGGCACAAATGGCACGCCCAAGCTGATCCCACAAGTGTTTAAGTTTATCAGAGACTACCTCTAGAATTTGGGTGTGGAGAGTATGGAATGGCCTGCCAGCAGTCCTGACCTCAACCCCATTGAACACTTGTGGGATCAATTTTTCATGGGCACAACCCACATACTCGGCTCTGCTGCTCATCCCACAAATGCATGTTCCTTACAAATGTGGCACCATTTAAAAGAGAAATAAACAGGCTTTCCAACGGTATAAGATTTATTGCCAAGAAGCATTGTTACAACAAAGAAATAATCTACCAAACACAAATTTCCTTACTTTTTGTGCTTAGTTTAGATCAAGTGTGCAGCCATCGGAAACAATTTTAGGGAGAAAAAACACCAAGTGGGAGGCCATAAAGCTTTTTTACATTTTGAACATTCTCTGAATCAACTCAGAATGACATTGTTTGCCTGTAATGCTGCGGATACTGTTACTGATGGCAGAATGACGTAACTAATAAACAGCATGACTTTGTGACTCAGTCAGAAAAGTGATATCATTTCCATACGGAGCAAAGATTCGACATCTGGGCCTACGGTGACATCAGCTTTACTGTAACTGTCCACCTCAAACATCTTGTGAGACGAATGACGAGAATCAGATAATGAAGTTCTGGGTACATACAGTGCAGTGTGATTTTGTGATACTAACAATTAGAGATGCACAGACAACAGTGTTATTTTTTAATGAAGAAAAACAAGGTATCAGTCTACAAAAATGTACCTGAATGAGGAAGAGTGCCTGGAGAAGGAGGTTAAAGAGCATGTCTGCGATGATCTTACTGACGCTGGGGAACGGCTGCGCTTTACATCCAGACACTTCAAATGCGAGGTCAGCTATATCCTGCAGCAAAGAACAACACCCTGAGATCAACAAAGTCAACAAAGCGGATTTGAAGCACAGTTGTCTTTTGCTTGGGGGTGGCAATATGAAATGACAGGAGCTACAAGCTGACAATAAACACATGTGAAATAAATAATTATCTCACACGAAGGCACTGAGAAAAGTCCGAAATAGTTTTCCAAAAACCTGCATCAGGCAACGTGTTTGAATATCAAGCTAATTCAAAGACTTCTGTGTATGCAGTTGTGTGCCTGCAGATTAGTCATAACAAAAAACTCCAGTGATGCTTCACTGCTTCAGACCTTGTTTCCATGAGATTTCCAGCAGCTGTTAGGTTTTCTATTGTGAGGAAGCTGAAGTGACACCTTCCAGTTGAATGATATGACGTCAGTTCTATAGCTACAGGATATTTCCCTTTTTTGGTATTTTTCAGATGAAGGATCACTTTTTGACACATTGCACAAAAAGAATGGACATGCTTACAACTAATGGGAGAGGCAAAGCTGGCTTTATGAATGCCAGCCATTTTGAGAATGCAGCCCAATTGTGAAGTCAGTTCCAAAAACTGATATCCCAGTGATTATAACATACAATATATTATGCAGCCTTAAAGGTCCAGGGTGTAGGATTTAGTGGCTTGTAGCAGTGAGGTTGAAGATTTCATGAAGGAGAACTATAGTGACCGGTGCGAAAACATTAATGGTTCTATCTAAAGTCAACGTTTGGTTTGTTGGTTCTGGGCTACGGTAGAACAAAATGGTGGGCTCAGTGGAACAGTACCCGCTCTGTATGTAGATATTAACAGCTCATTCTAAAGGTGATGATTCCAACAGTGCTGTCACATCTGCCCTGTTCGGTTGGGTTCAATAAAACTTAAGTTCTTTTGACCCCTACATTTAATCCATTTGAGCAGGTGTGAACACAACAATCACACTCAGGTGCACACCAAAAACTAATGGACTGAGACCTTCTTGAAGAGGTGGTCTCGTTCTGGTTACAAACGAACTCTGGTGCGGCTGGTTTGTGGTGAGAACGTGTTCCGACCTGGATCTGAACCAACTGCAGTCACATGACACATTGTTTGGGTTAAACATGAGCATGTTACAGTCCTGGAGGATTATTAATGTGCGCCTCCTCCTGTACTGCCTTAATATGCACATTCAGCACATCCAATGCATCAAAACATTGTTTTCTAGTTGGAGCCGCGCCTCGTTTTCAAACTGTATGCTTTGACTCAAATGAACAATGACAGCAATATAGTCCACGATGAGCAGCGCTAAAATCAACCTGCGTAGTTGTCCCTCCATTGAGACATTAGAAAGTGTCACATTTATCTTGCAACTGTACTCTTCTTCAACGTTTTCTTTACTTCCTGGATTTTTCCCACATGGAAATTCTGACCAATCAAGAACAGCTTTCTCACACGAGGCATTTGATCTGGTCCGCTTGTAAATGCTGCCGTGAGAACACGAACCAACTCTAGGCAATTATACAACTTTGTAATAAAATCAGTCCCAGAATTGGACCAAAGAAGCGAACTCTAAGTCTGAAAGCACGCTTAGTTTTGGGTGATTATCAACCTAGAAAAACAGTTGTGAATATTACATAACATTTCTCCCAATAGATGCCTCAAAATCCTACAGACTGGACTGTTAAGCTTTGTTTTTA
The DNA here is from genome assembly GCA_019142605.1 of Cephalopholis sonnerati. NCBI lineage: Eukaryota > Metazoa > Chordata > Actinopteri > Perciformes > Serranidae > Cephalopholis > Cephalopholis sonnerati. Next base: position 35,363,349 of record JAGQAX010000017.1, read on the forward strand.
CTAGTGTTGCTGCTTTGTTTCCATGAGGCCATGATTTAGCTTTTACAGCTACCTCTCACGGTCTCTCACATGCTTCAGCAAATAGCCTCTTCTTCCCCAGTGTTCTGGCTATTTCTTTCAAATAATTTAAAGCCATTTGACTGTCCCTGTTGTCTCAATGAGAAGTCATACAGATGTCTTTGCAGGTGAATCTGCTCAGCCAGTCTTCCCCGTTGAGCTGAAAATCATAGCACGCTTAGTGGGCACATGGTTACAAAAATTTAGAGGTGCACGACAAAGCACCATGACAACTTTGGGAGCTTTACACTACAGCAAGTGCAAACCTGGTTCTATGTCACAAAAGACATTTAAGAAGAGGGTGCAACTTAATGCAACTTTGTGGATACAGCATGTCAGACTGTGTGATGTGATCTATGTGAAGATTTTAAAAAGGCCACTTCCTCTATCATCACATCATAACAGCCGAGCAAAGCAGGGCCTGACCTGGAACCAAATGGCGTTGACTATCTTGCTGAGGACGAACAGAGGGAGAACCCAGAGAGCGCTGAAGACGGAGGTTAGGATGAACTCTAACCAGGACCACACACTGCCATGGAGGGAGGGGTCACCTGGAGCAAAAGACAGCTTGTTGACTTTATGGTTCCAACCACAAGACCAACAGAGAACCTGCCCCCAGATTCACTCGCAGCCATACATACCGATGATTTTTGCTGTGAGAGTCTGCAGCAGTGGGATAAACACCCGGTAGAAGAGAAACAGACTGAGCTGGAGAGAGAAATGAAATACTACAGTTAGTCTTCAACTCCTGCTCCCCCACACAATGAGGCTTTTCAAATTGGTATGTGACTTGAATATATTCATGGACATTTACATCAGCTTTCAAAATGACACAAAGGGGACATTTAATCGAAAAAAACTTTAAAAGCTTTAATAACATTCATGACATTTTAAGACTTTTTTTGGCGCTGCAGACAGCACCCATAAGATAAGAGACAGAGGTAATAAGGCCACACAACATGGGTGAATCAGAGTTGATTGTGTGAGAGACAATTTATTTAGCTGACATTTACAAAAAGGGACTTTTGTTTTTAGTTTACAGAGGCTAAAAGGGAAGCCTGGGACAACACATTGCACCTGTAAAGTATTCAGTAGTGTGTGTGTGTGTAATAGTAGGGTAAATATCTTACCCAGAACACTCCTCCATTCCAGGCACAGCATTGAAAAATCCTGCTGGCTACTTTGGGGTCACTGAATGAGAAAATAGAATATGTCAGTCACAGTTGAATGTTTTAAGGATAGTTTGGCTTCACTTTTACTTTTCTTATTTAAATAGAGTCAGACAGAGCCATGGCGCTGTTAACATGTGTCTGTTTGCAGACTGAGGGTATCTGGAACAGTGGCTTTTACTCGCAGATATGTACAGTGTGGCAACAGATGGAGAATGAGGAGAATATTAGAGCTGCATTGAGCCATGAATTCTCCAATTAAACAACATGTTGTATCTACACGACTCAAAAGTATTTTCATTATTGACATTGACAGAAGCATACAGAACAAATTCCAACCACTTCTTGTTTACATGTGCAAAGAGCCACGACGCATTCTCAGGGGGGATTTTGTTGACCTAAATTCAGCACTTACTTTCGAGCTATTTAAACTCCTGCTCTTTTGCTAGGAATGCCAGGAAAACTAACTATTTCTTGTCTTACAGTAAATATAGCCACTTGACTGGTGGAGCTTGTGGGAAATGGTGCAGAGGATGGGAGGTGCATAGGAGGATCTACCTAAGAGGATCATGTCAGGAGGGGCTGCAACTTCAACAACTATGCAGACACATAAAAAATATCCACGAGCATATCTGACTCTGACTCAGTAAGAAAATCAGTAGCATTTAAACTAAGTAAGCAGCTGTCTTTCTGGCCTACTTGTCCGGTTTGCGCTCCTCACTCTGTGCCCGTCTCTGTGCCAGGGCCCCGCTGGCCCTTCTCCTCCGCTGCTCTTCCCTTTTCTGCTGGATGCGGGCATCCAGCTTGGAGATTGTTCCAATCCCCAATATGGAGTCCTTGATCCCCTGGAGAACCCAGAGGGAGAGAGAACAGACAAACACTGTTTGTTTATAACTTACAAAAATAGCCGCTGTAATGGAGCTTAGAAATGTCTCAATAAGTGCTTGTTGAACATAGGAAGTAGGCTGATAAGGATATTTAAAGGTAGATCACATTAACAATGTTTTAGGACTTCATGGTTAAGAGGATGTTTTATGTTATGCATTAATCCAGGAGTCACTAAAACCAAATTTTTTCTGCTACAAGCAGGTGGGGCTTTGATACAAATGACTTATCATAACTGAAGTTCTTTTAGGGTCAAGCATTTCATGACAGGTCTAAAACTTTAAACAAGAAATTATTGAAACTCTTCCCTTTATTATGAGATGTTATTTCATCATTCTAGTTTCACTGGACTTAATTCTCATGTTATGATTGTCATTTAAAGTCTGTTTTTATTCACCATGGCATTTTTGCCCTCTCACTTCAGCCAATCACATGCCCCCTGCCTCTTTAACAACTAGATCACTTTCCCCATTTAGCTAGTTAGCTTCTGTTAGCTAAAGCAACAATGACGCTAAAGTTATTCTGAATCAACCAACTAGATGCTGCCGCTGTAAATAACCACAGTAAACAGAGATACATTTCAGAACCCATCGGCTATCAGTCTGGTGACAAAAAGCCTCTGGGGGCGAGGGCCAGTATTTCAGGCTAATCCAGTGTAGCCAGTGGATAGCAGAGCCAAGACTGTCTCTTCCATACACCAGTCATTTCCACTAATCTCTCTAAACAGATATCTGCATATGAATGCACATATTTATTTAAGAAAAGCTAATATAAAGCTAACTTATCATCAAACGATAGCTGATGGGTTCAAAGACTGCCTTTCCACCAATGTGTTTCAGATCTGTGCCAGAAATGTTTACCTTCCTTTCAAGCATGATTGGTCAATAGAACTCGGACTACAAACGGACACCAAAACCTTGTCCCGTCGCCTACAGGCTCTGCATACACATGCAAAGTTTGTTTATAGAGATTACACAGAGACGGACACTAACATCTCCTCTTATTTATTTGGCTTAACAAGGCTTGCATGCCACCTAACTTAGCCAGCTAATTAGCTAGGAGGGGCTGTGAGTCTGGTTTATGACTTAGCACCAAAGGGAAGAGGCAGTTTTACCAGCAGCAGCAAATTAACTGGATTCCTCGGCTGCATTATGAATCTAAAGCTGTTCCTCAGAAGAACACTGTGTGAAGATACAAAAAAAAAAGAGTCTTCCTCTGTAGTCGCTTAAGCCAACAGGAGCTAGCTAACACTGCTATCACCTATGAAAATTAATAATCACTAAAATGTCATAATACAAATTGCTGTTTCTTTTGTATAAACACAGTATATTCATATGATTATTTCTTTCATTTATTTAATAGTGAACACATTGGGGTTCCATTGGATGGCTCCACAGAGTCTATTCTGCTATACGCGGGTAGCAGAGAGACACCATTAGTGGCTTAACAAAAGAGATATCAGGAATTATTTCAAAGACAAACAAACACTATCTTCTGAATCTTTTGGAGAACAGCCAGCTAATATTTAAGCTGATGGCACACAATGATTAAGTTCAGGGATATAAATAGAAAATTAAGTTCAACCGTCCTCATTTGTCCTGGACAGAAGTACACAAAAGCCCTGCATCCTCTGAGGACTTATCTGTCAACAGTTGCCCTTGATTAAACATGCAGAGAGAAAATCATGTTCCATTTTTGTCGAGAATTTCTGTGGACACTCCAACAAGTTTATGACATTGTAATCTTCATTAGGTTAGCATTTACAAAGAAGGGATTTATAACACACAAATGTTGCTTCTACTGTGTTCAGGTCTGGACATATGCCACCTATTTCCTTGGCTGTACGGACAATAAAATTTCTTTCACCCTTCCTACATTAGATTTGTTAGTGAATACATGTCCTACACAGCTAATACACTCACTCCCCTCTTTATTAGGTAGACCAGTACAATCTAATGCAATCCAACAAAGCATTTCTGCCATTTGTTCTACTTTTATGAAGCTCATGAATGTTCAGTCTTTGTTGATCACGTTAGAAATGTGACAATTCCACTACTCTGGTTATTATTGAGGTCGTGGGCGGTGGTGTTGTGCTGTCCTACATTATATCGAAAGGTGTCTATAATATGTGTCTACCCCATTTACATAATGAAGGTGGCAAAATATCACAAACACCTTTCATTATAGGTGTACCTCATAAAGTGTCCAGTGTCTCTGCTATTTCAGATTAACACTGAAGGGTCCATGTATCTGTACTGTCAATGAACTACACCCTTGTGCCACGTGTTGTAGCTCATGTGTAAGTACAGTATGTGTGTGTGTCTGCTGACCGTCGCAACATTGCGGAGGAAGGCCCTGACGCTGTCTGTCATCTCTGGACCAGCTGCAGATCCATCAACTGCAGAAGGAGGGGGTGCTGGTGACCTGGTGGTCAGCTCTCATGGCAGGGAGGGGCTCACCCAGTAACCTACCACAAACCAAAACCAAGGACATAAAGTGAGGACAAAAGCAAGCTGGGAGCAGCAGTGTGTAGTGTATTGCTTCCAATATAATATATGCTCGGCTTATTCACTTCATTTTGTAGACTACCCACCTTGGTTTATTTAATTTTACTTAAACCATGAACCGGAGAAGGCATATATGGCACATACCTTAATGTGTATAAACATACACACATACACATCTGTGACAATTTTCTGTATCTGTCCTTGCTTCACTGTCACAAGGACAGATAAAGAAAATCTTTCCTGTCCAAAGCAATAACTCTGTACATCACCTCATTTCTGTCTGACAGAGAACAGTCAGCTTCATAGCCTTCTGTCCCAACCAACTCCACTATGCTTTGCTCTTCAATGACCTTGCACACGGCAAATTTGTGCGTCTATTTCTCCCACTCAACCTCACTGCATTGTGAAAACTGTAACATCAACAAATTTGCACATTTGTTTTACTCACAGTAGTATGCTATCCTGAGAATATATGCCATTTAACACTTGTATTTTACTATATTTTAAGTGTGTTTTAGTACCCAAAAAGTTGCATTAAAAGCCAAGTCCCTTGACGTGTGAAACCAGATTGTTGACTATGCACTTGAACTTATGTTAGTTAGCTGTTTAGATCGCACATACAAATATACATTTTATACTTTTGTCAACATGAAGATGCTACATATTGTTAGCTCTGTTAATTCCATTTTACTAAAAACATGAGCACTGGAGAAGACCATAACCCATTCAGATTCACGGGCATGATGAAAAAACAAGTGGTGACTCTCTTCCTTTAGTCTTTAAGGGTCCACCGATCAAAAGAATCAGAAAGTTTTACATAAAAATCAATCCAAGTTATGAAAATTGTTTAAGCAGGATAAAGTGGTGTTGTGTCAGTATGCTGGGTGCCGTAAAACAAATGTTAACATTACACATTATTGATATGTTGTTCAAAGCCTAATTTTTATACAAGTAATATTCATACTATTTGCCATCTTTGCTGAGCAACAGTTTTGTGTCCCAAATATAGGCCTGTTGAGTTCAGTGATTTAAGCAAATAATAGCCTGGGCTACAAATTCACGCTTTCGGTATATCCTCCTGAGACTGTGTCCTCGTATGAGGACATCATATTTTGGGTTTACTTGACCTTATACTTCATTCTACTTAACTTGGACCTGTCGTCCTCCTTCGGGGACACATTTTTGTGCCATGTAGTGGTAGTGAGAGGGAAAACAAGATGGCAGCCATCTCTGCCAAGTCTGCAGCTGATCCTGACACAAAAGTGGACAAGGTCCAAACCTGATCTAATTTTATGGTTGAAATTTGTTTATTTGTGATTAATAATGCTTGTAGTTTGATATGACCAATTTAAGCAACAGTAACAAGCTAAGACACTGTTATTTGGGAAGTACTTGTTTGACATTGGGATTGATTACTGTCTCGTTTGAAGACATTGAGACTTTATTGATGTCCTATTTGAGGACATTAGGACGTTAAAGTTGTCTCATTTAAAGACATTTGGACTTTATTATCATCTTGTTTCAGGACACTGAGACTTAGGTTTTTGTATTTATTGGGTCCTGCAGATCCCAAATAGCTAGGAGAAATTAAAAATGCATACCAAACAAAAGCTCATGTCTCAGGGGGATACATATTTGGTGGCCATTTTGAGCTGATTCACAATTGATATAACTAGATTTGTTTCCATAACCGACCACATCAACTACAATTGACAAAAAGTAATGCCAATGTGTGTTTTTTCCCACTTCTCTCTAAACTGTGAATTATTTCTATTGACTAGGTTAAGGCTTTCCTTTGTCCTGGATACTATACTATGATACTATGAAAACTTGTTGTGGTCCTTTAGAAATTAAACAAGTTTATTTTTCTTTGTGTGATCTACACACTAAGAAAAATAGGAAACAAACTACTCTCTAACTTTATGAATAGTATACAAAAAACAGGATCTGATGTTATTAAGTTACCAAACTGATATCAGGAGAGCAAAGCTAATATGTGTTTAATAAATGCTGCTATTGTTCTACCCATGTCTAACAAACCCATTAATTTGTGTGCATGATAACGTTATAAAACAGCAGCGTCACGTCTTTATTTCTCAAACTGACACGGTCTCGGTCAGTTAAACAAGTTTTGTAACGAAATAAAAGTGAAACGTTGATTCAGCCGGTGTCTCTGTACAATAACGTTACTATTTGTGTAAGTTAACGTTAGCAAGCTGACTCAGAGGGTTAGCTTCAGGATGTCATAGCTAACAGTCAGTGTTAGCCGGCTCTCTCTGACATGCCGAAAAGTCCGTAACAGTTTGATATATGAAGACTCTTATTATGTAGCTGGTCATGATGCCTCTCTGGTCTTATAATCTTTGACTTGTCTCGCTGGTTTGTTAAGTGCTCTGCTAGCTTGTGTTTCTGTGTTGCTAGCTAACTGTTACCGCTCAACAACTAATTTAACTGTGATGTTTTCCGCTGAGACAACACCTCAACAAGCGAGTAAAGTCACACAGAGCACACAGGTAACGGTGGTGTCGTCCTTACCTCATGCGACAGGCTCAGGGTTATAATAACTTCGGTAGTTCTTTCTTTTGCCCCCTCACTGTGACAACAACAACACTTAACAGACACTACCAGCCAGGGCCGTGCAAAACATATTGCGCAAGCTCCGACTTCCGGGGAACATGGGAAGTGTAGTCCTAACGACTGGTGGCGGAAGGAAGAGGAGGGGAGCAACTCATTTAGGTACTGTTCGTTAGTTGTCAGGGAGAGGGGGTGGTGCAAAACAGGGAGGCATGTCAAATGTTTTTTTAAAGACTGGGGAAGGGACTTATGGTTGCATACAAATTAAAATGGTTGCATTTTGTTTTATTTTGCTGTACACTTTAAAATCACCAAAATTCCACCATTTATCATAGCCAGAAACTGTAAAAACAAAAATTAAAAGTGAATTTTCACAAAAAAACGTAAGTCTCACAGCCAGTGGCACTCCCATAAATGTTTTAAAGGGGTGGCCAGATGGGGCCACTGAAAAGGGGTGTCACAAAAAACTCCAAGGCCATAACTGAATTTCAAGAAACATATTATGCTGTGGGCGGCATGGTGGTGTGCTGGTTCGATTTCAGGTGCAGGAGCCCTTGTCTGCGGAGTTTGCATGTTCTCTCTGTGTCAGTGTGGGTTTTCTCCTGGTACTCCAGCTTCCTCCCACAGTCCAAAGACATGCAGGTTAATTGGTGACTCTAAATTGTCCGTAGGTGTGAATGTGAGTGTGAATGGTTGTCTGTCTCTATGTGTCAGCCCTGCGATAGACTGGTGACCTGTCCAGGTTGTGCCCCAGTGTCAGCTGGGACTCCAGTTCCCCCGCGACCCTCAAGAGGATAAGTGGTTAGAAAATGGATGGATGGATGGATGGATATTATGCTGTTGTAGTATATGGGGCCCTTCTGTGCAGAGTTTGCATGTCGTCCTATCGTCAGCATGGGTTTTCTCTGGCTTCCTCCCACAGTCCAAAGACATGCAGGTTAACTGGTGACTCTAAATTGTCCGTAGGTGTGAATGTGAGTGTGAATGGTTGTCTGTCTCTATGTGTCAGCCCTGTGATAGTCTGGTGACCTGTCCAGGGTGTACCCTGCCTCTCACCCAATGTCAGCTGGGATAGGCTCCAGCCTTAACTAGGTTAAGGAATATAGAAATAGGAACGAGGAAGATATACTTTAGTTTTTTATTTTACAGTCAATGTTAATAATTGTCCCATATGCATTGACAAACACTGGCACAGTTACCAGTTAAAGTTGGCCAGCGATTGTATCAGGGTGGCCGTAGAATTTGTCTCACACTGTGTATGAAGATGCTCTGTCCATCTGGGAGACATGCAGACTTTACTTTATTACCTAACCAAATTCTATATTTTCTTAATGCCCCATTATGTTTAGGGCAAAGAATATACCACACTGTCACGGGTCAACAAAACTATGGATGATCATTTAGGCTGTATTATCTTTAATGATGTTTAAATATTTCAGTAATTAGGTGAAAAAGCTTTTATCTTTTATCATATTAGTTGGGAAGTTATCTCATGAAGACAAAATCTGAAGATTGTGAACAAGAAACAAGAAACAAAACAAATAATGTAAAATAATCTATAATGCCTGTATCTGATTTATTCAGTGCCAATACTTGTTTCAGTGCTAATACAACTTTTTTCCAACATGTGCTTGATTTATTTCATTTATTTGATTTTATTTATTATCACTGTGCCATGCATAAATAATATGCCCAGCCCAAACTGGCTGACAAGACAGCATTATCTAGAAAAAGAAATCTGAAACCAGAATAGAAACATAAATTACAAATAATACTAAACATATAAACCATCCTGACTTTTTTTTTTTTTTAAAGCTATAGAAACAAAGGCAGCCAATTTATAAGCATTAACATGACAATCCATATCTCTCATCATCAGTGCACCAAAACATTTCTCAAATACAGGATTTTCAATGCCAGTGTGTGCTTTTCAGTTCAGGTTTTGTTTTCAGTTCCAAAATATAAAGTCTCTGCCCTGGCTACTGGCCTGGTTGAGGCTACGGGGGGAGCCGCAGCACCAAACAGAGCTGGCACGAGAGTATCAGCAAAATAATAGTAAGAAAGGCACATTATGATTTAATTTAATCAGTATTGTTTTAGGGAATTTGGTTTTAAAAAACCTGAGGAGGAATTCACATTCTACAGTTCGACATAAATTACATGTGATGAGCTTTTAAGCCAGATTCTGGTAAATTCAAAACAGTCAAATTCTTAAATGCGACAATTTTAAGGCACAAACTTCAAATTCAAGTAAAGAAATATCATATACCCTGAAATATCATAAATCTCTGTCAGAATTATATTCCTGGCGATGTGCGGAAAGCTTTAAAACAGCCCTTTAGACGTGTAGAGAGATAAAATGTGATAGCTGAATTATTGTGACAAATGTGGGGGAAAAAAAAAAAACAGACATTTTTGGTACTATAGGTCATATATGTCAGGGGAGTGGACTGGCTTTAGCTCTACAGGCCTGATTATAATGGCAGCACTGTACACTTGCATGAAGATGACTGGATGTTACTAGTCAGCCTGTGATCAGCCAGTCATTGCGACGCATGAATGAAACAGCTGACGTCAATCAGCTTACACAAGCATGACTTAAGGGTTCAGCCTGAATTATCTCTATGCTTCATATCTGATTTTATACGCTACACATCTTCCACCCTGCTACGTTTGCCTTTATTTGTGCAGCACACCTTTCACACTGTAAGAGCCTGTGCTGGCCCCACGTTAACATACAGACCTTACTATTAGTAACCCTTTAAATACTAAACCAGGCACAGCAAAAACATGCCTATAGTAGTGCAACACAAGAACAAACCACCCCTTGGTGCATATAAATGATACTCAGAAAAATCTGGCCCCTCTCTGTGTCACTCAAATAAAAATATCATTGTCATTGTCACACATTAAAGTTGAGTCTTTCTCTCAGTGTGCTCTCAACTCAGTGCATCTCTATCGTGACTTTCAGTCTGGTAAGCAGGTCAGAAGACGTCCTCGTCATCTCTTCCTCATTAGCTCCCAGCAGTCTGACCTACCTTCCTCATCACATCAGTTGGAAAACTGCGTTATGTAAATCGTGTACAGTAATGGCCCTCAGCAGCTCTCGTTAGAAGCATGTAAGTCCTGCTTTTCCTTCGTCTTGGAAAGTTTGGGAGGCTGAGGGGTGGGGCAGGGAGTGAGAGTGCAGCAGGGGGCTCAGCTGTCCTGCTATAGTGGGAGAAGTCAGCATGTGCCGACTGTAGAGCACATTCAGGAGAGCTCAGTGTTACAGTGTCTCTCCCAGGCTTGGAGCTCCCCCCCCTCTGCACACACCAGCAGGTATGACTCACTCTTCACCTGTGGCAGGCGGACCTAGAGGACAGAAAAAACACAGAATAAGAAGGTTAGTTTTTTTAATTCGATTCAAATTAAATTACATACCAGATTGTTTTTAGCCTCCAACACATTATGTTGTGCACCTCTAATGTGATGTAACACATGTCCTCCTGAAGCCCGAACTTTTGTTTGGTATGTATGTTTAATCTCTCCAAGCTATTTGGGATCAGAAGGACCCAACAAGTATAAAAACCTTAAAGGAGCAGTCCAGTATTTTGCACTTTGAGCCCCATTCCTGGTTGTTAATGATGAAATAGAGTGGTTAAAACCAAAATCTTGACGATTGCTCCTTCTCTGAGAATTTGAGAGAATTTGTCTTTCCCCTGCCTGGCTTAACAATGCTGTCTATGGCCATGTGTAAATCTGTCCTAAAACCACCTTAAACGTTGGTTTTCAAAGCCATGAAACTCACCCAGTGGTCAGTGGTGTTCCTTGATGTTCCCACATAAAAATCGTAGCAAACTGTGGTTTCCGTGATGATTTATTTGACATTTTGTCCATGCATTGATTTCCTATAGGAAGCCTCATTGTCCGTTGGTAGTAATCCGCCACCGGAAACGGAAAGGGGGTTGTTTACGACAAGGTTGTAGTCATTGTAGTCTTTTAGCTCAGCAAAAGTGCCGGCTCGACAGTCGCTGTGTGCGCTCCTCCTCTTCGGAGGAATTCTCCTGCAGTCGCTGACCACACAAAACTTGCCCATTATTACTGGCTTGTAAACAACCTTCGCAGTACGATGCCTTTGAACGCAACGCCAACCTTCTTCTTCTGCTTCTTTCCGTGTCCCATTACATTGCAATGGTTTCCTGCCGGTTGGCGACACTCACATAAAGGGGCATTATCACCATCAAGTGGGCTGGAGTGTATAACGCTTCAGGGTCAAACCAACGATCAAGCGGAAGTTTACACACGGGTGTGAGGCAGCTGAAAAAATAGTTCCACAATCCAGATGAAGAGCGAAAACACAGATGGAAACCACAGTTTGCTACGATTTCTATGTGGGAACATCAAGGAACACCACTGACCACTGGGTGAGTTTCATGGCTTTGAAAACCAACGTTTAAGGTGGTTTTAGGACAGATTTACACATGGCCATAGACAGCATTGTTAAGCCAGGCAGGGGAAAGACAAATTCTCTCAAATTCTCAGAGAAGGAGCAATCGTCAAGATTTTGGTCTTAACCACTCTATTTCATCATAAACAACCAGGAATGGGGCTCAAAGTGCAAAATACTGGACTGCTCCTTTAACATTGTCGCAACAGTTAAGTCCCAATTTCCTCAAACAAGATGATAATAAAGTCCTAATGTCTTAAACAAGTACTTATAAGTGCTCTATTGTAGGCAACTGGACTTGCTTGCATTTCTTGAGGACATTTTGTCTCTCATCCAAGAAGCTTCAGTTCTAAATGACTGGTACAGAGTTGCAGTCTTTAAAGTCTCTGTCCTCGAGCTGAGAGGCACCTGATGTTGCTGCATGCTGTTGGTTGATGCACCAGGAACTTCGTTTCATCAATAATAAAGGTGTGAGATAATGTGCACACACCCACATGCACTCCTGAGAAGAGGCAAAGTGAGAACACCTGTGTGGGTGTACCGTGGCTGTTTGAGGGCTTTAATATGCAAATGTATGCTTTTCATTTTCAGATATCTTCTTTATGGTGTAGGTGGGATGTTTTCACATGTAAGTTACAGCTTCTGAAGGCTCAATCAAAAAATAATGACCATTAATAATGTACTTCCCCTGGGTGCAATAGCTGAGATATATATTTTACTTTACAACAATGCAAAGATACTTTAACTTTCCATTTTATGCTAATTTACAATACTACATGTCAGAGAAAAATATGGGACTTTTTAATTTATTACATTTTATTAGAAAATGATGCATTGTTATATTAAACTGCCAAGACTACTATTCGAGATTATCTTCACCCTGATCAGCTGCAATATCAAAATGCTGCCAACACAGTGATGCATCACCCAAAAGAGACAAATAATGTATACATAAACACTGCCAAGAGGGATGTATAATGAGTACTTTCACTTTTCATATGTTTTTCTTATTAGACATCCTTATACTTTAGTAAGGTTTTGAATGCAGCACTTTATTTCTAATGGAGTAATTCTATATTTTTGTAGTTCTACTAAAGAATACTTCTAACACAAATGATGTATATTTTTATTTTTATTTTTTTATTTTATTTTATTTTATTTTTTAGTTTTATTTTTTAGCATGCTGTCCACCCGTGTGGACATTTGAAAAACTTGCCTAAAGAGGAATAAAAGCACAGGATGTCATAATTTATACATGAAAGTACTAGGAACTTGTATCATATATTTTACCATATTGTTGGACTTCCCTTTATCAGTATTCATCGAAACTGATTGTCTCTTTGGAGCAACCTACTTCCATCACTACAATCAATGTCTACATTATTGTTATTCAAAAACATCTGAAAAGGACTCAAATATATGCAAAGACTCATAACACTTCATTTATTCATTTGTAATGTGTGTCAACATGTCAAAAAAAAATCTGTAATTTGTATATTTCTATCAGGATTGTATTACAGCTTAGTCCTGAAACTTTGGTCAGTTATGCAATCTTTGTTTTTAATGTATGATTATTGTTATTTAATAAGGAAGGTATCTTCATAAGCCGTTTTTGTCCTCTTACCTCTCCTGCACAATGTTTTTTAAATTCTTACTGTCTCTTTTACATGTGTATGTATGTATATGTGCATGTATGTATGTGCAGATTACTGTTTGTGTCCGTACCCTGTGGAACAGGAGCAGGTGGCGGTGGAGAGGAATCACCAGCGGGTAATGGCAGCCTGGGGGCGCTCTCTCCCTCTGTAACACATGCAAGTCAGACCAGTGAACAGACAGTAGCTTTGCAGAAACACAACTAGAGGTTAGCCGACTGAATAAGAACTTGGCCAGCTTTACAAATGACATGTCATACAGCGAAACTCTCTGTTCGCACATTAGCAAGCTTGTAAGTCTTGGTTACTTACGCAACAACTGCAGAGCTTCTGCAAATGAATTAGAGAATCAAAAAGTTTACATGCTGTTTTAAAAGTGTTTTGTTTTCCATTTCAGGCAGAGAAAGATAATATTAAAAAAGTGGATTAAAGATGGGCTTACATCCCCTGGTGCGTCCACACAGTGGGCAGGCAGAGCAAGAGATGCTGGGCAGATACTCAGTGCTGTGATTGGAGGAGAGAGAGGAACATCAGAGTCCTTGATGTGTGGCGGCGCTGCTGCAGGCATTCAGCCTTTGGGTGCACTGCTTGGCCAGCCAGATTTGTATTAATACAAAAACAGTACATGTTTGTGATGATGAAAGGGATGACGGTGTGAGTGTGAAAGGAGGGAGAGAGGAAGCGATGAAGAAAGCAGTGACTGGAGTGAGTTTTTATCATCACACATGGAGCGAGGTACGTGCTTTTTGTCCGCATGGTTCTGCAACTTGTGGTCATTATTCACAACACCGTCACGCATTAGTCCAGGAGCAGAAAGACCCTCATCACTGCCTCTTTAAAAAGCTCATGACACTGTATTGATTTATGGAAACGGGCATCCAAGTTCCTGCATACCAAGGCTATTCTTAGAGTGGGTATTTATCACCATGTTCTGACTAAGGCCTCCAATATAAGCAGATGTTGCCAGGACTGTGCAGCACTGTGTTTATTCAGAGTGGCTCATATTGTCTGGAACTCATTCCACCTCACATTTATGTTGTTCTTAAGATACTGAGGACTGTTAAAGTGGTACTTTGGCTGTGTGGATGTCTGTGTGATTAGGTCATGTTACCAAAATACCTGGCATTTCTGAAAACAGCCATAGAGGAATTTTTTTTTTCAACCAACTGGGTTAAATTTGACAAAATGAAAACAAAAGCCACGTGTATATGGCTCTGGCTTTTAATGTTCCATTGCTTTCCATCAACAGTTGCATGGATATTTGGTAGCTGTTAGGAGTAAAAACATCCCTGTGTTTAACCGAACTGTAACAATGAAAGGATCCATTCCATGACTGTGGTCTTCACAGCGTCAAAATGATACTGGTTTCTATGGTGTCATGGCATAACTGCATACAATATAAAGTGAAACAGAGAGGAACAGAAGATGATGAAGATGATGATGATGGCGTGATGAGGGAGCAGGGGTGTTGATCCCTTGCCTGTCTCTTTGGGGGCTCTCCAGTCCTGCATCTCCCCCTTCAATCTCTCCATTTCTTTCTCCAGCTCGCAATATCTCCTCTCTGCTTCTTGTAACCGTCTGGTGGACAAAGAAGACAAAAATTAGTTTACCAAGTTTCAGCGTATCTTCTTATTGTCATTGTTTTATCTGTTAATGTTTTATCTGTATCTGTTCAATCAACCAAATGATCTGTTTCTCTATCTGTGGTGAGACAGAAGACTGTAAGTGGGCACTGTTTATACCGGAAGTCATTTTAATTGACCCTTCGCAAAGTCCTGCCCCTGGACGCAAACTGGCCAATCATAACGTAACATCAGGCAGACTCAGACCAGGGTTTTAGTTTAAAAATTATATATCAAATATGAATCATTCATTTGATCTAGCTCTGACAGACAGGGCATCAGAAAGAGAGTGAGTTACAGTACTCAAGGACTACAGCACCCAGCATACCGACACAACACCACTTTATCCTGTTAGAACAATACTCACAGCTTTGATGAATTTTTAGGAAAAATCATTTTGATTCTTTTGATCTGTGGACCCTTACAGACTAAAGAAATATGGATAACGCTGTAAGGTAATCGAGGAATGGACACATAATTTGAGGTAGACAATAACCCGGATATATACATCTGAAATACTTTTATAAAAAAAAAAAAAACTGCTTGGCAACCAGACCACGTGTCTTATTGAGAGAGGCCTTAATTCATTAAAATGTGTAGCCACACTGGGCTAGTAAAAGGGATTGGGCTTTAATTGAAGTTTTACGGTATTTATATTTCTACATTGACTGATTCAATTCATACCTCTGCAAGCCTTCATCGAGTTCTGATATTTGGTCAGTCTCCTCCTCCTCCTCCTCCTCCTCAGTGGTGGTCTGGGTGGATGCAGTTGGACCTTGCTCCAGAGTTAGCGGGAGCTCCATAAGAGCAGGAAGACCGTCTTGTAGAGTGTCTGTGAGCTGCCACAGCTGACTCTGAATTCAAACCATAGATAGATCAGGTTCAGCAAAACAAGGAAAAACACACTATGTGATATTTGCTGTCATTATAGGAGGATACATCTGTCTTATAAAAGGTAACTGGTGCAGCCTGATGAATGGAGAAATGCAAGTTGTGCCATGTACAGACTTGAGATGTCTCACCATTTTCTCTGGTTTGTAAAGGGTCTCACAGTCCCTGAGCCTTGTGTGGTCAATCTGCATCATGATGTCTTGACTGCGGTCGACGGCACCCTGTCTGACTGTAAAAGAGAGACAGGTTAAACAATACCCAGGAAGACTTCATATAAAGGCCAGTAAGAGTCGCTGGATGTAAATAAAGCCATGAATTCAAGTTTACCAGGTAGCGGTGTAAGAGTATCCAACAAAAGCCAAGTGTACTCCGACTGGAGCTCTGTCCATGACATCGGACAGTGTCTCCTGTACAACACAACAGATACCAACAAACATCAGCTGCTGTTATTCTACGATGGGAAGTCTGTAAGGCAGATTTTTATTATGATTTAAAGCTCTGTTAACTTCTGTGATTAAAGGACACAAAAAAGCAAAATTTGTAATTTGACTTTTTATCTGCAGACGGTTACATAAAATTATTTGGGTTTTTTTGCATCCCTCACAGAAACGTGTGGAATATTAAACGGATAGCTCAGATCTTTTGAAGTGGGGTTTTATGAGGTAAAGACGTAACATGTAGATGTCTGTAGGCAAACTCCCAGTTTGGAGAAGCAGACAGGAGTACCACCATGGAAGCGTAACAATACATTGCTATGGACTGAGAGAAACAGCAAAACATATTTTAGCCACCTAAAAAAATCAATAACAACTTATGTGTACACTATATCGAGAATATTTTCACTCTTTAACCTTGTTACAGACGGTCCTTTCAAACAAGTGTGCTGTTATCGGCCTCAGTTCCTCATTTATGCTCTCGCTCAAGCCATCAGACTCCATTGACAAAATCAGTAATTTTAGCTCACTGAACATGGGAGCTGCTGGTCTACTGCTGCCTCCATCACTTTGTTTGTTTGTGTTACTGTGTGACTCTGGTGAATTCGAACTAACCCTTTTAAATGCCAAAGTCACACAACAACACAAACAAATAAACCGATCGAGACAGCAATAGACCAGCAGCTTCTGTGTGAAGTGATGTTAAATCACTATTTTTCTCAATGGAGTTTGGCTTTGAAGAGCAGATTCAGTTCCTGTAGGAAAGGGCTGTCTGATTGCAAGATAAAGTGGTAAAATACACAAAATATAGTGTACACTGAACCATAAATTGACTCCATTAGGTCGGACATACAGCACAGGCCAAAAGTTTGGACACACCTTCTCATTCAATGCGTTTTCTTTATTTTCATGACTATTTACATTGTAGATTCTCACTGAAGGCATCAAAACTATGAATGAACACATGTGGAGTTATGTACTTAACAAAAAAAGGTGAAATAACTGAAAACATGTTTTATATTCTAGTTTCTTCAAAATAGCCACCCTTTGCTCTGATTACTGCTTTGCACACTCTTGGCATTCTCTCCATGAGCTTCAAGAGGTAGTCACCTGAAATGGTTTTCCAACAGTCTTGAAGGAGTTCCCAGAGGTGTTTAGCACTTGTTGGCCCCTTTGCCTTCACTCTGCGGTCCAGCTCACCCCAAACCATCTCGATTGGGTTCAGGTCCAGTGACTGTGGAGGCCAGGTCATCTGCCGCAGCACTCCATCACTCTCCTTCTTGGTCAAATAGCCCTTACACAGCCTGGAGGTGTGTTTGGGGTCATTGTCCTGTTGAAAAATAAATGATCGTCCAACTAAACGCAAACCGGATGGGATGGCATGTCGCTGCAGGATGCTGTGGTAGCCATGCTGGTTCAGTGTGCCTTCAATTTTGAATAAATCCCCAACAGTGTCACCAGCAAAACACCCCCACACCATCACACCTCCTCCTCCATGCTTCACAGTGGGAACCAGGCATGTGGAATCCATCCGTTCACCTTTTCTGCGTCTCACAAAGACACGGCGGTTGGAACCAAAGATCTCAAATTTGGACTCATCAGACCAAAGCACAGATTTCCACTGGTCTAATGTCCATTCCTTGTGTTTCTTGGCCCAAACAAATCTCTTCTGCTTGTTGCCTCTCCTTAGCAGTGGTTTCCTAGCAGCTATTTGACCATGAAGGCCTGATTCGCGCAGTCTCCTCTTAACAGTTGTTCTAGAGATGGGTCTGCTGCTAGAACTCTGTGTGGCATTCATCTGGTCTCTGATCTGAGCTGCTGTTAACTTGCGATTTCTGAGGCTGGTGACTCGGATGAACTTATCTTCAGAAGCAGAGGTGACTCTTGGTCTTCCTTTCCTGGGTCGGTCCTCATGTGTGCCAGTTTCGTTGTAGCGCTTGATGGTTTTTGCGACTCCACTTGGGGACACATTTAAAGTTTTTGCAATTTTCCGGACTGACTGACCTTCATTTCTTAAAGTAATGATGACCACTGGTTTTTCTTTAGTTAGCTGATTGGTTCTTGCCATAATATGAATTTTAACAGTTGTCCAATAGGGCTGTCGGCTGTGTATTAACCTGACTTCTGCACAACACAACTGATGGTCCCAACCCCATTGATAAAGCAAGAAATTCCACTAATTAACCCTGATAAGGCACACCTGTGAAGTGAAAACCATTTCAGGTGACTACCTCTTGAAGCTCATGGAGAGAATGCCAAGAGTGTGCAAAGCAGTAATCAGAGCAAAGGGTGGCTATTTTGAAGAAACTAGAATATAAAACATGTTTTCAGTTATTTCACCTTTTTTTGTTAAGTACATAACTCCACATGTGTTCATTCATAGTTTTGATGCCTTCAGTGAGAATCTACAATGTAAATAGTCATGAAAATAAAGAAAACGCATTGAATGAGAAGGTGTGTCCAAACTTTTGACCTGTACTGTATTTCAGGTGGCTAAAATATGTTTCGTTGCTGAGCCCTCCAAAGCAGTACATTGGTTAACTTCTGTGTTGTCACTGGCCGCTTCACCAAAGTGGGGCATGCCAACTGACATCTACTGTATGTAATACACTGACTATGGATAAGTACCTCAAACAACCCCACTTCAAAAAATCTGAACTATTCCTTTAACCATGTTGCACACATGACAACAAATATGGGATGTTCTTTCAGACACAACCTAGGCTCCATCGTAAGTGCAGGACAGGGAGAGTAACATACACTAAAGACAATACCATTTCACTGAGACTGTCATCCAGAATGTCAAAGTTGGAGGTGTCAGTTGGATTAGACACTTCAGGCAGGAAGGGAGCAGGGAGTTTATGCAGGGAACCCCAGTCGAGTCCACTGAAGAGGGGATGACTCCTGAAGTCACTGGAGCCTTTCCTCCCCAGACGGACTTCCCTCTCACAGATGAGCCCAGTGATGAAGGAGCGAACCTTGTCTGAGATCTCAGGGCTGGATGGGGGAAACTCAAAATACTCCTGCGGATAAAAAAAAGAAGAAAGAAACACTTGAGTGTGCTAAAACTACCACCACACAAACATAAAAGTAGCAGTCAACGGTCCTTTGAATTCTGAATTCACACTTGAAACAGTTGTTAACAGACACTGTCAGTGAGTTTATTCACCTGAAAGTGGATGATCTTGGCGTATGTCTCAGAGATGGACTCTGCATAGAAAGGCGTGGTCCCCAGCATCATCTCATAGGCACAGATACCCAGAGCCCACCAGTCACATTCAGGACCATAACCTCCACCTCCCTCTACTGCCCTTAAAATTTCTGGAGACAAATAGTCAGGGGTCCCGACAGCTAGGGACGAGTGAACCTGCAATGAAATCAGAAGGCTGATGGGTTTTCAGAAGCAAAAAAGTATATCCAAAGGTCATGAACATGATTTGATGTTTGGCAGTTTATTTTCCCCTTTAAGAGTATCTCTGGTGAGACTGTCTAACATAGTGTCAGCTCTCACCATCCCATCCTCTAGGAGCCGCAGACAGGAGCCAAAGTCCCCTAGTCTGATGTGTCCGTCAGCTGTCAGCAGGATGTTGTCAGGTTTGATGTCTCTGTGGAAGAAACAGGACGGAGGGGGACACTGTCATCTCTGAAAGTCAGACTTCATCAATCAAAGACAACATATCATAGGCTGTTTGGAGTGTTCTCATCCATACAGTTCTAGGAGAGACAGCATCCATGTTTTTGGTGTGAGCTTATAACTCAGAGAGGGTCATATACAAACCATATGAAAAGCAATGTCAATACTTAAAGGCACAGTTCACCCCAAAGTAATAAGAATACAAAAATCTTTTTACCTGTAGTGCTATTTATCAATCAAGACTGTTTTGGTGTGAGTCGCCGAGTGTTAGAGATATCAGCCGTAGAGAAGGCAGACATCTCTGCAGCTGATATCTCCAACACTCTGCAACTCACACCAAAACAATCTAGACTGATAAATAGAACACGCTAATTATACATCATGTTGGTGTAAATCAGTTGTAGCTCACACCATGTAGATTTCAGGTAAATCAAAAGATAATTGTCTGACATCTTATTTTCCTGGTGCCAGTATTTGTAAATCAAAACATTTTGAGCACCATTTTAAAGAGCAGAGTAGTCTACCTGTGAACATAACCCAGCCTGTGGACAGAGTCAATGGCCATGATCATCTCAGCCAAGTAGAACTGAGCCATGTCCTCAGGGATCCGGTCTCCAAACTTACTGAGCAGAGTCAGCAGGTCCCCCCCTACATAGTAATCCATCACCAGGTACTGAGGGAGGAGGGGGTGGATGGGTGAGGAAAAAGGCATATGTTAAAGACCTGCAGGATACATTTACTTGGTATAATTGATTGGATGTGTTCATATTGTACGCACCAGATAGTTGTCATCCTGAAAGGCGTAGTGCAACTCTGTGATCCAGCGTCTGTCGCCTCTCAGTAAAACCTCCCTCTCCTCTTGATAACATGCTGTCTGTGTAAGAGACAAACAGAAAGACAACTGGGTAAAAGCCACAAGGAGAAAGAGAGATGGCCAAACAACTGAAGGACATCCAGCTTAAATTTAAGAACCACATTTTGTTTTATCTTCATCTCATCCCAGCATCATAGTAAGAAAACTGCCCATATTCTTTGTCCTGTGATCGTGAGCGCAGGTTTGTGTTTGTGTGTGTACCTCTCCTCGCCTCAGCATGTCCCACTTATTCATAATCTTCAGAGCATATACTTGTTGTGTGCTTCGCATCCTCGCCACAGCAACCTGCAACAGTTGTAAGAATAGTAAAGTAAGGATGGTCAAATATGGCTTAAAGTGCAGCTCCAGTAGGTCCAGTTGAAAATGATTAACAGCAACAACAACAGAACATCCCAATTCTCATGAAAAGAGACAGAATTTGTGAAAATATAATAGTAAAAGCAGATTAAAAAATAGTTCAAATCCCTCAGGAAACAATTCTCATCAACTCTTAATCAGATCATGCCGATTTAAGATAATTTAAAAAGCATCATTTCTGTTTCAGACCTGCTCACCTCACTGAATGTGCCTCGGCCGATCACCTTCAGGATGTGAAAGTCTTCTCTTTTGATGCGAGTCCGTCTCACCTGCCTTACCAGGGGCTCAGCTGTGATTGGAGGAGAGAAGAGTGACAGTGTGACTCCCAAACAGTATTATTTGTGTACATGGGACATGGGAAATTAAGGTTTGTTTGTATTAAGGCCTGGACCATAAAAATGAGAGATGGTATATATAGTTTTTATTTACCTCCAAAGCAACTCAGTACCAAAGACAGGACACCACTACTGACCTCTTGAAGTGGACATTACCACTGAAATTACAGTTCTGAAATATATTACACTGATGTAGTTAAAGTGGGTATATTTTAAGGGCACAATTTCAAAGACCCAACTTTAAGGTTTTTCTTTAATTTTCAAAAATTTAGGTAGTAAATTTAAGTGCCCATTATTAGATAGATAAATAAATAAATTTCAAAAAGCAAATTTCACATGAAAAATTCAAACGTGGATACAGCTGGCTACCAGTGATCAGTATATTTAAGTGAATTGAACTTAATGCATTAGAATTGATCAGCCTTGTGTCAGTCACATGATCCAAGAAAGAGATGTTCAAATCAGTAAAGCCAAAATTAATTAAATGAATGAATAAATAAATAAATAAATAAAATCAAGCTCAAATAGGGGAATTCAAACTATACATTAAGTTATAAAAGTGAATAATTCATGCAATAAAGTCTGTGAAATTTACATTTCAAAACTAATTGAATAGTTCTGGGAACTGTGCTTACTTGCTTTTTTTTGCAGTACAAGACAAATAAGAAGATCGACACCACTCCTGTTTTGCCTGTACACTAAATATGAAGCTAAAGGCAGCACAGTTGAGCTTAGCCCATTCAGAGCCCAATTATGTTCCAAACACAAAAGTAATATTGGATTTCTTCTCTAAATGCACTCATAAATCATTGGCAATAAAAATGTTATTAATTCAGATACTTACCCAGCCAACATTTGTATGTAGGCCCCATGTGGGTAGTAAATGGGCTGAAAAATGGGTCCCCAATGGGACGGTTCCATATTGGCCCCATGTCAAACCCACCCACAGTTGGCCCCACATGGGTTATGCTAGTGCTACCTGGGTACCAAGAGGGTACAGGTCCAAAGTGGGCATCATATCTGGAGCCCACTGGGATAACCCACCTATGTGGGCAATTGGCATGGGGCCAATATGGATCCTGTGGAGATTCTCACAAGGGGCCCATTTCTCTGCCTGTTTACTACCCACATGGGACCCACATACAAATGTTGGCTGGGTTAGTTGTGTGTTTAATTCCTGCCCATTCAAATGGACGGAGAATATGAATGCAAAAAAACACCTAATGGTGATATTGACAATAAATGGTCTTCATAGACCTTTTTTTAAACAAATAAACGAATGAGTTAGTTTATTTTTCATGAATGGTTAACTTAATGAGCAAATAAAGTAATGTTTTAAAACACACTGCATATAAAAGTTTGTATTGTATTTGTTATCAGTACTCAAAATATCCTCAACTTCTGAGGTATCTCCAGTAAACAGGATGTTGGAAAACCACCTGAGTGCAACATTCTGTTTACATAAACAGGATGCATCAGAACAGTACTTCCCTATTTAAACAATATTTCCCTTTTTCATTTTCTGGTGACCTTCAGATCCACTGTCCCTTCCAATAGATGGATTTTTTTGTGGGTAAGAAATCAGGATTAAGAGCCACAAATCTTACAATATTTTGACATGTATAAGTAATATAACGTCTGTTTACTTTAGACACAGTTTTAACACAAATCATGTACTTTAAAAATATGAATAATAGATTAAAATGTGCCTCGTGTGTCCTCCTTGCCTCACAGTCAGCCATGCTTGTTAAAAAAGCGGTGTGTGGCTTGACTGCAGTCCAATTTAGGTGATGTGGAACACTGTGATTGGCCTATAGACATCCAACTAAATAAGTGTGGGCTTTTAGGTGAAGTCAGGTGACAGTAGTCAGAGATCTAAACATGTCCATTGCAGTGGACCTGAACTGGGGGACCTGGACGGGTTAGCATGGCATAAATAATTCTACATAGCCTGGAAATCTCCCTCAACACCATCACATTCTGGGTGGTCAAAAGATATAGTGTAATTTAACATTAGAAAGACATTAAATTTATTTTTTAGGAGATGAAAAGTTTCAGTCAATTTTCTCAACTTTTATTTCATTTGTATTTTTAAAAAAATCTAAATTTGTAAAGTGTGGAGATATCTGTTATTTGTCAAGACTGTCCTTGTACCTACATCTCCATTGATAAAAATATCTCTGTGAATAAAACTCTCCTAAATCCACAATTCATGATTTATACATTTAGTTTTTAAGGCTTTAACAAACAAAAATACAGAGTGTTTTCAGCTTCAGAGACACAGGTAGGCAGAAGTTTTGGACACAGCCAGGGAGCTGTTTTCCCTGCTCTCAGTCTTCATGATAAGCTTAGCTAGTCACATGCTGGCTCAGCTCCATATTTAGCTCCATATTCATTTTTTCCAAAATGTTGAACTGTTCCATTAAGGATTCAGTAGCTGTCACAGCAGGTATTCAGTTGCTCATAAAGCTGAAATTATTAGTGTTTCTTGGCTTCTGTACTTGCCCCTTTCAACTCATACACATACTTTGCAGATGGTTATAGCTTTTCGTTGTTTCTGAGGCTCCTAACATGTTACTGTGGACATAATGAGGGAAGTATGTGGGAGACCCAGGACATTACCGTTCCTATAAGGAAGTGTTTTAAAGCTCTAAGGTGATGAGGTCAGCAGTTTGACCCTCTGGATGTTCTTAACTGTGAAATGCCTATTTGCTGCTCGTTCTGTCTCAGATGTGGTCTTTTCACTCTGGCTCTCGAATAACAGCAGGCCCCTATTAAGTGTCAGCACGCACACAGTTTACTGCGCCGTGTGTCCTCCCAGCTGAACAGAAGATTCTATTCACCATAAAGGGAGTTCCTCTTCAACACAGTAACTGTCTGAATCGGAGTCGCTCTGTGCAGCTATAAATAGCAGCTATCATTTATGAATCGCGGCAAGTTTTCCAGTCCTTTATTTTTATTTTCATTCCCCACCTCCTCACACGCTGAGAGGAATGCAAGTGAAGCAGAGGCACAGTCTAAACTGTTTTTAGACAAGAAGAGAGAGCAACTTCAGGAACACACACATACTGTCGCCTTGGAGCTGGAAGTTTCCTGAAGCAACAGGACAGTCCTGTGACAAAGATCCTTTATCCACTGAGAACATACAAACTGTAGCCCTGGGGCAGTAGACTGGATCGCCATGTGACCTGTGATGCGTCACATAAAACAGACACAGAAGACTGTGACTGTGGCCACACAGGAATAGACTGATGAATGGACAGCATTCATTTTGATGTCATACAGATATGACCCTTCTACGATTACACTACACAACCGTATACATCTTTTCGTCTCATATGACAGCAGATAAATTGTATTTTTCTGCCAACAGGATGAAATAATTACTCCAGTGTGGTTCTGAATGGCTTCACAAGAGATTTCCAACAGAGTCTTTGTATTTTAACACAAGGAAGATAAAAGCAGAAAATCACCCAGATTCTTGAAACACGTTGCTCTGCATCAGAGTATCATTATTAATTATGAGTATAAAGACCGTCTAGTGAAAAGGAAAGTGGTGTGACAGATTATGGAAAGAACAAATGAATAGACAATAGCCCCTTTTACACTGCCAGATTTTCCGCGAATGTTCGGCTGTTTTGCCGGCAAGCTGCGAGCGTTTAGACACACTGAGCCGGATTGGCGAGTTGATCTGAGGTGCCCAATTTTCCGCCTCGTAGGGTAGTCATATTGGCGGAACAGTTTTGGTCTAAACAGAGCGAGGCGGCTTTCCGCCTCGGGATGGTCTATTGATGACTTGTGGGAGGGGCTGTTGACGTCGCCAAGTTGCACATGAACACATCACAAAGACTACAGCTGACAGCCAACCAGTGTGTACGTTCTGTGCCTGTGTGAGAGGAAATAACCTGTCACACCGTCACACCAGCAGACACCGGTAGTCTGTATTCATCATTCAAACTGCAAGACCGTTTTGACACTAATTAGCCAGTTAGCACATTAACAACACAATCTAGTGTTGAAAGAACAGAGCATATTTACTGTGTGCCAGTGAACAATAACACAAATCACCATGAAATGTTTACGCTAACAAGCTAAATGGATAAAGAAAAATAATCTTACTTTATGTAACAAGTTTGTTTTGGTCTCACTCCATCTTGACTTTAACTCTTTGTTTACTTTCCTCACTTCTGTTTCTCTTCTCGTGTACTAAGCTAAACAGTGATTTCATTTACAGATGGGCACAACCTTGCAGACGCCGATGCTGACGCAATATGCTGACTCAACAAAAAAAAAAAGCTGACAGAGGCTGACGAGAAGCAACAGTGTGTGACACTGCACCAACAAGGGCAACAGACACTCACCAACAGCCAACCGTCAGCTTGGTGTCTCAGGGCCTTAAGAAATAACCGCACTAACCGGAACCACATAGGTCTTCATTTTTTGGCTTCTTCCTATGAGAGAACACTTTTAGGTTCCTGTGTTAGAACCTTTTATAAAGGTTTCACGCTGAACCCTTTAAGAGGGTTCTACCCATAACCCAACATAAAGGGTTTATTTACAACCATCAGTGAAAGGCTTCACCCGGAGCCCTGTATGTAAAGCTCTGCAGAAGACCCCTCTATGGGGTAATGGTTCCATCCAGAACTCCCTCTGGACAGTCTAAACAAAACCTTTCTACTTGCTAGAAATGCTAACAGGAATCTACCCAGAGTGATCTACCAAGAGCCCTCTTATATATTTTACATTTCACGAGTTTATTTAATAAGTTAGCTTGACGCCAAGTGAACTACATCCAGCAGCTTTGGGGTTCTTGAAGCTCCAGCCTGTTCTCAATTAGAAGTCGTCAAATACCGCTGCTTTGTCAGTCATTTTGGCATCAGACACAAAGCAATATGATACATGCATGGGTGACGTCAGTTCAGAACACGCCTGGACAGCACCTGTCACGGCATTATAATATGACCCAGGACAGTGTCAGATTGAAATGCTGCTGGTAACAATGTAATATAAGGAGCTGGAAAATCCCTATAAGGCGGGCAGGCGGGTCCAACGAACTTCTGACTTTTACCAGGGGAGCCCAGTATTTGCTTCCCCTATGAATGAAGAGCCCAGCCATGATGTTGTTTTTCAAACCTGCTTTTGTTGAGGTCACAGCGTTAGTAGCGGCATCCTGGAACATCAACAGCAGATTCAGGAGGATGCCTAGCCTATAAAATGTATCGTGAAAGGCCACTTACAAAGTGGCATTATGTGACGACTTGGGATGAGAATGTGTTGGGTAGCCCGTGCCAACCTTAGCCTGATGATTTAAAAATAATTTTAAAACTAAATCGCCTAGCAACATGAAATCCTACACTCTTACATACAGATACATTGAAGTGTTATTGATGTTAGAGATCTGTTATGCAGCCATTACAAAGGCTAATCAATTTGTCTAGATCACTCATCATTCAGTGCTGGAAAACACACCTATCAGTTACAGTCCACCACCTTGATACCTTTAACTTTTAGTTTGAATTTTCCAGCCTCCTCATTCCTCAGCAACATCATCATTAAAGTCTGCAGCTCTTACAAAAAATCCAGCACTGGGGGAAAATCATTCTGTTTGTTTCTGTGCAGGAAATGGACATTGCTGTCCGTCCTGTTCTTTGCGCTTCCTGCAGCTGTATCCTACCAAAAAAAGCAAAGTCCGTGGAACGTGTATGTGTGTGTGCATATGGTA
The DNA here is from genome assembly GCA_019142605.1 of Cephalopholis sonnerati. Classification (NCBI taxonomy): domain Eukaryota; kingdom Metazoa; phylum Chordata; class Actinopteri; order Perciformes; family Serranidae; genus Cephalopholis; species Cephalopholis sonnerati. Next base: position 35,390,491 of record JAGQAX010000017.1, read on the forward strand.
TGTGCGTATATCCTGAGCCTGTGTGCCTGCTTGTGTTTATTCAAGACTACCACCGTAAGTGCTCTGCCAACCCCTCTGCCAGCTTCCTGTCGTCACGAACGGAAACTACTCCCCTCCGTGAGGAACGACAGAGCAAAGAGATGGAGAGCAGGGTTTTATAAAATGGATCAATGAGAAAGTGATCGAATGTGCTAGGTGAAGAGTTAGCAGAGGAGATGGAATGTCCCTCCGCAGGGTTTGTTGCTGATACCTCTGCTTTTTATTTGCATAATTCGTCTCCCGCACGTAGATGCCGTAAGGACAGTAAGACACAGTTCTGAATGGGACATAAAACAGTGAGAAACAGATGTGAATAGCTGAAGAGCCTTGTGATCATATCTCATGACTGCACATGCTGATGACTAAAGACCATTCATAAAATCCATCCTCATATGCGGACAACAATTGTTTTGTATCAGGCTGGAAGGCGGCCCACACAGACTGCTGCTGTCTGCTGCTGATTTCATGCATAAATTGTGCCAGAATTAATATCATTTATGCATTTTTAATGGAAGAGCAAAAAAAAATGTTCCTGTAAATATTGACTCTGGCTTTGTCCCCATCACTAACCTCTCCTGTTAGGAAACCATGTAGGGAGTGACCAGACCTGAGCAGACACAGAGCAGGGTGGAGGGAACGCTACATGAAAACTGCTAAGTGAGAAAAGTTGAAGGTGTTTCTATGTGTTAAGAGGCCTATAGGATCCTCTAACAGTCTGGCTCAGCTCAAAGTTGCCAACCAGTTAATCCACCACTTCCTCTTGTCATAGCAAAACTGAACAGATCAGTGTTAAAGCTGCATTAATCAACTTATTCCATGGCAAAGGAGCGTCTCATAGTTATGGGTGGACCGATTCTTTTCACAGTATCAATTCCCTCGTGTTAATACATGTAAATGGAGTCAGTCATCATGTACAAGTTTACATTAATCAAGATAAAATATTGTTTTCAACTCACTGATTCAGCATCCCACTTGTATGTTGGCTGTGTGAGCTCATTTAATGTTACAGAAATGTAACTAACCAACAAGCTGTCATTCTTTTAGGGGCAAGTAGCAGACATGCCAGTTATGTCCGCAGCCTTGTGCTGTATGCATGTGATGTCAATGTATCTAAAATATGACCTTCCTGATCATATATTGTGCTGTTAGGATGTTATTTTATTGTAGGCCAATGTGGACGTTAGCATCACCCTGGTTCCTTTGTCAAAAAGCCAATGGGATTTTTCCATTTAGTTTTAAATTATTGCAGACAATTGGCTCTGTGGCAAACAAGAGCTAATTTTGGTGAACAACACTTTTGTTCGGCAAGATAATCTTCTCAAACAAACACCACTTTTATGATTTTTGAAGCCTAAATGCAATTGGCAGAAGCAAAAAAGCTATAAACAAACTAAACCATGGTCACATGACTTCCAAATCGTAACCACAACAAGGCTGTAAAACTGTGTTTGGCAATCCAGTCTCGCTCTGAAGTTGTTGGGGCAGTCAGACATCAATGAAAAAAGCTGTCCTTCAATGTCGGCATGCTACGTGTCCAGTCGCTTGTATAGTTAAATGGCGCACGGCAGCATCAGGGGTAAACAGGGGACAAGAGCAAAAATAAGGTGGCAAAAGTCCGAGTGGGGCAGGTGGGAGGGGTGGTGGATGAGTCCACCAAACACTGACTGTCACCTGGAAGAGAGGTGCCCGTGTCTTGTGAGATTATGAAGCCGAATCCAGTTCTTCTCTCCTAAACCCAACCACGTGCTTTTGAAGAAAAAGCGAATTTGTGTATATATTGAAAGAAGACAATGCATGCAACAGGCAGAATTTGACAGTGTCATGGAACGTTAACAACCAACACACACAGGGTACCTTTCCACCTCCAGATAGGAAAGTCCATGGCCAAAATTTGATATATGGCGAGGTTGGAGTGAGATGTTCTGTGGTCTCATCTAGCCACTTATAAGAAACTGACTTATTATAACACTTAAAAGCTCACAAGGGGGATATTCACTGGCATATTTTATGTATAGAACAAAATGTGAAAGTCTCTTCAGCTTGTGTTAACCACAGACCTTATTTCAGGCCGTTATCCAAAATACCAAAATCCATTGCCTTTGAGACGAGGGAACCAGCAGTGTAAACATGCTAACTCGTTTGTGGCTTTTAGGACTCATGGCTCCCCTGATCCGTTTCCTTTGATTTTCTTCATCAACATGTTGTTTAAACGCTCTGAGCAATGAAAGATAACACAGTGCCTATGCTGTTTCCATGCTGATTCCAATTACCTGGAGCTTACCTTCATGCACTTCACACATGAATGCTCCACCCTGTGTTCAGTTTCATAGCTGCATGTGTACATTTGTATTTACCCTGTGTTTAAATAAGGATAAAATAAACAAATAAAAACTATATCATGGCTCCAACACACACCAAAGTTGGAAGAACAAAAATCTGGGGAGCACATGAATGCACTGTTGGCCTTAGCTGATGGAGGTCTCAACTCCACTCCTATTGAATCAGTCCTCGCTCATTCAGTCAGTGCCATCGCTGCATTATGTTAGGACAGGTTAGGGATTCATGAGCACTCAGGTGTTCCGCAGACTGACCTATAATATACTGGACACTAAAAACAGTTGTTCAAAAAGATTTGTCAGTTGATTTTCAGCCATCACCAAAAAAAAAAAAAAAAAAAAAAACACAAAGAAAAAGAAAAACTTTTTCTTACATACGTCTTGTGACAGGGAATATTTCTTTAGCAGTAGATGTAAAGGAAACTGAGCACAGTGTCTGTGGATTATCCAGATTTATGGGCATACTGCTTCTGGAAAACACGTTGCTGTTAAAATTTCCAGTGTTGTGAGCAGCACAAACACATTTCCATTCACCGCAATTGTACTTAAATCTCAGACACAGATGATTTGAAACTTGAGCAAATTCCAAACCCTCAAATCTTCCTACACCTGCACTGTGGAGAGTATGTTGCCAGGGAACCTCACTACACACATGGGAGTTTTCCTTGTAAGATTTCCCCCAAAAACCCTTTCTGACGAAAATCTATTCATTTACTTTAACCCATCCATGACGTAATTTTCTAACCTTAAACAAGAAATCCTTTTGGTAGAAAGCCGTCTAGGAAAACTCCCAAATGCCATCACACCTGGTCTGGCAGCAGCGGGACTGTAAGGCCCTGCCGAGAGTGGTACGGTGTGCCAAAAGTGCCGCAGGGGGTGCATTCCCGAGCCGACAGGACATTCACACCAGGTGGTGCAGGACCAAGGCTGGCAGGATCACAAACGATTTGAGCCATCTGACCAATGACCTTTTTGAATTGTTGCGGTCAGGCGGAGCGCTACAGCAGACGTAGGGCCAGAGCAGAGAGGCTAAAGAGGAGCTAATTCCCTCAGGCCATCCGAATCCTTGAATATAAATACAGTATTTTCTATTTATATTCAAGGATAGTACAGGAGAAGACAAACAAGCACTCCACAATGTAGATTTACTGTACACTGAGTATGTGACAGACAAAAATCTTGAAAGAAGCATTATTGTTTCCACGATCCTTGCCAGTTGAGTGAAGCAGATTTACTCTGCAGCTCCGGCCTCAAGTCCAGCTAAACCCAGAAATCTGCTTCATCACCGAAAGCCCGGCCAACTCCGACACTTGATCCTCATTCCCGAACACATGCTGTGGTTAAATTTGGAGTGTCACATCACAGGGGACACATGATAGCCTCATCGCCCCCTGACTACTGGACAATACAATACATACACACAGTCAGAGTCACATGCAGAGATGTATCCTGTCAATAACAGACAGAGAGGGGGCATAGGGGTGAAAGCTGAGGTGTGATGACATGTCAACAGATGTACACACGCGGCAGAGGCCAGCAGCTATACTACAATGGACAGCATTTACGAGCCATTCAGTGTGCTGATACGTATATGAGCGTGTAATTGCCCATAATTGATAAAAATGTTCGGCATGGCCGGCTGACACCAGCTGAGATCACCACCACAACATGTAAGCACTTAATATCAGTGTCATGTTATGTTTTCTATATGCAGTACGTCTGTCATTAAGTCGTGGCGTTCTTGGCGATATGACGCCAGTTAAAAAGTCTGGGAAGTTCATGAGGGATGGCAGGAAGTCAGCAGGGGAGAGTTGGTGTTCATGACCTTGTCGTGGTCTCCTGTTGCTCTGGGTCAGAACACCGAGGTTACTAGGGCAGATCTGTGTGTGGTCGCTAAAGCTCAGCGCTGAAATGCTCTTCACATCATGTGCCCAAAACTGTGAGGCTCATTTTAGAGCCGCGGTGCACTGTAATCCCTGGAAAATGTCGACCTTGCCTGTCGGTCAGTCTTTAAATAAAATCCAGTTTGGATTCAGATGAATGTAAATTAATTAATTTGGATAATGTAGTTTAAAGGGACCGTTCCCGCCAAAATCCAAAATACATATTTTTACCATTGCCTGTAGTGCTAATTATTATTCTAGATTGTTTTGGTGTGTGTTGGCAACACATTCTCACTGGCGACCCCTTCAACATATTGTGACTGACCTCGTCACATATTGATATTTGGTCATGGACCTTCCACTTCCAGATACGACATGAAAGGTACCCTGGGTGCGTTGGTTGTCAGCGTTCTGAGACACCATGCCAAGTTCTGCCTGTGACATGCATTGTCTTCTTCTTACAAAATACCGTTTTCGCAGCAATGTTACTGTTTACATACTGTCTCTTTCAAAATAAAAGCACTACGCCCGTACAACAATGCAAATTGAGGTTTTTTTTCCCTCCAGCAACTAATGCACGTGGTTGGGTTTAGGCTTTACAATCTTATGGGATATGAACACTGACCTTCATCCAAGAGAGCGGTGTTCACATCCCGTTAGATTCTTAAGCCAAACCCTGTTCTTTTTTCCTAAACCCAACCATGTGTTTTTGTTGAAGGAAAAAATGTCAATTTGCGGTAATGTACCTACGTAGTGTGTTTATTTTGAAAGAGACTGTATGCAAATGTTAAATTTCCTGTGAAAACTGAAGTGTATTTTGAAAGAAGACAATGCATGTAACAGTCAGAACTTGACACGCTGTCCCAGACTGCTGACATGTGCAATGGATGTGGAGGGTCCATGACCAAATGTCAATATGTGACGAGGTCGGAGTGAGAATGTGTTGCAGCTATGTGAACTGATCTCTCTGCTTGACTTCAACGCTCTCCTAGGTACAAGGATAAATGAGTCGGATGGGTCTTGTCATTGAGCGTAGGTGTTCTAATATTTCTGCATATTATTGTGTATTTTTCATGTATTTTTATTATGTTGTTGTTTGGCTGTAACTTTTTGTGTGTTGCTATCTGGGCCAGGTCTCCACTGTAAAAGAGATTGTTGATATCAGCTATACTTACTTGGTTAAATATGGGTTAAATAAAAATTAAAAAAAAACCATCCATGGATTGTGTGTCATCATATGTTCTGTATAAATATATCAATTCTGGGAAAGATGCCTTTTTTCTCAATGAGGTACACAAACTCTTTAGTCTATAAACTGTATGTCAAACATCTGTAATACTCAGATTATTTTTGTCTGACTTAATTTGATGTTTTAAGGTACAGACATCAGACCTTTTCAATCAATCTTGGTGTAGTTTTGGGGTTTAGACGGAAGCAAAGGTTAGAAACACCAGCATGATGGATTACTGAGACACACCAACAGGGCCGTTATTTTCATTATTGATGAACCTCTTAGATGTTTTTTTGATTCACTGACAAATCATGCTGTAAAGAATTCCGATCACAATCTCCCAGTTTCCAACAAAATTCTTTGTTTTGTCCAATCAATAGTCTAAAGCCAAAATTTAGAGGAAAGTAATCATTTCAGAACCTGTGACCAGAATGTAAATATTTGGAAATGTTGTTTGATAAATCACTTCAGCGAATAATCAGTTACTCAATTAGTTTTTGGTTTATTAAATAATTGACTGATCATTACTCGACCACTAGTTATCTCCCACTATTTGTTTCACAGTCTGATAATATAACAGCATAGAAACTAAATAAAAATCCAGTTTATACCCCAGTGTAAACTGTGCTCCAGAATTATCCATTAGAGGAGCACATACATGCCACACTGATGTCCACCCTTCATTGTGTGTAATCCCATTTAGAGTCATTGCTGGGGCTATTTTAGCCAGGACTGGTAACAATAAATGACCTATAATTACCCCTAATTTCCTAGTCATTTATGAAAACATTACATCTAGTTCCAGAACCAAAAACACAAGCCAGAACTAACAAACTGTATCTATTATGCACATTAAGGTTCACTGTAGATGTTAAGATCAGCTTTGACTAACTTCCTGTAATCACTTCAAACTTCCCTATCATCTAAACATATGTTCCACTTTGGTGGGATTAATTTATGACCCCGAACTTCAATCAACAGTTCAACACAGTTAAAGTGGGGACTACATTGTTGAAGATAAATGCAAATGTTCATGTACGGCGTAAATGATTCTCCAACACATAAATCAAGGTAGATAAATACACTGAGATGATGAAACCTAAAGCTTCACTGACCATTTATAGGCAAACCACAGCGGACTGCCAACAGTTTGGGAAAGAATCGATCAACAGTAAACAGTCACAATATTTAATAATCATGACATTGGTTCTAAACAGATCTTGGCTCTGTTTGTTAATCTGCAGTCTGGTTCACTTGAGGAGGCTGAAACACAGCACGATGCAACTTGAGGTTATATTTACAGTGACTTTCGAACAGCAGCCTGTCCCTGTGACCAATCCGACATTCCCTCTGGTTGACCCAAATGCGCCATTGAAGTTAAACTCAAGTGAACATCTGGTGTAACCCGAACGGGCTTTCACACCACCGCCAGATTAGTCACTGCCTCCAGTCCTTTCAATGAGGGGAAGGAGGCAGAGGGGAAGCAATTTCGAAACATGGTAGTAGGGGCACATGGCTGCTGCCCATGTGAAGATTTTGCTCTGCTATACAGAGCTCACTGTGTTGAACTTCTGGTGACTGCCAACACATTCTCACTCCGACCTCGTTACATATCGACGTTTGGTCACAGGACCTTCCATGTCCAGATATGACGTGAAAGGTACCGTGGGTGTGTTGGTTGTTGACATTCTGGGACGTTGTGTGAGTTTCTGTCTCTTAGATGCATTGTCTTCTTTCAAAATACACTTCAGTTTTCACAGGTAATTTCCTGTTTACATACCGTCTCTGTCAAAATAAATGCACTACATTGGCACAACAATGTGAATTGAAGTTTTTTTTTCCTCAACAACTGACGCACGTGGTTGGGTTAGGCAACAAAAACATGTAGTTAGGTTTAGGAAAAAAGAACAGGGTTTGGCTTTATTATCTAACAGGACGCAAACACAGCTCCCTCGAGTGAAGGTCGGTGTTAGTTGGACCCTATCCACCACCCCTCACTCCCTCCCTCCTGTCCTACACGGACTTTCGCCTCCTTAACTTTCATTCTTGTCCCGTCGTGTTTCCCCTGACACCGCAGAGCACTGTTAAACTATAACGGTGACCCGCTGCGTATCATTACAATGTTAGAGAACGTCTTTTTTCGTCGGTGTCTGATGCCGCAAGTCACTGCCCACGTGCCAGATTTTGACGACTTCGTAGTGAGACCAGGTTGCTGCCTGGTTTTGGCCGATCAAATAGTAGGGGGCAAGCATTGTGGAAGCAGAATGAGGATAAGATATAGGAGCTGATAATGCTGGTGTCTGAATACCCAGAGTTGTACAACATGGCGCTAGCAACTTCGAAGGAAAACTGGGCCTTGGATAACATTTCCACCAAACATCAGATGACTGGTAATTGTCCAAACATGTAGAAATCTTCTGCTACAGTATGCAGCTACAAGCTAGTCTGAACTTCTGCCAGTGACGTTAACCAAAGCACCTGCCTGTTATTGGACCATAGAGGCATCACATGCCTTTAAAAACACCTGCTTTTCAAGGGAACACTCTTGCAGGTGGGCAGTTGTCAGGGCACGTGCTGCACAGTGGTATGAAAGCAATGAACCTTAGGCCTGCGTATGAAAGATATCTCTCTTTTTCATTTTAGCTTTGTACCTGTCTGTGCATACCTCCTGGTAAGAGGTTGTTAGAGACAATGTTTCCTTAAAAAAACTTCATCACCAGATAGATCATGCTAACTGCCAATGCTGATAAAAACTGTGCCATCTACAATATCTGTGCATGGCCACTACTCATGGTTAAGGTAAGAGCTTAGCAAATTGTGGCAAAACTACTATGGTACATATGGTATCTATATGCAACAGATACCTTAGAGAGATAGGGATTGTGGTTGATATAAAAAAAGGAAATGTTAACTGCTAAATGCTGCTTTTCTGCTCAGGAATTCAGTTCAGTTCACAAAGTGAACAAGTCAAGTCATATTGGCATTAATGGACTTCTTGTGTTCACTCTCAGACAGTTTATCAGGGACAAAGTTAATGAATGATAAATTAACTTGTTAATTTTCTGCCCAGGAATGTTGCTCTTGAACAGCAGAAATGGAAATGGTTTGCTTGGTCACACATGGTGCTATGTTTGGTGAGTTTTGGGCAGTTGATCGTCCTTGACCAGGCGCCAAACAGAATGGTCACCAGGCAACATGTACAGTCAGAAACAGGATGAGAAATTTAGGTCAGCATGGTAATAGCTAAATTAAATACTAATAAAAGTTTTCAGGAACTGCTTAGTGGCTTCGTGTGTGAGTCACACAAGCAGAAGTAAAAGAAACACACACACACACATACTGTCATGTATCCATCACTTTGGAGGACATTACATCGACGTACATTTGTTTTCTGGGGAACTACCCTGACCACTCCTGGCCTAACCCTTACCTTGCCCTAACTTAACTCAAGTCTTTATCCTAAGCTTTAATTTCATGCATTATTGGACTTGCTTTTGTCCTCAAAAGGAAGGCGAGTACCTGCAGTGTGACTGTGTAAACACACACATACACCTTGAAATGACACAAAACACTCACCCCATTGCAGAAACCCGGAGACATACTTCTCCCGTGCAAAGGGCGAGGAGTAGAACTCCTGGTAGACGCCGACCAGAAGGTCCAACAGGGTCTGGAGCCCAACGGGTCCTGTAGTTTGGGGGCCCTCGGCCAGGTCAGGTGCACCAAGGCCAGGGCCCGTTGACATGGTGCCCGGTGGGTGAGAGGTTTGTTTGGGTTTAGAATTGCGATGAAGCCCCGGTGTCCATGGTGCACTGGATTTACAGTGAGACAAGCTGGATCTTCTTCCTCCTCTTGGTTTACAGTTGCTCTGTTGGCCTCTTGAGAATCACATTTACAGTAACAGCCCACCCCCCCTCCCCCCCACAGCGTGCACCCACCACCCCCCTCCCCCCTCTGGAGCTCTTTCTGGATCACACCTAACCCCACCCCCCCGCCCGTCCGTCCTGACCTGCCTGTTCTGTCTACCTACTCTGCCTGATCACAGTAGGAGTGTATGTTTTCTATGCAAACATCCTCTTTAACAGTTCATGTTTCCTCTTCTTCCTCACTTCTACTTAACTGTCACTTGCGTTTTTTTTTCCTCTGTCTCTTGTGTTTCTCTTGTCTTTATATGTCAGTCCCCTCCTCTCTCTGTCTGTCTGTCTCTCTCCTTATTCTTCTCTCCCCATGGCTGTGCAGCATCTGTCAAGCCTGCAATTTCTCCAGCTCTGACTCCAGACCTTTTTTGGTGTTTGAGTCTCCCTCTCCGTCTCTCCCCACTCCCTCTATTCAAACTTTCTACTACAACACCGAGACCTAATAGAGAAGCATCTACATGCTCTGAAACAAATCCTCTTTTCTTTTTCCGTCTATCACTTGTTAATAGTTTTTATTACCTGTCCTTGTTTGCTTTTCTTCCCTTTTTTCTCCCCCCTGTGACAGAAACAGGAACCACTGACCTGAATCAGTGCTAGCTGTTGCTGTTACACTCAGTCATGTTTTGAAGAGCACAAATCTCTTATTTTGTCAACCGTCCAAGGATCCTTTTTAGTCCCCTTGATTTTTTTTTGTGTTTGTCCCCGCTGTCTCACTCATCTCTTCCCCTCTGTCACCCCGCTCAGTCCGCCTCACGTCATGTCTCCCTCACTCACTCTTTTTTCAAGGATGCAGCAGCAGAGATCGTTTCCTCTCGCCCAGCTCACTGGATTTGAAAATCCTTCCACTCTCCCGTCTGTTTATCCGTTTACTCTCCCTGTCCCTCTTTTTCCTCCTGTGCTGCACTGTAGCTCCCTGTGTCTGTTCTCTCCTTCACTCTCCTCCCCAACTTTTCTGTTTTGACTTTTCCAGTGAACTGCCTCCTTCCTCTTCTCTCTTTATAAATACACCACAGCTGCCACACAGCACCGCCTTAAAGTTTTCATCTCCTTTTCATAGCTGTATTTTCTGCATCAAACTAATGCTCCAAGCTTCCATCTGAGTGTGACTGTGTTCTCAAACTTGTCTGTGAGCGTAGCGTGGAGATTAAGCACGAGTGTACAGTTTTAGATTTGTGTATTTCTGAATAAGTTTTTGTGTGACGATCACATGAGGGTGAGAAAGTTATCTGAACAAAGGACACAACTGAAAAGGAAATATGTACACATGATTAGTGTCCAACATCAGCTTAAAATTATATGGTTTTGAAAAATTATACTGATGCTTTTACTTATGACAGCCCAAGAGACAACTTTTTATAAGTAACTGCATGCACATCTTACATCCTGACTTACAGACTTCAATGAACTGGTATTTACACACTTACGTATTCTGCCACCTGTGTATGACCACCATGGAGAAACACGCGCTCCATTACTTGTACAGTATAACTAGTGACGCACATTCAGAGGTTGTGTGTTCCATACGGTGAAATGATTTACTGTGAAAGTGCTGCTGGCCAAATGTAAGGATTCAACTCTGAGTTCTTCCTGTCTGCCGACCACTGATGCATACCAGGGGAATATTATGGGTAAATAAATTTCACCAGCCATGACAACGTTGCTGGTTTTGTTTTCACCTTGTGAATCTGTGTGTGTTTGCGTGTGTGTGTCATCACGACAGAATGTAGTCCTGGAGACACCTATTGTAGCAGGAGCTACCACAGAAGCTGTTTACAGTATTTTGCCAAGTGTTAATATGTCTGTCTGTTTGTGGGCAGATTTGTCACAGCAATATTGTCACAATATGTGGTCACAGAACTTTACAGGTGTGTGCGTGAGTTCAAAATGAAGGCAGACTTCGATGATGGGTGTGGTCCGAGCAAGGGGGGCAGAAGTAGGTGGATAAGGGCCATGTACACGCCCAGTCTACATTCACTTTAAAGGAACAGTGTGGAAGATTTAGGCAGATTAAGTGGCATCTAGTGATGAGGATTGTAGATTGCAACCAGTTGAAACTTCTCCTGGTTAGAATTCCTTCAGTGTTCATTGTGCAGGAGGTTTTTACCAGGAGCTGAACTATCCACAGAGGTGTCCTCCTTTCCAAAACAAATGGACGAGGTGATTAAACTGGTAAAAAAAAATGCGTAAAGCAGTTTCATATTAAAATCGGTGTCAGTTATCTGCAGAGTTCTCCCCCTCTCCAAAACAAATAAACCAGTTGATTTATACCAGTAAAAAAAACACTGAATAAAGAGGGTTTGTGTTAAAAAAGCTGTGTTTTTCCAGTGCTTTCATTGTACACGGGCTGCTAACTACATCCGTTCTGGGCTACTGTAGAAACATGGTGGTGCAACATGGTGATCTCCACGGACAAGGACATGTTGTATGGACATATAAACAGCTCATCTTAATGTAACTAAACACAACAATTCTTATCTTTAGGTGAATATAAAGACAACATACTTATTATACTCAATTTCTGCCAATATATTCCCCTAAATCCTACACACTGGACCTTTTAGTCATGGATGGCTCTATCAGAGTTGTATTTTTCCTCTACATGTTTTGTCATCCCAGCATTTATTGTGTTTGGTGTGATTAAATTCAAGTCTGAAATGAATTTGGTCAGGCCACCAATACAGTGAAATGTCAGGTTAAATAAAGGTTAAATAATCAGGGTAAGTAATGCCAGTATTTTTTATTTAGGTGAGGTTTTTTATTTAGAAGGTCCCAAAAATAAGTAAGATCATTGCTATTTTTATGATCATCACTGGAACCATAGAACTAGAGTTACAGTTCATAACTACTGTTTTATTTGAAGAAGAAGAAGAAAAGTTTATCAATACACACACGCACAAACAGGACCTCTACATGCATTAAATGGAGAGACGTCAGAGCGAGCGGGCTGCTCACAGACAGGTGCTCTGAGCAGTTCGACAGTGCCCAGGAGGCAAACGGGCCCCGCTTCAGCCACCAGTCCATGCTCCACATTTGGTCTGGACAGGGACTTAAGCCAGGCGACCCTCCGGATTCCCAACCCATGTCCCTACGAGCTGAGCTACTGCTGCCCATAAGGACCCATGTTGAGTGCATGCCCCTTTGACATGGAAATGACAGGCATAACGCTCACACGTGTAGCAGCGCTACTCTAAATCAAATAGTCGTAATGCAACATCATCAAGGCAGCTGAAGGGTGACAGCTTTAAAAACACTCTGGGCCAATGATCTGACATCTAATGAACAACTTTAATAACATTTCCCCTGAGGTTGTTTCTGTGAGCCTACCTTTCCCTTTAACAGACAGGCACACAGTGAGAATAAGAACAGTGTAACATGCCCTTCTCTGAGTGCCACTGCCACAGCTTCTCTGTCGCCTTCAGTGACAGTGTTGGAAGTGAATGCTGTCATGTTGATGTAGACCACTGTAGCGCAGTGGAAACTATTTTGTGTCACCTAGTACTTTAAGTCTTGGCCTTCATTTCGATTAATTTTTCATCCAAGGATGCTTCAGTGGGCATAGGTGCTTAATCAAGTGGTAAACTTCAGAAATCCTGACCATGTACGCACCACAGAAACCTTTTTTTGTTACCATTTTTGCATAATTCTGCATGCTTATTATACGCATTTTATGTACACTATGAATGCCATAATGTTGACTCATATTTCCCTACAAATGCCATAATAATATGGTTTAAATTCCACAGTGAAACAAGCATGTGAACGTGATGTTTTTAAGGAAACTGAAGTTACATAAGCCAACGTAGAGAACACTCAGTAATAGTTCATCCATGAAATCAGTTTCAGACCAGAGTTCACACATTTTATATACACAGTGAGTGAATACACTGCTGTTACTGCCTGTTTTTGTATTCCATGCAGTTGTAGATGAACTGCACTGCCTCAAATGTGCTAGCACCTCCCGCTGGTTGGACTAGAAAATGACTCCTGTTTAACTAAACTATCAGTACAGGTGTAAAGGTGCATAAAACAATCAGTATATGTGTATAAAAATAGCTTTCATCTTGACTGAGTTCCCAGTTAGAGTAAAAAAGGTCTACCTCAGATGCACTACACACTCCTGGAAAAGTAAGCTAAGCCCTGATCCCGAAATATCACAGAAAGACTTGTCTTCACTTTAAAATCTTGATTAGGTAACCCTGTCTGGGACGTTCATAATCTACCATGGCATCTGCCACTCTGCTGAATGATGAATACTTGGGAGTTGTCTGGGGGCAAAGCCTCTGGCACTAATGTAAAAATAATCGCCCAAATGTGATGAATGCAGCCAGGACAGCTCACCTGCTAATCTGTATGAACGAGGCCCTTGTGTTGCTGCAAACTCACATGTCGCATCAAGGCTTTGTTCGCAATTGAAGGTGACAGTAAGCCTGTCAGCTTGAAAAGCAGGTTTGCACGTCTGCACTGATTGTGCAGAGTTGCGTGCGTCACTGAACGGGATGCTGTGGGAAAAAGAAGGGAGGGGAGGAAGAAGGGTGGAGGTGGTGGGGGGGTTGCTGAACCTGTGACTGGCAGGAGGGAAGAAAGTGACTGACAGCACAGTGTGGCCGACTTTCAGGAGGAATAGTCCAGTTTCTGGGCCATTTTTTAAAAAGAAGACATTTGGAATATCTCCTTGTTTTAATCCTCTGGGTCTGTAGGTCTCAGTCAGGATGAGCTGTATTCCTGCCTCACACAGGTAAGCCAACTCAAATATTCTTTAAAGAGACAAGTAAATACCTGCTCAAACTATCATAGCTAGAACAGAAGTGTGTTGTATCATATTCTCAGAGTACTGTGATAAAAATGAGGCCACACTGTAGATTTAACAAGATAACAACATAATTGATTCAAGAAATTAATGGCATTAAATTGATCAAAACCTCGAGGGGGAAATGGGATTACATGCCAACAGCCAGGGATAAACATCACGTCTATTATTTCAACAGCTCACTATATAATTGTAATAGAACTGTGCATTTCAATGGTGTTTATGACTCTATTCAAGTTGATATTTAGTTTAGTTTATTAGGATCTCTATTAGCTGATGCATTGCAGCATCCATCTTCCTGGGGTCCACAACAACTTCACATCTGTGACCGTGCACAAAAACAACTCACATATAACAGAGAATAAACCACTGACACAGACAAATAAGACAGCTCCTGGTGATACAATAAATAAGATATACCTTTTCATGATTTCATTTGGTAAGTAACCGCCAGCTGGGGTACATTTTTCTCCAATTACCTGATGATGCATCATCGTGATACTCTACACTGACATTTGTATGTGTCCCTACGCACATAACATGTGCATTAAAGGAGTAGTTCCCTAATTACCATGCATTAAGTTCATTACAGTGTTTGAATCATATTATATAGGTCACCTTTTCTTGTAATCTCCTTTGGAAAACATGAAAATATAATTAGCACATTAACTAAGACAGACCCTTCACACCCTGAGACACATGACGCAGTCAAACTTACCTTTGATAAGCATTAATTAGGCTTTGACACCTGCTCTTTGTCTGTTTAATGGATAATCTAAATCTAAGTCACAAGGTGCTGCTTTAATAGAATTTTAAATTTAGCTTCATTGTTTTCCTGTGTGATTTGTCAAGGGAGTGAATTCTATTCATGCATCCCTCTGTACATTACTGCACGTTTGAGTTTGTTCTTACTTTCCTTTTGTAGCATGTCTTGTAGGGTAATCATGCAGATATAGATGAAATAAGACTGGTCAGTATCACTGAAGTTACCTGAGTGTCCCTCTTTTACATCATCAGCATCAGTGTGTATGCACAGTATAACACATACTGCTCATTTATTATGTATTTACCTGCAAATCATTAAAACAATTGTAATGACCAGGTCTGCGTTTTCTAATTTTACAGGTATTTAATCAACTGAAGGCCACTTTGAAATACTTCAACTAGTGAAATCTCTTAATATCCTCTTCACAATTATAATCTTATCTTGCGCCTTCTTTTTTTAGAAAAAGAAGTTCTCCCTCACTCTTCCCCCATCCTCTGAGTTGAGGAGTCACTTGTTGTTTAAGCCTGTTATGTCATTAAGTGCTTACCTGCAGATTAACACAGCGGGAGAAACGGTCTCCCTGCCCCCCCCCCGTTTCTTCTCATCCCCTCACCTTGTTGTCAACACTGCCCGCTGTTTTGCACTGGAGCGTGTTTCACAGAAACATATGGTAACGCAGAGGAGTTGGGCTGAGTTGGAAATCCCTGAGATAAACCTGTGTGATCTTACAGCAGGTCATATCAAGACTTTCACATCTGCAAAAAGGTTTTGTTTAAGCAGTGTAGATAAAGCCTGGGATTGGGGTCAGGAGGAAGCTATATGTTTAGATCTTGTTGGGACTTTAAAGACTGGAAGATGTGAGCAGGGTGCAGGGTGATTACAGACAATGCAAATTCTCCTGTCTTCCTTTGTAGGCGGAATTTTGATATCGCAAGCTCCCAGCTGCCGTCACATCACATCACACCATCTGTCCATGTCTATTTGATCAAACACTGTCCTACTAACCTCAATACAAAAAGCTGCAGATTCGGTGTGCAAGGGAACAATTGCCAAACCCAGGGTTTACTGAATACTCTTGTGATCATTCTGTTATTTCTGTGACTAAGCTGTGTATTGGCAAGAATTTGGTGATGTGATAAGTATCACGATACAGGGGTTACGATTCAATATATCGCGATATTTTGCGGTACTGTAAACAGGGCAATACATTGCAGGTTTTTTTGTAGTGTGCTC
The DNA here is from genome assembly GCA_019142605.1 of Cephalopholis sonnerati. Lineage (NCBI taxonomy): Eukaryota > Metazoa > Chordata > Actinopteri > Perciformes > Serranidae > Cephalopholis > Cephalopholis sonnerati. The sequence goes on from JAGQAX010000017.1 coordinate 35,406,700, forward strand.
TTTATAATTTTCTTGTTTCATAGTCACATGTTCTTTGTGTATTTGCTGAAGATATGTTGTTATGTTGGGGTGGAAGAGTCAAATGTCTGAGGTCAGGAGTGTAAACATAACACAAAATGAGCCACTGCCGCAAATCTTTGCATGTAAATCATTAATTACAAAGTTTTTGAGAATCAAAACTGAGTCACAAAACATAATATCACAATACAATAAGTGTAGCAGCATTTTCTCACGCCCATATTTGTGACAACAGCTGTAAAAAGTGTGAATTTAAATGTTAAGACCACATTTGTTCTGTGTTGATTAGCTTTTATATCCTCCTGAGACCCGAACTTTAGTTTGGTATGCATTTTTAATTTCTCAGAGGTATTTAGGATTGGTATTGTCTTCAAATGAGGACTTCTAATTAACAGTGCCTTAGCTTGTTACTGTTGCTGCCATATAAACATTATTAATCATAAATAAACAAGTTTCAGTCATAAAATCTAATCAGGTTTTGGACCTTGTCCACTTTTGTGTCGGGATCAGCTGCAGACAGACTTGGCAGAGATGGCAGCCATCTTGTTTTTACATGGATAGTGTATTGTGGTCTCACTACCACTAGTGGGGACAAAAAGTGTCCGCAAACGAGGACAACAGGTCTAAGTTAAGCAGAGTGAAGTATAAGGTCAAACAAACCCAAAATGTGATGTCCTCACATGAGGACACAGGGTCTCAGGAGGATATATTGAACATACATTCTTCATTTAGTATAAATCTATATTGGAATTTCTTCTGTTGATTTGATTAGGTATCATAGTTTACTGCGAACAAATTTGGTTTCATATGAAGATTTTTTTGTCCTATGCAAACCTGAAATATTTTGTCACAAAGGTTTTGTCAGATTTAAACATATTTACTGTCTCAAAAGTGTGGCATCCTCTGACAACCCTCACATGTAGCCTGAGCAGTACATCTCACATAGCACTGACAACACATCATCTGACTGCAGTGTAGGCTCTGCGTTGACGCAGATCTCCTGTCTATTTTTTTGCAAACTGAAACCATTTCCCTCAGTGGGAACAAAGCTTTTATTTACATTAATTTAAAACAATTACTTGTGAAGACAATAAAGCCTCCACGAAATAACATTTCAAGTCCTGTGTGTGATTTATCCTGGCTTCATATGAGCAGAGGAAATCTGCGCTCGCTAAGCTAATTTCTACAATGTAAAATGCCATAGGCTTGTGCTAAAAACATTAGCATGTTGTATTTATGGAGAAAATATGTCCAGTAAAAGACAAGTGCTTTGGATGTGAATGCTGCGGCTTATAGTGAAATTGTCGCTATCAAACCATGTTTATTGTGCACCTCACAGAACTTCACAGAAACCCCAGTGCTGATAAGTGTTTTGGAGGTGTAACTGCAGAGTGAAACAGACACACCACAGCACAAGTATAAGTGCTCACAATGGCATGATGCACTTCTTTTGTAGCTTTAATTCGTTTCTGAAACTAGACTTGGAGCAAAGAATCTTTGGACTGTTGCTGAAATTCAGTGAGCCATTCAGAATACCGATGAGGTTGAATAAAAGATATGCCACAGACAAAATTTACAAAAATGAATCTAACGTGTGTGTGTTTGTTTGCTTGCAGTATGAGTACCATTCTCAGTCAAGTAGAATCTCAGATGGAGGAGAGTTCAGGTCAGAGAAGAGGAAGCAAAGCCTACCAGGTACAACAGACATCTCTACCCAAGTGTCTTTTACTTCACTCTAATGCCTTATTTTACCTACATAAAATCTATGATGAATCTCTTCCCTGGACCAGATCTTCCCTGAAGCCAACACAGATGAAGATGGAGACTCCAGCTCCTATCCCGAAGACTTTCTTTACAGGAGGGAGCGTCTTCCTTCTATAGTTGTGGAGCCCACAGAGTACAATGAGCCAGAGAATGGGGAGCTGCGCTGGCCTCCACGATCCCTAATGGGCCACAATGTGGAGGAGGAAGAGGAAGAGGACAGCAGTGCTGATCAAACAGACGGCTCCATGGATGCAGAGCAGCAGGAGGACATGGGGATGGAAGACGGGTAAGGACCAGAGTGTTATAAACTGCCCCCGCACTTCAACCACAGTCTGTCAGGGTTTAAATGATTTTTGAGGCCTGTATTTTAAGATTTTGAGGCATTTTGAACAGTTATCCAGCCCTCCAGCCATACGATGATGTTGGCACTGTATGTTCCTGCAAACGATGAATATATTTCATTTGTATCATATCAGCATTTCCTAAGTGAAGTAATATAAGAGCTGACTTTATCATCGGGAGGTGTAACACTGCAGACTACTGTTTGGGACCAAGAAACAACAAAACTGGTTATTTTTTAGTGAGTCATCGCTGTGTTTCCAGCGGCTTTTTAGCCACTGAATGTGGGTTTTTCTCAGTGACACATTGCTGTGTTACCACCATGTTCCTGCCTTTTTGTTTTAACGAGGACATCACCACTTTTCTAGCTGGGATAGTGTCAAGAAAAGCCATTGTGTTTTGGTTTTTTTTACCAAGAAAACGCCACATTTCCAGCTGGGATATTGCCAAAAAAGGGGTTGTTTTTTTACTGAGACATTGCTGCATTTCCAGCAGCTTTTACGCCGTCAAACATGGGGTTTTCCTTAATGACATGTTGCTGTGTTTCTGCCATGTTCCCACCTAGAAAAGCCTTTTTTTTTTTTTACCAAGAAAACGCCACATTTCCAGCTGGGATATTGCCAGGAAAAGCCATTGTTTTTTACCGAAAGAACCCCACCATTTCCAGCTGGTATAGTGTCAAGAAAAGCGATTGTTTTTATTTAGACATCACTGCGTTTCAGGCATGCGTTTTTTTACATTTTAGACATTGCCACATTTCTAGTCGGGATAATACTGAGAAAAGGGGTTGTTTTTTACTCAGACATTGCCGTGTTTCCAGCTGTGATTGTAGCAAGAAAAAAGCGGTTGTTTTTTTACAGAGACATTGCTGCTTTTCCAGCGGCTTTTTAGCCACTAAACGCTTTCTTATTGCTCTGTTTCCACCGTGTTCCCACCAAGGAAAGACTTTTTTTTTTTTTTTACTAAGAAAAGGGGTTGTTTTTTATTTAGACATTGCTGCGTTCCCAGCCGTGACTGTGCCAAGAAAAGCAACTGTTTTTTACCCAGAAAACACCATGTTTCCAGGTGGGATATTGACAAGAAAAGGGATTGTTTTTTACCGAGACATTGCTGCATTTCCAGCAGCTTTTGAACCACTAAACATGGGTATTTCTTGGTGACACATTGCTGTGTTTCCACCATATTCTCACCAAGAAAAGCTTTTTTTCCCCCCAAGATACCGTCATGTTTCTAGCTAAGGTAGTGCCAAGAAAAGGGGTTGTTTTTTTTTAGTCATACGAAAGGACAGCAGAGGAGATACCCACACACCAATGTAACTGGGCTAGAAAGCCACATAAATGTCCACAGAGATAGTCTATTTATTTCAGACATCTGTGCACAAACAAAGGTGTTCAAAGTGCAAAAAAAACAGTGAGCATAAACAACAGCAAACATTTCAGTCCTTGACTGTCATCAGTGCTACTGACATGAATGCTTCACAGGACAGATATAGACGCAGACAGATTCCCACCAGGTGTGGTGAATCAGTCAGCTGGTGCCACTAATTAGATGAGATCAGCTCTGAGGAGCAGAAGCATGACTACCACATCACAATGACCTGTCATACGAGTACTAAACTATTCACAGCGTCCTCTAACCCCAGTATATAATAGCAGAACAGAGAGCTGTGAATTATGCCACCAGAAGCAGCTGTTAATTACTGAGACATCAAGCAAAGAGAATTTTAAGCCAAAACATGATCTTTTCGTAACTATAATCAAGTATTTTTTGTCCCTCAACCTAACCACACACTGACCAGCACTGGTGAAAGGTAAAGAAGTGTAAAGTTTTGACACATCTGCTATATAATACATACAAATGTAATGTATCCATCGTTTGCTAAATAATACAATGCAACATTATTTCTTGTTATCTGGTTGAGTCTTTACTGTATCTAACTGTTGTTCCACTATCAGGGGACTTTCAGGGCATCAGTGCAATAAAAACCAGCCTTTGCATGGAATTAAATTTCTAAAATGCTGACAGATTTTTAATATCCAGTCTTCTGTATCCACTGTCCTACCTGACTGTGTCTGTCTACTTTCACTGTTACAGCTCGGTTGTGAGGAAGTCCTCTATTGGACCGTCCCAGAGTCAACTGTCCCTCTCCCGGCTGACCCCTCCCGCCTCCCCGACCCCCCCTGAGGCTGCCCCACCCTGCCTGAGGAGCTGAACCAGTGCTCCCAGTATGGACTGATGGCGCCGCAGTTCACCCGAACTGTAACTTTTATGATGTGTAACCTCTGCGTGTTTTACTCTCCCAATGAAAGAGAAACCCTTTGGGGAGGTTGAGATGACTACACATTTAAGAATATCTGGACTAAATACGGTCCGTTTCAAATAACTAACACTAAGCCGATTCCAGTACTGCTATTTTTGGATTGATACCTCTAGTTCAAACTAATCTGTGCTGCACTTTGTTGGCACTCTATCTGACTCTGTGGACTGAAGGTAACCAGAGACTGTAGCAAGACTTTTTCCTTTGTGACTCAGATCTCATCCCACGGCAAATGCACATGTGATGAAGGACTATCAGGGCCAGTTTACTAATCACTAGCATGAAAGCTCATCCCAGGCCCAGTAGTTGAAGGGCCTAGGTGGGTGTTTTTAAATGAAGGACTTCAGGAAGTCCCAATGGTTTGAACTAAGTTCTGACCAATATGGTTTATGACAGTGGTTCCCAACTGGTCCAGCCATGGGGTCCAGATTTCCCAGTAGTTCACGGTCCACACAGTTTAAGCGTCGTACTTGGTTTGGTCATGAACTAGTTTACTGTCTCTGTCGAGCACTTCAGAATGAGAGCTCCTTGCTGCAAATTCTCGGAGTGCTTTTTACAAACTTGACACGTTCGTGAATCCCTCGCGGTCCATTCAGAATGGACCCGCGACCCGCTTTTGGACCGTGACCCACCAGTTGGGAACCACTGGTTTATGAGGTCTTAAAAGACCACATTTTGTGCCAGCGTTGAATATTGTTAAATGACATCACCAAATAATTCTTTTTTATGTGTCATGGTGCATAATCCTCTTTAATGGGATTTAGACCATGTCGAGACAACACGGCTCTAAATTCAAACAAACGCTCATCATTGAAAAGATTTACTGCAACAGCTACACTGACCTTATTCTCTGATATTCACTCTGTGTTTGTATTCTGTGCGCAGTCCCTTTAAAATATTAAAATTGAATTCAGGGAAGTCACATTATTGTGAACCTGATCATGTGTACTGAACATTAACAGTTACAGTGATTCGTCAATATTCTGTTTTTTAATGAGATGATGCTATTACGAACTTTATATAGGCCCACCCCTGTGTCAAAAAATCTAATCATATAATAGCTGTATGACCGTTTATTGAGAACTTCAGTGTTGTTTGATATTCTGTTTTTTCCTCCGGCTTGAAGGAGAAAACATTTAGAAATCCTGAAATCCCTGATCAATTACAAAACACTTTAGTTTTTCACAGATGCATCATGTCTCTGTCATGCTTGCTTTGTTGACTGACTTTGGTGAGGATTCAAGAATATACTGAAACATTATTAAATGCTGCTACAGTCCCAGACTGACGAAGCTGCGTGAGAATCCAGATGTTCTTTACCACTAATAAAAGAAGTGTCCAGTAAAGAGAAGAGAGCGATGTATTGTAGAACTTTTGTATTATGTTTCTGTGTAACTCCACTGTAGTGAAAGCTCTGTATGCACTTTTCCTTGATGTTCCGCCAGGTAAGCCTGGATTGCTATTGTACAACAATAAAGTTGAATTTATTTCCACATGGTTCTCGTGCAAAAGCTCATTACATAAATCACCAACCCACCTGCCAGGAAAATGTTAACATATAGGTGTCTGCAATTCATGGATTGAAGTTACATTTTTATGTTATTGTTTCAGTCAGGAGAGGCTCGTTCTGAGAGAAGAGAACATTTATTTACATGTGCACAAACGTATGAGAAATGTAAAAAGTCTTTGGCGATTAGACGCCATCGTAATGTCATCTATTCCAGGAGAGTGGTGAAGATGGAGTAGATCAGGGAACCACCCCCTGTGGAGTCGAGACACTGGTGGTGATGAGATGAGATGAAGACATCAACATCCTTCAAGCTACAAACATACATACATGCGTGCCCTTCTGACACTATTTAGCAAGAGCACCAATGCTGCATCCTGGGCTAAGCACTGCCCAAGGCGATTGTGATTGGTTTAGAGAAGTATAAATAACAAAGAGCGCTTTTTTATCTCTAGAAGTTATGATGGGTTCAGCCAGACCCCTCTTCAGCACTGACACAGCACCAAAGCAAGACTAACTGCACAGAGATCTGTCTCGGTCAGCACTCTCAAGCTGAAGACTGAAACCACGTCTAGCTCCATGTCAGCACAAAGATGATGCTTGCTGTTACAGCAGACAACTAAACCCTGAGGGGCACAGCAAGTGTGCACAATGCCAATAACAACACACACACACACACACACACACACACACACACACACACAGACTGTATACTGTACACGCAGCTGCCCTCATACCAAGGAGTAACACAACACCATTATGTGAAATCATAAAGTCAAGTTTAAGTAGTTATTTTAAACTGTTATTGTGCAGATGTTGAATCAAATCTGTTGTATTTAAAGCTTTATTTTAAGACGTTCAGATGATCAGCACCACAACAACACACTAGTAATACCTTTTCTTTCTCATGACTCACTCTGGATGTTGGCAGTGACAAGTCAAACAGGTCTGTAGAGACCCATTTGATCCAAGTTTAGTAAAGGGGATATTAACACCCCTAAAAATGATATCCATCAATTTACCAAGTGACCATGTGATTACAGCACCTGACCACTAGAGGGAAGCAGAGCCCTCCAGTCCCACATGGTTACACTGATTTCATATTACATAAAATATCATTTAATGTTCCAAAACAGGGATATGTAGGTTACACGTCTCACCACACATGAACCATATATCAGCATTTACACACTTTGTTTTTCCTAAATGTAAGCATGAATGCCTACTGTCTGTGGCAAACCTACATTTTATGTAAATCTTCAGTCATATCTGAACAAACCGACAGTATTCTTATTGTAACTCCAGTGTATCCGGTGGCACCTGGTAGCTACACATTCTTATAGTAATTCAGCAACCACAGCGGTACAACTAAACACCAAATCATTACAGTGCAGCAGACACATTACAAACCCATTACCTCTTCAAGCTTTTGACTTCTTTGTTGACCCTGGCAAACGTGTGTCTGTATGACACAGTTTCTGACATCGATTCCGTCCATTTCAAAATCTGGTGGTGATGTATTTTTCTAGAGTCTGAGGATCACATGAGCAGCTGTGACCACCCCTGCAACACATTCTCACACCATGCTCGTCACATATCCACGTTTGGTCATGGAGCTTCCACGTCCACATACGACATGAAAGATAGAGTGTATTGCTTGTGGACATCTTGGGACGCCGTGTCAAGTCATGCTTGTTACAGTACATGCATTGTCTTTTTTCAAAATATACTTCTGTTTTCACAGGAAATTTACCATTTATACACAGTCAAAATAAATGTGCTACATCAGTACAACAACGCGAACTGATGTTTTTTCCCTCCGACAACTAACGCACATGGTTGGGTTTGGGAAGAAAGAGCTGGGTTTGGCTTTATAGAGCGTTGGTGTTTGTTGGACCCATCCACCACCACTCCCACTTGCCTTACTCAGACTTTCGCCGCCTTAACTTTTGTTGTTTTTCCGCCACGTTTTCCCCGGACGCAGCCGAGCCATAGCTTTAGTGATTTAGGTACTGTCATGCCGAACTGTTTCCCTATGTGATCCACAACTTTTTCCCAAAATGGATTAACCAGTTTACACTCCTGGATTGCATATAGAAATGTTCCTGTCTCTACATAATGTTTATTATTTTGGGTAATAAAGGGACAGTGAGATTATACTGTTCTTTATTCTGCTGAGAACATTATTAAAAGAGCAGTGGCGGATCTGGAACAACACTGACAACCACTTTTCTTGACCATCAAAGTTTGCACAGTCTCCACAAAAAAGGCTGACTGTGTGATTCTGTGCATCTCCTTACAGTCTGATTTAAGAATTCAGAATATGTCATCGGTCTCATTATACGTACTTGGATCCAAAGAGCACCTGTGCATTCATGAAGTAGCGATCGCCAGCCAATCTACTGGCATTTACTCTCCCTATGGATGTTTAAACTTTTCTTGACATTTCATCCGTTACTTTTCCCTGCAGAGCTACGTGGTGAAATCTCCTCAGTCAGCAGAAATTACAAACACTCCCTACACACATAAAGAAACCCCGACAGAGGGGCTGTGTGGTACTGAAATGATAAATCATGAGAGATACAGATTAGATTTTTTTTCCTCACAGACAGACACCATCTGACATCTGCCTATATGAAGCAATAACACTGAAGATAGTATGGCCGACTTCCAGTCTGAAATGTGCCCTATGTATCATAAATGCTGAGCGGTTGTTATTCGAGATATACATTAACTTCTCTCGTCTGTGTCACATTTATCAGAGTTGAATTTAAAGCTCGGGGGAAGGGGGCCCCTGGGGAGAACCTATCAGAGGTTTCTTGACATTTCCCAGGCATTGAAGAAACTACGCTGATACTGAGCCACACTGAGCAGTCTCTTTTGCCTGCTCTGATGGTTCTGTCTTCGTCTCCGCAAGACTTGTTTTTATATTAATCCTAGACTAAACATCAGACTCTGCTGTGGTCTGTACAATGCAGGGCAATTGGAAGACTGCTACTCAAACCCATGTGGGAACGTCAGTATTTCAGCAACAGATGTACTGGTAATTGATCTTGACTTTCAGGATACGTGCCCACAAGCACTGAGATTAGATCTTTATTCAAGCGTTGGCCCTCAGATGTACTCAGCTGTAATGATTAGAGACCTAAAAGCAAAATCCTAAAATGCTTGAAAGGGAGCAGCACATAAGTTCTGCGTCCAGAAATAGGTGGCGCTGTCCGAAACACCTCCATGCTGCACAAACACTACCACAGTTACATGTCTTTGACTTAAGAGAAAAAGAGTGTGAGTAAGGCGGGGCTAACACAATATCATTTTCAAGAGCATTTTTAAGTTTGTGACTTGATCTCTTAAATATGAAGACATTAAAGGGACAGTACACTGCCAAGACAAGACAAAATACTGTATGATGTACAGAGATCTGCCTTGGTCTGTGTGTAAATGTAGAGCTAGCAATCTAGATTGTTTCGGTGTGAGTTGCAGAGTGTTGGAGATATCAGCCGTAAAGATGTCTGCCTTTTCTCAAATATAATGGAACTAGATGGCACTCAGCTTGTGGTGCTCAAAGCGTTGAAAAAATTAATTTGAAAAACTCAACAGCAATGTCTTTTTCCAGAAATCATGACCTGGTTACTCAAGATAATCCAGAGAACTTGTTGTGAGCAGTTTCATGTAGGAACTATTTTCTTTCTTCCAAACAACACCCACCAACTGTATCTCAGCGCAGAAGGAAGCAGCATCCACTGCTAGCTCACTGAGCTGGCTAACGTAAAGCCTAGTTTAGACCAATGATTTGTACAGAGACAAAACCATTTTAGAACGTTGCAGAGAAAATTTGCAGTGGTGTGAACTGGTCGCTCTGAGTTCAACTCAAGCCGGCTGATGGTGTCACCTCTAACTCCGCTGGTAAAATTGCCGGTGGCTGGTTTTAGAGCGTAAGGCTGGTCAACTGCTTTAACAGCCAATCGGCTTGTAGTGAAGTCCACTGTTCAGGTCAAAATGACCGCAGACGGTGTGTTTGCTTGCTGGGGCAGGTGCTCTGTCCTTGCCAAGCCCTCTGTTTCTGTCCTCACAGTGTGCCGGTGTCAGACGGTGGGTCGCTGCTGCTGCTCGCTGTATGTGCCTATACCCCCTTACACACACACATTCTCATTGACTAACTAATTGGTGCTGCTAACTTAGATTATTGTGGTATATTCATTATGAATACAGTCCATCTGATGCTTGTTGTGTTTGTTTCATTATTGCCACAAATGCAACTGTAGCTTTTTTCTTACTATCCTCATTCATATTTTAAGAAGCTACAAATTATATTCAGCCACAAAATCAGCCTAAAAAGCTGGATCTCAGAAACAAAAGTACAGAGAGTTGTTGCATAGACATGACACGCCATCTCATCTAATCGCATTGGTGTAAACTGGCAGGTTTTTAGAATGTTGAACGCCTATTTCACTTCCTCTCATTGCAAATCTTTGGTCTGAACTGGGCTTTAGAGCTCAGCTGAGGCAGGCACCATTCATGCTTACACAAACACAATCTTCTTGTAGATTCACTCTTTCTTCTGCACAATGATATGGTTGGTGGGTGTCGTTCAGTAGAGTTCTTATATGAAACTGCTCACATCAAGTTCTCTGCATCATCTTGAATAACCAGGTCATGATTTCTGGTTCTGATTCTTTCTCTGCAATGTTCCAAAATGGTTTTGTCTCTGCACAAATCATTCGTCTGAACTGGGCTTTACGTTAGCCAGCTCAGTGTTGCTAGGTGAGCGAGTAGTAAACGCTGCTTCCTTCTGCACTGAGATACAGTTGGTGGGTGTAGTTTGGAAGAAAGAAAATAGTTCTGACATAAAACTGCTCACAACAAGTTCTCTGGAATATCTTGAGTAACCAGGTCATGATTTCTGGAAAGAGACATTGCTGTTGAGTTTTTCAAATGTATTTTTTGGCGCTTTGAGCTCCACAAGCTGAGTGCCATCTAGTTCCATCATATCAGAGAGAAGCCAGACATCTTTACAGCTGATATCTTCGACACTCTGCAACTCAAACCAGTACAATCTAGACTGAGAAATAGCACTGCAGGGAAGAGAAGACAAGCATTTTTGATTATGGGATGATTAAAGTCCCTTTAAGAAAAATATCAAGTTTAGTAGCTGTGGTTCCTCTTCACTATCACTAATACATCCCAGCAGACACGCTGAGACACTCACACATCAAGTGAACCAAGTTTGATGATCACTGTGTGGAAACTGTCATGCATTCTCAAGTTAATTGGGCGATGGCAGCTATATCGTTCTTAAACCAAACCAGTTTATTCCCCTTGTGTTGCTAGGTAACAAATGAGATGCTGGCTAGCTTGTTGTTGTGGTTTCATTGCACTAGTGTAAACAGATCAGTGATTTGAGATCTCTGAAAAACACAGTGTAGAGGAAACCTGATTTTAATAGCCTACTGTTGTCTTGATAACCTCCTGTTCTCTCTTACTGTAGGGGCTAATAATAAGGTCATGGTGTAATGAAGTACTGATTTCAGGCTGATAATGTTTGAGGTTTGACATTCACCCCTGGGTAAAAACATGGCATCCGTAGAGGGACATATGGCGCTGACAGACTGTACGTGCAAACAGAGGTGACTGGAGCAGGGAAGAAGAAAATACAAAATGACAGAGAATCAAACAGGGCCGCACCTTAGATTGCTAAACTGAAAAAAAAGTTGGTTCCAGATATTTGAAATGTGAATGAAGTGGGTAGAAGTAAAGAAAAATCAAAGAGGACGGAGGAGAAAAAATAGGTCAATCACTTTGTATCCCCAAAAGTGCCAAAAATAAAAGCCCCTCTGTCTCCTCTCTCTCACCATCACCCTCTCTGTCTGGCTAATCGAAGCCAGATGTATGCGCACGAGGCCTTCATTCAACCTCCTCCCCTTTCCCCCCCTTTCCTCCCTCTCTCACCGTCTCTCTGTTTCTTTTTCTCTGTGTGGGTTTCCTCCTCAGGCTCAGTGCCTCTCTGTTCTTCCCTCCTCCTCCTCTCTTGCCTCTCTCCCCCTCGGTCTCTGGCAAAGCAGGAAATACTACAGGTTCCTGGCCCTGAAGGGAGCATGTTTCTTCTAACCACTAACAGATGGAGGGATGAAGAGGGAAGGGATGGATATGAGATTGAAAGGACTTCGGCTGGGAAAATGTCGGTAATGCTGTGATAGATTGCGAGAAGATAAAGAGCTTCAAATGTTGCAGAAGTGAGAGGTTTTGGTCTTTCCCTTCTGAGCGGAGCTTACATGAGCCGTTTCACCTCTACTTTCCTTTCCTCTATTTCTCTCCTTTCTCTCTATCCCCCCTTTTTTCCCACTTTAATGAACTGAGGCAGCTGGAACTGAATCCTAATGTCATAAAACAGCCCAGCCCATTGAAATCCCCTTGCTCTCCTTCTCTCTGGTGCACACACACACACACACACACACACACACACAGTATACGTGCTCAATTACTTTTACAGACAGAAAAAGGTTTATATAGTTTATTGGTAGTGGTACTAGACCAGTAGCTTTCTAATTTACTAGAAGAAGTAATCAGGTGGTTATACTTGTAAAGTTGTACACTGGTTATAGTAGTAGGATTACTAGTACTAGTATCAGTATCAGTAGTAGTTCTAGTAGTAGTACCAATAGTTAAAGTAGCATGTGCAGTTATAGTATACATGGTACAGTACCACAAGTATTATCAGTAGTACTATTATCAGTATTAATAGTTCTCATATAGTCGTAATGGAGTCATAGTAGTTGTAAAAATAAAAGGGAGTCAGCTGATAGATTACATGATTACTTTCTATGCAACCAATTGGCAAATCTCATTCAGGGCGCCCTATTTAAACTGCTCTGGCCTGCCTACTCTTGCTGCTTCCTCTGTAAGCCGCTTTGCAACCCGCCTCCACCCCAGCTCCTCCTTTTCATGCTGTGTCTGACTTATCAATGTCATTTCTGTATGTCATTGATGCTGCTCTGTTCTGTTCCCGGGGGGTCTTTGCTGCTGCTCTCCCTGTCTTAGGCTTTTCATGTAGGCGCATGGAAGGGCAGGGAGGTTTGCCTCTCTGCCTCAGGCTTTCCTCATTTGCACATGGAAGGGCAGATAGGTGTGCTCTCTCCGCCTTATGGCTTTCCATGCAGGTGTATGGAAGGGCGAAGAGGTCTGCTGTCTCCGCCTTAGTCTTTCCACGTAGGCATGCAGAAGGGCAGAGAGCTGTGCTCTCTCTGCCTTATGCTTTTCACGTAGGCGCGTGGAAGACTCTTTCTGCGTAGGCCTAAGGAAAAGCGGAGGGGCCCCAGAACAGAGCCATACCGCCAAATATAATACTGCAAATGGAAATAGTTGTAGCTGCAGTTGTAGAAGAAGTCATAATACCGTCAGTAGTCATAGCAATAGTAGCACTACCAAATGTATAGAAATAGTAGAAGTGAGTTTTATCTGCAGTAGTAATAATAAAACATGGTAGCAGTAGCAAAACAATCTAGTACTAGTTGCAGTTGTAGAACTAGTAGTAGTAGTAATAGCAGTAATAGTAATGTTAGCAAGGGTGCTGCTAGCAAATGTATAAAAATAGTGTTTAACAACAGTTTTATTAATAGTAGTAAAAATAAAGGGTAGAGGCAGTAGTAAAACAATTTTGTAGTATTTGCAGTTGTAGGAGAAGAAGTCGCAGTAGTAACAGCAGTAGTAGCACTACCAAATGAAGAAGAAATAGTGGTAAAATGGTGGTGGCAGTACAGAAACAATCTTGTAGTAGCTGCATCAGTATTTTTGCAAAAACAGCCTTAACCCTGCAAAAGCAGTAAATCACAATAAAGTCTTTCACTACAGCTTAATCCAATCTTCTTCTACTGTTGGTAATAGTTAGGAGAGGAATATTGGCAGCATTACTCTTAAACAAGCCAATGTTCCCGTTGAGCTCTTAACTTTCCACTTTAATCCCTCCTCTCTGTCACTTCCCCCACTCCCTCTCTCCCATACATTTCAATCACTCAACACGTCACTAAACAACATCACTAACACCAGGGCTGCTGACTGGTATGTGTGTGTGTGTGTGTGTGTGTGTGTGTGTGGGTATATGAGTTTTTTTTTCTTTTTACTGCCTTCACAACGTGTTTTTTTCTACGTTTGTCTCAGTGTGCGATTTGGTCTGCCTGGAGACATAAACATGGGCTTGGCATTTGGTAACTTGCTTGATTCATTGAAGAAAAACCTCCATAAATGAAACTACTGGTTGATGTAGCTGTTTTCCTAGAGCTAAAAAAAATCCCACACACAGACATATTGCTTTGGTATTTTTAAAACACTTTAATTTTATATACTACAGTTTCCAAACAAATTTCATACAAAAAGAAGCTAATAGTTAGTTGGCTAGTGCACTTTACATGATAATACTGTCAAATGCTCAAAGTGACATTGTAACGTTACATTCTTTGGGCAGGCACATTTTTATTAGTCTGCAGGTAGCCTACTATTAACATTTAAACAGTACAAACTGTCATTTGCTACTTAACATTTTTAACAAGGTCATTCGAGAATACATGACTCTGTGAGTGAGACATTTAATGTTTCCAAAACTTTTCATAGACAATTTAAATCTTGCTACTGCGGTATCTTGCTGGTTTGTGACTGCTGCTACAGTGAAAGATTCACAGACTTCTTTTCAGCTAAAACTTGGTTCTTTCTACAATGAAATTTACTATCTCAACCACAAATTCCAGGCAAAATGTCTCACAAGCTCTTTGTAATGTACTAACAATCCGCTCCTTCACAACTGCTTTTTTATGGACTGTGGCCACATCTCCCCGTGCCTGACATAGAAATTTACTTCCACCCACAATATATTTAAAAGCTGTGTGTTTATGAAGAAAAACATGCAGGAAGCCATAACTTTTAGTTGTTTGTCTTGAGTTATCCTCCTATTTAATTACAGTATGACTTAACAATTCGATAATAACAGATATGCATCATTTCAGCAACAAAAGAGGATTTCACTGTCCAAATATGAGGAAAGTGCGGCCTATCTCAGCATAGTAGGCTGCTGTATTTTATTTTCAAACAGTCACATGTGTAACTGTTCAGGCTGCTCTCATGCACTGTTTGCTTGTGTTCCTATGATAAGTAATGCAACAATTTCTGTACATATCCTATGTAATCATTAGCAAGTTATTTGTGTATGACTGGAAAGGCTGCGGTCACATGAGGAATGCGTTGCAGGAAGTAAAGAAGGAAGCGCAGGTTGGGGCGGTGGATGGGTCACCAAGCACAGGACTTTCACACAAGAATTTCCACAGGAGACTGGTG
The DNA here is from genome assembly GCA_019142605.1 of Cephalopholis sonnerati. Taxonomy (NCBI): domain Eukaryota; kingdom Metazoa; phylum Chordata; class Actinopteri; order Perciformes; family Serranidae; genus Cephalopholis; species Cephalopholis sonnerati. Next base: position 35,421,966 of record JAGQAX010000017.1, read on the forward strand.
TAAGGAACCGTGTAAACTTTGAGTGAACTCTCAGTAATTTTAAGGTACGTCAACACTATATTTCTTTTCCGAAACCTAACCACAGTAACTTGTCTTGCGTAAACCTAACTTCTGTAGCTTTAAATTGAGTACCTATCGTCATTTGTGGGGCACAATTCCTAAGGATATCATACGAACTCTTACTGTTGTATAGGGATGAGTTAAAGTGTTTGTTGAGGACTTTGCTTAGAAAAACAGTCTGGAAAACTTGGAGACGAAGGGTCCTTATATTAAGTGGAAGCTGACAACTTGACAACCGAAACAAATTTTACAAAGAACAGGTATCTGTACTGTGAATTTGTCAGGCTAAAACAAATTATGTGACAGTTTCTTGAATCTGACTTGTAACACTGGTATCAACAAGCCACACACAAAAATTATGAAGGGTTTAGGATAAGAATACAAAAATATGGGGTCCAATGTTCCTCACAACAATGAACATACTGGGGATTAATTTGTGCCTGGTCGTAATTTAAATTCTTGAGATACAGTTTCCTGTGACCTCAAAGACAATGCTAGTGTGGACTATGATATACTTTATCAGTGGGAGTGTGCATGTTGATGGGTGGGATATTTGGGGGCCAATGTGGCCAAATATGGTACCCTTTGACAAAACATGAGTCATTCATTTAAGCACTTTTAGTATAATGTAACACTTCATATACAATTTTACATCCCATTTTTGAAACCAAAAGGCTGATATGGTGATGGCCCTTTCCTTCATTGCTTAAGGCTGATCTAAAACCATTCGATCAGTTCAGTTAGCCAAGTTCATAGAGCTTCCATGTACACGTTGAATTTTATATCCACTGTAGTTTGTGGTCCATCGTTCTAGATAGTCCAAAGCTCTGCAGCTCATGTTCTTTCAGTTTGGCCAGTATTCCACCTTATACAGTGGTCATTACTTTCAGTGAACCAGTGCGGAAGCGCAGGATCTTCTTCTTAAGGGCATGTGAGGCCTTTATCTTGACAAAAGCTTTGGGCTGCAGAGGTGCCCCAGGTGGGGCAGGGGGCGATGGGAGGGAAAGTTGAGGGGGTAGTTGCTGGGGCCAAACCAGACCACCGCTCTCATCTGAATCACTGGATAAAGAGCTGGAATCTGGAGAATCGGCCTCGCTCATGCTGGACTCAGACTCACCCTGACGAGGGTGAGCGTAGTCCTCACTGGGTTGGCACATTGGCACTTGGTCCCTCTCTAAATGGTACTCCATGTGCTGATGATGGTGGGAGTGGTGATGGTGTGGGTAGGCATATGATGCATGTGTAGGGCGAGATTTGCGTGTGCGCCTTGCACAATGGTCCCTTTGGTTTGAGGCTGAAGAGCCTTGCATTGGTGCCTGTGCAGTTGGCTGGTCAGCTTCGTCTTGGCTGAGCTCCAGGGTGGACTGCCAGCGGCGACAGCTATTACCTCCTTGCTGTTGTTTCTTGCTCTTGGATTGACTACTGCGGCTTCCCCGTCCACCACTTCCACTTCCCCCACCGTCCCTCTCTACTGTATTGTACTTGCGTTCTGGAGCCCTTTGCAGGCTGTTCTCTGACTGAGACCTACATGCTTTCTTCCCTGGTTTCCTGCTGGCACCATTTCTGTCTTCACTGGAGCGACACTTCTTTGGACCCCCTCGGGATCTGGAGGGTTGGATCTGAGATGCTGTGGGCTGCTGCTCTTGATGATGATGGCCTCTTTCTGGAGAATATGTGCTTCGGTTGGGTTTGGGCACCCCAGAGCCCTTGTTGGGGTTGGAGTGGTGATGGGCATAAGCTCTGGTTGAGGCTCGGCAAGGCTGAGCTGGAATATACTCTGCGTTCACCAACTGCTCATCAGGGGGAAACTGCTGGTGAGGCTTTGACAGAGCTGGAGGGGAAGGGTAGTTGTGAAAATGTTGGGGAGAATCAGGCTCACTGTTGCTCGAGTCTGGGTGGGCTTGCAGCACTCTGCAAGATGGATAGTCCATCAAGGCTGAACGGGGGGTGTTAATCATGGCAGCCTGCCTGGGCCTGTGATAGAGCCCTGACTGATGCTGGGTACTTTGCTGGAGATTGTGGTGGTACGGCGGTGGGACATCTTCAGTAAACCCTGTCCCTTGGTAAGGCTCCTGATCAAGGTTATGGCAAGCCTGTGGGACAATTCCCTCTGAACACTGGGGAGGAGTTGTGATCTCTTGAATGGACACCTGCTTTGGTGAATGTTGCTCTTCCTTGCGGCATAAACTACTCTGCCTCACCACACTGACAGCTCGAGCATCATGTGCCAGGCTGGTGCGGGGCTTTGAGGGGCGTGTGGGAAGAGCTCGACGTTGGATCAATCCAAATATATAAGTCTCAGCTTTTTGGGCTTGTTGGTGATCTTCCTGGCAGGGGTCAACATCCTTCATCTCTCCCAAAGCATCAGTAACCATGGTCCATCTTGTTGGGTCTGACAGCCATGTTTCTCCTGTCTCTGTCTCCACTGTCCCCTCAGGCGCTGAGAGAGAACGCGGGATCAAGGGATGATAATTTGTGTCAGGAGATCCATTTTTCTTGGCTGCAAGGACCTCTCCTAACAAACAGAGCAGAGACGAAGAGAATGATCAGAATCACTTTTACTGTTACTGCTTGCTGATGTACAAAACACATTCTGAACCTAGAAATCTTCACCATACCATACAGAAGGCAAAGATCGTGCATCACTGTGACACTGCTTATTGCAATGTATATTATACAGCATGATGTGGGTGCATGAACCAGACAGTCACAAATCTTTAGCTTAATGAAAAAGGTATTTTGTGCTGACAAATACTAAATCCAACAGGCAAAGAACTGTGTGCTCTGTACAGCTAAAAGACCCACAGTTTAACACTGGAGCCTATCCCAGCTGACACTGGGTGAGAGGCAGGGTACACCCTGGACAGGTCACAGAACAGCTGACATGTAGAGACAGACAACCATTTGGCCAATTTAGAGTCACCAATTAACCTATCCCCAATCTGCATGTCTTTGGACTGTGGGAGGAAGCCGGAGCACCTGGAGAGAACCCACGCTAACACGGGGAGAACATGTAAACTCCGCACAGAAGGGCTCCCGCACCCGGGATTGAACCAGGAACCCTCTTGCTGTGAGGCGACAGTGCTAACCACCACACCACCGTGCTGCCCTCCTGTATTACAATTAGAGTAATATGGAACCTTAACAAATTGTGTCTTTTGACATGACTGAATTCAATTCAATTTCATTTTTATAGCCCAATATCACAAATCACAATTTGCCTCACAGGGATATGACAGCCTCTGTTGTTACTCTCATTTTAATTATGCTGTTATATTACGATGCATAATTGCTCACACATAAAAAAAGATTTTGGAGTCAGCATTTAAGATTTGTATATCTGTGATTACCATAAAAAAAAAACAAGCAGCTGCAGTCTTCACAGGATTCTCAACTAAAGTTGAAAAAATCTCCAGATAAACCGGTTTCATGAATACATTATGTTCCTCACATAATTCCCCCAGACTACTTGCTACACAGAAGCAATTTATTTTCTTTCACCAAACTCAAACACACATTTAAAGCCATTTGTGGGCTTACCAGACACAAGTGTAGTTTAATTATGGTCATGTATAACCAGCACCATGAGATTACTGCCTCTGTGGTGCAACAGACAGCACTGTTTGTCATTTTAAATCCCAACGTGCTCAGATTTGTGTCTCAGCTGCTTTATAAACATGAAGTACGGGGCTTAGATGTGGTGAGACTTCGGTGATGGAGGATGCTTAGTGACCGAGGACTTGTAATAGACTTGTCTGCTTGATGTTTGTTTGCCAGACACTAAACTGCATCCTTAATGACCTCAGTGTCTACGGCGGGGAGAAAGAATCATTGCTCTTGATAATGACTGTGTGTCACAGGGTGCATGTTTGGGTGCAAATAAAGCACACAATAGCTATTGCTCCCTTCATGCAGCACGGAGCTCATCCAGACTTTTAAATTGAGTCAGTGTTCGACAAAATAATAATGAGTGATTAATCCATCGAGGCGCTGGAGGAGTTTGTTCAGTATCTCTGCACCCAGACAAAAAATACTAAGCTCTGCACACAACTGTGATATATAACATTTACAAGGTACTGAAACCTTTATTGATTATTTTACCTGCAGTGAGTTGGCTGTCCTCTGGATCAGCAGGGGAATCTGCTGATTGGACCTCAGTGTTCACCTTCAGCTCTGCCACCTGCTGTTCTAGAGATGCCTTTATAACCCAGGGCGTACACTGGAGACTGCTCTGAAATACACACAGAGAGACACAGTGAGAGTCAAGACATTGCACTTAGATGAGAATACTCTGAAAAGCATGATTAAGACACCCTACTGAGCGTGCACATAAAAGAGAAACACATGACCTCTAATTTTCTGCATTCATTCCATTGCTCCATGCTTCAGCACTTCACCACGCACTCTGTGCAGTGGAATCACACCATTACTGTTATCCAAAGTGTGAAGAGCAACATTTTAACTTCCAGGGGAATAGTCATTTATTCATCTGCTATGTAGTTGTGGCTGCACAAAGTCCACTCTCATCTATCATCTTGTCCTCCATGAAAGCAGGGAAAGCTGGTCCCTGTTCAATTTAATTTCTGTATAACATTTTATGCAAATTTTCCTTCCTGCACTCTTAGAAACAAGAGTTACAAAAGGGTTCTTCCTAAAAGGTTAAGGTTCTCCCCAGAGCCATCTCATTAAAAGGGTTCTTCAAGGGTACTTTGCAAGACTAAAGGCCAAAACACACTGGCTGCAAATGCTGCACGTCAAAAAATATGCCCATATTATTTTCAGTGTACAATCCCACACTGGCAGCTGCTAGATGTGCATCGGTGCTTCATGGCACCCCAGGTCACAGCCCTATTTTGAACCTCACCGACCTGGGAATTAAATGCATTTTTCCCCCACCTGCTGTCTGCTTCTACATGCCAACTCCTGCAGCAGCCCTTTTTCTCTGCTCCTGTGGCAGCTCAACTCCTCTCCTCACCATGGGTGTATAAAGAGAACTCTGTAGCTGTTGCTGTGTCTCATGTGTGACAAAGACTGGATGAAGAGAAACTTGTTGTTGAGGTCGAGTAATATCTTGAGCTAAACGACCCACAATCCTGTCATTATAAAGACAATGACACTGCTATGACTCACCAGATATTGCCTAGTGAGTCATAGCTCTAGAAACTGGCTCTTCAGGTGAGAAATAAACTTTAATTAGGGCCTCATGATTGTAGGCTAACACATAGGTGAAGGCAGTACAGATCTGCCAGTGAAAGTAGTAATAACTTTGTGTGGTCATCTGTTGATGTGCTGCAGTGTGACGCATCCTGTGTGCACATCACATGACGCACAGCTGCAGTGGTGCTGGTGTGTTTTCAGTTTAACAGAAGTTTTCATCCACAGAACCCTTTTTGGAAGAAAGAGTTCTTCAAGGATTGTTGATAGCACCCTCAGCCTCAAATATTCAAATATGTTTAGTCATGTTTCAAATGATATTTTTAAATGCATGTGTCTGGAATCCCCTTAACAAATTCATTTTACTTGTGTTCTGCCATAGTTGATATCTTTGCCATCATTTCATGCCATACGATACTTACTCAGTATTGGTACTTGGCATTTTGTATTTGGTTTGTTTCTTAACCCCACAGCTCCATTAAAAAGTAAAGGCTGAAATCTCCACCCCCTAAAACTGTGACTGTGATCCTAAGTGCTATATTGTAGGCAACTGGACTTGCTTGAGCTTCTTGTGTGAACCCACACAGCGTTTAAAGCCTGTGACAACTGAGGAGGCCTCTTGGATGAGAGGTGAAACATCTTCAAGAAACTCAAGCAAGTCCAGTTGCCTATGATATAGCACTTAGAACTACCATGACCTGGATGACTGTGAATCCTCACCACTGTGAAGAGTTGTGGGTTTTGCTGGAACACATGAGCGCTGACCCTTTAGGACGCTTATGATGCCAAAGGCAGCTGGACATGGTTCCCCTGGTCCCAGGCTAAACTGATGGTGCATTCCAGTTGTACTGGGAAGTCGGGATTTCCGAGTTCCGAGTGGGAAATTTCAACTGGAATGCCCCCTGAAGTTGGAATTCCGAGTCGGAACGTTGGAGAATCCTCACCACCCCCGAGTTGGCAATCGAAGAATTGTGTAAACAATTAAGTAGAAGCTCCTGTAATATTCAGTTTATTAGCACTTCTGACTAGTGTTTGTCGCACCAATATTCAGACAAAGCAAGAACGAGAATAGCTTTTGTAGACGTTGCCATCTTGTTTTCCAACTTCTTCTACCCGTTTGGCAACTTTTTTCAACTTTGTAACTGGAACGCTGATAACTTGGCTGTGATGTCATTCCCTGCTCGACTTCTGACTTCCGAGGTAAATGGAGCGCAGCATGAAACCATGATTAGTGGGAGTGAGATCTATGGGTAATGCAGTCAATTACTATTTTAGAGCCCCCCTGGGTGGGTTTAAGTGGGTTTCCTTTGGAATATAAAGGGGGTCTTGGTAGAACCCCCTGGGTGGGATTTTGTTGGCACCCTTAGAAGGTGGAAAGGTTCTGGATTAAACACTCAGAAAGGGAGGGGTTCAGTCCAGAAGGGTTCAATAGAACCTCTCATAGGAGGTTCTAGGTTAAACCTTTTACTGATGGTTGTAGGTATAACCCTCTATGTTAAGTTCTAGGTAAAACCCTCTGAAAGGGATCCAGGTGGAACCTTTATTAAAGGTTTTACAAGGAAGGGTAAGCCTAGTGGGACAAGTTGAAGAACCCTGTGTAGTTCCAGTAAGCACCTTCATTTCTATGAGCGTATACAAAAGGGTAATTATACTGAAGTGTTGGCATGCGGCCTGTTCTTCATCATGGTGTACATGTGATGGTGATTTTGACATTCATGTTATCATAATTTATTAACAAGTACCTTCTAAGATCTTTGGATGCTGGATGTTTCCAAAGGTCTCTGCATTATTTCAACTCTCAACACTAATGCTAAACTCAACCCAGTGACCCTATACACATAACTTGACAGCAAATCGCAGTCAAAAGAGGGAACGGTTTCTTTCACTTTTTGTCCTTATTCATACATTTGGGTGAGGTTACACCCACACCCCAAACACAAAACAACAAATATGTGACAAATATGTGAATGAACTTCAAACACACATTCATTTGGAATGTGCACATCACCTCCCTGTTCCTCTCCCAGGATGAGAGTCGGAGTCATGTAGAGCAACAGCCTTCACATTCACAGACAGCTATAGCCACAAGCACTTATTATCAAAACACTGGAACAATAACACGCCGTCCACCCCACCCCAGACACACTCACAAGCACACACACACACACACACACACACACACACACACACTGAGTCTGAACCACCCGAATATAAGCTAAAGGATGGGAACAAAATCTGTTACGTAGGAGTTGAAGCTGTCTAAACAACAGCACAGAGAGACACAGAGGAGAAATCAACATCACTTAGGAGAAATACTTGTACTAAGAGACTTGTTATAAAACCTTTCACTGCATGAATCAAATAAAAATTTACCACCCATTAAATAAAAACAGCTTGTCTCAACAGTGGAGAAAAAAGACGTCAGATAACTCCTGAGACGCAGCAGTTGGTCAGCTGATTCACGTGTTTAACCAAACCCACATGTTTCACATTTGAGATGCTTCTACAAATTCAAAAACCTGCTCACTGCAGAAGATCAATCAAAAGCCGCGCTCTGGATCATTTATACAATCTGTTATTTTGCACTAAAAGTACCATTGTAAACCAGTAATGACCAACAGAATACCACAGAGCAAGTAGTACAGTTAAACTTTGTTTTATAGTGCAGATACTATTTGTCAAAAATGACAGACCCCAAGAATCCCTGTAGTGATACTGCAGCAGATATAAAGATCATAAACTGAAGGTTATATACTCAGTGGGGAAAAGTCTGTGGTACTTCTGTTTTCCATGGAGAGGTCATCTATAAAACTCTGTCATGCAAACCAGAGCTACGAAGATGCCAAAACTTGGAGACAATGAGGAGAAGTGTTCTTTCTTCTTCATCTTCCCCCCACAGACACACACTTACAGAACAACAGCTGTATGTCAAGATATGTGAGGAAAACCAGCTGCAGTTAGTTATGATTTTTTTCATCGTCTCTTCACCACAGTTGTAGTCAAAATAGAATATCAGCTAATGCAGTTTGTTTTAACGCCCTTATTCTAAACAAGTGACTGGTATGCTAGACTTCCATAAAAATGTCCTGGCAGCATGAGCCACAAAGTCCATGTCTTCTGAGCTCAAACAAATGCCCACTGGGCAGTGACGGGTGTCAAATATTTTATTGGAGAAGACTGGGTAATGACATTTTTGGATGAAGTGCTCTTTTTGACGAAACTGTCAGATTCAGTATTTTTACAAAACACATAAATCCAAGTATTTATACCTATTTTCTCATGTGCAACATCTTTGAATCAGTGAGGTAATTATTGCCATGGATAATTTTGGTTGATGTTGTACAGACTTTCCATGGCATTGAACGAACGATGTTGGTTATTGTTTAAATTTGCTTTATGCTTTCTCTCCATCTTTAACAGAGGCGATTTCTCTAAGACTGCAAGGGAAGCTCAGCTTCCCCTAAAATGTCAAAAATTAAATGGTCAAATGTGTACGGTTGTGTTAACATTTCATTGACTACAAATGCGTTAGAACACGTTCATCTCGAAGACGAGTTCGTTCAGAATCAGCTACTTATCGATGTTGTTAACTTCTCATACATTCCCGTAGCACAGTTTTCTGTCTATGGTCAATGCATTTGCCCGTAGAAGCTGAGCGTCCATGCACTTCAATGGGACTGCATGGAACAGTTTTTTTCATTGCCTCGAAACTCGACGGTCATTGGATAAATGCCACGATTCTGTCCCGCCCCCGGACGCTCAGCGTCTCTGGGGCTGAATGGAGTTGTGGGCGGGCCTCGACCGGGCTGGACGCTGAGCTTCCACATGATGATTGAAGGATCAGTCGAAAGGCCGAATCCCGTTTTGATTGACAGCTATTTGGAGATATACAGTGTCACTTGACAGCTCAGCTCAGTCCCATCTTGGATTTTGCAAGTGGAGTCCTCTGACAGAGTGCCATTCAGGTGTTTAAACCCATCTGAAAATCTTTGAGGTGTGTTTTGCTGTGGTTCTATGACATGAGTGTGGTTGAAAAACGGCTTCAATTAAATGTTCCTTTTATAAGTTACTGCCTTGCTAAAATATGACAAATTTTATGATGTAAATTTAAAGTGAGCTTCCCCTGTTTGAAAGACCAGCAGCCACCACTGATCTTTAAATATTGCTTGAAACCGAAAACAGTGAAAATTATCTATGCTCTCTTCAAAGCCAGACTCCACTGACAAATACACTACTACTTAGGGGCGTACCATATCATGTCATTCAAGATAAAACTGGTATAATTTTTAATATGATAGGAAAAATTCATATTGTGACACTCGCAATATTTTGACTTGTTGACGTTTTGATGCCATACTGTTACCTAAGGCAAAAACAAGCATGGCTGAAAGCAAAATTATTACAGACTCTATGGTGGTTCCAAAAAGAGGAGCAGCTTCAGTAGTGTGGAATAAACTGTGGCGTCCTGAATGTTTTATGAACAGCCCCGAACTCTTTTAGCGACTAACCGCTCAGAGGGAACTCAATCAGCGGCTCCTCTGGCAGCAGCACAGCATCTCTCCCTCGCCTCTCTCTGGAGTCGGTGTCATCAAGTGATCTTGATGAGTAGTTTGTTTTGTTATTGTGTGACTGTGGTGAATCCGCACACACCCTTCAAAACACCAAAGTCACTAAACAATGCAAGTAAACTAACTGGTGGAGGTAGCAGTAGACCAGCAGCTCCCGTGCTCAGCGAGGTAGAAGTACTGTTTTTGCTAATGCAGTCTGGCTTTGAAGAGAGAATACGTACATTGCAGTTCCCTATTGGAAAGGGCTGTCTGTTTGAGGTACTGATCATATGACTGGATAAATGTGACTTGGATTACACTGCAGGAGTTGTGTGTGAGAGTCTGTAGACAGATGTTCTGATACAGTTTTGCTGTTGTTAAATGTGGTCACCTATTATTTCAATCAAGAGTTTTCTCTGATGATAACACAGGGTAAATGATTAATATAAAGATGGTCATTTGGGGGTGAAGTATTCCTTTAATATGTATGATTAATATTAAAGATCTACCCACTTTGTGTCTGATTTAACTAGCCTGTTGCATCATCATCATCATCACCATCATCATCATCATCATCATCATCAGAGAGTATGAAAGAGGCAGAAAGAGATGACTAGCGCTTACTCACTGTGAAGTTACTGGAAAGTTCTGCACCACTCTTGAGATTGCAGAGCAACTTTTTGGTGCTGTAATGTAAGACATAATAATATCCTCTGGGAGGAAAATGTACCAGCTCGACTAAGAGAACCAAAGACCACATATTAGCAGCCTTACACAAGCAGAGTTTGGACTGTGCCTGAACATACTGTCCTGTTCCTTTCACATAATGAATTTGGTGATGATTGCAGGCAGCTTCTCTAAACACAGCAGACAGGTATCACAAAATAACAGCCTTCGTGATTTATCCACTGAGTGTCTTGCAGAATAAATCTTATTAATGCGTATAAAGGTCTTGGCATTACGTCTTTCTTTCCGAACATACTGTAACTACATCTGGCAGTTCACTTCAAAAAATGGACAACTGTTGCTGAGGGAAAGTTTTAGTAAATAGTGTAGGCTTAAAGGCCACCCCAAATTTTAGATCTAATCCAATTTTCCAAACACCTTCGAGACCAGAAGAGAAATTGTTTGGCAGAAGCAAGTTGGAAGACTATGTAACGAGAACGCACACACAGAAAGTCATACTTGTGCTGTACTGGTTCTCGGGCTCTTTCCAAACACTTTTGCAAATACGCTCACAGTATTGACTTATTGTTACAAGAAGCCAACAGCATTTCTCTTAAGAGTGAGAAAATAAGCTAAGTGGTAGGATCTTTAGCCAGGCCTGGTGAGAGGTTCATAAAAGCAAAATACTGTTTTGACTGACTGTAGCAAGGACAGCTTTTACTGTTTTAGTGGAGATGGAGGTGGTGGATAATCACTGCATGGCAGAGGTGCTTCTAAGTCTGTCAGAGCCAGTCTTAAATCAAGCCACAAGATTTCATTAGCAAATATCAAGTCAAGATGCAGGTCTCTAACTGCTGATCATTGAAATTACATTACATGAATATTTTTCTTTCAAACATGCACTGGGGAATTTAACTCCTTGGATTAAATATGAGGTTACAAGTCTTGGTGTGATCCTAGGGTGCTTTCAATCGATTCGGTTCAATCGAACTCAAGTTTGTTTGCCCCCTCAGTGCGGTTCGTTTGGGCAGGTGTAAACACATCAATCACACCAGGTGCGCACCAAAAGAACCGCACTGAGACCTTCTTGAAGAGGTGGTCTCGGTCCGGTTACAAACGAACTCTGGTGCGGCTGGTTTGTGGTGAGAACGTGTTCCGACCTGGATCTGAACCAGCTGCAGTCACATGACACATTGTTTGGGTTAAACATGAGCATGTTACAGTCCTGGAGGATTATTAATGTGCACCTCCTCCTGTACTGCCTTAATATGCACATTCAGCACATCCAATGCATCAAAACATTGTTTTCTAGTTGGAGCCGCGCCTCGTTTTCAAACTGTATGCTTTGACTCAAATGAACAATGACAGCAATATAGTCCACGATGAGCAGCGCTAAAATCAACCTGCGTAGTTGTCCCTCCATTGTGACATTAGAAAGTGTCACATTTATCTTGACAGTGTACTCTTCTTCAATGTTTTCTTTACTTCCTGGATTTTTCCCACATGGAAATTCTGACCAATCAAGAGCAGCTTTCTCACACAAGGCATTTGATCTGGTTCGCTTGTAAATGCTGCTGTGAGAACACCAACCAACTCTAGGCAATCATACAACTTAATAACAAATTTACAGTAGTCCCTGATTCAACCAAAGCAAGTGAACTCTAGGTCTGAAAGCACCTCTAGATTCAGATCTAAACTTCAAGTCCCAAGGTGACAAAAACGTTTTTTCCACCTCAGAAACACACCTAAGGTACAGCCATTTCTAAATGAGAGAGATGCTGAGAAATTGATTCATGCCTTTATTTCAGGCCAACTACCGTTGTGTACTTTTTGCTGGTCTCCCCAAAACACCTCTGAGAGACTTCAGTGTATCCAAAACTCTGCAGCTCAGCTATTAACCAGAACCAAGAGGAGAGAGCACTTCAGACCAGTCTGAGATGCTCTGCACTGGCTTCCTGTTACATTTAGAATTGATTTCCTCCTCCTTGTATACAAAGCCTTAAATGGGCTAGGACAGAGCTACATTGCTAACTCCCTTGTTAACTCTTGCTTTTTATGCTTCACACTGCTGCAACTCTTTTAAAATCTTACTTGATTTTATGATTTAATGTTTTACAATTCCAAGATTTTATGATGTCTGTTTTATGTCAGTTATGTCTATTTTCATGTGAAGCACTCAGTGCTTATAATGCCCTTTTTGTAAAGCACTTTGTGCTGCATTTCTTGTACGAACAATGCTATATGGAAAAAAAGTTTATCAATGTTATTAGCTAAAGCAAGCCTATAGAGCACATTTAATAACAACCAATGTTGGCCAAAGTCCTTTATAGATGAGTTTTAAATATAATTATATCATTGAAATGAAAATAAATAGATAAACAACTGTAACAGATGCAATCAAAGCAACTATGTAGTCATATTAGTAACTATGGAAACTCAAAGGTTATAAAATGAAGACAAGGAGGAGAAATAGGGCAGAGCTGACAGTGAGGGTAAAGTGTTCCCAGTCTGGAAGCAGCAGTGGAAAACACTCAGTCACCATTTGACTTTGACTGGTCAGAAGACCTTAGGGAAATTTAAAGCAGAATCAAAGCTGACACCCAGATTACTGTATGCAGAGGTCCAAGAAAATTGGCTACACCACCAGTGGAATTTGCAAGAACAACAATGAGGACCTCTGTCGTGCTCTCATTAAACTGGAGACAATGTTTGGACATTCAGCATTTGACACTCTTGAGACTGAAGATAAAGACGAAACTGAAGATGATGACCTCACCTCCTTTTTAAGGAGAAATGTAGAGCTTTGTGTCATCAGCATAGTAATGATAAGGGATGCTGAACTCCCTAAAAAACACTGTAACACTTCATGTATTCATGCGAAAATATCACAGCACAGTAGGGGTGCATCCTTGAGCCTAGAATATATGTGCTTAAGACTTAAGTAAATCATGTCTTACAGCAGTCAAGTCCAAATCAAAGCTCAAGTCTTCATTTCTGAGTCGATGAGTCTGACCTGAGTCCATGTCTCAAGTTTCACAGCTCTGCTGCATATAATTCTTCATGGTTATAAAATCATACCAGCTACTTTTAGTTTTAAAATGTAAGGATCTACTCAGCGTTAAAGTCGTCCTGAAGATCCCTGTATGGTTGCCAGCAGGTCTGCTGGAGGGACTCATGGGTGATTTTGGTGTTTATGTTCTGTCATTTTTATGGGCGAGTTCATTGATGGGCCAGTCTCCTCATTCAGCCCACACATAGTAAATTGAGTTGGAGAGATTACATCTGTGGTTTTTCTAACAGTAACATCATCAAACATCAGAGCTGAAAAATCAATTACTGGATAAGTTACAAGAGAGCATCAGAACTATATGCTAAGAGTAAAACAACACAGCCTTTTATCTAGGTGATTGCTCATCATACTCCCTGGATGAAGAGATGTTGTATCTCAGAGGGACCTTCCTCCTAAATAAAGGATAGAAAAAATAAATAACTAAAATATTATGCATCTGAGAGCACAATTTAACCAAATCCAAGTCTTTTTTTAACAACAATTTCACTTAAAGGTACAGTGTGTAAGATTTAGGGAGATTCAGTGGCATCTAGCAGGTGAGGATTGCAGATTGCAACTGGCTGACATTTCTACAGATCAGAATTCCTTCAGTGTCTTTTGTTCAGGAGTTTTTTACTGGTAGCTGAATTATCCGCAGGGGTCTCTTCCTCTCCAAAGCAATGAACTCTGTGATTGAATCTGGTAAAAAACGTAGACTAAAGCAGTTTTACGTTACAAATCAGTCTTTCTCCAACGCTGTTTGACAAGTTGGACATGGACCATTAGCCCAGTACCTGCTAACATGTGCTCACCTCCTTTCTCTGATAACTTAATGTGTGCTAATTTTTTTCAGACACTCGGGAGGTTTTTAGTGGGAGCCAACTGATCCGCAGAGGTCCCCTCTTCATCAAATCAAGCAGACCCAGTGATTTAAACCGGTAAAAACCCTGAGTAGAGCAGTCTGATGTAAAAAAAAAAATCTGTTTTCCTGACGCAGATCATCATGGAAGAGCTTCCAACTATTGTGGCCGATGCAAAAACTTAAATGGCCTTGTCCAGAGGCAGTGTTTGGTTTGTCAAATCTGGCCTACTGTAGAAACATGGTGGTGCAACATGGAAATCTGACGAGCATGACAAGCACCCACTCCCTATGTAGATATAAACCGCTCATTCTTAGGAAACAAAAACACAATAATTCTCATTTTCAGGTGATTATACACTATTACATTCAATTTGATATTCTCTAAATCCTACACACTGGACCTTTAAAGATTACTTAAATGCAAACAGAAGAAATCCCACAAGCCGCCCTCTCTCCTTGAAGATTCAAATCGTTAACTAACTTAGTCTGTGTGTCACAAGACTCTTCAACACATGCACTCTTGGGATTCTGTGTATGTGTGTGTGTACATGCCGGTGCATGCAAAATTAAGCTGGGCTTATGTCAGGCATGCACTGTATAAAAGGGGTTGTGTGTGGGTTTAAGCAGCTACTTATGTGAGACCACTGGCTCAATGGCTGCTTGTTTCCCTCATGCGAGTGCACGCTTACACACACTTTGCATAGACAGACACGCAGTCACGCATGAGCGCACACACTGCTGCATACACACACGTACACACCTTCAGGACGATATTGACGCCTTAAGCTGTAAAGTTGACAGACTCACAATTAGTGGGTCAAACTCTAAAGCACCGGTGCGACTGTGTCCCAGACAATTCACACTATAGTCAAGTTGACTTCAGTTAGTTGAGTGCTTAAACAAAATCAAACTTTGCAAGGTTGCAATTTTGTGTTTGCAATATTTTCTATCGGCCTTTCAATAAGTGTGTTTTTTTTCCTTAATATTTTCTCCAGGGTGAGTCTGATAAGTTGACAAGAGTAATATTTACTCTGGCTTGATGCTCCTGCAATAATATGCAGCCATGGCCTGAAATGAACAACACTTTATGCATTCATTACTCTGACACTGCTGACAAATAACACCTGAAACTACGACCGTCAGCTTCACACGGAGTCTGAACATTATGTGCATTCCACAAACACAAGCTCTCTTTTCACAGGAATGCATTTGTCAACAATGTACTCATACTGGCAGCAAATTTGATTTGTCGTTTTCTCTGCACAGTAAAATGCGATTAGGCACAGCTGCATGGTGATGTTTAAAGGAGTCGAGCAAAGATAGATGCATTTTAGGAAGGAGTTCAGCCATGAAATTTAGATTTGGTACAGGCCACTTTTAATTAGGAACTTAAGGGCGTGACAATTTTTCAGTTGTGGTTTTATTATTTTGCATGAAACCTGACTTTTCATTTACATGGACAAAAATTAAGGTGTGGTGCAGAGATGTGCTCCACTGAACTCTCCCCAGGCTTAAATTTGAAATGTAAATCGAGCCATACGCCCGTCTGAAACATGAGCACAGATGAATAGATAAACCGTGCGTGCGAGTGTGTGTGTTGGTGGGTGGCTGGGTGTGGGGGTAGGAATGCTTTTTGAGAATGCTGTCTCAATGAAAGGTCATTTCACAGTGGCGGACTTGGAGTTATGCGCCATGTATTTGTGTTTGCGCTGATAAGCAGGCACCTTGAACATTAGACTCCAAAACTGAAAATATTTAAGAAATGTTTAAAAGCAACCGCTGTCGCCATGACAACAAAGAGGCAAAGGATGGAGAGGCATGAGAAAGGAGACAGGCTCTCCTTTCTAAGGTAAAGGGATTAGAGGAACAGAGGAAGAGAAGGAGGAAAACATATGAGGTGGACAGAAACAGGAAACATGGATTAACGGGAGTAATGTTTCCAAAGAGTAAAATCAAACAGAGACAGACAGAAAATAAAGAGTCCCCTTACAGTCCCTCTAGCCCTGAGATGTAGACACCCTCTCTTATAACCTAACCCGACCCTGCTTCACTTTAAAAACACAAGATCTTCACATGTCGTCTGTCTGCCTCCTAATTACATATACAAACAAAAGAGACACACACACTGTGTACACAATTAGATCACTGTGAATATCAAGAGTAAGGTAATAGATCGGGTCTGTTTGGTTTTATATGCCAACCACATAAACCGCAGTTTGATGATTGGCTGCAGCACCAAGAACTCGTTGGCAGGGCCCAGGCAGGAAGGGCAGGACTAGGGTGGGAAGAAGCGACACGGAAAAAGAGAAAGTGGATGGTGGTATTAAATGGTGACAAAGATGGAGAGGAGTGCTACAAGATCGAGGCTGTGTTGCAGGGCCGACAAGGAAGCTGGACAACCTGGAACAAAGTTGTTGACTGGATAATCAGTTTGTTAAGCTTGTGGGAGACTTTGGCAGGCTCTCACCACACTGGGCAGGGTGTACCTGACTGCGTCCAGGCTGTGCCGCTGGGTTCACAAAAATAGAGCCCACGATGTCTAAAGCTACCCTTTGACTTGTGGAGGTAAAGAGATAAAAACAAACACTTTGTGCAGAAAGCTGCCGATTCTGAGAACAGACAGGACGGACATCTAAAAACACTGGACGTCACAAACATGTTGAATAAAACTCCACACAGTCAGTGGTGCTAATTTATAGGGCTGGTCCCGCCTTGCTGCAGTCTAGACCCCAAAAAAAACCTATTAAAGAAACATTGAAGCATAATTCTGCAGGTCCAAAATAACGCAGTTTAATTGACCACATTGCATCATACAACTCAGTTACTCAACAAAAGTGTATGTAATTAAAGTAAATCAAAATGTAATGAGTGAAGTCATTAAGGTCCCATTTCCTCCACTCCCCTATAATCAGTTAAATGAACTTTGAGTATTGGGTCTTACTTAAAAGACTTAGGACTTTAAGATTTTTTTGTAAAAATCTTGACATGTTCCATTATTTATTCTGCATCCTAGCAAGAACATGCTTTCAACACTGATATAAAGCAGGCCTGCGCATCACAAATAATCCATGTGTGTCACATTTACACAGTTCAAAAGAGGTCTCAAACGCAACACACCAAGCAGGCAGAACTGGAGAACAAAAAGCAAGCTTTAATAACATACAGCTGATAACTTGAGCAGACAACAAAACTGAGGGAGCAGGTTGAAAAGAACCAAAGTACTAATGAAAAACACAAAAACTGTACTAGTACCAAACTGGAACACAAAGGGAATCCATTAAGAAACACAGAAACCATGCAGAAAGCAACACAGACAGACTGACAAGAGACAAAAAGTGGAGCTCAAAGACTTGAATACACAAAGAGAGCAGTGAAATAACGAGGGACAGGTGAAAGCAGGGCTGATGAGGAACAAGTGAAACAAATCAGGTCAGGGCAGGTAACCATTAAGGAGGGAAAACACACAAGAGCAGCAAGTAAAATTAGACATGGCATATGAGGAAAAATAATACAGGAAACAGACTAAACATGAATGGATACATGAAACAAGGAAAAACACAAACAGAAAATCCAAATAACAAAGTCCTCAAGGTAACAGACTACAAACAAAAACCCAGGATCATGAAATATGGACCTGATCGGACAGTAATACCCTCCTCTTTCAGACCCAGTTTGGTAGACGGTGTTGTTTTCCTCCATTTAACTGTGAGGATGATTTGTACTTTTGAGCCGTGCACAAGTTTCTATGTACACCAAGATACAATAATTATTATGAGTATCTTGGTGTCAAGTGTTGAACATCACAAAATTGCCATATTGTGTTTTTTACTAACATTTTGCAACACCTTATTCAGCCTAATTAAATAAACACCAGGAATATTCAGTAAAGTCTGCAAAATATTCTTTTAGACACTCGTTTAAATCAAATGAAATATTAATGCCATACAATAGATCATTCTTTATTAAATCAGTGCTCATGGAACGGCTGAAAGCTCATGTTCAGAGTCAACTTGTAATGTCTGCCATGGACTGCTGGCCAGTAAAGCTTTGTTTATACCAGATGTGAAGGAACCCTAACACTGGGCCAAATATGGTTCTCGGTTCCCTGTATTATATCATCAGACGACAAACAACCGTGAAAATTAAACATCCATGGGGCCAGCTCAGGTTTCACACCAAAGCTAAGGAGGCAGTTGGCAGCTGTTGTTGTGCCCTGTGCAGTCAAAGGCATTTGAACTGGAACTACTGCAGCACAGTCAGAAGACTTTTTTAGTTTAGTTTATTTGCACATACATGTATAGAAAATACAGGAAAAAGAAATTAAAAGTTAAAACATTGTGCAGGACAGATCAGAAGCCAAAAATTGCTTATCAAGACACATCCTCTATTAAAAAACAACAATCCTACATAAAAAGAAAAAGACAAAAACTAAGATTACATAAATGAACAAGAGTTCCAGAAGTAGTACAAAACTGTTAAATATGTACAACAGCAAAAAAACAAACAAACAAACAAAAAAACACAAATTACAAATGTCTTTTTACAGACAAGTTCACTATGGTATTTCCAAGTTAGTTTTTCATCTACTGGGACCCCTACAAATTTATGTAAGGAATCTGAGTTATTTTGATTGTGTCTATAAAAATTTGGGCGTTATCTTTGTTTTATTTCTTATTTTTGTCACAAAATATCATTGTAAGTTTGATTTTTTTATATTAAGAGAGAGAGTTTGTTCATCTGAAACCATTTAGAAATAGCTGATAGCTCTTCATTTGCTTCTTGAATGAGTGTCCTCAAATTTTTATGTGGAGATACCAGACATGTGTCATCAGCAAATAAAAAGGGCAGTGCATTTTTGTAGACCCTTGGTAGGTCATTTACACTAATCAAGAACAAAAGGGGTCCAAGAATGGAGCCCTGAGGTACTCCACAAAGTAGCTTAGCTCTGTTTGAATCATACCTATTAACAGAGAGTTCTCTGTCAATAATCAAGCAGCCATTTTTGGAGGAAGTTGATCAACTAGAGTAAGCACACATCAGGCTGTGAACATGGCCAAGGTCCAGACTCCTGTATTTTTTACAAGATGTACATAATAAAAATGTGAAATAGCTGCCTAAAAATAAGTCTACTTTAGTGCGGGAAAGACATCATCATTATTTGTGTGCGGCAGGGTGGGTGGTGAAGTGGATGATCTCGTCGTTGCTACAGAAACTTTACTCAACACTGTGCTTCTTTTATTATGTGAACAACTTGAGGAAGACGGACAGGCAGCTGAATCCATGCAAAGCATGATGCAGGTATCTAGAGAATATTACTAATGGACTGCTTGTAATTCAATGCCATTCATCCCCAGACATCATCTGACCAATAGCTCCTCTCATGCTACATTTAACAGTGGCCATCCATCATGACAGCTGGCTAGAATGAACGCTGAAATGCTTTCCTCTGAATTCAGTTTATGTAAAGGCTTTGGATCCATGTTAAATACCTCTACGTATTTTGTCTTCACTGTAGCATTACTCTAGTGAAGGCCAGTAACATTTACCCAAAGACTCTTGTCTTTGCTTTCTTTACTGACACAGACCAAAATTAAAAGATTCCAAAAATAAAATATCAACTTTTAGAGACAAGATGAAAAGACTTGAAGAAAAAGAAAGAGAAGGTGATGGAGATGCAAAAGGAAGAGCAGGCAAGCCCATTACACCCAGAAAAGGATTAACATTATGTCCCTGTTCTGTGCAACACAAACAAAGCTGACCTGATTCAGTTCAAACAAATATAATTACTACAGAGATAATTACAGTGGAATGTATAGACTCAATTAAACAACAACAAAAACACTTAGCATATTCATTGTGTAACAATATAGTATTGTTGTATGGATATATTAATGTATAACACAGGCAGGAGAGACAAGTGAAGAGTCACAGAGACAGGGACAGGCAGCAAAGAGACAAGTAGAGAACGGCGAGAGAAATAAACAGAGAGAATGTAATGTTGAATGCAGAGATACAAGAGGATATGAGGGATGGCTGAGTCATTGCAACCTTTCACCTCATTCTCATATATTACGGCTTTACAGATCATTTATACTACATGATTTTAAAGCAACTGTTACCAAAGTTTTGCTCTCCAAATGTTTTAAAATGCTCATATTTGGAGTAGGGAAAGAAAAATCCAGGGCGGACATGCCCTCAACCCCCTAACTAGCTCAGTTTTGGGACCTTTGTATTTCTAAAACCCTGCGCACGTCCCTGGCTGTGAAGGCCGAGTATCTGCTGCCAGCTGCAAAGCTCAGGACCAACCCTGCCCAGGATGCATCCAGTGACTGCTATGAGTTTATTAGAGTCAGATGGAGCTGCTTAGGGAGATTGTTCCTTCCTCTGTCCACTGAAACGAGCTGATCCCCTCTTGGAAGAAAATATTGATTACCACAGGAAATCTCCCTCAGTGTCCTGAAGAGATAATGGTCATTTGCTTTCACTTGATTAAAGCCAGACAGTGAACACACACTGGAGCTCACTGTCAGATGTATTGATCTGGGGACCATTTTCCTTGAGTTACACATGGATTGAATTATACTATGATGGATATTCTGCATTCTGGTGTATGCTATATTATATTTGTTGCTAGTCCTGAATGTTGTTGCTTATATGAGCCTCGGCGTGTTTACTCGAAGAGGACAGTTTACATAGTTATCACACTCAGGGTAAACTGTAGTCAATAAAGAATGTGTCTGAGCAATAACATTGAGAGTTCTGCTTAACTCCTGGCAATGCAACTTGGTCTGACTCTCAACTCATCAAATACCGAGGCTCGGTCAGCGGCCTGTCGCTGTCAGACACTGATGCACAAAGGCACCCTGTAGTGACGGTTTAAGATGCCCCAGGCAGCTTTATTTGTTGATGGGCAACTGCCATAGTATAAAGAGCGAGAAAGTCCACACAGGGCGGGCAGGATGGGAGGTGGAGGGGTCAAACAAACTCCAGATTTTCACCCGGGAGTCCACTGTTTGTGTCCTGTGTAAAACCAAAAGTCAATCAAGTTATCTTAAAAATGATGTAGTGTGCTTGTATGTGTAGCATACCATGCTAGGGACATATGTAATGTGTTGTTGGATCATTTTAGTAACAAATGTACCTTGTTTTAAGTCAAACCATGACGTTTTTTTTAAACCGAACCATGTGCTTTTGTTGCCTGAACTTAAGGAAGGAAACCTAAAAGATAAATCTTTTACCTATGTGCAAATTTAATTTAGAAAAGACTGTATTTAACAACCAGACACTGAACATTTCCTGTGAAAACAGAAGTTTATTTTAAAAAGGAATGATGCATGTAAGGAGTGTAAATTGACACATTATCCCTAAACATCCAAAACAGATGCAAGAGGGTACCTCAAGTGTCATATTTTCATGTGACAGGCTACTGACCAAGCATCGGTATGTGACAAGTTGGGAGTGAGAATGTGTTAGGCAATGTTGGGCAGCCCCCTAATAGTCTATCAATAATAGTCTATCATTAGACGTCAAGATTTCATTGGTCGCTTGGTCACAGAGTCAAACTCTATTAGGTGCTGCACCTTGTCAAAATAAATCAAAACCTATATGGCTGGACCATGTGGGGATTTAATTTGAAAGGACAGACACAGGAAGAGGCCACGCTCAGCAGTCAGACAGGAGTCAGGTTAATCTCCAGGGCTGGTACCTGCGGTTATTCCACAGGCTAGTTAATAACATGTCGGGCAGGAAATCCAAAGTGTGGGATCATTTTGAGAAGGTGAAGGACCAACCCAAGGTGATATGTAAACTCATCTTCATTGGTCCACTACAAACATGACGTATCATGTGAAACATGGAAGTAGCTACATGCCCATTAGCCCACAGCGTCATTAACAGGCGGCTCGCTCAGTGTGTGACGTGCACTTGGAGATAAAATATAGGCCTATATTAATGAAGGTTCATTAGTACGGTTTGTATTTCTCTGTAATGTAGCACAGTGTTAACAATGTTACTGAGACTATTCTTTCTCACACCTTCAACTCAAACCACCAAAATATATCATTTAATAATCAAATTAATATCGTAAACATGCGGGTGACTAGTCGAATAATGGCCCTAGATGACAACTATTAGTCAACTAGGACAATTCTTAGTCGGGGGCAGCCATAATAAAAAAAATAGTTCCTAAGTGAAACTGCTCACAACAAGATCTGTGGATTATCTTGAGTAACCAGGAAATGATTTCTGGAAAGAGACACTGCTGTTGAGTTTTTTAAATGTATTTTGGAGCACCACAAGCTGAGTGCTATTTAGCTCCATCATGTTAGAGAGAAGGCAGACATCTCTACGGCTGATATCTCGAACACTCTGCCTCTCACACCAAAACAACCTAGATTGATAAATAGCACTACAGGTAAGAGGAAAACTGTATTTTTGGAGGTCTGGATCTGGAGGTGAACTGTCCTTTCAAACAGCAGAGCGGCTGACACTCTCCCCTTCCTCAACAGCTGCTGTTGAGTTGCCTTTGGGCAAGGCATCAATCCACCAACTGCTCCAGAGGCCAGCAGTTGATCCCTGTGGTTTCCCTGGGCTGAGTGCATTTGATATGGCGGTGTATGTGTTTACAGTGTGTGTGTTTGTGCTGTCCTCCAACATACAGTAAGCCTCCAGTGGAGACCTCTGCAGCTGTGTGTGACCAACTTGTCACTGAAGCCAACACAAACATTCTCAACTGTAATGGATGTGTTTTGCTTACGTTTCGCACCTCGCTGTGTTGCGCAAACACAGTAGTATGTCTGTAGCTGTTTAAGCTCCCGGTGGGGTAGAGAGAGATGGGGCTGGGGGGTCTTCACTGAGCTGGCTGCTCACTTGTGAGGTCTCCAAAACAAAAACTACCACTTGGTTACTTTCAGTCACAGCTGTGCAGTGTCAGGGGTGTCAACAGAGAAAATGCATTACAGGCCAGGACACAGTAACCACAGAGACTATTGTATGTCTATTGATTACCACCAAAATGTTTCTGTTACTAAAATAGGAATGTTGCTTTGAGCACCTCAAGCTGAGTGCCTTCTAGTTTCATTATATAGGAGAAAAGGGAGACACCTCTACGGGCCGATATATCCAACACTCTGCAACTCACACCAAAACAACCTAGCCTAATAAACAGCACTACGGGTAGGAGGAAGAATGTGTATTTTTGAACTGGGGGGGTGAACTGTCCCTTTAAAGAAGCAACTCAACACACACTAATCCTGCCTCCATTATCACATCACTATCAACCAACACATCACTCTTGAATTCCTGTAGGATGTCAGGGTTTTCCTGATGCTGTTATTCAGCTCACATTACTGCAGTAACATGACAAACTTCTGATGAACATAACTCCGGGCTCTGATATCATTATCACTGTTGATATTTGACTATGCAGAGCACACACACACACACCACAGGTTTTGAGTTCACACTGAAGGTCGTGCTGCTTCCCCAGCTGCTGTCAGCTGTCACATGGCTGTCAGCAGCTCCTGCTGAGGAAAACATACACATACTCTCTCTCATACACACACAAACACGCATTCTTTCTCTGCGTGAGCCTGTTTCTCCTGCATCACAGACAGGCTGCAGGTTTTTCTTTGTCCCTTCACCAGGCCACGCACACATAAACGCACATATACACAGATTAACTGGTACTGAATAAAGGATATCAAAGTTAGCACATATGGATCTTTAGATGGAAGTTACACATGCTCTGAAAGGTGTTGAGTTATGTGTCACTTGAAACCCTCAGACAAGCAGTTGGAAGAACACGCCAACAAGGGGACAATAGCAGTGCGTCAACACAGCTTGTATTCTGTATATACACATAAATGTGTGCCCTCATACACGCCAAAAATGTGCTCCAAAAGAATCTCATTATTTACACTTGATGTCTCGTGCCCTCAGAACAATGCTGATGAATACCAATTGTGGTCATTAGAATTCTTTATTTAACGCCGGCATATTTTAGAGCAGAAATTAGGAGACTGAAATAAACTCTGACACAAGGGCGGCACAGTGGTGCCGTGGTTAGGATCGTCGCCTCACAGCAAGAAGGTGGGTGTGCATCCTATCTCTGTGTCACTGTGGGTTTTCTGCAGCCTCTCTGTTTTCCTCTCACAGTCCAAAGACATGCAGGTTAGGTTCATTGGTGATGCTTAATTGCCCATGAGCGTGAATGGTTGTCTGTCTCCATGGGTCAGCCCTGCGATAGTCTGGCGAGCCGGGATAGGCTCCACCCCCCTGCGACCCCTCACAGGATAAGCAGTTCCAGAAAATGAATGAACAAGATATTATTCAGTATGTGCTTTTGGAAATAAAATTCAATTATGGATTGATAATTCTTTGTAATTTAGCTTCCTTCCTTCCTCAGAAACAAATGCTGGAACATTGATGATGAAGTGATGAAGAGATTCACATCTGGAAACACAACAAGTCCACTGATGACTTACAAGGCTGTAAGAGGGACAGCAAGACCTTAAAGCAGGATGTAAGAAACACTAAGCATCCTGTAAAAACATCCATCAGCAGGCCTAAAGCATACGCCGGCCTTAGAAATGAAATGATGAAGGATCAGCAGTCATGGCTGAGGATTTGAAGCCGGTCTTGGAGTGCCTTGGAAACCACCGAGGGTCTCAGAGGGATCATAACACCCTGATGACCGGACCCTGCTCCAGACTGTCTGACTGTGGCTACTTATAGCGTTTATGACTTAAGTAGATGACTTTTGGCAGCTTTATGTTTTTTAAAAGTCTGAATGATTTTATCAGGGTGCAGTGAATTCCTTTAGTCCACGCTGGTTGCCTGGCAACCTCACGGTAACAACGCAACTCTGGTCTTGTCATTGTGCCCAGCTGCTGGTCCCCCCAAAAAATGATTTCAGCACGTAATTTCTGTTTGTGTGCTGATCACACAAACAAAGATACAACATGTTTATCAGTGGGATTTAGAGGTGATGGTAGCTGCGTTTTTCTCTTTGGACAAAGCCAGGCCAGCTGTTCTTCCTGCTTCCAGTCTTTATGCTTAACTAAACGCCTCCTGGCACTAGCTCCATATCTGTCACTATTCCTTTAAATCAATATCTGTTATAGGTTTACAAATCACTCACATGAGTCTATGAGCCTGTATTCTATTTATGCAGTAGATGTATACACAAAGATTTTTTGTTGTAGGTGAAATTTGCCAGTTCTGTTTATAAAGTAGCTTGGCAACAACTGTGCACCATCTGAAAATGTTTACTGTGGCCTGGAACAGTTCTAATCTTTAACAGACGATCAAAATAAATAAATATACACTGTAGAGGAAAATAGATTTTCTATAGCTGTCCGTAGAGCTTTATATGAAACTGAACAAAGTGATGAACACCACCTACTTGGTCAAACCTGTGTTAGGTAAGACAATAATTTTAATGAATACACCTATGTGGGATAAAACAGCTGATTGCTTTACATTTATCTGACTTCCAAACATAAAATGAGTGACTAATCCAACCCTAAATCTTGGGGGAAAAAAAGCAAACAAGTGAAATTCCCAAAATGTTAAACTTCTTTTAACCAGTCCCTCTGGAAATTCGCAATGTTGCGATCCCAACAATTAGCGTAATAAATTCAAACAATCTCCGTGAATTCTGCACGGCCGTGCAATTTTGTCCAATCCCCTGCAACTTTTCCGTAGTTTTGACCTGCCTCCCGTGAGTTCCACCAATCATAGCAGTCCCCAGCACAAACGTAATGGACGTACGGCACCGAATTCACTTCCTTCTTCATGGTATGAAGATGCAGACATGTGTGATTCTAATGTCTAACATTTACCACCAAAAATTACTGTAAAACAATTCCCTGATGTTCTTTATGAAAGCGGAGGTAAACTGTTTTGTACCTCATGCGATATTGTGGTGGAAGATGAATGAAAATCATCAACTGACAAACACTTTTCTACTGCCAAACATCATTGCAGGCTCTTTTCACTTAAGCTTTTGCACCAACTGATGCTTTATTATTGTTCTATAGATTTTTTTTGTCATGGGTGTCACACAAGGTTGTCAATTTTTTGTGCTCATAGTTTTTACTGAGTTTGAGCTTCAAAAAGATTTTGCTTTTGTCAAAGAAGAAGTACATCTGGGGGGGAATCCTGTAATCCTGAGCCTTTTTGGAAACACTTAGTTCAGTTTTATTCCCATTACCAATGTTTTTTAATGAATTATACAAAACAAAGCAAAAAAACAAACAAAATAAAACAAAACGCAACTTTTTTTTGCAATTTTCACTGTCTCCCGTAATTTTATTGCAACAAATATGCTTAAAGATTGTAACTTTCATCACAATTTTTTAGAAAAGCTGCCGCCAAATCAGACATTTTAGGCCACAACAATCTCGAAAAACAAACCTGTGAAATCCTGGAGGGACCGTTAACTACACTTGATGTCATTGTTTCTTGTATACTTGTCTGAATGTATTTAAGGACTGACTGTCAATGTTAAGTTAATTCACAGTGACCCTGCCGGATTAAACAAAAACTAAAACACATGATGGGATCAAAGGCTGTATCAGTTAAAAGCGCCGAGCTGAAAATCAAAATTTAAATTAGAAACCAATCCTCTGTTAATGCTTTTTACATTTGTTTGTTTTCAGATTTATGTCCATGAAATATGCTGTAATTTACTGGTGGTGTCCTCACAGAAGGAATTCCTGCCATTTAACCCTGCAGCAGTTCAAACGGTCTTAATGTCACTGAATCAGAGATCTTGTGTCATGGTTTAGGCATTAAACGATGGTCTAGACATGAAAGGGTGGGGGATGATAAATGTGAGGGAGTAAATTACTCACAAGCACCCGTTTCCCGGAACAATATGACAATAATTGAATGACAGTAAAAAAAAAAACGGCTTCTTTAGCTTACAGGACTTTCATATTGTAATAGTTTGCACTCTGTTACACTCCACTGAGCATAAACTTTATGGTTGGGAGCAATATTTTTTTCTCTTTAGACAGATGAAAAGTTCTGAAATAGATCCAGCTCCTTGTTTTCTCTACAGTAAGCCTCTGTATTGTTTCTATAGGTCCTATGTTTTGGGACTCTTTGGTGTCTACGGACCAATCAGAAAGCTGGGTCATGTCCAAATCTCAGTTAAAACAACTCAATCGCCAGATAAAAATGTTGGTATGATACTGCCAACCAAAGATAAGTTACATATGTACATCGTTGCATATAAGATAAGTTGAAACTTTATGTTTCAACAACACTGCAGTTAAGGTGTGGTTAGGTTAAGGCACAAAAACCACTTGGTTATGGTTAGGAAAAGATCATGTGTTGGCTTAAAATACGCCATTTTGGAGGCAGAATCCCCACGGGGGAAAGCAGAAATGTCTTTGTAAAAAACATGGCACTATCCCCGCTGGAAAGAGAGCCATGGGTTGATGAAAACCACCCACTTTTGGTGTCTAAAAAGCCACCAGAAACACAACACTAACTTGCTGAAAAACAACCAGTTTTGTTGTTTGCTGGTCTCCAACAGTGATCTGCACCATGGCAGGCGTCTTGCAAAGGTGACGCCTTGTCTACATGACACACCATTCACCATTCCCTCCACCTCCTGATGACAAAATCAGCTCACATACTACGTCACTTTACAAAAGCTGACATGATACGTATGAAACATGCAAATGTAAGATATTCATGGTTTGCAGAAATGTACAATGCCAACATTTTCTCTGGTGACTGAGCTGGTTAAAAATATCCAATTACGTTACACATGTGATACTTCAAATATTCGGACAAAATCAGTCTTGTTTTAATGCAGACGGTCTTACATTTCTCACTGTCACAGGGAGGGGTGAGTTCATCTGCTTAGCCACTGCATCACTTTTCAGTAACACGTGTCTAAATATACTGCATAAAGTTTATTTTCCGCAGTCAGGTTTCTCAAGGCCCTGACACACCAAGCTGACGGTTGGCTGTCGGACCTAGTTTTGCAGTATGACTCGCACCATTGGCCCTTGTTGGTCCTTGTCAGCTTTTTTCAGACGATTCAGCATGTTGAATCAGTGTTCGAGACGGCGGAACGCTTTGGTGAATGAAATCACTCTGATTGGCAATTCATGGAGCGCATGAGAAGGGAAATGGGAGTGAGGAAAGTAAACAAACAGCTAAAGTCAAGAGGAAGTGAGACCTAAACAAACTTGTTCATAAGGTAAGATTACTTTTCTTTAGCCACTGAACTCTTTCGCAGAAACGTGATAGTTTATGTTATTGTGCACTGATGCACGGTAAATACGCTCTGTCCTTTCAACATTAGATTGTGTTGTTAATGTGCTAATTGGCTAACTAGCATCATAATGGTCTTCAACTTTCCCTTTTTGAATGATGCATTCAGACTACCACCGCCTGCTGCTGTGGAGAGTTATCTCCTCTCATGCATGCACAGAATATGTTCTGGTTGGCTGTTGAGTGTAGTCTTCGTGACGTCTTCAGGTGCAACTTTTTGGTTGAGACACAGACAGTAGTGGACTTCCGTTAATGCTAGTTTGGGGATCCCTTTGGGGGTGTCTGAGCCTTTAGATATTGGCATCTTTTTGCCTTTCATACAGGTTACTTTATTTCAGAAAAGAATGAAAACTCCACACGGGATCAAACTTGCAAGGACAGATCCCAAGAGGAAATGTCACGGCTCTTTAAAACGTGAAATCAATGCCAACTCTGTGACACTGTCACAGAAATCTCCTGTCCTTTGACACACAAGCATCTCGTGTACTTGCCTTTCTTCTGTGCATGTATTTATCAAGGGTTCAACACAGTTTCATTAGCTGGTTATGATGTATATTGTGGCTGTATGTTTCAATCAAACACAGAATGAATAATACACATGTTTTATTTGCATTTTTGTAATTGAAAACCAAGCCAGAGGGCAGCCATGCTTTTATGTCTCAAATTTGTTTTGCTGTCACAGACTGGATTTTATTGTCATATGTTGCAATTTCGGCAACAATGTGACAATAATGCTGCATATTTGTCTGAAAATCCCAACTGTTGTATCCTGAGGCCTGTGTTTTATACTCTGAAGCATCATCTGCTGAGGACATTAAGCAGATGCAGGTAATGTAGCTGCCATAAAAATAGTTTACTGATTTGCTTTTTTCCTACCAAACATAGAAAAACAGTCTATCTGAAAACACTGATGTTGGTTTTGGAATCTACTTCAAAGATTTCCAGATAGTTTGACGCAATCTGGACCAGATCTGGAGGAGTGAGGCAGTCGTTGTGAAAAGTAATGACCTCAGCTTTTATTTCGAGTGATAATTTATCCAAGGGATTGAGATGTCTGGATAATCCATTGTCTTCAGCGTGGAATGGGTAAAGTAATAAGGCTCCCCCCAAATTTGCCCTTAAATGGTAACGTGTGACTTCAGGGGCCCTCCTGACATTGCGTTTTCATATCTGCACACTGAGGTCAATGACAGGCTTAGAGGATTTTCTTTTCTTTTAATATGCACATACACCCAGCGCTTGGTAATATAACCCAGGAGTTACCACAGGAAGGTCCAGAGACCTCCAGGGTTCCAAGAAGAGACTCAGAGGAGGAAAATGTTTCAAAGCCATGGCACATTTAATCCTTAAAAGTCAGCATATAAAGTAAATGTATATGATCCATGATTGCCAGCACCTCCCCCACTGTGCACACCTCTCTGACTACAGCAGACCTATGGGCCAGGTCACATCTGACAACAAAAACCCATCTGATAAGACTGGATCTTATCAAGTTGTAGGTCTGTACTCATTTAAGGGTCCCACTGCGGGGCCCTTTATATGCAAAATGTTCAAACAGATCCCATGGCGCACACCACACTGCTCTTCAGTCAACATAAAAGCTGCACTGCAAACTGTCCTTTACATCAGCAAACTATCAGGACGTCGATTATACTGCACTCAATCTAAAACAATCATCACTAGACAAGCACAACTTACAGTTTGGAGTCCGAGGCTGAAGTCATCCGACGCGTTGCCGTTTGGTGCGTCCAGGGCGCAACGTGCGGACCGCAGGGCTCCCCAAGGCGGACGGCCGGGAGCCGGAGAGTCCCCGAGGCAAAGAGCGCTCAGCACCCGGCATTCTTGCCTCTGTTTGAGCAGCTCCAGCTCACACAAGCCGGCCAGGCTGGCCTCCAGCCGCTCCTTATTCCGACTGCGCTCCGCTTTCATGGGCAGAGAGAACGCTGGGAACATGACTCCAAAAGAACCTGGGAGCTTTTGTAGAGACATCCTCGCCTCCCCGTTTTCCTCTGCACTGTTTCCCAACAAAGGGAGGTTAAATTAATCCACTGAAGTCTTGATTCACTCCTCCTCCTCCTCTTCTTCTCTGGATAGTCACAGTGGAGCGGCAGCGGCTGTAGGTTTCAGCTGCTGAACTCACCGCTGTCGGACTCGGACCCATTCCCCTCCTCTCTCTCCGGAGCTCCGCTGTGTCGTCTCACTTGGACAGCTGTTGGTGGAGCCTATGAAGGCACGCAGCCTTTTGTTGGCTCTGCCAGACACCCACCAGCGACTGAGGCCACTTCAGTCTTCTCAAAACATACTAAATTAAATTTTAATAAAAATCAAGACATTCAGAATAAATACAGAACACAACTTAACCTCCAATGACATGAAAAAGCGATAGAAGACACAATATTTAATCAGGCTATACACACACAGTGACGTTTCTGTGATAGATATTACTCAGATCCTTCACTGTGATTCATTCAGAGTATTTAAGTATCAAAAATACATATATTTTGGATCTAATGTTGTCACTTTTGGCCACTGCCTCTACAGACTAAAGTGGAAACATTAGAGGCACAGGCCAAAGGGATATACATAGCCTGCTGTGCATACATAAGATAGGCCTACGATATTCTATACTTGCACTGTACATTCATACACAGCACACACACAGTCCACTACCTGTGGCTAATGATTCCTTTACCACATGTGTACAGTGTCCAGGAAATATACAGCAGGCTGTGCGGATTTAAAGCTAAGCATGCCACCCATTGGTTATGAGTGTGAACAGCTCTGATATACTGTGTTTCACTGGAACACCTCTATGTGTAGAAATATTCAATAAAGATTGTTCATTTACAAATGCAGTATATTACTGGACACTGTCAGTGTACAATGTATACTCTTCCCCACGATCCTCTGTACCTGTTGCTTCCTCTTCTATACCATCTGTCCATTTCACCTGTTTTCTAATTATTACTATCACTCTATCACTTTGCATTTTTACAATGTTACTGTGTATTTATCAGGTAATTATCTGGTATAATTAATCACAGCTGCTGCAGGCTTACTCAGTGGTTCTTTTACTATTCTTAATGGCTTATTTAATTTATTTCAGATTATTCACTTCAATTTTATTTATAAAGCCCAATATCACAAATCACAATTTGCCTCAGAGAGCTTCACAGCATACGACATCCCTCTATGTCCTCTGGACCCTCACAGTGGATAAGGAAAACCCCCCCCCCAAAAAAACCCTTAACAGGGGTTGGATAGTCTTGTCCAACTATATTACTTAATTAAATTTATTTATATCTCTGTATCTCTATTTTTTTTATATCATACTTATTTATTTTATATGTATGTGTGTGTCCTGTTCTGTTTTTTTTTTTTTTTTGCAGTCACAGACACTTTATCAGTATTGCTGTACTGACTTGTTCATGTCTGCAGAAAAATTGATAAAAATATTTGGAAAAAAAGAGCTCTACCTTTACCAGCCACAACATTAAACTGATGAACACATTACTGCATCAATAGCTAGGCCCTAAAATCCATTTACATGTAGTACATGTACATTTTGGTGCTTTACTTTTGTACTTTTACTTAAGTACATTTGGATGCAGGACTTTTACCTTTAACAGAGTATTTCTTCACCGTGGTATTCTGACTTTTACTTTGGAAAATAATCTGAGTATTCTTCCACCACTACTGCTATATATTGCAATACATGTGAAATGCATTTCTCTGTCACCCTGTATATTATTTGATTACTAACTTAATGTGGAGAGATGTCTAACGATGAATAAATTAGAGTTAAAGGAGAAGTCCAGTATTTTGCACTTTCAGCCCCATTCCTGGTTGTTTATGATGAAATAGAGTGGTTAAAACCAAAATCTTGACGATTGCTCCTTCTCTGACAATTTGAGAGAATTTGTCTTTCCCCTGCTTGGCTTAACAATGCTGTCTATGGCCATGTGTAAATCTGTCCTAAAACCACCTTAAACGTTGGTTTTCAAAGCCATGAAACTCACCCAGTGGTCAGTGGTGTTCCTTGATGTTCCCACATAAAAATCGTAGCAAACTGTGGTTTCCGTGATGATTTATTTGACATTTTGTCCATGCATTGATTTCCTATAGGAAGCCTCATTGTCCGTTGGTAGTAATCCGCCACTGGAAACAGAAAGGGGGTTGTTTACGACAAGGTTGTAGTCATTGTAGTCTTTTAGCTCAGAGAAAGTGCCGGCTCGACAGTGCTGTGTGCGCTCCTCCTCTTCGGAGGAATTCTCCTGCAGTAGCTGACCACACAAAACTTGCCCATTATTACTCGCTTGTAAACAACCTTCGCAGTACGATGCCTTTGAACACAACGCCAGCCTTCTTCTTCTGCTTCTCTCTGTGTCCCATTACATTGCAATGGTTTCCTGCCGGTTGGCGACACTCACGTAAAGGAGCATTATCGCCATCAAGTGGGCTGGAGTGTATAACGCTTCAGGGTCAAACGAACGATCAAGCGGAAGTTTACACACGGGTGTGAGGCAGATGAAAAAATAGTTCCACAATCCAGATGAATAGTGAAAACATGGATGGAAACCACAGTTTGCTACGATTTCTATGTGGGAACATCAAGGAACACCACTGACCACTGGGTGAGTTTCATGGCTTTGAAAACCAACGTTTAAGGTGGTTTTAGGACAGATTTACACATGGCCATAGACAGCATTGTTGAGCCAGGCAGGGGAAAGACAAATTCTCTCAAATTCTCAGAGAAGGAGCAATCATCAAGATTTTGATCTTAACCACTCTATTTCATCATAAACAACCAGGAATGGGGCTCAAAGTGCAAAATACTGGACTTCTCCTTTAATGGCAACTTTCATCAGAACATTGTCAAAAAAGGAAAATACTCGAGGGTTGAACTTGATCAGCTACTGCTGTCTGAGCCTCTTTAATAATCAGAACAGAGTGACTGTGGGGGCGAGTCAAAACCTGATCAACAAATGACACAAATTCACACATATTTCATGAATTGTTATGCACTTTTATTCATTCCTCTGTCTCGACTCACAGGCCTCTTAGAAATAAAATTCTCTTATAAGCACTTTTTTCCTCCTCAAATCCACTGCCAGCGTAGTTTGAGCCCTTATAATATGAACTATAACTCTACACAACAATATACATCACATTATCATATCTGTATAAATCAGTTTGGATTCATATATGCAGATCAAAATGGGTTTCCAAAGACAGGTCAGGGACTGTAAGCACACATAGGAGAATACGACACTACACCACCAAGAGAGCTGGATGGAGGCAAGATGGAAGAAATACTGCAGGTGTTTGTGTGTGTGTGTTTATGGACTGAGTTGGACCTGAGGGCACATTTCGGGGATTGTCATGGAAACTGACTTAGTAAAACCAACACATCTTGTTACCTTTAACTGATCAATTACAGTTTCAGTCAACCTTTTATAAGCAGCAGTTTCATTTTGACACCATATGTTACATCTTCATTTATGTTTAAATTCACAAAACACAGACTTGTCACTTATCACATATGGGCCACATTGTGACTGACACTTGGTGCTTAAAGTCTGACTACACTGAACTGAACTTCAGGGTCTACTGTTTAGGGGCATCTATGTTTTCACACTCATGCTAAAATAAAACCTCTATTGTAGATGCATGAAAGTTTGACATGATACTATTCGCTAGCATTAATAGGATAGCCATGCATTTCATATACAGTAGAGGAGCCGCATGACTTCAGTGGTATTATACAAGAGATTCCATTAACGAGGACAGTCAAATTACGTCAACTCAACATCTGCATTGGAACGGTTTTAAAAATGGCTTTTGAGTTAATTAGTCATCAGGTCATTGTAGCACCACACCCTCTGATTTGGACAACAGCTTTAAGGTTGTAGTGTAGAAAACTACGGAGAGCAAATAGGGCATTTAGCATTTACACGTGTTTTATAAGATTCACAGAGTAAATAAGGTCGTGGAGGAAAACTTTGCATGTGTATCTGAATATTGTGCAGATTGAGTTCACATTGTGCATTTGAGAGAGTGAGAATTTATCTCATTTTATGCATGTGATGGTCTTGATTTACGAATTTGTCAGTCTAACCTAAGCATCAACCTCCAGGGCTGAAAAAGAAGCCAAAAGTCAATCCCTTCATCCACGTTAAAATGCCAGACTTTACAGGAGAAATAAACATGTTTACAGCCTGGTACAAAAAACATGGTTAATTTTATGCAACTCACTTGTTCACAATTTATTAAGGCTATAACTTACGCATAATTAAGGGCATGGTCACCTTGAGTGACAGGCTGTCTCCTGATAGTCAGATCCACCCTCACTCCTTCACAGCGTCAGCCTCTCGCCCAGATATGATCACTTTTGGCTCAAAAATATCAAGATTGTGACGGCCGAAGTGCTGAACTCAAGGCTTCAAAACAGGAGTCCACAAACTAACGGGTGACATCACGGTAGCTACGTGCATTATTTTACAGTCTATACCTGAAGATACAACCCCACATAGACACACTGAATAGGTCAATTTCCACTGACTTCCAAAACCACTTTTATGACCAGCTTCAAAATGACATACATCACCGGTCTAATCGCCACAGTTTGTCGTGGCGAATTGTCATGAGACGACCCCAAAACTACTTTGTTGGGTTAGGCAACAAAGCTACGTGGTTAGGTTTAGGAAAAAACATCTCAGTTTGGCATTAAATTAGTACTTTTGTCGCTAAAATAACATGACACGTCAGTTCACATATATCACTTACGACATGTAACGTATGTCACTAACATGGCATGTTACACATGCTAGCATACTAGGCTGAAAAAACCTACTAGGCTACTTTGTTATTAGAAGAAGTCATCGTTCACTTTGGGACACAATCACCTGTGTGTCCTGGGTGAAAGTCCTGTGTTTGTCCAAACCATCCTATAGGGCCTGGACAACATTACGTCATGTCACTTCCCCCTCTGCTCCTGTGATTATTACTGCAGCCACTAGAGGAAACCGCCTTACAATACAATTAACCTAGGTGGTTGTTTTTTCTGTGACAGTGGGCTGGAAAAAAAATCTATAACTGTAACCACCCATCACATCGTTTATGTCCTTAAGCATTTGTGGTGTCGACACATTGTCAAATGCACAAATTAAGATTTTGTCACACAACACTAGTGTGTGAGTGCAAAGAAATGTGAAATTCATTTGTTGTGCACAAATATTCAGATACACATACAGACTATTTTCCACTTCACAGAGCCTTATTTACATTTGTAAATCCAACAAAACATGTCAATAATGTAATGTTTCTATGTTAATCACTTCAGTAATGTACAAAGCCAAACTGATTTTGCATTGCACTTAATAATGGATTAACTCTGCACACAGGCAATAACAGTGAAACCTTTTCACATTTCTGTAATGGCTTTATATGCCTTCTTCTCTCTTACACCATACACATAAAAATAAATATCTGCCTTTTTGCAGCAGTTTACAGTATGTTAGACACTCACTGTAAGAGAACATATCAGCTCACCTAGATTTCTGTCACTCCCAGGATTTTGTGCCAAACACAAGACCCTGGGTGTAATGCTTTCCTGGTAGGTCTTTCCTCAAACTGGACATTTTAGAGGATCATAAATCTACTGTAAAACAGATTCTGCATGCATCAGTGTAGCATAGAAACCTTGTGAGACCAAAAAGTCACTGTTTCCATTTGCTTTCTTAAAAATTTCAACATTTTTCGCACATTTAAATAGTTTGACGTTCATCCTTGAATTCAAAAGAAAAAAAAGGCAAACATGGCAACACAGAGTTTCTGCAGGACATATACTGACACACTGATACCAGACAGTTTCATCAAGAGTGTGACATATAAATATACTCATGAAAGTATCAACAGACACATTCTTATAGCTGCTTCACTGGCAGTGACTGAGTGATTACATTTCTGCACACACGGACAGAAACCAAGTCCTCCTACTGGGACATGGACACATTTTCTGGAAAATAGTATTAGCACTGGATAAACAGTGTGGTGTTTCATTAGACAAACATTCCTCTGAGGCAGAGACCGCTGGTGGGAGGTAAACCTCGGCAGATAGAGCCAAATGTTCTTTGACATCTAAATGAAGCTGAAGTCGAGGAGTTAGAGAGGACAGAGCTTATCTTATGAAGCATATATCTTCATGAAATGAGTTGGAGTTTTATAAAGATAATGCTACTCAGTTTTATTTATCATAGTCCAGTAGTCCATAACAGGCCAGATCTGGATTTTGCTATGTTAAAGTGGTGGATTCCTATTTTATAGTATCCATTCTTTTGGCTTCTTAGCTGCAATTGGACAGGGATGAAATATACGTGGTAGCAACTAAAGATGAAATACACGAAGCTAGATCAAACATATTTCACTTAACGTATGCTCTACCAGTACTAATGATCATAGTGATTAGTAGGCTACAAAAAGTCCTGCACCCAAATTCGTACATATCCCATATAATCATGAGTCAGTGATAAATAAGCCACATATTCAAGGCTGCGATCCCGAGATCAATGCGCTGATGGGAGTAATGAAGGGAGCAGTCCCACATGACCTTGTAAGGGGGCAGGTTGGGGTTGTGGATGGGTCACCAAACCATGGACGTTACCACTGTACTTTACCCCGGAGACGCATGTGGAACAGTGTGAGCTTTGAGTCATTTCAAGATGACCATGTTTGAAATGTTTCTTTTCCTAAACCTAACCACAGGAACTATTACTGCCTAAACCTAACCTTTGTAACTTTACAGTGATTACATCACTTTACATTAAGGACGTAATGTCACTCATGGGGCACTCATTTGTAGGATATCATACTAATTGTTATGTGTTCTCTGAGGACATGTTGTGTAGCGGTAACTGACCAAAAGTGATCTTGGTTTCTGAGCAGGAAACCACAGTTTCCCTCATTTCAGGGTTAACGAGCTCAGGGTTTTCACCAAACCTTGCCTGATATCAGACACAGCTGTTCACCTTCAGTCTGACACTGCGTCCACTCTAACTGATTTCCGTGGGAGAGGGGGATTTAATTTCCCTCAACCAGTCACCAGAGACCAAAGTATCTGCTTGAATATATTGCCGTTTTACGTCCACACTGATGTGCAGCTATGCCTTTATACTTTTTTGTCTGGGTTTTAAGAGTGGAGCGGTAATAAATGAAACAAACTAGTCCTGCCTGTAGCACTGATGGCTGATCTTAAGTTCCCTTGAGGTGCTTTAATGAGATCAGGGGACCTCTGTTGAGTGAGGAACTGGACAGGATGAGAGGGATGTGATACAGGTTGTCAGTCACGGTCAGATGACACACTGAAGCTGAGGTTGCAGGTTCAATAAAATATAACAGGTTCAGTATGATAGGCTTTTGGGTTGCAGGGTTGCAGCTGTGGCAGCATGGTTTGGTTCTTTTCGCAATCCAATCAGGAAATTTAGTCAGTGAGCAGGAGAGACAAGACTTTGTGGACTGGCTTTGTGTGGCCAACCTGAGTGTCTGTGTCGACTGCAATTTAAAGGACCAGCAGGGCTCAATCAGAGGTGATTGGGTGCAGGGGTGTGTCGGTGCTGCTCGTGAGGCTGGGTGTGGTCAAGACAAAGCAGAAAGCTGAGACAGAGCTGGGCATTTTGTACAGTGATTATTGATTTCATTTCATTTCAATAAAGGAACTGTTGTTTCCTGTCACAATTCCAGATGAATGAGTGAACTTGTTGGAGTAGACGGATTCTGGACCTAGACAACACCAAACCCAATTTCAGGAATGGACTCCTGGTTTTGTTTCCACCAACTCCTGCATCCAATAAAATCTGGACTGATGTAGATGGAGCTTGCAACAGTACAACCAAAACAATTAGCTAAAAGAGTTTTAAGAAGTTGGTGATTAAACTGTGTGGGTCAATCAGTGACCCTTATGAGAAAGTACTCATTTGGGAAGTTTTAAGGTGGTCGGAAACCTGTGGGTGGTGGTTTGCCAGACTCTTTCACCACCATCCATTACCACAATTTTAAAGTGAAAGAATGACTTCTTGTTTCTCCTTTAGGCTGCCTGTTAACTACTGTAAGGGCTCATTTACGTTAGATACAGAGAGAGACGAAGCCTTCCATCCATATTCTGTGTTCTTTTTGTCCATATATGTGCATATTTTCTGAAAGCTTAAGGATACAGATGAAACAGTGCAGCACCACCGAAGATCAAGGAGGTAGTGTCGCGTTATTTAAGCAAGATACAACTGTAGGAGATGGTAAAGAAGAAATTCAAATAATGGTGGAACAGAATGAATTAGTAATATAATGAAAAGTAGCTGCCCCCTAATAGTCGACCGGAAAGTCGCCAATATTTCATTAGTCGCTTAGCCACAAAAAACGCAGCATGTGTACGGCCCCTAATTTCCAGGGCTGGTACCTGCGGTTATTCCACAGGCTAGTTAATAACATGTCGGGCAGGAAATCCAAAGTGTGGGATCATTTTGAGAAGGTGAAGGACCAACCCAAGGTGATATGTAAACTCATCTTCATTGGTCCACTACAAACATGACGTATCATGTGAAACATGGAAGTAGCTACATGCCCATTAGCCCACAGCGTCATTAACAGGCGGCTCGCTCAGTGTGTGACGTGCACTTGTAGATAAAATATAGGCCTATATTAATGAAGGTTCATTAGTACGGTTTGTATTTCTCTGTAATGTAGCACAGTGTTAACAATGTTACTGAGACTATTCTTTCTCACACCTTCAACTCAAACCACCAAAATATATCATTTAATAATTAAAGTAATTTCATAAACATGTGGGCGACTAGTCGACTAATGGCTCTAAATGATGACTATTGGTTTACTAGGAAATATTCTAAGTGGGGGCAGTCCTAGTGAAAAGAATTCTTCATCCACGTGTCAGGATGTATTTAATTGCCTCACAGACCGCCACCATATACAGTGCTGCCTCTGTTTAAAGGTACAACATTAAGACCTCCTCCACTGTCCTCTCATTTGTTGTGAAATTCTTGACTATGCTGTGTATTGCCATCCAACAGCTGTATCTATGCCATCTGCACGCTTAAAATGCACGCATCTATTTTCATACATAAAGGGAGTATGAATGAGCCTTAAGCTGTATGCCAGTAAACTGTGGCTCTGTGTCTCTGCCCGCTGACCTCCAACTCAAACCAGTCAGATTATATCTGATGCAGATCAGCTCTGCCCCAGAGAAATGCTTGTAAAATCACCAAAACATGATTGATATCTAAAGAACATACCAGTACCAGTGCAGAAACAAAGCACATATTAAATTTCACTGCATCCTACATTTAGCCTACTTCATGGCTGGACTGTGCGCCCACAGTACATACAAGACTTTTTACATGACAATCACACATGGATTGATGCAATGCAAAGAAATGGCATAAATAGGGTAATGGGATAATAACGTTGACATGTGAGCCTTGGCAGTGATGGAGCAGCGGAGACGTGTCAGAGTAAATCATTAAAACACTGGAATGACATTGATGGTTGGCTGTGAACAAAACATTTCTTTATTACCTTGGCAACACATTAGGAAACTTGGAGTTGTGCCACCTTCAACTACGCATTCCTGCTTTCTTTCCATACATTCTCTCTGCTTGCAAATCAAATCCTCCTCTTCAACATGTCGCTAACTCTAAAACTGCAGAGCGATGCTCCAGCCAGAGTTCAGAATATTTATGCCATAGAAAACATAAACATAGAATCACAAAAGTATGGCATAAGCTCTCAGGGAAACCAGCCCTGATCTGCCTGATATGCCTGGTAAAAATAGCCCTGACTACCATATACGTCTTAAAAATCACACACATACACACATGCACACATATGCACTCACCCAACCACACATGCACATGTATGCCGTTACATCTCGATTCTTCATAGTTCTGCTGAGCAAAAAAATAGGTTGAAATACTGCAGGCTGTGGATTTATTACAGTCTCTTATCGTGTTTCCCAGTTTCAAAGGTAAAAAACGAAGAGATACAGCAGCTGTTGGAGTTCCTCGAAGGGGAAGAAAATTTGTATGTATTTTTGCACCTCTGAAAGTGAATGCATATAGTTCCAATATGGATTTTCACTTGGCAAAATATCAGAAGCCAGAAAAAGTTGCATGCCTTGGATCGGTCTAATCTTGTCTGTATGTGATGAGAAGAAAAAAAAGAAATTGTGATACAGCATCAGGGCGGAGGGGAGGAATGTGGATGAACAAGACAGAAGTAAAGCTACAGATGAGGCCTGCCAATGATTCAGTCTCTCAGCAGGACACATTGTGGTGTATTAGTGCGCTCTCATCTACTGCAGGCTGATGAGGTCACTTGAGTCAGGGGGTGCTTTTGTTGAAAAAGCTTTCTGACTGAACTCCAAGTACTGCCTTTAAAAGGCCACGCTCTCTCCACGGGCTCAGAAAAGGTAGGTTGAATATTGCACATCATGTCCGCATGCCTTGATATTATCGATCAGTGATACTGGTTTCTCCTTTTGTCGGACTCGGAGTTGTAGTCCCTGAGGCCAATGCTTTTAT
Source organism: Cephalopholis sonnerati (assembly GCA_019142605.1). Taxonomy (NCBI): domain Eukaryota; kingdom Metazoa; phylum Chordata; class Actinopteri; order Perciformes; family Serranidae; genus Cephalopholis; species Cephalopholis sonnerati. The sequence continues at coordinate 35,463,183 of JAGQAX010000017.1, forward strand.
GGAGGTTAAGAAGGGAGTCTCTTAGCTGGATGAAAAGGCAGGAGAGAAATAAGTCAGATACTGTACAAGAACACCAGTAATCAAATGTTTGAATCACAGAAAACAGAATCCAATACGCAATTACTGAGACTGAATACATTTCCACTGTTACAACATGTTTCCCATAGTGTCTGCATGAGTATGGACACAAGTAGGGCATCTGGGAAGTGATGCAAGAGCTGAAACCATCTCTTACATAGCAGTTAAAATATGTGCTCTATTTTTTTTTCCAAATTTAGATTAAATTTAACAACAATAACTCAAGTTTTAAGTTCTTTATTGTCATATAAAGAAGAAAATCATGCAAGTAAAAAAGGGAATCTCAGACATATATACATATAATTTTGTAAGTATATTATCCTTGTATTTTAACTTGGGACTATTTAATGTCCAAGATTCCCTTTTTTACTTATTTTTACTCTATATTAATGGCTTATTTCTGGGGACAAGGATAATATTGGTCTTCTAGAAACATGTGGGGACTACAGACTGCAGTACTTTAAGACTGAAAATGTCTGTAAACACACTTTGAGTGTGTGGCCAGGGATGCCATCAAGACCTGTTATCTGATCTCTGTTCCACCAGATGAGCTTAAGATGGTCGACTGAAACCTCTCCTGTGTAGACACGTTGTGAGTAGAGGGCTGAACATTCAGCAGTGTATGGAGCAGTGTATGTTTCAAGAGTGTGGAGCTTTGATGAAAGGAGGGAAGGCACCATGCGCTCAGGAGAACTAACTTCCTTTGGATGTTGTTTTTATTGCTGGTGGAGAGAGTTATCTCCGACTGTGCTCTCCTGCAGTCCTCCACATCATAAACTGCCTTGAGATCAGGTGTCTCACACTGCAACACAGTTTACATCACTGTCTTGCTCATCAAACCACTCCACTACTTGAGTCTCTATAAAAAGTTATTTTGAGCATGATGAAGGTCTTCAGCTGAGTCATCTGGACACAAAGCAAACATAACTTTAAAAAAAAAAAAAATACATGAACTACTGAGACTTTTGCGGCGGCGGCAGTGCGAGCGTCAGCCTATGACAGTATTTTGTGGTGCTTCACACTCCTTGTGTTTGACCTGCTCTCTCACCTTATCAAGCAGCAGCACTGATGATTTGATTATGTCTCTCCACTTCTGGAGCTCATCGTCATGGTAACGCTGCTGGGAGTCCAAAAGCTGTACCCATTCCAGCTGGGTCTGAGGAGGTCTGATAATGAGACACAGTCATATAGATATAGATATAATACACATATACACACACACAAAAAAATTTAAATGAACTTGAGCCCCTTTCACACACGCACTGCAACCCTAAACTTATCTAGACATTACCGGAGGAGCTGTATCTGACAAGGCACAAGTCCGAATCAGTCAGATCGGACTTTAAACGGACTCCACCCTGCCAGCTTCCCAGTACAAAGTCTTTATAATGTCTGATTGAACCCACGTGTGAATAGAGCAGGTAACTGTCTGGAGAATTCACAGTGAGCAAGTTGGTGTGTTGATGAAATTTCTATGATGTGACTGGTATTAAAGCGGAAGAAGACAAACATCCAAGGGGGAAAATGAAGGGTTACTTACACAAAGATGGCAACATAAATGTCTAACGGAAGAGACAACGAGATTATGGCACTTCTCCCTGAAAGGGCAGTTGCCAAAATTGTCAGACAAGAGACTCATTTATGACCAACTCTTACTCTTTGCACTGCCTTCTGCACTCTCTACCCAGGTGGTAACCCTCACCTAAACCAAACGGATTATATCCAGCAGGTGAGAATGCCTCTGACACAGCCAATCTCCTGTTGTGTACTACATGTGTGAAAGGGCAACTGATGACAATGTCTGAAGTTTCTATGAGAAATTAGCTCAGTATTCAGAGCACACAGAGAAAGCTGCACTTCACCTCAACAAGATACAAAGAATACATTACATCTGAGGAAGATTCAAGGACAGAATGAAGTAGGATTTATACTTGTGCGTCATAGTCAGCGGTGGGGTTTCTGTGAAGTGCTGTAACGTTTAATCGATTCAAAACACACATTAAACATGACTTAATAGAGACAATGTCAAACACAAGTACACATATCGGCTTTACTTTAACTCACAGGATTCACAGACAAAGCTCTTGTCTTTTTGCTGGATGCATTTTCCCCGCAAACACAACATGCTAATGTTTTTAGCACAAGCCTATGGCATTTTACATTGTATAAATTAGCCTAGTGGCTAGGTGACTTTTCCTCTACTCATATGAAGCCAGGGACAACAGCAACATTTAACAAAAGTAACGTTGCAAAATTCGGCTCCATTACAACTCTTTCAATTTTCCAAACAAACATGCTATTGTTATTAGCACAAGCCTATGGCATTTTACATTGTATGAATTAGCCTAGCGACGAGCAGAGATTTCCTCGACTCATAAATCCTGAAGTATAAATCCCAGGAGACTTAAAATGGTATTTCGTAGGGTCTTTATTGTCTTCACAATTTATTGTTTCTTATCTCTGAAATTTAAGTAAATAAAAGCTCAGTCTCCTTTGAGGGAAATGGTTTCAGCTTACATAAATAGACAGGAGGTCTGTGTCACTGTTACGCGTGGTTACATTTCTGGGGAAGCGCAGAAGTATAAATCCCGCATAAGTCTTTTGCACCTTCTTTTAAGGCTCAGATTGTAACATTACAGTTTTATGGGTGATGATTTTTCTCAAGTGTCATTAAAAGGTATTTGTTGGCGTAAATATTTCTGAAGATCACCACATTATCATTTATTTTTTTGAACTCTTACTGAGCTCTTCTTCACTGACAGTGAGGTCACTGAGGGCCTTAGTAAATCTGGCTCTTAATATATATGCAGATTGATAAAAAAATGACTGTCTGCAGTGTTAAGCACTTTAATGTTATGATGATTATGTGAATGCACTTTAAAGCTCCCCAGTGTTAACCTACACTTCTAAATTTGATAATAACTTTTCTCCCAAAGCTCTTTTTTGGGGCGATTTATCAACTATTCCAAAGATCTATACCAAACACAAAAAAATACACACAAGCACAACCAAACACCATTATTTCTTTCTCCAAGTCTACCTTTCTTCTGGTCTCAATCCCTGCGATGCAGTAAGACTCTGCGTGGTGTACTCCAGCATCCACAGCTTGTAGAACAACATCACGTTTAAAACCACCACCAGTATCAGGCTACAGAGAGAGAGGGAGAGAAAATACAGAGTGATTGTACAAAAGAGCCTCATCTACCTCATCTACCACTTAATGCCATTTACTGAAATGAATCAGGGCCATGGCGGAAATTAAAATACCTTATACAGATCCTATGGGATGCAATTGAAGACAAGGACAGAGAAAAACAGGTAGATTACAGCAAATTGAAACAACACAAAAGGAAGGAAGATAGAGGAAGAAAGATAGAGTGCACATCCTCAAATATCCCCTGCAGGCACTGATAAGAAATTAAAGAATTTACTAAACTGACATAAGATCAAATAATCAAGCAATCATCATCAGTCATTTATCAAGCAAAAATGCTAAATATTCTCTTGTTAATAATTATGAGGATTTACTGCTTTTTCTATGTTTGATGAGTCTATCCATTCATTTCCATCTGCTTATCCAGGTCCTGGGGCAGCAGGCCAAGCACCCCAGACGTCGCTCTCCCCAGCTTCTCAGTTTCTCCTGGGGGACCACAAGGTGTTCCCAGGCCACATGAGATATGTTATCCCTTCAGCGTGTTCTGGGTCTAACTCAGGGCCTCCTACCAGTGGGACGTGCCTGAAGCACCTCTAACGGGAGGTGCCCAGGGGGCATCCTGATCAGATGCCCGAATCACCTCAACTGACCCTTTTCAATGTGAAGGAGCAGCGACTCTACTCCAAGCTCCCTCCAGATGTCTATGCTCCTTACCCTGTCTCTAAGGCAGAGCCAAGATACCCAGCGGAGGAAACTCATTTCGGTCACTTGTATCTGCGACCTCATTCTTTCGGCCGCTACCCAGAGTTCATGACCATAGGTGAGGGTTGGGACGTAGATGGACCAGTAAATCAAAAGCTTTGTAACTATAAACTTTATATTCTTGAGTTTTGGACTAATATGATTGGTAAAACATTTGTCAAGCACAGTGTGATAACAATATCCAAGTAATACTGTAACTCACACAAGGCTGATGAGAAGCAGCAGTCTGGAGAAGTTGTAGAGTGTGAGGCCTCCTGGAGCATCAGGTATGTGTCTGGTCTGTGTGGAACCTAGAGGAGAACAAGACACAGTGAGCAGAGACTGTGACAGAAACCTATAATTAAATTATTAAAAATTCTAAAGGTATGATGTGTAGCTTTTTATCTTTCTTAAAGTTGAAGGAAAACTACATTTTCCATAAATCCTGTCCTGTTAAAAGATGTTGTTGCTCACTGTCAGACCTACAGTATCTCACTGACCACAGACCCGTTGGTGACCTCTGCTGGGCTGACCTGCCACGTGTTTGATGTGGTGTATGTCCTCCTCATCCTCAGGTGTAGTGACGGGGCTCAAGGCCTCGTCCATATTCCCCGGTGTTCTCAGGTGATGGACGAGAATGCGTTTCCTCCTCCGGCCGGTGCCCGTCCTCAGAGCCTTGTTCTTAGGTGACTGTCTGTGAGGATCCACCAACAGCACATCCAACTTATTCAGCTCCAGCTCTGAGAGACCAGAGACAGGATGGGAGGTTAGAGTTGTTAAAGGTTGCAGTGAGAGTCAGTCACATGGTTTGGTTTGGCTGTTTGTTCCATTTACATTTGGTCACTTTGTAATTTTTATTTGCAAATTTCCGAACCTGATCTCAGTCCAGAGTTGTCGAATACTGATACTTGGGCACTGACTTCCACCGTCAGATACCAATGAAAAAAGCTGTCCTTTCACAAGCCCTTTGACTTGCAATGACAACTTCCCAATGCCCAAACATTACATTCCTCCAAAGTAAACAACAGTAAACAGTGTTTGTCCACACCCTCTAGAACGACACAGAGATGTGTGTTCTGATCTGACGCCTCTATCAGCAGGACGACAATTACATATTTGCCCTGGGAAACGTAACGTTGTTGCATATTGTGTTTTGCCTTCCCAAAATCAACTGAAAGAAAATGACCATAGAACGACCACAATTATGAGAACGAGACCCAGGTTAGAAAATACCAGACACTTCCATTAAATGTTATTTGTGTTGTAATGCTAACCCAAGTGTCTGAAGTACTCATCCAGGCCACTCCAGAAGTTCCTCTCAATGAAGCCCTTCACAAGCCCCCACGGCTGCTTCCTGTAACGGAGCTCTGTTGATACCCTGCAGGACACACATATTTTATTTCACTGTTTATTTTGCAAGTTAACATTTGCTTGGCTAATGTGGCTTCATAATGAAAATGTTAACAATATGCAACTTTTAAGGCAGTGGTTTCCAAGTGGTTGTTCACGGCCAAAAGTGTCAGGTTTGTAAAAAACACACTTTATTTTGAAGTACAGTGAATATCGGGCACAGAGCTTTTATTTTGAAGTGCCGTTTCCTGCTGTAGGGTGAGTGGCGAACGAACAGCTACTTAACAGAGACAGCAAACTAGCTTGACCTTGAACAACTGACTAAGGAGATAGCTAGACCAGTTGGAAACCACTACTTAAAGGGCCTCAGTTTAGCTCTATTGCACTAAACTCAACACTTCTAAATGAAGCACACAAGTCTTTGTTCTTGTCATGAAACCTACATGAGATTAAAATATTGTTCTAGTTACCTAAGACGACACTTGTTCTTGGCTACTCTGGTGAGCATATAGCGGTTGAGAGTGTAGAAGTAGTCATGGTAGGGCACATCATGGGCGATCACCTCTGCATCGATGATGTAGCACTCATTGTCCTGGCTCGCCTTGTACAGAGTCTGAAGTCACAGCAGCACACAGTCAGACACAACTTTCTACTAACAACCTCAGGAGATAGTAGGGCTAATCCATGACTTTTCATACAGTGATTTCAAGAAATACGATACAAATTCAAATTCAAACTAAATGAATAATCAAACTGTGTAGAGCCATGGCTCGTGAGTTGTCCACCTACCTGTGTCTCAGTGACTGTGGCTGTTTTCGGAGCCAGAGGATTATTCAGGGCGAGGGTGTACATGATCTCTCTTGTCTGGTTACCATCCTGCTCTTTCTTCCAGGGGTGATACACCACATCTGCAAGAGAAAATTACACCCAAAGACATGTAGTTGGACATGCATGTGCACAAGGCACGGGCAATGCGATGCACATCCTACCATTCATTTAACACTATTTGATTGATCAACAGTTAGTGTGGGTATTACACAAAGAAACATTACAATGTTTTATCAGGAAGGATACACACTCAACATGTTTGTTAGGAGTTTGCATTTTTAAAAGTCTGTCTTAAATGAACACTGGAACAGGCTTTTCTCTCATTACATTTGCTTAAAATTCTGCATTTGAGTTTGTTCTTTGTGACAAAATTATGCTTTTCATTACTTAGAAATACTTCTTTCTTTCTGTCTGCTTGTTTGTATGTTCATGTGTCTTTTTTACATGTTTGAAATAAATATCAAATATCAATATCAGTATATAACACCAAAATGTCGTTATTCTATGCCAAGATGACGTTTACATGAGACATTTGGAGGATGCTGGATTTCGGTCACTTAACCACACAACATAAAACCAACAAAATATTAACACCACCTGTCGTCACTATTGTATGTCAAGTTGACGTTATCCTGACATTGAATTTTTGCCACCTGTTGTCACAACCTAAGTTCAACCAAACATCAATATCCTCGTGCTAAGCTTGCTGACTTTGATGAAGAGTGATGGATTCTGTCTTCATGTGATGAACAAGTGACACTTGTGAAGTTGCACCATGTGTGAAACTGACTGAATTAGTAAGAAAAAAAGAGACAAGCCATAGGGGAGAACAAGAAAGATCTATTTCATTGCAGCAGAGACAGGAGATAGCAGGTGTATGTTCCACAATTTTACCTGAGAATCTCCTCTGCTCCCGAAAGTCCCTCATGAACTCAGACTCAGTGAAAAGTAAGTCATACATCTTGTCCACACCGATCTTGTACACCTCGTTGACGTATTGCCTGCCACTCAGGTCCTCGTGGAAAGCCTGCACCTCACCTGTGTGTGAGTGAGTTGTTGAGTGAAAACTGAGCAGATAAACATCTGTACACTTAGGGTTATATTAAGGAGGACACCTATATTTCGAGTTACATGACTCAAATAAATTGTTGCTTTCTTGATTTATCGCAGGGTGATATCATGACACACCTTCGTCGTGCGTCTCAGATGAGTCGCTGAGCTCGGTGGGCAGGTCCTCGTTTTCGTTGAGGTCTGGTGATGGTGAAGGGGCATGACTGCTGTGCTGACTGCTGTGATGGATGCTGCGACTTTCGGGCATGGGGAGAGTCAGGAGGTCTGCGTCTGGGAGAGGGCTGGATACATCCTCCACAGGTGCCAGGTCATACTGCTGGACCAGGAAGAGTGAAAAAGGTCAACCAGTAATACTGGAGAGTAAAAGCATGGATCTCTATGGTTTAAAAGGGCCATCCAGTGATTTTGTGTTCCACTTCCATGAGGTAGTGGACTCAAAAGAGATTGATTGAAACAATGAAAAAGGTCCGAATTTAAGGACCGAGACTGAGATACCGAGTGCTATTTCCTGCAGTAGTATACAGTTCTATAAAGGTTCTCGTGTACTCACAGGAACTGAAGAGTCAGTGCTGGGCAGCTCTGGTTGAGCGTTGTTGGGGAAGGCTTTGTGGGGCAGGCACAGGGCTGACATCAGCTTTGGCCTCAGTGTTCTTGGCGATGGCGTTGCTGGTGTCGTTGCCCTGCTCGTTGGTTTCCTCCACGGGCAGCTCTTCACAGTACCTGCACCACGGAGACGGACAGCAGCTGTAGGTCAAGGTTACCAGCTTGCTGTACACTGCCCGCACTGGGCTACACACATGCATGGGCATGGGTGTGATGGAGGTGATCATGGTTTTTGGTTTTCTTTATAGATTCTCCTGCAGGATGGACACCAAATATTTGGACTGTTTCGATCCCTGATATGCAGTTTTAAAAACACACGTAGAAATATCTCTGACAGCTGACATATGTGTACTTCATTTTTAGCATGACTCACCTGTGCATCACTCTGACTCTTTCAAGTTGAAATCCTTTCTTATACGGTGTATTTTTTTAATCATTGTCTTCTGGGTATTAGGGAAGTACAATCCCACATAATCTCAGTTCATCTGTTTTATTTGAACAGATTCTTAGGTTATCATATTACATAGCTTATCATATAGTCTTCATAAGAGGAACTCCTTAGAATACCATCAGTGTTCATCGTTCAGGAGGTTATGACTGGGAGCTGAATTATCTGCAGTGGTCTCTTCCTCACCAAAACAAACAAAACAGGTGATAAAAAACTGGTAAAAACAATGAATAAAGCAGGTTCATGTTACAAATCAGTGTTTCTCTGATGGTGTTTGGCTGCTGACTCAGCGCCTGCTAATGTATGCTCACCTTTATTCTTCGATAACTTAACATCCAGATATTCAGGAGGTTTTTACTGGGAGCCGAATTATCTGCAGAGGCTTCTTTCTCTCCAAAACAAATGGACCAGGTGATTTAGACCAGTAAAGACACTGAATAAAGCAGTTTCAGCTAAATGTCAGTGTTTTCCGATGCTGTTTGGCTTGTTAGAGGTGCTGCTAACTACGGTGGCTGACGGCAAAACGTGAAAACACAAAAACAAGGTGTCAGTGTTTGGTTTGCCTGTTCTGGGTTACTACAGAAACATGGCAGCGCAACATGGCTTACTCCATGGCTGTGGACCCACTTGCTAAGGTAACGAAAACACAAGGATTCTTATTGTCAGGTGATTATACACTAAAGAAAACATACTTATTGTACTGATACTATATTGTATTGTACCCACTGGACTTTTAATGACTCATAAGGACAAAAAATTATTATTTGAATTATGTATTGGTGCATCTAAAGACCATTTTTCTTTAACCTTTTAACTTTCTACAGATTGTTTTGTAGGGTATTATCAATCACTTGTTAAAAGTTTTTCTTGGTGGAAACTATTACTTAATTGACTCTGATTGAATTCCATATTGTTCAGGACATAAGTAAGGAAGCGATCATGTCAGACAAGGATAAATTGTTATGTTAAAAACATAGTTATACTTGGAATATTTCTCACCATGAGGAAACGTGAAATGGAACATATGATGGATCCATGGGATTTTCATGGTTGTGTATAAAACTCACCCCATGGTGTTAAAGTCCTCATCAGGAGGGACGTAATCCTCATCATCACTGGTCAGGCCAAGCTCATTACCGTAACACTGATGGACAAAATGCCACAGCTCTTTTGGACATAAAGGCTGAGAGAAGACAAAGTCAGAGGAGGACAGAGTGATTTTAATTTGCAGAAGAAAAATAGAAGCTTGTCAAAACAGAATTTGCGAGGCTACGAGTCCAGTGGTTTGAAACTTTTAACAAAAAAACATCTATTTATTTAGGTGTTTGCTGTAACTATTGAGACTTATGTCCCACGTCCTCTTGTATGTTGTTGTGTCCGGGAAGTATGATGATGGCCGGTCCGACCTAGGTTCTCAGATAGTTAGTGTACTTGACATCAACAATGAACAATGTCAGTGTAGTCAGTCTTACCTTTTCTAGGAGAGCATTCTGCCACAGTCTGAACATCATCATGTATGTCCGGTCTCTCGCCCCAAATGAGGTGAAAAAGTGCTGAGACAAGAGCACAGTTAACATTAGGATAAAGAAAGGATGAGGGATGAATTCATGAGTTTACTGGGAAGGTCATTTTTAATGTGATTTATCCCAACTATAGCTGGGAAAACAAATATATTGAGTTGTTTGAACACTGTCAACCTGCCAGATAAAAGTCTGCATCTACATTGTAACTTAACATCATCAAAAGTACTCTTCAATACTAACTAATAATGTTAAAAGTTAATAAATATTGAAGTATAAATAAAAAAAGTATGATTGTCATCGAGAGGTGAGGAGATGGTGGATAGCATGACAGTACAGCGAGACACCTGTCAAACTGCAGACCAGTGTTTGAAGCCAACAAACAACAAGCGAGATGCAGCATGTCATTTTTTTTACTGAGACATCACCGCATATCCAGCTGAGATTGTGCCATCACAACCAGGTATTTTAAGCCAAACCAAGATCTTTTTCTGACCATAAATATTTTGTTTTTGTGCCTAAACTGCGTACACATTGACCACAGTGTGGCTGAAATGGAATATTCAATGTATCTGCTAAATAAAAAGGTACAAATGTACTAATACTCTTGGTTTGCAGAAATGCACGATGCCAACATTGATTCTGGTGATTGTGTTGCAAGTTAAGGATATGAAGCTGCCCACCTTTTCATTGTCAGTGCAAAGCTGGATGGCGTTGGGGATGAGGCGGGCCGTCTTTTCCTTGGTCATAGAGCAGATGTCCTTCAATCGAACCATCAGCTTGAAAGTAAAGAGCAGATGTTGTCACTGTGGTGGATGATTACTTCTTACCAAAGCAAAAAAAAAAAAAAAACCCAAACATTGTTCAGGCTCTAATCCTGCAGCCATGCATTAATTGTTCACTTGTTTTTGTGATATGCCACCTATTACATACCATCGAAAATATGCTTTATTCAAATCGATTTCTGTTTCAAAGTGTATCTCTTTTCTAAAGCAGTGAAATAGTCAATTACCCCGACTGTATGGTTAAAAAATAAGCTCTTAACCCCAGGAAAAATGAGCATTATAAAACTATAAGAAGTACGTTGTTGGAGTTTTCCAGTTCCAGTGTCCTTACCAAGGTTTCCCATCGGAAGATGTTGCTGTAGAAACAAATCCAGTTCTCTGAGAGGTAGAGGCGTCCCTGCAGGAGGATGTCCCGCTGCAGGGCACAGGAATAATCTGGAAAGAGTGAAATGTCAGAAGTCAACTGTGTTTGGAAATAGACCTGTGATATTTTGTATCAGAGCTCCAGAGTGTAGAAAAAATGCATGGGATGTATCATCGTGAGTCCATAGCAAGGGACAATGTTATCTACAAATAGGTCATATGGAGAGGAAAGCAGGATATAAGCAGTTTGGGCCGAGATGGGATCATCATTCACTGGAGTATTTATCATGTTTGTTCTGCTCTTAAAGAATATTTAAACATTAAAGTTGAGTGTGTGTGTATATCTGTGTGGTTCAGACTCACCCACAATGAGGCGCTCAGTGTCAGGCAGCTGCTTGAAAAGCTTCCTGAAGTCCTCATTGCGCTGCTTGTAGGTGGGACTCAATACCTGCAGATACAAAGACAGAAAACATCACAGATTTACATTCACTTATTTTATGCACACACACAAAAAAATCATACCCAGAATGAACATGTAGATGCTCAACCGCACTTTGTGTTATGTTCTACATTGTATGGTATCAAATGCAACATAAACAACACCTTAAAGGAGCTGTACATCAAATTCAGAGCATATCTATGATTCAGAGTCTGGGGTGGGACTGTCTGGACACAGTTCCCAATGTTGAGGTGGCTGAGCCAGCAGCTAGCAGCTAACAGTGTTAACTCAAATATCATCAGTCCTGACAGAGCTAATGGTGTTAACTTTGGAGAAAACCTTCCTCAATGATGCCATCCCAGTCACAGCGGTAACCACCATATGAGCGCAGTGGAGCAGTGACAGTTAGTGGGACACACTCACAGTGACTCACATCACTTACATGCATGTGCGGGCAGCCTCTAGTGGCCATTAGAGGAACTACTTTTGCAAGTATGTTTTTTTTTAGCACTTGTGCATTGGCTTACTTTTTCTGCTTTGGAGTTTGCTGCTTGGTTGCAACATAAACAAAGGGAGTGTGGCTTCATTCTCTGCTCAGGACGCATTATCTCCACTTTATCTTTACATAGCAAACAGTGGTTTGCGCTAGCTTGATGCTCTGAATCTCCTGTAGAGCTCCTTTCAAGAAATATTAATGGGAATGTCTCATAATGTGAGGTTAGTTTACTGGAAAAAACAAGTTCCACAGAAAATAGTTTTTGCCTGATGCACTCACTTTGTCTTTGATAGACAATGTGCTCAGACATGATGCAGAAATGAAGCAATGATGCAAATAAATCACTGGGAAAGTCATTTCAGATGAGTGAACAACTCTAGTTTAAACCAATCTGACTGGGGAGTGAGCACACATGAATGTAAATAACCTGTTCCACAAACTCTTATCATTTTGATGCACTCCAGAAACACCAGACACCAACAAGTCTGTTACAAGCCAAGCCCCAGCTGACTGATTTTACCAGTTAAACTGCACTTGTCAGTTAAGAGGGGACCGGAGGGCAAACAGAGAGGTAAACAGGCTGTCACAGCTAACGGCTAAATTATACAGATCTGCACACTGCATTCAAAATGTCACAAGTTACAGTTTGAATACCAATAGCTCTTAACTGAAGCTGACAGTAGCTGATGTCTCTCCTGCTCCTGCTGTTCTCAACAACTTCTCCACACGTTCTCAAACCATGAATGCGATCACTTTTAATAAAGGATTCTCCCCAATACACCTGAATTATAAATCCTATGTATGTCACGATGTGATCCATTGCCCAGATTGAGTGACTTACAGCAGGGACCTGCTCTGAGGCCCAGTCCCACTGGTGCCACTGGGCCGGCTGCTCCGCTCCACGCTCCAAACCATGCTCCCAGTTTGTTTTAGCCTCTGAGTACACAGCTGATAAACTCTGATTCTGCACTGGCGTCGTCATCTTTCTTCTTTTTATCTGCCTTTTGTCTTGTCTCATGTTTTTGTCCTTATGTGAACTTGATATATTTGTAACTGCCTTCCTGCCCTCAATTTTGTTTTGTTTCCAGGTGTTAAAAGCAGCGATTCAGGTCATCACTGCACACACTCCGGTCACACACTCATGTTCTGCCTGGTGAGACAGCAGCAACAAGCTTGAGAGTAAATACTTCTCTATTTTTTATATGTGTGTTTCTTGTTGCACAGATATCCCAAATATTTCCTCTGGGAAAGACCCCACTTTCCCTCTGTTTGATATCCCAAATATCTCGAACAAAAAAAGCAGAAGCAGAAAAAAATGATAAACTTCTCTAAGTATGATGTAATAAATAAATTCCAAACAGTTTTTGATGGTAGGTCCTTTGTCTCAGTTGTCATCAGGCTGAGGCAGACACTGGTTTATCCATGATATTATGCTGTATCTCACACGTTGCAGATCATCAGATCACATTTTCAGCAAACAGCCTGACTCCATGCAGCAGAAACTCATTACTTTCTCCTCTTTGCATCGGTCCGTCAGCACCATACATCCACTCATGCAGCACACACTCCTGATGTCCAACTGCAAAATAACCTTGTTGAGTGTAAGATCACTGGAGCAACATGTGGACACATAATAGTGAGATTCCTCCTCAGACTGAGCTCTGTGACAGTGCAGAGTGTTTGGAAACAGGAGGAGCCACTGTCAGTGTGTGAAAGAGGAGAAAGAGGGCAGAGAAGGGGGGGAGGTCCAAGGAGAGCCTGGGTTTACTCAAGTTCATCAGGAGAGTGTGTTTGTGTGTGAAATGGTGAAGCGGGTGTGCATTTGAGTTGGAGCTCACGTGCCCTGTCAGGGTATGTAACAAAGACAGCCTATTTTAAATAAATGCTCAGCTCCACCATTCTCCTGCTTATTTTCTCTAAATCTCTCCTTTGACCTGTCAGTGAGGCAGACTGTGAACAGCGACAACCAAAACAACAGGAAGTGTAGGAACCAATCCACTTCCTGGAGAAGTGAGTGTGTGTGTGCATGTGTGTGTGCTTTTTGAGGTTTGGAATGAAACTTTAGCATATGACAAAACATATGATTTGAATGCCCAGTCAGATCAAAAAAGGTCTACTCATTCTTTAGTTGCTATGAGCAGATATTGTGTTGCAGAAGCCGATATTGTAAGAAAACAAATTAAATATTTTGCCGATTTGTTCAGTATCAACACTATGCCACATGATATTGATTAAAAAAAACATAATCCTGGGAAAATTATCTTTTTTTTCTGTTGCAAATTAGTCCCAGATAAATGTAATTTCAGGAAAACAGGGTTGAAGAAGTCAGCTTACAGACCCTTTTACTGTCAGGGCACATTCACACCAGGATAGTCCGGGGGACTCAGTTCGATTGGGCAGGGAATGCCCAAAAATTTCACACCTTCATTTGGTCCGGTTCGCTTTTTAAGGTGGACCAAACCGCCTGGACAATGTCACGCAGTTACAACAGCTGCTTGTTTGGGGGCGGTATTGCCCAAAACAACCACTGACCAGGAAGAAAAAAAGCATGAGGAAGAAGAAAACCCGGCTCATCGATTGGCCAGGACCGAAAACAGAAATCCATCCCCTTCAGCCGGCTTGGTCACCACAGAAATAATGGAGTAACACCAAATGTATGCAGTCTTGGGGTTTCTGTTTTTACTCTGGTGTTCAAACCTAACTGTTTTTTCACAAGAAGCTGCCCAGTAGTTTGCTGCGACCCTAAATGCACTGCGCTCTATGTCACTTCCTCTCTTTGGCTCGCTGGTTAGTCCGTTTGCATTTCCCACTGTAAGCGAACCGCACCAGGGTTCACTTGCAAGTGAACCGAGACCCCCAGTTTTCAAGCGGACCAGGGTTCGCTCGTTTGGTCTGCACCGAGTTTGAATGAGTGTTCACACCACTCCAAACAAACTAAACTATCCGTGGAAGCGGATCAGAGTTTGTTTAAAGCGGATCATATAGTGCCAGTGTCGATGTGTCCTTACTGAACATTATTATGTTTTTTGGTGGGCGGGGCTTAGCTGGAGGCAAAACAATTCTCCACAGACATTAGCTAGCGCTAGCTAGCAAGTTATGTTGGCTTGTATTAGACAATGGAGGAAGATGATGCAAGTGGTGCATTCACAAATACTTATTCCAGGTGCCAGAGTGCACAAACTGGACCGTTCGTAAATTCAGAGCGCTCTGTTTCTTCAACCAACGGGGCTTATCATAGTGTAGAGTGTTAGACTGAATTAACAAATACACCATGTCAGGTCACTTACTCTCAGGAGCGCAAGTGTTACTTGAAAAAGTAAACACTGACCATCGGGACCAGACTGGCCGACTCGTATGCTCTTACTCAGTGGATGGATGATGTCACAGGAAGCTTTGTAGTTGATTACGTTACCAATCTTTCAAAGGAGGACGACACTTGAACAGTTTCCTCCGGTTTGTTTTGCTATCATAGCTAACGTTAGCTAATGCGCTATAAAGTTAGTGTTACAGAGAAATCCAATATTCCTTTTAATACCTCCCCAATTTTCTGATTAGGTGAACATGATACACATAACGTTATTCATCCCTGCAACAGTAAATACTTTTTCCCTCATATGAGGAGTGCGCTGCACATGTGAGCATTTTTAACAATGGCGTCCATCCAGTCCTTTTCTTTTATCACATGTAACCATAGTTGTCTTGTTTTTGTTGATGGGCAGTGGCGGCTGGTATGCGATAAAAATTTTGAGCCATGACTCCTTCTACTCTGGCTCGACAACATTTTAAGACTCCTATGTAGCCTACAGCCCTGTGATGGAGAGTCGTGTTTTGCCTCCAGCTAATGAAATTACGTCATTGTGACGTCGGCCCCAAAAGAGTCTATATATGCCAAATGAATCGGCACCTTTTAGCGGTGGTGCTCCTCACTAGTCACTCATTATACACAATAGAGTTACGTTCTCATTACAAGAAGGTAAAAGCCTCAGAAACAATCCTGGGGGGACAGTTTTGGTGGAAAATTTGATTGTCAGATCTTAAAAATGAGGACATTGAAAATATTTTGGCTGATGTTCATTTCTTCAAAGGGATGTTTTAGGGTTAGGACTTGGCTTTAGGGTTTTGGTATGTTAAGTTGGGATGATTATGGTTTTGGACTACACATAATACATTTTGATAATGAGGGTCTTCAGAAGTTTAAAAGTACATGTGTGAGTGTGCCAAAGTGTTGATCTTCTGAGAAAACCTTCACAGTCACTGTGGACTCCTCCATGACAGAAAACTAAGATGGTGAATGAAGATACAGAGCAGCTCACAGGGAGAGCTGTTATGTGTGTATTTCTGATGTAAACAAGTTATCATTGCCAAGTGCTGTGCCCCCCATCCTTCCACCTCCGTCTTTCTCTGTCAATCTTTTCAATGTCTCACTTCCCTCTCCTCTGCTCTTTATCAATCACCCTTTTGTATTCCAGCTGCAGTTTCTTGGAAAGCTCTGTCCACTGAGGTTACTACGAAATCAGATTAGTGGGTGTCATACCAGAGAGATCGTTGTGACTGCAGATTCAGTCTTTCCCACAGTTTTGAAACAAGATGGAGAATATTCAAGCCATTTTCTAAGAAATGCGTAACACAAGACAAAACTGCAGCGAGACAAACACCCACCATAAAAACACACTGAGTCATTTCTCAGGGCTTTTGTGTGAACCCTGCTCAACTTGTCATCTTGTCCTGTCCAAATTTCATGTATTTTCTTTCCTTTTGTGGCAACATAACATTCTTTCTTTAAGCATTGCTCCTAGGGCATTAACAATAGACACAGGACAATACCTAGCGCGCCATATTTTGACGCATAAGTGCACTGACAAAGTTGTGGTATTTGATGAGTTGGGATGAGAACACGTTGGTTTTCAACAGCAGAGTTTGGGCTTTAAATAAACATGTATGAACAGCTCTTCTCTTTTTTTGTGACCATATCCTTATGTCTGATTGTCTTTGGACATTTCACCTTGTGGCCAACCTGATAATGAACAAATACCTGTTTTCCGTCAAAATCAGTGCGTAAATGCAGCTTTCTGAAACATGGGAAACCAACTAAAAATAGGTGACAGACTTCTTTCCCATCGCCAGTAGACCAGGTATGTGTACACGGCTCTTAAGTAAATGAATATGCCTTTTACTGGTGTGTCATGTTTGACATCATAGACAGGACAAAAAGCAGGTTAGTAAACAGCAGAAAGCAGCATGGAGGCAAGAAAAAAGTTACAGTGGTTATTTCTTATATATATATATATATATATATATATATATATATATATATATATATATATATGTATATATATATATATCTTACTTTTCAGTTTCATTTTAGAACTCATTGCCAAATAGTTTTGAATTATTTTCAAGCAATGCTTGGGTGGAGACGGACAAAATTTGTTTAAATCTTTATATCATCGCAGATCAGAGTTGACTGCAGCTGGAGCTAATAAATACCCATGACTACTACAGAGTCATTTGTCCCAGGAAAGAATGCCGACCCAAAAAAAGCCAGATGTTAGTGGAGTTTTTATATGTGGTGGGATAGGCGCTTACCAGTGCAATTATTATTCTCCCTGTGAATAAACTTGAAATATGTTTTAGCTCCATGTGAAACCTGACAATTTATCACCACAGCAATTTTTTTCTGCTCCTTTTTGGGTCCTATAATGCTTTGTATTTTCTACTGCCATTTACTGATGTTACTGTGCCATTTTAAATGAATAAACTTGATGAGATCTGATTTAAATAAAGCCATTTAGCTTGGGCTGCACTGAGCATTGGACATTCAGAAACCTCATACAGTAGCAGGCATAAGGACTGTGGTAATAGGAACATTTAATTCCATTCACAACACTCATAACAAGACCAGACCCCAAATCCAAGCACTGCCAGGGCTGTGCTCATCCTAGATTCTGGACTAATCTCTTGGCAGCCCAGCATCAGAACTACTAACAATAGCATCACACCACCAGACACACAGTCACACAATGGTGTTTGGATGACTGGGTGCTTTTATGCTTGAATACAGGATCCTATATGTATCATCTACAGCCATGTGGCCTGAAGACTCTGACCCTGCACCTCACCACTGTAGGTCACAATCAATAACCGCATTTGAAACTGTGACTAATGGTTAAAGGAGAGGGCAAAGAGGGGAACTGTAATAAAAAAGACCAAACATGTCCCACATCCTGCACTGCTCTCACAGACAGAGATGCACTGTGAGACGCAGCTCATTCGCTCTCTCACTCAGCTGCTTTGACACTGGTCAGCTGTACAATGTCTCTTTTTGTTTGTTCTCCTGCTTTTCTGCTGAAGCCAAACACAAGTGTGGTGAACTATGACACAGACAATGAATGGAAGCCCGAGGAAATCTCCACCCACACACGATTACAGTATGGACTGTCATAGACACGCACATGGAAGTATAAGATTCACACACAGATTACAGCTTCCCTCGATTCTTCTTTTCCAGTGGGAAAAGTACCAGCTGATAAATACTGGGCGAATAAGGCAAATGAATTTATTGGCTGGATGCAATCTTGCTGTAGTTTTGTGTGATTCTTGTAAAAACAAAGGATGCATAACAGCTTGCTGGTTCTGTTTCTTGTCGTGCGTTACAATCTGTCACGAACACTCACTCCTTGAAATGTTTCTCTCTGTATATTTTTCTCTTTTGCCAGACTAAAGACAATAGACAGCACTTCACAGTCTCTCACTGCCAGACGCTCTGAAGGCCTTGGCTCTGGTCACTCTGGAAGAACAGGGCCCTCTTGCTGTTTTGTGGATTGAAACATTCCAGAAAACCGCCTCTCGTGTGTCGAGGGTGAAACAATGATTCTCTTATGGTCTCATTTGTATACAGTAATCATCTAAGGTTTCAAGGACACTGTGGTTAAGATGTATTGCTGTTGAAATAGAATGCATAGAGTTCCAAAAAACACTGTTAAAGCTGGGGTGAGGCAAAAATCTGAAAAAGGAGATTCAAATTAAGCCCTTTCCTCCTAAGCCCCTTCCACCAAACAACCTCGGGAATATGCACGATTCATACAGTAACCCAGTATTTCCCATACATTGATTTATTTAATCTTTGGTTGCTGCGGGCACTGACTGGGGATCTTTCTCTGAAGCGGCTGTCCGCTCCTCTCCCAGTGAAATGGTCTGTAGCAGTGGGGAGTGAAGTAGATGACACACTGTGACTCAAGGCTCTAGCTAATGTTAGCCACATAAATGTGAGCTTGAAGCCCCATCTAAAGTAAATGAATATGCCTTTTACTGGAGTGCCATGTTTGACATCAAAGACAGGACAAAAAGCTGGTTAGTAAACAACAGAAAGCAGCATGGAGGCCAGAAAAAAAGGTTATAGTGTTTTTTTTTTTTTCTTTTTTAAATCTCTTACTTATTCAGTCTCTTTTTCAAACTCAGTGCCAACTAGTTTTGAATTATTTTCAAGCGATGCTTGGGTGGAGACGGACAAAATTTGTGGCAGTGAGATGCAATGATACGCAAAAGGGGCGAAAATTTGTGTGTCCACCTGGGTGCACATAACAAACACTTTCTCTCCATCTTTAAAATGCCGATATTGACACAACGGACATGCACGCACATCTGCATTTGTAGAACAGCCAATAGGAACTCCCTCTCTCTGAAATGACCTGTAATTGGCCACAGTCTTCCGTCACAGACTACATTTTCTAAAGCCTGAAAACAGAGTCAAGAGAAGATGCAGGTGTCTAGTTTTCTCTCAGTCCACTTGAATTACAATACATTTATTGTGGGATTTTTGCTCAATGACTCAAAAATAAAACTGCCTACCCCAGCTTTAAAAATTAACTTTTGTCTTCTCCATAATAACTGAAATAAAACATGCACAGTTCTTCGTCCAAACAGCCAATTTGGTATTTAACATCAACATCACAAAATGACTGAAGCTGACAAACAGTCAAAGTACATAAATCATATTCGGTATTAAAACATCACATAAAGGTAGAGGGTAGCTGAAATACATGAACTTACATTGTACCAGCTCTGACTTTTCTGTTTCATCGAAGGGTTGGTGTGTTGGTCAGAGCAGAGAGGAGGGCAAAAGAGAAAAAAAATCAATTAATCAATACAAAAATCTAGTAATAACATTCATAACAGTTCACTTTAATGCAAAGTACTGTCAAGGCATGTGATACTTGAAGACAGATGACAGTTGGAGACACAACTTTGAGCTCTGATTGTTGTCAGGGTGACTGTGCCTTAAAACTAGATCCTAAATTACGTGCACTTGCCACAAAGTGGCAGCATTACATTACAGAAATAACTCCAGCATTTCCAGCGCTCTTCTCATTTCTCTATTTTGTGCCTCTTCGTCTCATCCGTCCTCCTACCTGTGACCCTGAAACTGATCGTAGCGCACAGTCTTAAAGGATATCTCATTCCCTAAAGTGCAGCTCAAGGAGAGAGGAGTGAGGAAAGAGGAGGTGGATCTTTTGTCAAAGACTTTTTGGCCCCTGTGACGTATAAAAGAGACCTGAAACATAGCTGCCAGGTTGTTAATTTAAGATATAAGTTGACATGAACACTGTTGTGCTCATCTGACACAGATCGTAAAATTCAGCAGTAAGCTATAACAAAACAATATAAGATGATGCACATGTCATATTTAAAATGACAGCTCTGAAGCACATGTCTTGTTTTGTTAAATATCTCGACTCCTCACTCCTCATGCCTCTTCCTCACCTCCTCTGTTCACTTCTCAGGAGGCAAGAAAGGAATCAAGGATGCATGAACTGAGAAATGAGAAGAGGGCAGGGGTCTGCTGTTAAATTCAGCAGAAAAAGGACAATATAAACACACATATATCCCAAAACAGGACTCACACACACTAAGTGATTAAATCAAAGTATCATACAAAAGTTATAAAGCAGTATTTAGCAAGTCCATGAGGTATGTCTTTGTTCATAATGTCTGAACTGTTTTTAATGACACAGATTGCACGAGTGATTTCTGTTATGAGGTGGATTTTCCCGAGCTTTGCACAAACAGTTTGGCCTTGAGAGCAACTCTTCCTTTTCCTGTTCTTAAATCACTGCGATGACATGCTGACAAAGAATGAGAGGAGATGCAGTCATCATAATAGAGACTGTTAAACTATAACTACTGATAGAATTTTTAAAAATTAACAGCCATCAGCAGAACAAACATGTAATGCCAATCCAATGTGCTGTGCAGATGCAGATTTGGAGAGATAATAAGATGTTAACAGAGGAGGTAGCCTTGCATACTGTATGAGAGTTTTGGAGAAGAAGTCTTTTGGGAGGTTTGATGACAGACTATAAATGTATACATTGGTGAGCTGTTTGTGTATGTCTTTATGTATCTTATTATACATAACTACCACATCAGCAAACTAACTAAATCAGTTAGTAGTAAGTAACACTAGCATTACTCAGTGCTGCAAAATAGTGACAGAAACTACAGCTCGTACTGAAACTGGCATCAGAACATCAGCTACATTTGAAGCTTGTTTAATAAGCACAGCGCAGTTTACAGGAAGAGGCTTAACAGGGAGTCACACGTCAGATTGGAGAGGGTTAAGTAGAAAATTGCTCAAGAAATTTTGAGGGGTACCTGCTACCACTGCCAAGCACTAAGTACATGCACACATTTACTCTAACAACTGCCCACTACAAGTGCTGCATACTACAGGTACTACATATTACATACTCATATTAACCCCTTTTAGCTCAATAAAGTCCAGAATCTCCTGAGCTGTTTAATCTTTGAATTGTCTTTCTGTGTCAAAATATGGTGATTTGGCGTGGACTCACAGAGGAGCAATTTTGATTTTTCAGTTATCTCCAATCATTTTGATGGGGAAATTTTATTTTGTTTTTTGCAATTTTTGTAACAAATCACTTAGCACTCCATTCTCAAGTTTTGATGTATTTTATGCCTACATGTTGGTAACACTGCGAGACGAGTTTCATCTTCTTTTTACAGAAGATGAAAAATAAAAATAAATGCGATGGATTATATAGGCACCCAAATTAACAGGTAGTGGGGGGTCATCCATTAGAAGTAAGTGTCTACTCCAGTTCTTAAGGCTCTTTATTGCCTTCCTGTTTATTTTAGAATTCATTTTAAAATGTTGCTTCTAGTTTTTAAATCTCTTAATGGACTACTCCTGGTTATTTATTTGATATGTTTGTCAAATAGAGTAGAGTAAATACTTATTTACTCTATTTCATACTGTATTTTTACGTGTATTTTCTCATTTTATTATGTAAAGCGCTTTGAGTTGCACTTACTGTATGCACTGTGCTGTACAATAAAGTTCTAATGACTGAAGCTCAGCTGAGATTGTTATTGGATTTATTTGTATTGTTTACTATTTAATACAGATTTACTTTGTGGTGTGATCCTTCAGTGCAATATAATGTAGCTTGTTAGTGCACTTCTGAGGTCAGAACACACTGCAACATGACAATTTTACCACTGATGAATGTGTTTGCAGTTATTGAGGAGACATCACTTTAGGATGTAACTGATTCTGTTTAAATCACTGGATCTACTGCTCTTTTTTTGTTTTTTTTTTTTACTTTAGTTACAAACATATTCAAACTTTCATGACCTGTTCAGATTCAAAATTCAGTCTGAGACCCCAACAGACCATTTAAAGTAGTTCACTTTGTGGTCCAGCAGAGGGCGGTCTTAAAATTCACAATCAGCTTGAGCTATTGCATGGCAAATTTACTTATCATAAAGCTCAGTAAAATTCTAAATAAAAATGTTGAAGGGCACCAACGAGCAAAGCAGCACTTGGAATCATCATCATTGAAATCAGAGGAAGACATCACACAATATTCAAACAGGTTGAGGCAACTCTGAACAGTAGGATGAATAGTTTAGCAGGCGTGTTCCAGGAGAGAGAAAAGAATGATGCTTACTTTAGTATGCCACTTGAGAGACTATTGCATGCATGAGAAAGAAAGAAAGAAAGAAATAGATTCAAAAACAATGACAAGGCAAAAGAATGTAACAAAAGAGTCCATGACTCTGAGCGGTCAGCAGAACTTACAATATACAACCATGGTCAGAAAAAGATGATTAAAAAAAACACAAACAGTAGAGAGGAAATGAGCAGAAATGTGAAGGTGATGTCCTGTGACAAGAAAGCAATGAAGTTATGAGAGTGACAAAGCCACGATCAATCATGTTCATGTTGGTGGATTTTGATCTTCTGATAGTACAACAGTTAGATTCTAGCTGCATCATTTTATTTCACTATAGGACTCAGGAATCTTTGGTCACTTTGGCTGATTTTTCATAAAAAGTCATCTTATCTCGTGCAGGTGAGCAGCTTTGACTGCACAAAATGTTAATGGAGCACTTCACCCCAAATGACCATTTGTATTTTAGTTACTCAACTCATGTTACGATAATTTTTCTTCTGTAGGCCTCCACAGTGGGCAAAAAAATCCAAAAATGGAGAAAAGTCTTGATGAATTGAAGTAAAAGGGGTCCACAGCAAACTATATCAAAACATCCACACAACTCGAGCAGTATAATTCATTCATTTTCCGGAACTGCTTATCCTGTTGGGGGGGGCTGGAGCCTATCCCAGCTGACACTGGGTGAGAGGCGGGGTTCACTCAGGACA
Source organism: Cephalopholis sonnerati (assembly GCA_019142605.1). NCBI lineage: Eukaryota > Metazoa > Chordata > Actinopteri > Perciformes > Serranidae > Cephalopholis > Cephalopholis sonnerati. The sequence continues at coordinate 35,486,742 of JAGQAX010000017.1, forward strand.
GGTCGCCAGACTATCACAGGGCTGACACATAGAGACAGACAACCATTCACACTCACATTCACACCTACGGACAATTTAGAGTCACCAATTAACCTGCATGTCTTTGGACTGTGGGAGGAAGCTGGAGTACCCAGAGAAAACCCACGCTGACACTGGGGGGACACATGCAAACTCCACACAGAAGGGCTCCCCCCTCGATCAAACGCGGAACCCTGTTGCTGTGCAGTGACAATGCTAAGCACTGCAGGTGCAGTCAGATTTCTGACAGGGAACTAAACTAAAAGTTAAACTTAGTCTGTTCTCACTGTAGAGCCAGGCTCTATTGACAAAAACAGTAATTATACCTTGCTACGTTTACTTTTAAGAAGTTGTGCTGTTGTTAAATGTGGTCTTCAATTCATTGAGAATTTTCTCCATTGTTTTATTCGTTGATCAGCGGAGGCATGCGAGAAAAATGGAAAGAGGGGGTAGTAACTGATGTGCAAAGAGGTCATTTTAGGGGGGAAGTATTACATTATGGATCCTGGTGAACCTTAACCAGCCCTGTAGTGTATCTTTAACAACCAACAGTCACAGCAGAATGTGATTAAATGAGTGACACCTTTTGTGAGAAATACAGAGAAATAATCTGTAAATAAGGTGATTATGGGTTACGTTTTACACCACCAATCAACTCTTAACTTTTTAAAATGACACTGTAGCAATAACTTACTTACTTTATTACTTCAGCAGAGAAGTTCTATCATCAGCTGAAGTAATCATGACAATGTAATCATAACCTGTAATGCGACCAAACTCTAATGGACTTGGTGTAGTGCCTTGTGTCATCAAATAAAAGCGCATTAGTGTTTAGCTAACGTCTACTTTGGTCTGCTCACCTTGGAGTTCTTGCCACCGCGGGTGTTGGTGTTGGTGGGGTGGACAGACTGAGAGTAGGTGCGTTGGTGCTGGGAGGTCTGTTGCTGTTCGGGGGTAGTTGGGGAGCGGTCCGAGGCCTGGTCTGATGAACCTTTCTCCACCATGGCGCCGTCAGCCTCGGGGCTCAGTTGTGGCGTGGATGCGCGGGAGCGTTTTCGCAGGACAGGTGAGCAAGCAGGGGTGCTCCGATTTGAGTTAGTGGCAGTACTGAAAAGAAAAGAAACACCTTGAAGCTTTTTTGTTTGTTGGAGACACTCTGGGACATTAGCAAAGGTTACAACTACTCCTGCTGAGTTGTAACTTTGGACTGATATTCAGTATCGATGCCATCAACAGGTCCTGACCAACAAGTCGCAGAGGCATTCCTTAAAAGTGCAGGCAAGGAATTTAAACATGACATAAAGAAGCCATACTTTGGTCAGTGCTGGGCATGACGACCCTACAAATGCTCTTCAGTTACCACCAGTTCTTTGAAGATGCTAATAATTTCATTGTAACTTCATGTGGCTGTTATTGCTGATCTTTGTGAATAGAACTGTTTTGGTAATGAGGCTCATTTCTATAAACGACAGGCAAATGTTGCACCAAATGTATGCATATTACCTCATTTAAACACGCAAATAGCCCAGGAGCAGCAAGACACTATTTGCTTAGCAGCACAGTTAAGGGTGTGTTTCACCGTTTGTGGGTGTATTGAATATTACATGCTTCTTTTTTTCTTATTTGTGCAGGTTTAACAGCTACAAAATCCACACAATCCTTTTGTGAATTCACCTGTCAGTGTTCTTATTGTTTTACTGTTATGAAAGTGAATCCTGCCCACTGCTCTTGCTCAGCTTCACAATCTATTAATAACCGTAACATTTCGGTCCTTTTGAACCTTTGTCAAGAGTGTTCAACACAATTGTTTCCAACATGGAGCTTCAATAGAAACTGCCCCACCCATTTCACAGGTGTGCATAGGTATGAGGGAATTCATCAGCTGTGGGTGTGTTTCTCAATAATTGACAACAGCCTGTGCACCATATGTCACATATCCTACAAACGAAAGAAAAAGGGAATAAGAAACACAAGAAAAACCGAGGAAACTCAAGCTCTCCACACAACAAAGGCTATTTACAAGATGTTTATCTTATGAATGAACACAACCGCCTTTCACTAATCATTCAAAATGTTCAACATTGTATACTCTCATACCATGTATCATAAATTGGTCTCCTGAGATCCCCAAATCAATTATAGCATGACATGCCATGGTATATCATCATTCAGTCCCTCGGGAGAAAGTCTTTTCAGATTAAATATCCAGTACACTTCCTCTCTGCTAAGTATTTCTTCAGTGTTACCACCTCCTTCTGGCAGAGTAACATTTTCAATGATTTTAGCCCTGTTTTGGTCTCCACCAGTCTAATAAGAGGGTCCACAACATGAGCACACTGGCGCAGGCCTGTGGTGCGCTGAGTAGGTGGATACGTCAGATCCAATGCTTAATTTCAGCGCTGAGAGCGACATATATGTCACCACGACCGCATGGCCCATACAAACACCAACAAGTCGGAGGAGACTGATAAGACAGAGAAATGATGAGTGTTATTCAGGCTTAAATAAAATCCTGTTGGTTAATCCATGGACAGCTGTAGGCCGACATTGTTATTTGTTTTGTCAGCTGACAACTGACCTTTCGCTAAGCCCCGCCTCTTTGTGATGGTCCGACAAGCTGTCGGATCGCAGTGTGTGTAGATAAACGTTTTTGACTTCGTCTTCGTGCCGCTGCCAGCACCCAGACCCTTGCCGCCGCCAGATGGGCAGGGATCTTTGGGGGAAGTCAAGCAACGTTCATCTGGGCACAATGTTTCCCTGCTTCCCTTCACTGGTTCCTGTCTTTTTTCACAAACGTATATCTTTTTCCAGTCTCTCCAGGTAACGAGTATCATCAATACACGACGTGCCCCAGGCACAACATTTAGCTCCAAATCCACAAAACCAGCCTGAAAATGAAGGAAAGTTGAAAAGATTGCATTAGAGTCAACGGAGCACAGCTGTGTTGCTGTCGGACCCTGGTCTGCAAACAAACAAACAACGCAAAATGGCGTTCACAGTACTCCAAAAAATAGAACGAACAGAAACTATAAAAACTAGACTATACATCCAAAGTTTATATGACAGAACCTGAAAACCCATGGTGGGCCTCTGGTAATAAAATGGTAAACAAGGTGATGTGTCTATTACAAGTATCAAAACATTTACAGGCACATGCCACAGAGGCTTAATTAAAAATGTGAACAGGCGCTATAACAGTGTTGCCGATTATGGATTTCCTCCATACATACTGTTACTCTACTGCAGGTTCCTAACAGTGACGCCGATATACCACTCAGTGTCTCATACTGAAACCCACATGAGACAACTAGAAATCGAAAAAGTCAGTTATCAGAATAGCTGGGATCAAACATTCTTCTGTGTCTCAGGTTTCATCCATTCCTAGAGCTTCTCATTTATCATCAGGAACTACAGCCCAGTCCCACTGCTTCACTCTCTGTCGAGGTATCTCACCCAGAGAGCTGAGACTGACCGACACGCACAGTGAGGCTGGATGCCACCTCCCCCTGCATTGCAGCCCTCAGTCAAAGGTCAAATTACAAACAGTATCGAGCTATAGAGGTCAGACTAGTCTTCCTGTCAATCCAGACATTATTTCATCAGTAGTTTTTATTATCCACTAAAAAAGCACAGTTTGATGCCAGTATTGAGGAGTGTCGGTTTTCACTTGACGTAGAACACTGACTGGCTCTAGTCACTCCTCTGAGCACCACAGCTGTAATGCTTACTTGCTTTACATTATATAAATGCAGATTACATGTACAGAAGCCTCTAAGCAGACTCAATCTTCCATTTTAAAACATCACGATTTACCTGTGGGCAAGTTAAATGAATATGCATCAACAATCTACTGTAGATATTTTAATAATTCATTCAAAATACATATTGCTCTGTGCAGATGTCACAGCAAAACATCACACAGTCCTCTGTCTGCAGACGCAAACACAGTGATAATGGTGGGTGGGGTAAGAAAAGACTTGATATGGCTGCAAGTCCACGCTAAACCATCTGATGCAGCAGACATGGTGGGATGTAAAATGGTGCAAGGTGACACATCCTCCCTCAGTAACACACAAACACACCACTGCATGCACAGAACGACAGCGACACAGGGATGGAGGGGGACGAGGCATTATTAGGAGAGACACTGACCAACCTGGCAGCCATGGAAGACCTCAGCCCACAGCATCAGACTCTACCTGCTTCATTCATCCACTCATTCAGACAGCAACATCAGCAGAGGAGGAGGAGACAAGGAAGCAGAGAGAAGCGAGGAGGAGGCGGAGGGAAGAGGAGGAGGAGGAGGAGGAGGATGGGGCTGCCTCTTAGAATCCTTGCCAAAGAGTCCATGCATGGGGGTTGGTAAACAGACAACACTGCCCCCTCCAAGAAATACAGTTCAGAGTGTTGGAGAGGTCAATGTTATATGCTTCTTTTTTGTCCCCCTCTATTTTGTCCCTTCCTTTTTCTTTCTGTGGGGTGATTCACATGCTCTTCTTGCTACCGCTACTGCTGCTCCCGCAAAGCCCCTCTTTCTCTAGGCCCACCCTGTTTCAGCCCCCCTCTGACCCACCATGCTGTGATTGGATGCCAAAGCAGAGCGCTGGAGACTGCTCCTGTTGCCGCTTTGCACAGTGGGCTTCAGCATCGTATGCACAGAGCGACTCCCACTCCTCACTAATTCATGAGTGTCATGAATGAAAGCTGCTGACGTGGATTAACCCTCACTGTCACACCATGCTGCTGGCCCCTCCCCATTAAACAGACCACACACATGCTCTCTCTCGCTCTCATACACACATGCACACACACTCTCAAATCTCTTCTGCTCTCTGACGTTCCTTATTGCCTCCTTTACTCTATTACTCGGGCTCAGACCATTGTCATCTTCTTCTGTTATCCCTGTTCCCCATGCATATAGAAAAAGCTTTACTCTTCATTCAGATTTTTTTATTTTTGTTCTTTCTATTGGCTATGGGCAATATGAAATATAACTTACAGTGACATGCAGTTACTTGTAATGTCCAGCTGCTTCCTCTGTAGATTAACAAATCTGTCAGGCTTGTAAAGCCTGAGGAGGTATTGCCTGCCCTCATTGACATGGACAGACATCATAGGATATGCAGAGGACTGCACTAACACACACACAAACAAACACACACGTGTTTTTTCAATGCAAAAATAAAAAACATTTGGCTCATAAATCAATAAGGCAACCTGGCAGTGGTCCAACCTTTACAAATGAAACCATTTGAATTTCTTTGCTTCATACAGTCTTTGTAATGTCTCTGTTGAGCACTCTGCACAGGCTGCTGCTGGCTGCTTGAATTCAATTTCAGTCATTGGTACTTGCCTACCATGCCACAAATGGCTCAACATGGACATGGTCAAAACAGTATGTACACCACAGCCCACTACAGCCTGCTGCTGCAATCAGCTTGCTCCTTCCCCACTATGAGGGGCCCCCAGCTGCCGCTCTGGTTCAACAATGTACATGCTTCCATTTGGATCCATAATAAAGCAATATAATATTTCATATCAATCATATGCAGATGACACACAGTTATACATATCTGTTTCCACCAATAACCTTAGCCCGGTAAATGACCTCATCCAGTGCATTGCAGATAGACTTTGGATGGTGAAGAATTTCTACAGCTTAATCATGACAAAATAAAGATTCTGTCAGTAGGACCAAATGCTTTGAGGAATGAAATTCAATCTTTGTTAACTCCCCTGTCTGCAAAACCATGTAAGCATGTTGTGATTTTAGACACTGATCTTAACTGTCAGAAGCACAGCTCTAATGTTTCTAAGACTGTCTTTTATCACCTTAGAAATATATCAAAAGTTAGGTACTTCTTATTTCAGTCAGACTCTGAAAAGCTTGTTCACGCTTTATTTCCAGTAGGCTGGATTACTGTAACACACTTTTTGCTGGACTGACAAAGCAGACATTAAATAAACTCCGGTGTTTTCAGAATGCTGCAGCCAGAGTTTTTACAAACACTAAAAGGTCTGACCACATAACTCCTATTTTATCTTCTCTTCACTGGCTCCCAATAAAACAAAGAATTGATTTTAAAATAGTTCTTATTGTTTTTAAACATTTTCATGGTTAAGCTCCTTGTTGTTGCATGTTGCTGACGTGCTCACAGAGTACGCACCAGAGAGATTCCTTAGATCATCAAATAAAGGTCTACTGATTAACTCGCAGTCAGCTCATGGTGCTTTTGGTCGTTATGGTCATACTCTCTTTTTTTTCACAAGCTTTTAGTTAGGTATTTGAGTGTATTTTTATTTGTTTTAGGAATTTGTATTATTATTATTATTATCTCCCCTTTTTTAGGAATAATGATAATAATAATGCCTTCTTATTTTGTTTTTATCGTGTTCTGGTTGTTTTTATATGTGTAATATATGTTTTTATATGTGTAATACTTTATACATATACATACATATTACATATTACATATACATATTTGAAAGCACTTACTGTAACTTGCCTCCGATAAAAGCACCAGCTAAATCCTCCACTCTCTCACAGTGTCCACAGAGAGACATTAAGACCATAAAAAAACTCAGAGAACAGGAAAAGCAGCTAGCATGACAATGTGTGAAATGTTTTCACATTTCAGGAACTAGTGACAGTCAAATTATTTATATGCTCAGTTAGCCTCTTTGGTGTTTTAACATTGGGGCTGTTATTACTGTTTGATAGTTAAGTATGTGTTTGCAAATTCAATATTACATCATCACTGTGTTTATATATACATTCATTAATTCAGCAGACTGAACTGTACTGCAGTCAGCAGGCCGGTTGGTTTTTTGTTTTACATGTTCCGTTACTGGGTAATAATTCTCTCCTGTTGTTCATTTGGCATTGCATTGCCTGTTGGGATTGATGGAAGAAGCTGACCTCTGACTGACCCACAGTATAACTTTCTTTTGGTTTTAGCTCTGCTGCCAGCAAATATGATGATCTTTTTTATTCTACTAGCTTGACTTTTAACTTAAGGATCTGATTTCAAAAAGAAAACAAAGAAAAGTTGAAGAACTAATTAAATGATGCTGTACTTAATAGGCAAATATTGTACCAGCTGGTGAACCAGATGAGAGTGGACTCAAACGCATGACTCTGGAGACAGTTCAAGTAAAATAACAGTCTTTACTGGTCAAAAGGTAGGTTCGGTACATAGAAAGACTATCAGTGAAGGCAAACAAATCCAAAGGGATGAGGCAAAGGCAGAGTCAATCAACAGGCTAAATCCATAATAAAAAACAAGAAAAGAACACAGGGAAACAAAAGGCTGAAATGCTAGATACACAAGGAGCTAAGACGAACTGAACTGGCACTGAGAGAAAACAAGACACACACTAAATACTTTGGTGAGGGGAAGGATAACGAGATACAGGTGAGGCTAATCAGGGCGGGACAGACAATCAGACACAGGTGAAGTCATCAGAAGGCAGGGAAAACACACAGGGACAGGAAGTGAAGTGATCTGAAACAAGAAGAGATGTGAGTTTCAAAGTAAAACAAGAAACAACATGGGTGAATTAAATAAAAAAACATAACCTTGAAAGGACACGCCCCTCACACCTTTAGTCTGACTGACTTCAAATTTGACACACAAGTGTAGCTCAATGTGCTCTGTGAAAAAGCCTCGAAAACCATCATGGGCCCCCTTGAAAAAATGTTTTTCTGTTGTATTTTTTTGTGTGTAATCCTTGCGTGATTATTACTCACCAGCTCATACTGGTTGCCTGACAAGTGGTGTACACATTTGCAATGCATTTAAATCAAGGCCCGACACAATTATCCTCTGCTGCTCTGTCCTGGCTGCGTCAGATCTACTGAATATTAGACAGGATGCGATGGATTATTACTCTCCTCCTTCCAAACACTGAAGATTTTTCATGGCGCTCTTCCTCCAGTGCAGTGCTTCATCCTTTGCATACATTCGATCCCATTCTGTCGAGTAACCCAGATTCTTAATGTCCCTCGGGACAGATCCCTATGATGTGGCCTGAGACGGAAGCAGCCAATTGCTACCCTGCGTACAGCCCACTGAGCCATGTAGCAGCCAATCGCAGAGTGCCTCACTGCTGAGTTATTTGAGATGCAGCCAATCGAGGTTTACAGTCAGTAAAAATGATGAAAATGTAAGGTAATTTTAGTGGATACAGGCAGCAGAAGCTATAAATGTCACACAGAACTAAATGGCTGTATCTACTTTCAGTGGCACAATAGATGGAAGGAGCCAGAGAAGGGCTTAAATGTACAGTATGTAATGACCAGAGAGGATAGTGAGCATTTGTCATCATGAAATTAGGTCACATATGCAGAATGACTTATTTTTCAACACATGTAGTGTGGCCTGTTTCAGTAAACCCACACTCTCCAAGGCAAGACACTGAAATTGGTTATAATAAAACTGCTTAATATATATGTTTATTTAATGACATGTAGTAGAAAGAGACACATGCACATGTGAGTGCTGTCATCAGGTTGCTGTTGCTGCTACAATGACCGAATCATAAAGACACTTCTACAAGCTTGGGGCACTTCACATCAGAAAGTCTGCACACTCCTCTAACCTCGATGTGTCGAATTTCTGTCTGTATGACACAATAACAGATCATAGTGAAAAATACTCTTTGGTATGTGTGGCCCATTGATGTATAAAGCGAACTGGATACAGTGTTGGAGGTGGGGCCACCTTTCATTCCTATGAAAGCTGCTCAGTGGCGCCTGAAGTAAAAAAAAGTGAGACATGTGTTGCTGCAGCCACGTTCAGTTCAGAGCCTACACAATACACCAACAAACTCACAGGCAGGACGGTTATTTGAACCCTGCTACAAAGCGGATGAGGTGAAATGTAGCAATAATCCATTTTATAATTCATTGTACATGAAGACGTTATTCACCTTATAAGTAACAAGTAACTCTGACTCTAACACCAAAACTAACCTTAACTGCCTCTATTTTAACCTAACTTTTTAACCACTTGATGCCTAATTGCATTTTCCACTGTCCATGTCCAAATACAACGTGCAAGGTACCCTGGGTGTGTTGGTTGTTGACGTTCTAGGATGCTGTGTCAAGTTCTGCCTGTTACATGCATTGTCTTCTGTGAAAATACACTTCTGTTTTTGTCAGTACAACACCGTGAAATTACATTTTGTTTCCCTTCAACAACCAACACACATAGTTGGGTTTAGGAAAAAAGAACAAGATTTGAATTTATAGTCCGCCAACCTTCCCACCCACCATACTTGGACTTTTGCAGCCTTAACTTCCGTTCTTGTCCCACCACGTTTCCCCTAGATTCCTCCGGCCACCGTTAAACTATAATGGCAACCGGCCACTTAACATGCCGACGTTAAAGGATGGCTTTTTTTTGACTGTCTGATGCCGGAAGTCACTGCCCAAGCACTGGATTTTGATGACTTCGGAGTGAGACTGGGTTGCTCTGGATCAAGGGGCAAGGGGAGCTGATCGTTAACTGACATGTAGGTATTGTGGATGAGTCATATAAATGGTGGGAGGATCATGTAGCTGCTCCAGCCACAAAAAAAATCAACTTAGGTTCAGAATTACCTGGATCATCTGACCCAAAGACTTGAGCTGGCTAACTTCCTGTTTAACACCCTGCTAATGAATGGGGATAAAATGATTTAATTGTGCGGCTCCTCTAGACTTTCGCAATGTTATCGAATTGAATAGATTAAATTCTGATCATTTTGTGGGGACAGTGGTGCTCAATAAAATGTATCTACTGATTTATAGATGTCTCTATGATTTAAGTCTATGGGAAAATGTCTTTTAGATCTCCATGGCATCATGTAATGGACATGGAAGTTGTAAGTCCATGGTTTTGCCAATATGACAAGTTGGTTCCTGGGGCCTCGCTTCAGCCATGACTGGTGACTGAAGCTTTCTCTGTCACCAGCATACGTTTAATCTTGTTTAGAAGACATTGTTGTTATGTACTCCCAGTTTTTGATTTCTTACTTCCTCTGCATCAACAAAATTTTGAACTTGTAGCCAAAGATCATTTGGCCATGCCTTGGTTAAAATTGGACATGCATGTCAGACAGATTTTTCTTGTCATTAATGCCACAGGGAGCTTTGGATGCTCCAGTACGTAAGTACTTACACATTGTAGCACAAAGGATCATATATACTGCATATTTACACTCATTGCAAATACACAGTGTTTGGCAGGATTTGAAGATGAATCGATTATCTAATATTCCCTTGGCTACAACAAAGGTGTTCCTGGATGAATCCAACACACAGTCAGCAAGTGTGTTAGATATCCATTAGCTGTATTGGCTGTATAGATGTACATTTTGGTTTATTCATTCATGCATTCATTCATTTCACTCCACTTTCATCTGCTCCAGTTACCACCCTGACAGAGAGGGCCATGGCTATAGCTACTGTATGTATGATAATGGCCTGTAGCAATAATCAAGATGTAGGACATCTTGTACATCCATCAGCAGGCTGTCCTGGTTCCCAGACAATTTTGATTGGCAAACCAGTCTGGGGCCACATCTGCCACACACAAGCTGCAATGTGATGTCATATCATCTTGCTCATTTTTCACAAGTAAAAACAAAGATAATGCTTGTGCACATGTGAGCATGGAACCCTGTAGGACTCGACAAGTTATTTGTTAGCAACCATAATTAGCAACACTGCTGCTCCTCTGTTTCTTTGTTACCTGATTCTTCTGCTCTTACTGTAGTTGTGTTGTTTCACTGGTGACTAGTAACATTGTCTCTTTCCTCATTTGTGGGTGGAGGGCAGAGAGGCTTTCCACATACGCACATGGAAGGGCAGAGAGGTGTGCTCTCTCTGCCTTAGGCCTCCTGTCTAGGCCTATGAAAGGCAGAGAGATCCCAGAACAGAGCCATACCACCAAATATCATACTGCAAATGGAAATAAAGTTTTCTTTGGCTAAAGTGGTCCTGTCTGAAATAATATCAAAGGGACAAAAACATTAAAATATGCACGATAACCCAACCCATGGGAAATGTTAAATTTTATTTATCTTTTCCATAGGGTCAAATCCTATTTTTTTTTTTTTTTTTACAATCGTGGAGATGTCTATTTCACCTTCACAGTTTTGTTTCATTTCAGGAATTACAACTCCACACTGAATCTCATTGTCAGTGCATCCTTCTATAACTGTATGATACTTCTCTCTGTGCAGCTCATGCATTAGACACCCTGTGGCCACTGTTCTTGATATGCGCGTATTCTTGGGTAACTCAGCTCTACTTTTATGCCGTGTTAATGAGCAGTGGCAGAGGTATAATGATGGCCAGCTGTCCCAAAAGATGCTTTCTTAATTAGAAAGCATGGGAATGCAGCCATTTTAATTTGTGCATCCTTTTTGCATCACACACACACATTCTAATGTTACCAGCCTAACAGCAGCTGTTGGCAGTCCTGCCCGCTATGGGGTTACTTGTGATCTTTTAATGTAATTTCGAGGCCAAAGCGTTAAATATTGCAAGAACTCTTTTTTTATCAGTTGACCTGCATAACAATGGCAGACAACCAGTCACGTTGCCAACTCTATTATGTAGTCACCCAGTACATCCATTACCCTGCATTAACCAGCCTGTCAGAAGCTGTATTTATTCTTTCAAAGGACTGATTTCAGAGGACACACGTGGTTGTGTAAACTCAGCTCTGACTTATGCTGCCTACAACTTAACTTGACTTGGTTATGGTTAGGAAAAGATAATGTTTTGCTCAAAATACCCAGCTTTGGGTACCTCTGGGTGACAAAGTCAGCTCATACACTACGTCACTTTAGAAACATTGATATAATACATAAAACAAATACAACTGTAATGTATCCGTGATCTGAAGGAACGTTGGTGTCAGCATTTTCTTCTGGTGATTGAGCCGATGTAAACTTTCTTTCATTGCAAATCTATGTTGTGTGACTTTGGTTTTGAATGTAGAATTACAATTTGGACATCCATCCATCCATCCATCCATCCATCCATCCGTCCATCCATCAAGAACTAGGTCCCAGGGGCAGCAGGCCAAGCAAAGCACCTCAGACATCCCTCTCCCCAGCAACGCTTTCCAGCTCCTCCTGGGGGACCCCAAGGCGTTCCCAGGCCAGATGAGATATGTAATCCCTCCAGCATATTCTGATACCATGGGAGGCACCCAGGAGGTATCCTGATCAGATGCCCAAACCACCTCAACTGATCCCTTGCAATGTGAAGAAGCAGCGGCTCTACTCTGCGCTCCCTCTGGAGGAAGCTCATTCAGCGAAGCTCATGACCATAGGTGAGTGCTGGGACCAGTAAATCGAAAGCGTCGCCTTCCGACTCAGCTTCCTCTCCACCATGATGGTCCAGCGCAGTGCCCGTATCACTGCAAAAGTCACGCTAAACAGCCAATCAGTCTCACACTCCATTCTACCCTCACTCGTAAACAAGACCCAGAGATACTTGAACTCCCAACCCATAGGTGGCAATCCACCAGTTTCTAGCAGAGAACCATGGTCTGAGATTTGAAAGTACTAAGTCTCATACCGACTGCTTCACACTCTACTGCAAACCACCCCAATGCACTCTGGAGGTCACGGTGTGATGAAGCCAACAGAACCACATCATCTGCAAAACGCAAAGATGCAATTCTAGACAACATAACACAAATGTTTGCTAATAGTGCAAAGTTGAGCTGGATGATGGAACACTTGCTAGTTTAGGGGCAACGAATATATGCTCCACACTATTTCAAAGTCAAACTACTGCCAGAAATGTCGGGTCTCATAGTTGAATTACATAACTTTGGTGGGAAGACTGCTTCTCATTTTACTCTATTTCCATAAAATTATGTGAGTCTAGTCTTGCACCATAGTGACCTTGTATGGGCTTACTCTTAGTGCACCGCACACGTCTATGGATTATTAGGCTTTTTCAGGCAGAAGAACAACAGGGTTATAGTTGCCCATGCTGGAGTCCGCAGGGTATCTGTGAGCTACTGGTATCAAACAAGCACTGTTTATTCCTTTAAATGTAAATGGAGCAGACACCAAATATTCTCATTACAACCTAAATTAAAGAGGTATATGAAAAATAAAAGTTACTTGAAAACTATAAAAGCAAAGTTCTAGACCAAGCAGGAATATGGAAGGTGTTGGCAAACCCTCAATGACCTCACATACCCGAATGAATACCTTAAGCACAAGGCCTTGCAGTGGTTGTATAGAATAAATAAAAGACACTTCTTGTCTTTAAAGTTGCACCATTAGCCACAGAGTCTTATAGTGCCACTAAATGGTAGCTGCAGTGAATGAATGAATGAATGAATGAAGCTAATGTGCAAACTGAGAGTGCAAACAGCATCTTGAAAACCAAAATGGATGGAGAAAATTTTGCACCTCGTTAGCTATTCTTTAACTATACATTCCCTGCAAACAGTCACACTTGCACACATGTAATGCTCTGGTGTCTCCGTTGTACTGGCAGTAAAATACAGCAGATGAAGACAGATAGGAGTAAAAGAGAAAGGTGTAAGAGAAGTAAGAACTTCATTAGTGAGTAGTGATTAACAATAGCGGGAAAAGCCTGTTATTAAGGTCACAGGGTTTTGGTGGTGAACAGATGGCAGAGATGACAGAAGAAAGGTGCAGATATCAGAAAAAGTAATCACAATTCCTTTGCACTCGCGTTCCACTTCCACTTTATAATCTTGCAGCTTCAAGATAGCCCACATGTGTGCATGCATCTGCAAAAGAGAATATCTGCAGTCTTACCAGGTGAGCTTGAAGCCTTTCATCAGTGCAGAAAGAGCTGTCCATAAGCCATCGCCTGTTCTCCACACTCAGTCTGTCAGTCACTCCATACCATGCTGTATTGTTGTTGTTGTTGTGTGGAGCTGGCAGAGGGGGTTGAGTGTTAAATCCTGGGGCTCGTGGCCTTGCAGCAGTGCCCATGGAAGAGGCAGGTTGAATAGAAAAAACAGCTAAAGCACAGTCCTGCTGTAACTTCAGCAAGCAGCCTCATCCTGCTGCTTTCACCCTCATCTGAGAGTGTGTGTGAATTGAGCACGGATGTGTGTGAGGTGTTTGCGCATGTCTTTGTGCCCTAGGTAAGTGTGTGTGTGTGTGTGTGTGTGAGGCTACAGCAGCTGTAGCAGCAACTGCTCACGTGCACTCTCTCCTATATGCAGCAGACTCTCTGTCTCTGCAGATGAAGGCATTTGCCAGGCAGACAGAGAGAAATGACCAACTGAGCATGCTTTGTCTGTCCCTCATCCATACACTCACCCCATTCCCTTCAGCTGTAACGCCTCCTCCTCCTTAACAGAGCGCGGCTGCCACTCTGCCGAGGTCTCTCCATCTCTCTGTGTCCCTCTCTCTGTTTCATTTGGTGGCAGTGATAAGGGTGCACACCACACGCTGGATGCTCTGACAGGGATTACTGTTTGTGTTGTGCTGGTCAGTTCTGGCAGCTGGCCTTCTAATCTCCTAATACATGTGGGTGTGTGTCTGTGTTTGTGTGACTCAAGTCAGAACATAAAACTGAATATTTGTGAAACAGGGAAAACATCTTCTGCCATCAAATAAATCAGACAAGTAACTGTTTTAATCACTATTATTAATTTATTCCTGTAGGTCTGTGTTATATTGAATGGATTTATACACACACAGACATGACAATGTGATGTTTTTTTCCATTTTTAGTCCTCCACACTTCTGGTCCTCAGGACAACTGAAATGTTACTGAGTCACATAGCCCAAAATGCATTGCATTAGGGGAGGTCGACTCATGATGCACTTTTTAAGCATGAGTTATGCTTGTGCATCAGCTCAATGCAGAGCCTACACCATGGCCTACGCACGTGGCTGTTGTGAGTATTTGTACTTGTGCAGTGGTGTGTTTTAACATGGCTTAATAATGACAGTTTCAAACACAAGTACACAAATCTGCTTCACTATAACTCGCAGCATTCACAGACAAAGCACTTGTCTTTATCTGGACACATGTTCCCTACAAATACAACATGCTAATGTTATTAGCACAAGCCTATGGCATTTTATATTGTATAAATTAGCCTAGAAGCTAGCAGACTTTTCCCTGTACTCATATGAAGCCCAGGACAACAGCAACATTTAACAGAGGTAACGTTACAAACTTTGGCTCCATTTCAACTCACAAAACAACTGTCTTATATACTAAACACGTTTTCGAAAAAACTACAAGATACTAACATTATTAGCTCAAGGCTATGGCATTTTACATTGTATAAACTAGCCTAGCAATGAGTGGCAATTTCCTCTGCTCATATGAAGCCAGGATAAATCACACACAAGACTTAAAATGCTAATTTTGTGGAGGCTTTATTGTCTTCACAATTTATTGTTTCTTATCTGTGAAATTAAAGTAAATAAAAGCTTTGTTTCCACTGAGGGAAATGGTTTCAGCTTACAGAAATAGACAAGAGGTCTGCGTCACTGTGACGTGTAGTTACATTTCTGGGGAGGTGCAAGTTAGGCTACGGCGTAGGCTGTACGTCGACGCAGAACCTACGCCATAGGTACGCCGTCAATTCCGTGCAGAGGTATAAACCCAGCATTAGGATGGAAGTCTGTTAAAGGTTCAGTGATTTTTCAGACTGCAACCAACTGAAACTTCTCTGTGTGCCAAGCATGTAGGAGACCTATGGTGGCTGATGCAAAAATGCCAATAGTCCTATTGAGAGCCAGTGTTTGGTTTGTCCGTTCTGGGCTACTATCGAACAACATGGCTTATCTAAGCTTACGAAAACCCATATTTTCTTAGTTTCAGGTGATTATGAACTAATGAAAGTTAGTAATGAATATTGTATTCCATTTCTGCCAATATATGTCCCCTTAATCCTACACACTGGGCCTTTACGAGTCAGGGACACCATGCAGAAAAGTCCATGGTGCTCTGTGTGTACACAGTGTTAATAAATGAGACCCCTGGACATTACAGATTCAACTTCCACTGGGTCAAATAGAGAGCTACAGGAGTCTAGCCCATAGAGGCAGAAGAGATTGCTCCTCCTCCTTTATTTTTAAAAGGCAAACAGGGGAGATCAACATGTAATGTTAAAAGGGGTAATGGGTTGGCATAAATCGTTGCCAAATCCAAATATCATATATTAAATATTTTCTTCTCTTCTATTGAGGAAAGTAGTTTTTGAAACTCTGATTAAAATGCTTCCACAGCGACACCTGCAGGGCAGGCAAGAGGGGGAAGTCTGTGTGAAGTGTTGGTGGTGGTGGGGGGTGCAGTCTTAAGGAGGACAGGCTCCTGCTGTACTTCTTAAGACTCAATTTCTTCTCTCAAATTAATGAACTTCTCTTTTTCATGCTTATTTGTTATTGGCCAAAACACTGCTGGATGACAAAAGCAGAGTCTAAATGCTTTGTGCCTCTATGATATAAACCCTCCCTCTGAAATCAATAGAGCAGTTTCTGTTTCCTGAGAGATACTGAGCACACCAACCGCAGTATTTCCTTTGAAAGGAAAGAGTGTTAAGTTGCATCACTGCAGCCTCAAATCAATCACATACAAGCCTCTGAGGTGGAAACAGAATGGCAGGAGCATCGAGGATGGCAAGGTCACTGGTATTACGATATCACTAATAGCGGTGTGATCATAGTATTTGTAGCTTGGGATGCTAATGGGTATGTCCTGCTGGAGATCTCAGGCTCAGTTCACACTCTGCACACATACATATATGTACACACACACATACACACACAGACTGGTGTAGAGGTAAACCAAGGAAAAAAATGTTGAAAGTTAAATTTATCTCAGTTTACAGTCCTAATGTTTTGAATCTTCTACTGCATGAATCCATATTAAATGTATGCTAGGATAACTGTTGGTCTTGTTCAGGACATTGGGAGCGCTGAATCCATACACTGATATTAGTGTCCTCACATTTCACGTTTGAAGGCATCACTGACCTCTCAACATTCCACCACGCAGTTTGATATTTTAAGGCACAAATGAATGACCTTTTCAGTAGGTAGTGAGGGGAGGGTCACAGGCTGTCAGGGTATAGAGCTTTCAAGCTGCCTTGTTTGTGTTATATCACGTAACATAAACATTTGATAGTGGATAAACGTGTACTGCAGCACAGTGTTAATTATCTACTGTCCGGTCTGTTGTTCTTGATATGGATGCTGATTTTTGAGTTTCTCCAGTGACCCGAATAGAAAATATAGGTATATTTGACTCCTCTGTAAATTAAGTTTTATAACTAAGCTCGGGAACAAAGACCATGCCTCAATCTCATCCATTGCCGCACTAAAAGTATTTAAACACACCTTATCCATTTCCCACCCCTTTGACTACATTCTCACATCCCTCCGCCCCAAAACCCCTTTTCTTTGTTTTTCTTTTTGCTGTTAGCTCTCCTTTTTCTCTTTCTCTCCACAGAAAATAGGAATCACCACGGGGCTCTATCCATAGTAGAGCAGGCAAAGAGAGGACTCCCCCAATCTATCTCAACTTCCCTGGTTCTGTTGCACCCTTCTCCCTTCAGCCAACACCAGACCACCATCAGATTCCACCCTTCACCTGTCTGAGATCCGAATTTTTCTCACCATTCCCCCCACCTTACTTCCTTCCCTGTCCCTACATCCCCTCATCCCTCCGTCCCATGACCCTCATCCCTCCGATCCTCATCCCTTCATTCCGATCCCTCGACTCTCATCCCACATCCCTATGACCCTCATCCCTTCATCCCTCAATCCTCTTCCCTACTTCCCTTGGCCCTCATCCCCTCATCCCCATCCTCCATTATACCTAATAAACTAATTGCAATCTATAACTCTATTGGTGTAGCCTTTGTTAGTGAAACAAACATCACTGATGTAAAGTAACTTTTTCCATTCCCCAACTGCTGCTAATATGAGTGGTAGCACGGTGGTGCAGTGGTTAGCATTGTCACCTCACAGAAAGAGGGTTCCTGGCCCGGACCCAGGGTGGGGGAGCCCTTCTGTGTGGAGTTTGCATGTTCTCCCTGTGTCAGCGTGGGTTTGCTCTGGGTACTCTAGCTTCCTCCCACAGTCCAAAGACATGCAGGTTAATTGGTGACTCTAAATTGACCATAGGTGTGAATGTGAGTGTGAATGGTTGTCTGTCTCTATGTGTCAGCCCTGTGATAGTCTGGCGACCTGTCCAGGGCGTACCCCACCTCTCACCCAATGTCAGCTGGGATAGGCTCCAGCTCTGCCACAACCCCCAATAGGATAAGCGGTTACGAAAATAAATGAACATTACTTTAAAACCACAAGCATGGTTCAACAACAAAGACAGCCCTATAAGGTAAAGTGATGCAGAGCTGTGGTACATTTATAGTAAGGTATGCATACTTCAAACGTCCATCCTCCTACTTTATAAACTTGCCCAAACCAAGTGACATGTTTGACAAAATCTCTTTGTCTCTTCTCTTCTTTCTCTCTTTCTCTTTGTCATGAACGTGAAGCAAACGCTAGCAAACTGATAATTGTGAGGAGGAAACATGAGATTACAGAGAGCAGTGTTGTGAGAGTGAAGGATTTATGACTGCAGAGGCAGGGTTTGATTACAGAGTTTGTGACGCAGCAAAACCTGGAAGACCAGGTTCAACAATATGCAGTGACATCCCAAAAATGTTTTGTATATATAAAGAAACACTTATCTGCATATGAAAATAACTGGGATCATCAACCAACTGTGTATGGGATGACTATGGTTCTCTTTTTTTGTAATAACTTCATGATGTGTGAGATGACCAGTAGAGGGCACCAGATGCTTTGCAGTCCCTCTCTCTCATCAGAGACTCAAACACTGACATCTAGGTTCAGACAGAGGGAAACAGTCATCACTTTCACATGACTCTATTAGCTGGAGTCCTGTCTTTGAGTCGGGTGTAGTCTAACCCTTGACAGGATGTGTCCCTGATTAAATGATCATGGTACACAAAGCCAACAGAACTGCATTAGATCATCTTGGTTAGATGCAAAAGTGCTCTTGCAGTGAATGCCTCTCAGTTGGTTCAGTGCTGAGGCTCAGTTTGTCATAAGCAGAACTGCACCTGGACTGAAGAAAATATCCCAAAACAACCATCTCAACAAAACCAGACAGCTGCCTCATCAACAGTAAGGGGAGTTAGTGTTGGGAAAGCTAAAGCAGTTGCTTTTCAGCACCTCAGAGAAGCAAAAATGGCCTGATTTAGGAAACTTTTGTGCGTTATCAGCAGTGTTGATGAATATTTCTCACCTCAGCTCTCCTGTCCTGCTGTCAGCCCTAGAGGGGGGGAGGAGAAAATATTAATGAGAAAAATACATGTGCATGTTCTTAATCCCATCAGTTATCAATTAATGGAAATGCTCTGGACTGAGGAAGCCATTAATTGTGACCCATGCAGTGTCTCTAGATGCTTTTAAACTGCTCTAAATTCCCAAGCTACTTTTAGCCACATCTCAAAACAAAACAAAAACCAATATATTTGAGCCAATGTTGGAACGTGCTCTTACTGTCAGACTTATTTACATACAAAAACACTAGGCCTCTGGCTCAGGCCTATGCTCGAAAATTACCAAAATTAATTGATTATTCCTCTGCAACTACAAGGTCTGAATAAATAATCTTGAAATCACAATAAAGGTAACACATTGGAGATTTACTGCAGAAGCTACTGGGTTAGAGTACGGAGAAATCAGACAATAGATAAAAGACTTAATCTCTGTCTAACAAAACGTTACACTTTTAGAGTGAATATCCCTTGGAATTATACAGTCACAGCCCAAAACCTTTCAGCAAACCATATCACAACATCTTAACATTACCTGTGCATAAACACATGCTATTAAAGTGAAGCAGAGCAAATTTAAAGAGGTTTTAGAGGCATGTGAAGGTGTAACTTCTAAATTGGTCATTTAAGGCACTTTTTTATCATGTGTGCCTCTCATGTTACTGTAGAACTCGTTTAATGCCGCTTACATGTCACTATAAGTATTAATCTAAGCACAACTGGCTTTATTTTTGCAACATAAACCAATCAGACCTCTCTACATGTTCCCATTCATAGAAACCCATAATAAATGGATTGAATAAGTC
This sequence comes from Cephalopholis sonnerati, assembly GCA_019142605.1. Lineage (NCBI taxonomy): Eukaryota > Metazoa > Chordata > Actinopteri > Perciformes > Serranidae > Cephalopholis > Cephalopholis sonnerati. Next base: position 35,506,894 of record JAGQAX010000017.1, read on the forward strand.
ATGCATCTGTAAGCCTACAGGGGTGTTTTAAATAGAAAGCACAAAATCATACAGCAACCAGAAAAAATACAGTCTATTAATACTTTTGTTCAAATGCTACTAAACAAAATGCAAAAGTAAAACTTTCTCAAAGTCAACTGCAGCAATTAATGACAGCAAACGTTGCTCTTAACGTCGTCAATGCTCAGGTTAAAGCACAGCACATACATACACACAGGCAGTGTTGAGAATAAACTCACTCACTTGACCCTGTGGAAGGCCAGCCTCCTCCTGAGAGAAGACACTCGCAGATGACAGCCCTGCTTGACACCCATGCGACCCTGCACCACCATCGTGACCCATTCATTAACTACAGTTTCACGGTCCCAAAGCCCACCGGACGGAAAACCAAAGGACCAGCAGAGGACGACGCTGGACAAGCATACATCCTCTTCTTCTGCTTCTCAAAGTCTCAGCAGTGGCATCTCTTGTTTTTCCCGTTTCTCTTTTGTGCCTCCACCAACTTAATTTGCCTTCCTCTGCACCTCCCTCCTTTCTCTTTCCTCGAACTATACCAACACCTCTCCACCTCCTACTTCTACACCCTCCCTCCTTGGTACACTTTGCTCTTTTCCAAGTGACCCATTTCTTCTAGGCCGTCTATTTTACTCCGGTCCGCACCTGCTCACATTCTGCACACTTGCAGGTACAGTGTTTTTGCGTCATCCTGCAGCCCACAGGGAAACACTGCATGCTTACACAGTGCTATCACATTCATCATGTGCTGTCTACCTGTGTTATGAGCTGGTTTGCATGTGCGTGTGTGCATACATGCCTGTCCCTACATCTATGTAAATCGTTTGTCCACATGCTCACAAATTCTTTGTCCCTATTATGTTTGCCTGGTAACATGCGTTGCCATGTCTTTTACTGATTTAATACATCCAAGTGAGAAGCTTTGTGCAAAATATCATGATAAATGCTGCAATACAGCATCATTAATTTTGACTGGATTAAATATTCATGCAGAAAAGTTAAGAAAGTCATTGCAAATTAAGGTACTTGCTAAATATCAACTGATAACTATCACTTCTGAGAGCACTCTCATGTTACAAATCCCATCCTTCTTTACAAGAAATACAGCCATAGTACATACACACCTCGTGGCTGCACAAAACACACTTTAAGAGGCACACAACAGCAGCCGTAAACACATTTGCATAGTCATAAATCATTAAGCGGCTTTCATTTCCACCAGAGGAGACCTTGAGGGCTGCCTTCCCATGAATAAATGCATTGGGACTCTAGGTGACTGCAGTGCACACTCGGTACGACTCGGTAGTACTAGATAAAAACAAAGTCTAAATGAAACACTGGATTCACAAGCTTTCCCTATTTTTATTTAATTCAGTATTGCATATTAATAACCAACTTTTTGCCCAAACCAGGTAATTAAAAGCAATTAGAACTGAAAGTTATTATTTTTTGTAAAGGTAGAATTAATGGCTGAGCTGCACTGAATTCCATTAGAAGATTCCCTACATGAAGGTTGAGGCCTTAATGAGAAGAGTGTTTCAAAGTTTTTTTTACAATGCAGTTTTACACAATACTGACTCTGATATCTTTTTGTTAATGATTTATGTTTTTATTTTTTACTTCTTATGTAGAATGCTAGGGGCAGGCCCTCAGTAAATCTCTGTGCGTCTGATAATTGGAAAGCTTATGATTTGCAGTATGTGTACAGTACATATGAAGCTCTAGAGGAAGTTCAGTGAAGATGACAATACTTAGCATGCTCAGGCTGTAAGTTTCTTTCTCACCCTGCCATTCACTCCTTCCATGCACGCTCACTCACTATCTCTAGGTGTCATTGTCTGGGTAGGTCAACTGAGTCATCAGCTGATTCACAATCACCCAATAGCACAGCAACACAGCTTTTCTGTCAGCCGATCATCTTGCTGCTCCTCATTTTAAATATGGCTCTTTTTCTGCCGTAGTTCTTTCTTGCTGCAGTCGCGTGTGCCCTCCACCTCCCCATCCAACCCAGTAGCACTCCGAAGCCGTCAAAATCCGACGCTTAGGCAGTGACTTGCAGTGTATGACACTGATGCATAAAGGCGCCCTTTGACGTCAGACTGATATGCAGCTCTCTGCGATTATACTTTAACGGTGCTCGGTGGCGTCAGGGGGAAATGCAGCAGGAAAAGAACAAAAGTTAAGGTGGAGTAAGTCTGAGTAGGCCGGTCGGGTGAAAGCGGTGGTGGATGGGTCCAACAAATGCTAATATTCACCCAGGTGAGGCGTGTTCACGTCCCGTAAGATTATAAAGCCAAATCCTGTTTGTTGCCTAAACATAACCATGTGTTTTTGTTGCCTAAACCCCAAAACAAAAGACAAAAAAACTTCAATTCGCGTTGTTGTACTGGCAGGCATAACTTGACATGGCGCCCCAGAACGTCAACAACCAACGCACCCAGGGTAGGCTACCTTTCACGTTGTATCTGGACATGGAAGGTCCATGATCAAACACTGATGTGTGACAAGGTCAGAGTGAGAATCACCACCTAGTCTTTACGGATTCATCAGCCTCATCTGCCTTAGCAGTCAGCAGCCTCAGAGTCATCAGCCACCACCACCACCACCAGCGTCTGGACTCCATGGGAGGATTTATCCTGCTGCTGCTCAGATGTCCCTAAATCCCAAAATGTCTCCCTCTGGTGTCCCAGCACCAAAGACTTCTGTTAAATCTTAATCAGCACAAATCATCTGTTAATGTGTACACTCATATTCTGTATTAAATATTATCTTTACTTCATTCTTCTGTCTTAAACAAGGTACAAATGAGGTGCAACCCAAGCCACAGTAGATCAAGGAGAAGCCTTGCATGCACTTGTGTACCTGACTGACGTATTCAAAACACTTTGCTCAAATCATATTGCTCCCTGACTACAGTTTGGTGACACACAGTTCTCCACACTGAGATCACTCCTTCAAAACTCTTCACACAGTCAGCACAACAGAAGTCAGTGTGGACTAAACTGCCCTCAACATTTCCCATAAACTCTGCTTTATCATCACGTTACATCATTTGCCAGAAACTCTTAACGGCATAAGCTCTGCTAGCAGCACCCTCCTCCTGTTTTGTGCCATAAATCAACTGCCTTGCTGTACATTTTCATTAACCCGGTGTCACATGCTATAAAATGCAGAGTAGAGAGCTGAATGCTTGTGTTAGTGTTGGCCTCACTTATCAGCCCTGCCTCATAGAAATTATGTTTTATATACAAGTAATTTATATACAAGTAACAGGGAATACATTTTAAGGGAAATGTAATGCAGAGCACATTAAGTTTTCTATCAACATAACGAGGAAATGTTGCTAATTAAAGTACCCGGCAAGTTGCAAAAATGTTGATACTTAAAGTATCAGCAAAATGTAACCGATGACATATTTCAGTTGTTGTAGGCAATCTTGTAGTACAATTTCCACTCGTAATGACTACCAAAGTATTTGTTCATGAACTCTTTTAATTAATATTTGTTCAGTTCAGCTTAGGACGAGATGTTACGATCCCTTGCTGCACATACTTGAGACTAATAGTGGGAGTGATATTGCCGTCTGGGGGTCCGAGTGGGAGCTGAAGGGTTAGATGGATAGAAAAAAGCAAAGTAAGAAGGAGCACAGAGAAGGCAGAGCCAAGGAAAGACGTCTGTGTGGACTGAACTCCCCCCTGCCGGACTGGGCTGTACGCTCTGCCTCCCCCTGCTCCCTCATTTGATGAGGGGAGAAGAGGAAAGAAACTAAGAGGAAAAGAACTTGCCTAATTTTAATTAATTGTTGCACATACATGCGATTGTGAGGGATAATTGGAGCTATCCCGGGGGAGGGGGTGGGGCTTTAGGGAGGGTAAAAGCTTCATTGGGGTCATTAGGTGGGTATTCTCCCTCACTAGCGTTTCCAAGATAGGCCCACAACACCTCTAGAGGGCTCATTAATAGGGTTTCCATCCACCTATTCTTATTTGAATTTTCAAAAATAGCGAAAATAAACATTGATGGAAACACTAAAAATTCGAAAAAAGGCCGAAAATTCGCAAAAAAGTTTTTACGCTTGGAGGGGGTGGATTTGTCTGCGTATCGATAAAAGGAAAGGACAACTTTTTGCTATGGAAACAGGTTTTGATGACTGGACCGGATACCACGTCACACATCTGGACCAGATATCACGTCACACGTATACATTGGTGGTACGAGGTGGTCTCCTTCCAGCTATTTCCGACAGTACTCTTAACATTAAAATTCTTCCTTGTCGTCTCTTCTTCAGGATGGCTCGGTACGCGGTGAATGCTGACAAAATGATGACCAGAGTTCTTCCACACGCCGACAGGTCGATCAGGAATCTGTCCATGATCAGTTGTTGACTGTCAGCCGAGTGTGTTGTTGTTGTTTTGTGGCAGAGAGACGCTCTCTGATGACGTCATCTCATGGCGCACTCTCCTCTCAATAATCGCAAAATAATAACAAATGGAAACGGGCATGAAGTCGCATTTTCTTTTTGTGCATTTTCACTAAATTCGCTCAAAAATTTCGAGACTTTCGGATGGAAACCTGACTATTGGCCACACCTGGCATCCCAGGTGCGCCCCCCTCTGCTTTTACTTCCTTGAACCCTGCTGTTGTAAGAGGCATTGTAGGGTCCAGGTGGTGTATCTCCTCTTGATCCATAACCACCAGCCTGCCTGTTTGGCTGCGCCAGAAAGGGCACCTTGAATGAGTCTCAGTCTTTTTTTTTATTTAACAGTTATCACGATCTTTCACTATACTTTACTAAACTGTTTTTGTTGCCTAAACCTAACACAGAAGTTTTATTATTCATAGACTTGGTGACTCTTCACTTATATGCTGATGACCCACAGATGCACCTTCCTGTTTGATGTGTTCACCCAGTAACTGCCTTACTGATGTTAAAAGTTGGATGTCAAAAAATGTTCTTTATCTGAAGTCAGACAAAAGAGAGATTACTGTCATCAGGCCCCAAATTCTGCCTTTGGCTGGTCCCCTATTGGATGATATCAAACCTGTTACAAGAAATCTTGGAGTCTGGTTTGACAGTAATTTAAGTTTTGAGCAGCATGTCACAAAGCTCGGCCTTGACTACTGCAACAGCCTCTTCTGCTGCCTGAATCACAAATCTATTAATCGACTCCAGACTGTTCAGAATTCAGCTGCCAGGCTTTTAACCAGAACCAAGAGACGTGATCACATCACTCCAGTTTATCCTCTTTATACTGGCTCCCAATATATTTTGGAATACATTTTAAGATTTTACTAATTACATGGACAGATGGACAGATTGATCTCCCTGAAGTTTAACTGACTTGGTGTTATACTGTGACCATTAAGTGTTCCTTTAATTTTTTTAAGCAGTGCAGTTTATAGATTATATAGAGACGTTTTTTTTTTTGTTTGTTTTTTTTTAATCTGCACATCAATATCTCAATGTACTTTTCTCCTTGGTAACACAAATGTCGCTGTGCCTTATATTTACATTGATGTATGTTAAATGGAGTTTGTAAACTGTGGACAGGAGAATTTTTTCTGCCAATAAAGCAACTGTGTGTCTGATTGAATGAAACTGTTGTGACTTTCACTTGACAAGAATTGAAAATAAAGGCTTCCTTTAAATATTGCTTTGTCTTGACTCAGTCTCTTGATTAGAGAAGCATTTTATCTGTATTTGCAGGGTTTATTCTGTTATGGTTTCAGTTTAAATATGGACGCAAATGCAGTCCAGCAGGCAGGTGGATGAAACAAAAAGTAAGCTTTAACGCAGCTGGTAAAATACAACGAAAACAGGCAGGCAACAAAACTGAAGAAGCAGACAAACATAGCGCAAAGTACAAAAGAAAGAAACACCAAAGCTAAACCGAGAAAGAAAAAAAAAACAGGATGGCACAAGGAACAGGGAATGACATCACAAACAGAGACAAAAGAAAGACACAGGTGTATATATGCACCATGAACTAATCACAGGAACAAGACACAGCTGGAGTAGGCGGGCACTGGCAAAGGGAGATAAACGCAGGGATTGGCAAACGGTGAAGACAACAAAGGGCGGAGCAAAAAACTAATACAAGACAGGTGTGCACAGAAAACTCTGGAAATGGGGAAGGACTAACGAGAGTGATACAAAGCAGGAGTGGATGAAAACAGACAGGAAACAGACAAAGGTAGGAAGTCATGACGCATGAGGAGAGTGGCCTTCAAAATAAAACAGGAAACAGACCACAATGACCATGACATATTCCATTTGAGGCAGGTAAAAAAAAAAAAAGGTCAATAAAATGTACCTCAGAAGCTAATAATAATAATGATGATGCATTTTATTTACAGAGCATTTTTCAAGGTACTCAAAGATGCTTTACATGAGTTTAAAACGATCATAAAATAGAATACAATAAAATACACACAACATAATTCACACATTAAAAGCTGTTTTGCAAAGCTGAGGATGAGTAATTTGAATTGAGAGAGGTCGTTGCAGTCTCAAATGTGTTTGGGGAGAGTGTTCCAGAGGGAGGGGGCAGCTATGCAGAAGGCTCTGCTGCCCCAGATCCAGTGCTTGGTCCTGAGGGGTGGAGTCAGGAGACTGTGGCAAGGAGTGTGGCGGTAGCACAGGTCAGTGAGGTAGAGGGCGTCTGGTTATGGAGGGCTGTCTAAGTGAGCAGAAGGACTTTGAATTGGAAACTACTAGCACTACTATGCTACTGTAAATATGTCACAAAACTCAAACTTCCTGACCTTATCCTGTTTCAGCCAAGGCCAAGAGCCTTGAGAAGTGCTTTCTGTGACACACAGCAAAAAGTTTACTGGTCTAAAGCCTTCAAGTGCTACTCCTTGGTTTTTCTTTTGTCTATTTTATTCTGTGATTTCCTGGTCTTCTACTGCCATTCATTAACTTTAAACTGGCACTAGCAGCGTTGTGTGGATGCTGCTGGGCTTCACAGCATGGCTATTTAATAATTATCCTGTACAGTGTAAGCAATCCACCAATGATTTCTTTTTTTTTAATGGGCATTTCTACTGAAGTGGAAGTCATAATCCTGCACAGTGAAAGAATCATTCATGGTTTTATCAAGCTGCAAACAGCCATGTAGCTCTGCACTGTGGGAAAGGACTGTCCTGAGACTGTGATTCATGACCACTGAGGAGCTCAACAACCATGGCAGAAGCCAGAAGTCCAATCACTGCTGTGCTCCATGCTGACATGTTGCAGACTGCTTTATTGATAGTGAATTTTTGTCAGTGGTTTTATATTATACTCTCATATTTATAAATGTAAAAAATGTATCCCTTGTGTCTGATATAACCTGGTTTATTTTAAGATTTTCTGTTTCCATTTAGTCAAAGAATATTTTGGCATTTGAGACACATTTTTATTTTAATTCTAACCAACAACTTTTATCTTTTTTAGTTATTTTCAACCATGCTTGCTGAATCAGTGACATCTTTTATATTTATTTATTTTTTTAATCTATTAATGTCAGCACATTGTTCACTTTATAAATGTCTAATTTGATTATTTCTTATAGTTTTTATCTTGTGTTGTCATCGGTTATTGTATTCTTTTATTTTGTATTACTCTAATTGTTTGATTTGCTGTACCTCAGTGCCCACTTTGCTTATCTGCTTCAGTGATGGTATTTTAACTTTAGTTTATTTTTATTTTCATTTTTATTTACTTAAAATTGCCTCATTTTATTTGCTTCAATCCTGCATTGTTTTAAATCCAGGATCGACCATGTAAAGCACTTTGTAACTTTGTTTTGAAAAGCGCTTTATGAATAAAGTTTATCATAAATTTTATAATATCTCTTAACATTATAATAATTGACTGCATTCTACTTGTCATTACCTGTGTCCACTAATTTCATTCTCAAAATGCTGCTGTCTAGGTTAAAAACATTTATTTTCATCATGCATAATGCACTAGCAGCCCTTCACCACTAGAGAGCAACATTGACTGCCCAATGGATTGTAAAACTTGCTCCCCAGCCAATGAACATGAATCATTTCAACAAACCACGGCCGTGAGACAAGCAGATGGCTGCAATATCAACAAGTTGGACAGTGTTTATAGAAGCTTTGCAAATAGTTTCTCTGTTGGCTTCTGCTTTAAACACTGAATGTCCTGCTCCCTGCGCTACTTATCAGTGCTGGGGTCAACTGTCAAGCTGTCAAGCAGTTACCTTGGATACGCTTGATGCTGTTAAATAACGGCCACCTTTGATCCTAAACCTCAAGAGCTAGACATATAAGGTCCTGCTGTTGCTTTACCTTGTGGGAACAATCTTGTTTGTTTGTTAGATTTCTCATTTGCTGTGATTTACAGTGAACTTCAGCTGCTTTATGTGTCAACTGCTCATTCAAAACTCTGCAGCTCCGCTATTAACCAGAACCACCAGGCCAGTCTGAGCTGCTCTGAACTGACTTCCTACTACATTTAGATGTAAATTTAAGGTCTTCCTCCTTGTATACAAAGCCCTACATGGGCTGGGGCCGAGCTACATTGTTAACTCCCCTATTTGCCTCAAAGAACACTGTGATCATCTGCCGCTGGTTTATTAGAGGTTCCCAGCAACAGCTGGAAGAAGATCGGGGACGCAGCCTTTGTCAATTACACCCCAAAGCTGTGGAACACACTACCTGTAGATATCAGGGAAGCTAGCTCACTAAATATTTTTTAAAGAAGGCTAAAAACGTATCTGTTCACTTTAGCCTTTAACTAGCTCTGACCTGTCCTGATACAGGTCTGACACTCTTTCTTTTTACGCTTCACGCTGCTGCAGCTCTTTTAAAACCTTACTTGATTCTATGATTTTATGAGTAGACATGTGAAGCACTTTGGGCTGCATGTTTGTATGAAAGGTGCTATACATATAAAATTAAGTTAAGAAAACCACACTCACTGCACCAGCAAACTTCCTGTGTATGTCAGTGTACATCCTGTGTAGATAAAGGAATATTACCTCACAGATTGGGGGAGCTTATGAGCTTTTCAGTCTCATTACACTGACTAATGATGGACAGTAAAATAAATAAATAAATAAAAGATCAAAATCAATGCAGCATACCCAGATATATGATCTTTTTTTTTTTATTCAATACATCTTGTCAAACCTGGTGTCTCCATAACCCACAATGATAAACTTAATAGCTGACGGATCAGAGCACAGATTTGGGTGCGTCAGCTTGTGTCAGGGGTGTCAAACATACGGCCCATGGACCAGAACTAGCCCACCAAAGGGTCCAATCTGGCCCACTAGATGACTAAACTAAGAGGTGCCAGGTTTCAGGAGCAAGTTAAACAATGCGTTACCCACTTCATATAAAATTCTGCTTCAGATGGCTTTTCCATGCTGACCCGAATACAGCTCTCTGATATATCAATGAACACTCACTGTGACCATGTTTAAAGATATTGAACATTGTGCAAAATGTTGTCAGTCAGCAGCTTCAGTTTAAAAGAATCTGTGTCAGGAAATGTGTGGATGCACATGTAATGAGAGGTAGACTGACTGAATGTGAGGAAACCGAGACAGATTGTTGAAACTGCACATATTTTTCTTAAGACATCTCAAGCTAATTATCTGTTTTGTAAAAGGATATACATCTACAGAATGTACTTGTAATTCTTTACACAAAAAAGAGAAAATAATGGAGCTGATGTTGCTCATAGATTATTGTGCGGTGGTTTTATTGGTCCGGCCCATCTGAGATCAAATTGGGCGGTATGTGGCACACGAACTAAAATGGCTCAATACTCTACCCTGCAGCAGAGATGAGGAGCTGAGTGTCTGGTAAACTCACATCTATCAGATTATTTTCATCTTCAGACTTGCAGTCTTCAGCCTTGACTCAAGGGACATCACTTGAGGACATGTATAATACTTCACACAGCTCCATCTGGAGACACTAAGGCTTCACATATATGCTGTAGTACAGCTATGGAGTTCCCCTTTCAATCAAAACAGTAGAAAGTCCAGCAGTTTATGTGTGTAACTGGGAACTGTAAATAGCCCATGAAAATGCAAACGCAATTAGTCCTTCCCAGGTTTGATGAAGCGTGTGAGATGCAGCTGAAAACTCTGAATAAAGCTCTTCGTTGGACCTGGAGCTCAGGAATTTATTCAATAAAACATTGTCATATGAATGGGTATTAACCTGTAAACTTTAAGATTAAAGATTTACCATTCATGTGTGGTAATCCCATTTTCCAGCCGTCTTTCAGCCGTTCATCTGCAGTGATATGCTGTCACATAAGCAAGTCCTAATGGAGCAGAGCTGCACGACTGCAGCTTGATAAAACAATGACAGATTCCTTCACTGCACAGGACTGTTGCATCCACTTCACTAGAAACGGTCATTAAAAAAACAAACAAATCATTGGGGAATTGCTTACCGCCACAGTGGCCTGTCACGCTGAGAAGCCCAGTCGCATAAATGATGCTGCTACATCAAACTAGTCCACATCTATCATTACCAGAACGCTGAATAACAGTCAAAATATATTTTATTCCTTTCTGCCTGTTCTTGTCAGATACACAAAGCAGGTTCATTTATTTCAAAGTAACCATTTAAACCTACAAACTGGGCAGACTGTAATTGAATAAATGAATAAATAGAGTCCTGTACCAGGAATAAAGACAGTGCTCTCTGTGTATCTCCATTCAAAGTTTTATTTTTAAAAAAGAACAAAAGAAAAAAAAATGCACTGAGTTTCTGTACAAATATCACTCTTTCACTCAAGCAGAGGTCTATATACACGGCCTTTTTGGTTGAGCCCACATCAAAATAAAAGCCTGACGCTGATGTCACAAGAGAGAGAACAGGCAAATAGTCCCTTTCTGGCACTGTGTTGTTGTTGTCAAACTGTACAGTGAGCTGTGGAAGGCCTTTCGTATTTACATAAAGACGTTTCAAGAGGGTACATTGTACTTAGTAGTGAATGCATACAATAAACAAATCCAGAATCAAATGGAAACCCCCAAAAATATAGAATATTTATGAATTTACAGTTTGATTTCTATGACCTTTATCTATAGGAGTATCATTTCTATACTATATAAGCTTTGAGGCAAAAAATAACATAATTCTTCCCATAGTTTAGTATCTGTAACATGCATATAACCATCATTCCTCGGCTTTTATTGGATGATTTCACCCCGTATATTTCTTTTAACTTTACACTTTATGCATGGTAGGAGCTGAGGAGGCCCCATCGCCTTGATAATGGTGCTTATTTCCAGTTGGAATGGATGTGAGTGAGACATGAGCCTGTTTTTATACAAAAAGAAAGACTCACTGAATTGTGACTCAGCCTGCTTTGGTGATAATGCCAAACACACATAAAAAAAAATAAATAAATAAAAAAAAACTGGGAGAGAGGTTTGAACCCATTTTACTTTCTCACCTCTGCACAACTGGGTGTGAATGCTGGATTGTCCGTTTTGGAGATTTACAGAAATGGTCAGACACAGCCCCAACTTATTCGACATTGAAAAGGTGTGGGGTGAGGGGGTTTCTGAAGCTATTCAACCATCTGATGAGCAATTCCGATGGAGTATACTGGTTCTTTAACAGAGGCGTTAAGATGAGCTGTGGGCAAAGAGATTGGCTTTTTTTTATTTTTTATCTGGCGGTCCTGGCAATACCCAATGACAGTTGAGTTGGATTTTGTCTAGTTGTTATGATGACGCATCAAATCCTTTTACGGTTTGATCCAATTTGGTGCTCCCAGCTTGTCTTCACTTAATGTGTGGTGATGGGGAGAGAGGGAAATAATAACTATCTCCGAGGGTCTATGGAAAGTATAGTTAAAGTAGTACTGATTACTGAAAGGATATACTGCACACTTACAGAAAATCATACACAGGCTCTAGGTAATGTAAGTTCAGGTACTATTTTTTTAAAAAAATCAAAGGGTCAGTTCCCCCACGTTCCAAAAAAAAAAAAAAAAAATATATATATAATTATGTTTTCTTTCTGTGTCTGAGAATTGACTCTTCACAAAGTCCCGCCCCCGGATGCAGACAGGCCAATCATAATGTAGCATTGAGCCTGAAAAGTGTAGGGTTAGCTAGCTAGCTACTGAAGATATAGCCTACTGAATGTATACACATGCTGCTTTTGCTTTGTAATGATTATAACAGTGAAACAAAGACCGACCCTGCTGTACAGGAACCAGTGAAGGGAAGCAGGGAGACTTTGCTCATATTCTGTGTGTCATCGCAGTGTGTGCAGATGAACGTTGTTTGACTTCACCCGTAGATCCCTGCCTGTCCAGCGCCGGAGGTCCGGGTGCTGGCAGCGGAACACGGGGGCGAAGCCAAACACTGTTCATCTGCACACACTGTGATGCCACACAGCTGGTTCAATATCAGCAAAGTTTCCCTTTATATTCATTGTGTTCTGTGTGGATCAGCAGTGATGTGGTGGTTCACTTTTACACTGTGATCTGTAGCCTATAGTTGGGCTTTAGCTTCTAACTATCTTTGTCTTTTTAACTTGTTGTTGCTGCTGAGTCAGTTTGACATCCTGGATATATCCTTCAAACACAGACTGTAGACCCCTCTGTCTGCTTCTCTCTGGAATCACTGTTTCATTTCTACAAAAATATGATAATATTTCGTCAGGGAGTGCAGTTAGTTACAATGTGGGCTCCATGCTGACTCTGACAGCTTGTCAGATCATCACGGAGGGACGGGGCTTAGTGAAAAGTCAACTCCCATTACAGTAGAAGTACATGGAATCTTGTTTGTAGTGCTCACATTTTTTTTCTGCAAGTGAACCGACCATTTCAATAAATATATCAAGTCTTTGCAAGATTGTCAGCTTGTTACCTCAGCCACTTATTAATGAAAACACGATACCTTCCATAAATAACCAACAGTTCTCTATGCTGAGACGCGAAAGCTAAATGAAGAGTAATCTCAAATTATGCATGGGTAAGTTAGTTACAAGACATTCTGTGAAAGAGAACTAAAATACGTCTACAGGTACCATCATCTTTAGTTAACGTGGGGAGAAGGGCACCTTGTCTACTGCTGTCAGTTTACTTCAGTCCATGCATCTTGTTGCCATTTTACATTCTATAAAAAAGCTCCAGAGTTTTATTGGCTATGGGAAAAGCTGTTTATGCCCCTGATTGGATGGCTCTAAAACCATGGCAAGAGGATATGTTGAATCTAAATTTCAGCTGATGTAGTGGAATGTTGTAACACTGGTGGCAAATGCTTTCTGACATATCAGTGATCACACTCACATGTGCACACAGTTTGTAAAAGCAGGAGATGTCATTTAAAGCAATCAAGGATCACAGTTTTCAGTGACCTAAGTATTGCTGTGTTCGTCAGTCTCCAGGTGGGTAAGGTGCAAGCTTCACTTTCCAGTCAAAGAGATGTGTTCGCTGGTGTTTAAAGTCACGCCAAGATGAACTAACTATAGTGACATCTTTATTATTCACATCTGAGTTATTGTACAGTCAGTTTGGCTTTGAACGCAACAGTGACAAAGCTCCGTCCTTGGAACAAGGTTATGTATAACTTCCCCCACCATGAAAATAAGTAGAATACGGCATCATGGGAGAAGAGCGAGTAGGTGGTGAGACTCACAAGACAAGTTGAAAGAGGAAAAGGGATAAAAGGCAGATTATGTATTGAAGGGAAGGAATGTGATTGAAGAATGAGGAACGGAGAAGGATCAGGTTTGTCCTCTCTGCTGAATGGGAGATGAGGCACAAGGGCAGGATTCATTCTGCCCTGTGCCTCTGTCTGTCTGTCTGTTGGCTATGGCTGGTATGCAGTAGGTCAGATATAAATGGAGCTCTCCCCCCATACCTACATTGACTCTGATTAGTGTCGTGCCCCTTGTGAAGGACGACTAATTTGCAATGTGTTGTACTGTCAATGGTACTATATGTGTCTGATCATTGCAACGAGCATGAATGACGAAAGGCACTCTTAGAAATCATTTAAGTTGTATTAAGAGTGCAGAGGGTATTTTTTCTCTCTATAGAAATGAGTCAATGAGTCATATAAAACTCATTTAAATTCAAAAAACCATTTAACATGGGAGCGTTCTTAGTAAGTTATTGCTGAGAAAAAAAACACTACCTAACACATCTCATTAAGCAACACATTCATACAGTTTTTCATTCTTGGTTAAAAAATGTATACTACACACAAAATAAGATAAAAAAAGAGAAACAAATCAAATGTAAACCATCACAATGTGGCACTTTCTCAGTAGGGCCTTGACTTAACCCTTTGACAATCCTCGAAAATATAAGTGCTCTAGGATCCTGAAAACTAACCCCCCACCCCTTAAAACCAAAAACAAAAAAACCTTCAGAATTCTCTTTGAATTTTGACATGTCAGGTATGAACATGAAATGTCCTGTATGAATCCACACCTAAACTACTGAAAATGGTGCACATCTATGTGGTTTTTCAGTCGGCACAGAGGAAGCAGTGACAAAAGGGATTCATCTATGTCCATATTACAGCGTGTGACACATGTACTGATGTATATATGAAGTGTCCACATAAAGTCTGTTTATACAATCAGAGCCATTCGTCTCGTTTATATACTGTAACAACCTACAGTTAAACTACTTTCATCAATCAGTTCAGTCACGGGTGCAGGGCATTTTCATTAGCAACAGGTGTAAAGTGGTGTACTGTATGCAAGGAGGTGTTCAAGTTTGTTCCTTTTTTCCCCACTCCCTCAGTCTAACCTCCTCAGCTGTGTCTGTGAGCCATCTGTTGTCTTCTGCAAAAAGAATGAAGTTGCTATGTAATGTAATCACTTTATCAAATTTCAGTCTGGCTCACGCTTTCGACTTCACCTCATTACATTACCTCATCCCATTCACTCCCTCGTGCGTGTAATCTTCTCCTTCCATAAGAAAGCAACTGCTGCTTCAGTTTCGACACCTCCTTGTCTTTTAAAATCACGGTCCGTAAAGCAGTACCTTCATCACAGATGTTGCTCAGGTGAGAGTGTGGCAATAAACAACGCCAGAAGAAGCCTGTTCCTATATTGTTGGTGTACAACAGAGATTCTCCAAGAGTTAAATTCCTGAAAGTATCCGTCAGATAGCGAATGGTGAGAATATACACTGGATCTTTATCAGAGTCTAACTCTTGGGTTCAGCTGGTTGCCATGTCCTGAGGCTGCCTTGGTCTTTTCCTCTGTGTGATTACATCTTCTACACAGTCTGGAAGGCCTTGGTCTGGGCAGGGATCATAACAGGAGTGGCCCCCATGCGGTTCAGGTTTCCAGGACTCAGTTTAGGGGGAGGGCTGGGCTTGCAATTGGAGGTAGACGTGGAGGTTGGTGTTGAACGGGGTTCAGGAGTCTTGGGAACTGTCTGATTGTAGGCAGGTGGAGACTGAGGGAAGGAAGATTGGCAGTTTTCCTTGAGGGCCGCCACAGCAGGAACACAGGCTCGTTGGCCTCTGAGCCCCATGTTGTGCACCATGGACTGTGTGGAGGAGGTGCCTGAGCGAGAGCTGCCAGAACGGGATGAAGAGAGGGAGTTGGGCTTCACCAGTTTGGCCTTGGGGGCTTCTGCATCCTCCCTGAAATGAGCACATGGTGGCATGATTCACAGACTACCCTCAAAAAACAAATTTAACATTTAGTAGTTTAGTAAAATTGGCCTGGACAAATCATTAACGTGACCTCACAGAAATATCTGATATGACCATGACTTCTTAACACCTATCAAGAGGTGTTGGCATATAGAATTTGGGTTTAAATTGGTGGCACAGTTGAGTTTCGGCTTGTGTTTACCATAAAACAAGCACTGTTTTTGTTACAGACGTGACATAAGTATGTCCTAAAGTGATGAATGTATGTGACGTTACATAAAGGAAGTAAGTACATAAAGTTGAGAAAAGTCAACACTGACTTTGTGTTTCACATGGGAAACAAAAAGGTCTCCTTGATGAAAATCCTATGTTTGTTTGACCCTTCCATCTCCCCAACGTCCTCCATACACAGACATTCTAGCTCTTTTTACTACCTATGGGGTTGTAACATTAATGTTAAAATTAACTGCACAGAGTTGCTGAATTCGGGAATTCGTATATCCACCACAATGAAGGATCCTTATTGACTTCACATCGGCACTGTTTCCATGGTGCCAGCACGTAATTTCAACACATGCCACCTTTAGGCAGTGCTTTGTTAACAAGTTGTTGTCATTCCATGTATTTCTGTGAGACCAGGTTGATAGCACTGTATATATAAAGACAAATATGTCTTGAATTATATCTAGTAAACACATACAAAATATCAAGTTATGTTTTTACAACTAAGTTGTAAACAACAAAAGTTTGTTTGCTTCCACCTCTCTTTCTTGCTCTGTCACTGGCTACAGTATTGATAAGGAACGATCCCTAACAGCCTGCATTATTCCTGATAAACTGCTAACAGTATTATTGCTTAGGTTTTGTGCAAAAACAAAAAACTAAATGAAGAGGAAATCAAACAGCTGTAACAAATGGTGTCATGCTGTCACTTAGGGAATCATGTCTATCAGGTTCTGGTTTCCTACCGTTGAAGAACTTTTGAAAAGTCCTACAGTTCTCTGCTTCAAATGGGCTTTGATGATATTAGTGCTAAGTGAGTGGCAGTCTGAGACAAGGATTCACTTCTGAGGACGGTACTGTATATAGCAGCAAACATTTCTAGTTTCCTTTATTTATCATGAGACAGCAAGAGTTCAGGCTGGGGTTATGACTGCATGACTGGTCGTGTTTGTGACTGGCAGACAAAGTCTCCCTGCATTGTATACCTGATCTCATTTGGGGTCTCTTCTTCTTCATATTTCTTCATCTCCTTTTTGCGGAACACCAACCAGATGATGAGGATGATTAGGAGGACCCCGAAGGACACGCCAACCACTGCTCCAGCAACCACACCCATTCCCCTTACATCTATACACAAGAAGATGCAAAAATTTCAAAACACACACACATAAATTCACACTTATGTCACTTTTGGGGACATAAGTTTCAAACCTTCCTTAGAGGACACCACTTTCTGAATGGTTTAGAGAGACACTGGCAAGTGCAATATATTACTGGAAGGGCCCAAATTTCGAAAATTACACACATTCACATATATATGTACACACACACACATACACACACGCACACTCACAGTTGTGTAAGAAAGAGCATACAATTTAACAAGTTGTATCTCATGTCCCAGTAAATCGTACATAAATTACTTTTATTTGCAGGTGCTTTACTTTCTAACATCCTGCCTTTACAGGTC
This sequence comes from Cephalopholis sonnerati, assembly GCA_019142605.1. Classification (NCBI taxonomy): domain Eukaryota; kingdom Metazoa; phylum Chordata; class Actinopteri; order Perciformes; family Serranidae; genus Cephalopholis; species Cephalopholis sonnerati. The sequence goes on from JAGQAX010000017.1 coordinate 35,524,222, forward strand.
CTGCATCTTAGTGTTGCATCTCTGGTAGTAATCTGGTGAGTGAGTTGGTGATTGATAGGTCAGATCAATAGCAAGGGCAGTAAGTCATGCAGGTTGCAGCAGCAGTTGGCAATACTAATGTTGTTTATGGTAAGGGGTAGCCTGTAGTAATCAGTACAAGACTGCCTCAAATGATTAAACGATTTAAATTAAACACTTTTCTGCTAAGATTAAAGAGTTTATTTACAGTGTCTTCAAATCAAGCCCACAATGTACTTATGATATGCGCTGGTAAGGTGTGGTGCCAGACAAGAGCAACAAATGTGTATTAATCCACCAATCGAAAAAAAGACCCCCAAATTACAAGCCTTTTAAAAAATTAAACATATTATTTGTGAGACATTTTTTAGAGATTTACATCTACAGTTGGAACCAATGTGCTTTGGGCTGAGAGCCACAGACACTATGAAGAGACTAATACATTGCTGGTTTCAATCTTTTCTTTGGCTTTCTTGACAATAAGAAAACACAGAATGTTGACAGCCTTGTTCTTTACCCTTCACTGCAAGTATGACAAACGACAGTGGGGCACCAATGATTGAGTTAAATGATTTAAATACTGCTTCCTTAAGCGGAATTTATACTGCGGCGTAAACTGAAAACTACTTCACTCACCATAAGAAACAATAAATTGTGAAGACAATGAAGCCTCCACAAAATAGCATTTTAAGTCTTGTGTGTGATTTATCCTGGCTTCATATGAGCAAAGGAAATCTCTACTGGTTGCTAGGCTACTTTATACAAAGTATAACGGCACTGGCTTGTGCTAATAGTGTTAGCCTGTTCACTCTGTTTGGAAAATGTGTTTAGTATAAGACAGTTATTTTGTTGGTGAACCTTGTGAGTTGTAACGGAACTGAACTTTGTAACGTTACCTTTGTTAAATGTTTCTGTTGTCCCTGGCTTCATGCATCTAGGGGAAAAGTCCACTGCTAGGCTAATTTATACAATGTAAAATGCCATAGGCTTGTGCTAATAACATTAGCATGTTGTATTTGTGGGGAAAATGTGTCCAGATAAAGACAAGTGTTTGTCTGTGAATGCTGCCAGTTATAGTGAAGCTGATTTGTGTACTTGTGTTTGAAATTGTCACTATTAAGCCATGTTTAATGTGTGTTTAATTTGTGTTTTGAATCAACTAAACTTTACAGCACCTCACAGAAACCCCGCCGCTGACTAGTGTTCTTGAGGTGTAAGTGCAGAGTGACACAGACACCACCGCACAAGAATAAATGCTCAAAATGGCGCAGGCTACATGCGTGGGCTCCAGTGTAGGCTCTGCATAGAACTGATGCACAAGTATAAATCCCACTTTAAACATCACTTTGTCTTGTTTTTTGGTCAGTCGTGGTCGGCGATGGTTTCACTACAGGCAGTGTGTGTGAAACCATTAGTGGGTGAGATGACTCAAAAGTTGCAGATTTCATTCCAATTCAGTGTTCAGCAAGTGTTTTCACTCACAGTGCATCTTGACCTCCACTGTGCAGCTCTCTTCTCCCACATCATTGCTGGCTGTGCATTTGTAGACTCCGGTGCTGTCCTTGGTCAAGTTCCTTAATGTCACAATCTCTGGGTTTTTCAAATCTAATAGTACAAACAAAGAGAAAACAAGACACAAGAGTGTGTTTTTGTCTCATCTTATGGCCTTTTCTGTATCTTAAAAGGTGATAAATGCTTTACACAAGCTGAACTGATTTATTGTCACCTTCTGAGGCTAAATACTGAATGTTTTTAAGAGTTGTCAGAGGATGCAGAGACTGAAAAGGAAGAATTGGAGTAGACAGAACCTCTGTCTAGCTTTTGACAGCAGGCTGCTGGAGTCAGCACAAAACTCAAAAAGTCAAAGAGATGAAATATAACAACGTAGTCCAGCATTTCTTGAACTGAATCCCTGTCCACCTGAGAATCTGAGCTGGTGAAGAGAAACACTCAACTGATAAATCACAATCCTGTGTGGTGACGTGTTACTTTGCATCCTTTATTTTCTTTTTTGCTAAGCATGTTGTGTGTATTGAATTTTTTTATTTTAAACTTTGTATTGGTATTAAGGTGAAAATCTTGGTATAACTGACAGGCGGATGCATCCCTCAGTGTGAGAGTGGACTTACCTATCAGGGCCAGTGGAGGCAGCTTGCCAACATACTTGCCCTTGTCCAGTACCCTTTCCCATTTGTAGTGGATGGGATCAGAGCCATCAGCAGACTTGCAGCTCATCTTAACATCACCGCCCTCCAACAGTTTGCCCTCCATCCAGCATCGCGGTTTGGACGGCTTTACTGCAGACAGACAATCAGATACAAACCCAGATATCCTTACACGTTGTTCCCTCATCCACTTTTTCCAAAGACGATTGGTGCTCTCCACAGGCTAGCATTAGAGGCCGAAGCATAATAAGAGAGGATTTTCCTACTGTACAAATGTGGATTTGTATTTAAAAGATTTTTGTTGCAGTACATGCTTGTGTACAGTTTATTTTTGTAACACCAGATTTAGACTTGGCCACCTGTTCATAGTGGGAACTACGTAAAGACGTGTCTCAACAAATAGAATTGTTCCTGTGCAGATGGATACTGTATGCTGACTCTGCCATACAGGGGCTCCCTCACTTGTGCAGTCCCAAATATGATCAAGAGATTATTATGTCTCAAAGTAGAGCTTTAGGTTGGCGTCTCCACAGTGTCCACTGTAAAGGCAAGGACAGCACTGGAAGCGCTCTTTTTTGTCAGTGGAGGTGAATGAGATGGAGCAATGTTGCAGCAGTGATGAGCAGCATCAGAGGAGCTTGTTTGTGACAAAGACAGAAATTAGAAGATGTTTCTCGAGTCCGTTCACAAGGTATAGTCTTCTAATGGCAATGTGTCTGAACAAAATCTGATGGTATTAGAGGACTTGAAAGAATTAACTGAACAGTATAGCTGATTTGTTGGGGTCCCTGAGATAATATGAGCATTTTCTGTAGCTTTGAATTGTGCATGTTGACTTTAATTTGTAAAAGCTAATACCTGTTAATCGATACACTGAACATGGCAAGGTTATTTTATAAACTGTCCAAAAAAATGGCTGTTAATGTGATTGCAAGATGCACCACGGAAAACATTTCATCTAGTCCTTCAAGGTTACTATTTTCATTCAATTAAAAAAACACATTTGACATCATTTATAATCACCATTTTTTCTGCTGTAGCCATTCAATATATTTACATTTAGTAATTACATCTCAACAGAATCATTTTTAGAAGTGGTGGAATCTGCCATGGAGCGTTTTTTGTAGTTTTAAAGCACACTTGCTGTTACCATGGTAATCAGGGGTGTCGCCAAATTAACCAAGGCTACATCCACACTATTGGGTTTTTATTTTAAAACAGCTTTTTAAAGTGAAAACAATCTCCACACACATAAACCTTTAAGAATTGTTTCAGGAATAATTTCTGCCCACACTAACACAGCTAAAAAAGGCACATCATATGACCGTTCACATACACTGGGCATGTGTTGGCCGGTGTAAACACAATGCAGATTGTTTACCCTATGGTTGGTTGGTCAGTTGCAGAAAATACTACTAACACATGAATATGAGGTGGTCAAGGAGGTGGCAGAAGCAAATTTGTAGCGGATCGGTGGCAAAGCAAATATGGTAAGACTGATAAGACCCAATCAGGAAGCAATCCCAAAGTTTTCAAACTAAGATGGGGTCAGCAGCTACTTCAAAGGTTTCTGTTTTATGGGTTTAAATATCCCCGAGTACTCTTGACACTAGGCATAAACATGGCAGTATAGCATACTAGCTACTAGTATAGCATACAGTCCTGGTTATCAACATGGTATCTTCAGTTTTACCTCACGGTCTTGGAACATGAAAAAAGTCGTCCAATGTGCCTCCATTCAGGCACATTTCAGTGTCAAGCTTGGCAGAGCTTTGTGGAGGACAGTGGGTGGTATCCATATGTATCATGTGGACACACACTGTGTCCAGCAGGAAAAAAAAGAAGCACATGGGCTATGCATTTCATCAGCCTGGCAAGCTCATGGTGGAACATTCATTGTGGAATATTTATGACTTGTCTGATCTGCAGTCAGCTGTTTGAATCTTAAGCTGCTGTGGCATTTTCATGGTGAAAAGGAGACCTGAGAGATCGTTAGCCTTTGAGACCAGTTTTGTGAGCAACTGTGGCTTTCTTTGCCTTCAAAGCACTACACTTCATTTGCCCATAGACATGAAAACCCACTCCAATATTCAATCAGCATAGTGATTTCATCGGCTGTCACCTGCGTCACTGCTCAGAATAGCCTGGTGGTAATCTGATTGACAGCATTTACTGCAGCTGTAAATGTCTGAATCATGCCTAACAAAGAAGCAGCAGAATTTATGTAAAATAGTGCAGAGGAAGTTTATTAGAATTACTTTTGTGCTTTTGTAACTTTTAAAATAAATATCTCTCCTGAACAGGATGTACTACGGAGTGGAACTGCATTGCTGTAAGAACTGACTTGATGCGGGGTCCAGCTGCCTCTGGGAAATGGAGTTGCCTCGGTAGACTGGAGGCAAGGAAGCAATAAATAATTTAAAAAGGGGTAGCACAATCTGCTGGAGTTTGTTTATTTCAGTGATGTATTGGGTAGTAAGGAGGTGTTTGCTCTTCTTATGGAGCTGTATGCATTATAGATTATAGTGCTGCTATCCTTTACAGATTTCACACCAACAGATCAATGAGAGTCTGCTGATCGAGAAAGGGGTCTTCCAGCTGGATTTCAAACGTGTTGCTGCACTCTGACCCTCGTAAAGAAACCTCAGAGGATGAGAACTACAGTTAATTCCAGTTACTCTTTCAACATTGTAGATTATTCCTTCACAAGTGGATGAGGGCGAGGGGTGAACTTTCAATCACACACTAATGCTAAGAGCTTTGGGGTTACATGACACTTCCAGTTGTGTAGCGTTCTCATGAGTCCTCCCTCAGTCCGTGTTTTCTCTTATTTAACCTAAGTGCTGTCTGCCACTTACCCAGCACTATGAGGCTGATGGTGCTCCAGTGGTATTGTGCACCAGTCTTGACTTTGCAGCTGTACTCTCCTGAGTCTGTTAGAGACAAGTCACTGATCAGCAGAGAGGCGTCGCCTTTTAAGTACTCTCCAGCGAAGGCTACGCGGCCACGCTCCGCTTCGTTAGGGTCGTAAACCCGTCCAGCAAAGTAGGTGATCACCTGATGGGGGAGGGGAAATGGGGGGCAAACAAGGTAAGACACATACAGTAAGTGCAAGAGGGTGGAAGTTCTTTAAAACAACTGAGTGATTCTATTTTAACAGAAGGCAAAAGAGGACATAGGTAAGATAAAGAAGAGGGTGAAAAGTAGTACTTTATTTATCCCCTTGAGGAAATCCAGTTTTTTTCTGAGGCAGTGAAGTTAAGAAAAGAGTTCAAAGTTTTCAGGATGGCCAGTAAACTATGCAAGACACAGAAAAGTTGTAATGCCATCATTTCAATTACGCTAAGCTACAAAATTTGTTCTTTTAGCTTTCTTGTCAATTTTAACCACATTCAGTTTTTTATTTTATTATTTATAGCAATTAAATGTATCTGCTATTAATATTCATATTTCAGTGAAATGAAAATGGTTCTTTGTAATGCCTAATTTAGAATAAAAAACTGCATAACCAAGATGTTGGTTCATTTATACATTTTTATTTACCGTTAACAGCTCAGAAAAAAAACAAAAAGTACCTTTAGTTTTAGCTTTAGCTGAGGCTAACTGTGTATCAGCTCACTTTCACGTGATATTGCTCTTTCAATTCTGAACAAATATGTTATACTGCATGCTTTGTAGGGTGATGTTGATTTTCATGCCCTTATTATAATTGACTAATTATTTTTACACATCCCTCTGAATCTTATCTGGTGGCTTGAAGTGTAAAATGAAATGTAGACTCAAGTCTGAAAGCCATTTTGGTAGTTTGCTAATGGTATTATACCAATGTCTTAAAATTGATGTCAACCCAGTAGCTAGAGGAACAAATATATTTAATACGTAATTTTTATACACTTCTTTTCAACACAACTTGGTGAGATGGCTGCTAAGTGGCAGACCACTGCAGACCACTGTTTGAAACCAACAAACAATAAAATGGCTTGTTTTTCAGCAAGTCATCAGCAGCATTTCCAAAGGTAATTGTGTCACCAAAACCTAGTTTGTTTAGAGTAATAGCAGCGTCGTTCCCAGCAGTGATTGTTCCACAAAATAGAGTGTTTTTTAGCATGACATTGGTAATATCACCAGCTGTGATTATGGCACTAAAACCAGGTGTTTTCAGTGGTGACTGGGCCACCAAAAACTGGGTGTTTCTTTGTGCAACATTGGCTGCAATTCCAGCTGTGATAGTGCCACATAAACCAGGTATTTAAGCCAAACCATGATCCTTTCCTAACTATAACCAAGTGTTTTTTGTTGATTCATCAATTACATCTATGCACATCTAAATCTAATGAATATTACCTTGCTATTGGGTGTATTCCATAAACATTTAACCTCTTGCATGAAATAACACTCACCACTCTCTGCCTGTTGGTTGGCTTCAGAAGCAGCCATTCAATGTCCAGCGTTGGGTCATCACCCACCCAGAATTGATGGTGGCAGGGCAGCGTGGCATTGTCTCCAACAACCCTCTTCATCTCCGTCTGGGCGCATGTCGTCAGCACACCCAACAGAACTGTAGAGAGACAGACCAGTCCAAGATTATTGCACACTGCATCAGATATGAAATATTAATAAAAGCACAGTTTCAAGTATAAATCAAACAACTAATAGCACAAAACAGTTCTGTGTAGCTCGCTTTCTTAAATCAAATCCAGTGTCCAAAAAGCTGCTCTCTCATACTACCAATATTTCTTGACTAAAGCACTGGAGACAGGAAAGGACTGTGGAATTTCAGACATAACATTTAATCGTTGTCAGTAACAGTTTGTTCCATGTTGTTCTGTTGATACTCAGAACTGAATTCAATCTAATACTACAGTCTAAATAAATTGTATTTCCCAAAGCAAACGTTTGCTCAGATGTCCATGCTATTTTTAAGTACCAAGAGAAACACTGCCTAAATCGATAAAGTTACAGAACAAAAACAGAAGATGATATAACCAATGCCATGCCACACAGCAGATATAAGAAAGATTATCTCTTGTAATGGATTGCTTGCCGCAGATTGAAGGCAGAAATAAGGTATGGGATTATTTGTTCAACAACAAGAGCTTGAATGAAGTGATTATCATCAAGATGCCATATGTTGATGATCAACGTTGCCAGATGGGAAATGTTAAAGAATCGTACAAGAGGCTTGTAATTACTGCATTTGAAGAAAACTATTGTACGGGAGTTGTAACATAGAGAACAATGAGTAATTCCAGTAGACTGCTAGTTGTAATATGTGCCGCATTCACTGATGCGCTACTTCACTGTCACAAATACAACTGAAAAACACATTTCGTAATTACTTAAGTAAAATATCAGACAGTGTGATGCTTAGATGTTGCCCTAGACATCTAGGCTACTGTCCAATTTCTTGTGTCTTTCCTCTGTGTGGTTAATTTTCCACAGCACTGGACAGCAGATATTGACGTAACACATAACGGTTACTAAGTGTCACACAATGATCAAATTATCATACGTTATGCAAACTACAGCATTATCGATCGTACATTGCAAAGAGGGGAAAAGTACACATACAGTAATTATCATACATCTGTTGAAAATAATCAAAAGCAGACACCATACATGTACAGTTCAGCAGATTAAACCAATGCAAATGCAGCTGGAAATTTCACCAACAGTAAATATTCAATCGCAATCGCACACATACAGTTAAACCATCCACATTACATACCAAGTTTCAACTATGAATGCGTACACACACACACACACACCACACACACACACACACACACACACACACACACACACACAGGCACACAGCCCTGCAGTCTGAGGCAGGTTACACTAATGATAAGCCCGACACAAAAAGGATACATGGTACAATGGGTAAGATCCAGAGGGGATATCAGCTTACCCACCGCAGCAGGACAGAGAGTGAAACTGGCACTGCTGACTGGGGTGGAATTACCGAGAGGCTGAGGATGAAAGCCTGAGCTTCCAATTGTTTCCCCTTTTATTTATTTATCCTTCTTTGGACACTGATCAACTGTATGGACTGTGATGTCCTGCTGGCTGGACACATTTGTGGGAGAGCAAAAATAGAACAGGGAAATGTGTGTGTGGACATCCGCTTTGTGTGTGCATGAGCTTAAATTACTTCTCTGTGTGTATAGAGTGTGTATTAATGTGTGCCTGTGTGTGTGTTTTTAGCAGGACACGTCTTGTGTCTTCTGCAGAATGTACAGTATGTTCAGGTGTATGTTTTACGTACAGAATGTATGCGTAGTTGAGTTTATGTCTGCATGCCTGTTTTGAGTGTGTGTGTGTGTGTGTGTGTGTGTGTGTGTGTGTGCGTGTGTGTTAGCTGGAGGAAATACTTGTATATTTATGAGTATCAACAGGCATGTGTGTGTGTGTGTGTGTGTGTGTGTGTGGTGGTGTGTGAGCTTGTGCATGCACGACATCTATAAAAATCCATTAGCTGTAGAATGCATATAGATACAAACAAGCATGCATCCAGAATGAACTATGCGCACGACTGCGTGTGTTTCTCTTTATCTATGTGTGTGTGTGCATGCAGTGTTGCACACGTGAAGACACACTCCTGTCCGCGATTATCGCCACAAAGCCTGTTGGCAAAAGTGGCATGGAGAGCTTTGCTTTTGTGACGAAGCCCTGGGGTGAGATGTGTTGTGCTCCAGTAAACTCCCTCCTGCTCCTCCCAGTAGACTTCTCACTGGACCAATTATAGTGGCAGTGGGAGACAGCGGGACGCAGAGGGCCCAGTTACCCTTCAAACTGTCGAAAGTCAACCCGCCTTCCTGCCTGCGTGCTCGTATGCAAGTCAGCACATCGACTGAGCTCCGAGGCTGGTGCCACAGAAAGCTCTGATCTTAGGAGGAACAATTAAAAGAGAGAAAATGGAAAGGAAAAGAGGGCAAACTCCCGCAAAGCTAATTTCTCCTGGATCTCTGTATTGTTTCTTTTGTTTGTACTGTTTTTGGGTGGTGGTGGTGCATTCTATGATTTAAAGAAGTGTCTTCCTCGATTTCACACATGTGCTCTGTTTCAGTTATGATATTTGCCTTTAAATCCAGTGTGATGGATTCTTTCGTGTAAATATGTGATATGGGTCTTCTAGCTTCTAGAATTCTGGTTTCATTTTTGTGGCAAAGAGTAAGGGAGGGTGTGTCATGCTTAAGAGACAAGGTCCAAACCTGATCACATTTTATGGTTGAAACTTGTTATGTATGATCAGTAAAGTTTGTGGTTTGATATGACAACAAATTTGACCAGTTTAAGGCAACAGTAAGAAGTTAAGATGCTTTTAATTGGGACATACTCATTTGAAGACATTGGGACTTCATTGTTGTCTCGTTTGGGGACATTGGGACTTTACTATCATTGACAATGTTTAGTTTTTTATACTTATCAGGTCCTACTGATCCCAAATAGCCAGGAGAAATTAAAAATGCATACTAAACAAAAGTTAAGGTCTCAGGAGGTTAATCATAGAACACTCTTCAAATCAGACGTGACATAAGTGTCCTCTGAGGGTACATGTATGATGAACCAACACCAACATGCTCTAGATACAACTTTAGCGTCACTTTTAGACACAGTTTCTGTGTTAATTTCAGCTTGATACATGCTACAGTGTATTTCAAAATAAATTTCCATCTTCACAGATAATGTTGGTTTCACCACCAAAGCTGCGTTCGGTTTAGTAAAACATTCATGGCTTGTGTTAAAATAGCAATACTTGTGATCATATTTCTCCTGTTTTAGCTTCTCTGCACTGGCTCCCTGTTAAATCCAGAATTGAATTTAAAATCCTTCTCCTAACTTACAAAGCTCTAAATAATCAGGCTCCATCATATCTTAGAGAGCTCATAGTGCCCTATTATCCCACCAGAACACTGCGCTCTGAGAATGCAGGGTTACTCGTGGTCCCTAAAGTCTCCAAAAGTAGAACAGGAGCCAGAGCCTTCAGCTATCAGGCTCCTCTTTTGTGGAATCACCTTCCTGTTTCGGTCTGGGAGGCAGACACCGTCTCCACTTTTAAGACTAGACTTAAGACTTTCCTTTTTGATAAAGCTTATAGTTAGGGCTGGCTCAGGCTTGTCTTGGACCAGCCCCTAGTTAGGCTGACATAGGCCTAGTCTGCCGGGGGACCTCCTATATTACACCAAGCCCCTTCTCTCCTTCTCTCTCTCTCTCTCTCTCTCTCTCTCTCCTTCACGAACATTCATGTCCAGTTACTGCATCTCCCTAACTCAGCTCTACTACATGTCACTAACTCGGCTTGCTCTCCGGAGCCTTTGTGCTCCACTCTCTCACAGGTTAACTCGTGTCGCAGCTGTGCCTGGATGGTGTGTGGTGTTGTGCTGCTGCCGTGGTCCTGCCTGATGCCTCCCACTGCTGCTGTTACTATTAGTCATATTTGTACTATTATACACATATCATTATTGTCACATACATATATAATCATACTATTAATATAATATCTGTCTCTCTTTATGTCTCATTGTGTCATATGGATTACTGTTAATTTATTATGTTGATCTGTTCTGTACAACATCTATTGCTTGTCTGTCCGTCCTGGAAGAGGGATCCCTCCTCAGTTGCTCTTCCTGAGGTTTCTACCATTTTTTTTCCCCGTTAAAGGGGTTTTTTGGGGAGTTTTTCCTTATCTGCTGTGAGGGTCCAAAGGAGGGATGTTGTATGCTGTAAAGCCCCTTGAGGCAAACTGTGATTTGTGATATTGGGCTTTATAAATAAAATTGATTGATTGATTGATTGATTGATTGATTGTTGGAGTAACTTAACGAGTATGTCACTTTGTCAGTATGTCACTGTACACTACTCGGAACATCCGTGCACAAAAAGAAGGGTGCTCAACAAATAATAAGAAGTGAATAAAAACAGCAGCAAACATTTCATTCCTTGACTATCATCAGTGCTACTAACATGAGTGCTCCACAGAGCAGATATAGACACAGACAGATTACTACCAGGTGTGATGAATCAGTCAGCTGGTGCCACTAATTACATGAGATCGACTCTGAGGAGCAGAGGCCAGACTACCAAACTACAATGACCTGTCCAATGAGTACTGTATTGACACATGTCAGTAGAGCTGATGATAGTCAGGACTGGATAGTCAGGACATGAACTGCGCCTCGCCTGGAAAGTAGACGAGATCAGGCGGCTGCAGCAGAAGGCGGTGACAAATAGCCGCGATCAAGTCGGACAGTTTCCTGACAGTTTCCAGCAGCCTTCAGTCCGTACAGGAAGTCACAGAAACACTTACATCCTGTCTGATATGATGTCAATTTGTTAAAATACTATCAGACTTATATATAAGTTTGTTTTCAGTCTCCATCAGTCACACAACATGTATTCCGTTAAGAGAATAAACCTTCAGATTGGACAAATAAAATCTAAATATCTGAAATTCAACAAAAATTAACATATTGTTGAGTCGACATCTAAACCAATCAGCTGTTAGATCAGGTGAGAGCCAGGCGGTGCAGTCGGTGGAGAGCAACTGCAGCGCCTGGCTCTAAAAACTGCGGCCGCCTCGCTCTCATGATTTTATCGCCGTCCACTTTTGTAATATGTCAGAGCAAGTCGGGATGAAGTCGGACACAAATTAACCGGCATGCACTGTGCGCCAATCACCGGTGATCAAATCTGCGCAGACCTGGCTCATCTCGAACAAGCCTAATATATGGCTGGAAAAAATTCAAGTAGACTTCTGGTTTCACATGGGACATGGACCTCGTCGTCATCATCCATCTTCTAGGTGAAAGTTACTGGTGTGTTTGATCCACCCACCACCCCTCCCTCCCGCCTGCCGCACTCAGACTTTCTCGCTCTTTCTACAATGTTACTTATGGGGACAGGATTTTATTTGAGGTAGTTAAAGGCCTGGTTCATCCCATACAGACGCTGTAGGGTGATTTGTACATCTGTAACAGGAGCCAAGGGTTTCTGACCACGCTGCCGTATGTGACGCCTTGGAAATGAGAAGGGGTTGACAAATCAAGTGTTTCTCTGAACAGCAAACAGCTTGATGCACAACAGATACACATCTTACATGTTTCTATGCCTCCTCTATCTTTCTTGCAGTCTATGAAATAATCTGCCTGATGATTGAGGTGTCATGAGACTCAGTCTGCTCAGATTGTTTTCATACTCATTAATCTGCAGAGGGAGCTCCAGGAAAATACACACATACACACACACATGCTCATCCAAATCTTGAGTGTTAAAGTCCATCAGAACAGCTAAGGTGATTCGATCAGCTTGTGCTGTGTTTATGACGTCAAGAGTTGAAACGCAGCTGATGACCTTAGTCGCCTGTCATGTCTGCCCATGTTTCCTGTCACTCCCTGCTGGCTACAATCTAATATAAAGCAGAAATAGAAATGATAGCACTAAGCTGAACATTTGATCCCGATAGCTGGTGTCCTTGAAATACATCTTGAGATCAGAGATGATACAGTATTAGCTGTGTGCGCTTCCGAATACATCAGTGTGAAATATGATGCGTCCAGACAGGTAGACTAATGCAGTTTCCTATGAGGAAAAAAGTTTGTTTTAAAAGGGAACTCCATTGATTTTTCCACATTGCAGTCTCTCAACAGGTGTAGGGAAGTACTGCTGCATATGTGAAACCTGTATAAAGCCTTTTGTTGCGATGGGCTTGTAGTCTAATGTCTAACTTGTGTTATGATTTAGTGATTCAGTGCTTTATAAGATATTTTATTGTCTTTGCCTCACTTCAGATTTGTGTGGGTAGGTTTGCTGAAAAGATAGTCTGTGCTTTGTCTCCTGGCGGCGCTTTACTTTGCCACTTTTGATAATCACCACAATCTTGGAACATATGATGAGATGCTCTGGTTTTTAACTGCCTATTGGAAGAATTAACATGTCAAAGTCCATTCTTGATTAAAAGCTCTGTATTTGCTGTCTACTTTTCTCTTTTCAGAGCATGCCGTGTGTAATCACTTTTCTTTGGCTTTCTTATTTTCACTCCACCCCACATCCTTGTGTGTCTATGTCACTCATTGGACTCGAAATGATTTAACGCATGTCATTAGTTTGTGAGTTTCAGGTAAACCAGTGCTACAGATACTGTGATACTGGTTAAATCACATTGTAGTAATTCTCAATCATGTATCGGTGAAAAGTCTGGGTTTGGCTAGGATGGTGTCTGGGTCCAAGGTTTAGACCCACGGGATGGAAAGTGATGACAGGTTGTCAAGGTTGATGCATTTTAGTCATTTTGCTAAAAAGAGGAAATGGTGGCCCCCTCATCCCCCCTCAAATTCATTCACCTTACCCTAACCCTAACCCTAACTCTTAGCAAGAAGTAAGCTGACCAGATCTCTGTAGCCTGCTGCTCATATCTGCTGCAGCCTAAAGGCTTGAGGCTACATTAGCCACTACTAGCACACCCCAATCTTTGACCATACTGTTGAGCTGAATTGGAAGTAATGCGCCAGCTTTTGACCAAGGCTATTGAAAGGAGGCTGGGACAAGCTCTTTGATCCTACGTCAGCTGTAATGTTGGAGGGTTACAGCAGACGGTGCTAGAAATAATGAGACAGTGTTTGCTCAAGAGTTCTTTGGGTGCGCTCTTTTTAGCCTCCTTGGGTGCGCTGGGCCTGACAGAACTTTTTGGGTACACTCAGATTAATGTTAGATAATATATACAATGGATTATTTGCATATAGAAAGCATTTGTTTATTGTCTTTTATTAGAGACTTTTTTTAATGATTGCAGAATTGTAATTCTTACCCATATCTTTTCTTTGAGTACACAAATATTCCAGCCCAAGGCTGACTGCGGACGCCTCAGTGAAATGAATCAATAACTCCTCATGTTATATGACACTGTGCCAGCTATTGAGCCTTTCAACTGCAGACCAGACTTCACTGTGGATGTGTTTTAAACCACTGATATGACGTGATATGACGCCGTGAGGTCTCCGAAGAAAGTGAGAAATTAAAAAAAAAAAGTATCTCTGGTTCTGCTGCATCAACATTTATATTGATTGATATCTTATCTTCTGACTGTGGAAGTGTAGCTGATGTACTGTATACAGTATATACAAATGTCATCCCTTTACTTTTGATTGGAATTTCAAGATATACTGTAGCTGGCGCCTCAGCAAACATGAAAATACTCACTGTAGTTACTAAACTAGATTATGGAAAAAGCCTCGAGGTTTTTATTACACTGTGCCAACAATGACAGCGCACACTGTCTGTACTGTAATGCAGTCTGCACCATGGGCTCACCTGCAGCATATCAACCAACAAGATTCTGTGTCAGCCAAGATCTGATAACCTGGCTTCACAGCATATTGCAGAGAGCATCGCTACACTGCACCACACTGCACAGGACCATGAGGGACAGAGAGTTAATGTCATAACTTCATGACCCAAAAATGGGAAACAGACGTAACTAAAATTAGAAGGCACTAAACAGAGCACAGGCTTCTGCCAACACTAACCTACTGTACAAACATGCGGCCTCCCAAATACATGCACACAAATGCAGTTTCAGCCAAATCTGTACATTTTCAAAATATCTTGCCAAGGAACGGACATGGGAGAAATTCATGAGCTGACTTTTAGGAAACTCTCTGAGAAAGGAAATTAGGAGTGAGCAGTCAGAAAGCAAAGATAATTCAACTGTTTTCATTTCTGACATTTGCTCAAACAACCTCCAAAGAATGACGCCAAGTAAAAAAAAAAAAAAACTTGTAATGTGAATGTTTGGTAGCTTGCTGAGAGTTAGTCTGACACCCGGTGAATAATGTATGTATGTGTTATGTTATCTGACGTCTCGCCGCCCTGCTGCTGTACCTGTTTCTCTGCACATTAGCTGCTCTCCGAAGCATGCAATCATTTCACTGCAGCCTTGAACACTTGAGGAGGAGCAGGGGAACTGGCACTCAGAATGAATCATCTTTTATGTCTTTTTGCTACGACTGCTATTGCTTCGGCCTGTGAGAATGAAACACTTCCTAGCTTAATGCATTACTTGTGCAAACAATGGCAAACTATACAGATAATTTCTTGTCATTTAGGGATTGCAAGATGCTGAACAGCAAAATAAAACAAGCGTAAAGTCACTTATGTATAGAGTTCTTATGGGAACGGGAGGATATCACTCATAGCCACCCTGTACTGTTTGTTGTTATGGTAAACTCTCAGGCTTACAGTCTGAATGTGCTTCCGGTATCTGTGCTTTCAAAAGGTGTGTTCTGTATCTTGGTGTTTAATCTATGCTGATCCCTACACATTTCACCATGACTCACAAAATCCCTTAAACCTTTCAGCGTTCCGTTTCTTGGAGGCATTTCAAAACTCAGCATAAACAGTTTTATCTCATCATTAAGGCATTCAATTCAATTTATTACACAAGATTCAATATTAAATAATGAATATAATATTAATCTGGAAAGCAGATCTTGCACTGTCAGCTATAAATCACTTAGCCAATATAAGATGTGACCTGCCTAAACTGGTACCTGGATATTCTTATTAACCTAAAATGTGACATTCAGATGGATGCACACAACAGAAACAGCTCAGCCATGTTTCTCTGAATACTTTGCTTAATTTTACTACTGCTACTTGTTACCAAAAACAAGTAGGCCCAGTGTGTTGCTATCTTTATGCTCAAACCTCATCCCTTGCAGGAATCATAAATGAATTCAACCCAATCGCCAGGGCGATGTGGCAGGGGCGTAAATATAGGCAGTGCAGGCAGTGCTGTGACATTGTGGCCTGTCGGGTGGAAGGACCTGGAAATATGCCTGTGTCCAGGGAAGAACTCACATTAAATATAGCCTGTCTGGTACCTATCCCAGCTGACACTGGGTGAGAGAGACTACCGCAGGGCTAACACAGAGACACTCACATTCACACCTACCGGCAATTTAGAGTCACCAATTTACCTGACCCATGTGTCTTTAGACTGTGGGAGGAAGCCGGAGTACCTGGAGATAACCCACGTTGGCACTAGGAGGACATGCAAACTCCACATAGAAGGGCTCCCCAACCCCAGGGTTTGAATGCTGTGGTTAATGTATGTTTATGCTTGGACACAAAAACTACTTGGTTACAATAAGGAAAAGATCATGATTGGGCTTAAAAAAATCTGGTTTTGGTGGCACAATCATGGATGGAGAATCTGTCAATGGCTTGGTAAAAAAACAACCACTTTCCATGGCATTATCCTGGCAAGACACGCAGCGATGTCTCTGTAAAAAAATTCTTCTCCAGGGTACCATCCACAGAGGAAAAATAGTAACAGGTCACTAGAAAAATAACTAAAAGGCCGCTGGAAACACAGTGATGACTCAAACTGGTGTTATTGTTTGTTTGTCTCAAACAGTGGTGTGCAGCTTGGCAAGTCTCTTACCCAGGTATCACCAGCCACCATCCCCTCCACCTCTCGATGACAAAGTCAGCTCATAAACTACATAACTTTAGAACACCTCAGTTTCAGTGCTGCAAATTTGTGGGTTGATATATCTTTTGAATTGTTTGTGTTGTTTGTCTGATGGACCATTGATTTGTTTTTGTTAAAAAAAAGATAAAAAACATAATGAAAATACACACACACACACACACACACACACACACACACACACACACACACACACACACACACACACACACACACACACACACGCGCGGAATTTAACTATTTTCTGAAGCCAGCAAATCTCAAAAATGAGGGGGTGTGTTGTCCGTGCACTGACTTGTACAGAATGATACGCTATATCCCATTCACATGATAAATATTTACACATCTTATCTACTGGTGTAAAGCAGATATACAGGGGTCTACACATTTTCCATTTCAAAATTCCATACTTTTCATTCTTCCAGACTTCTCATTAGATTTTTTTAGACTATATCTAAAACATGCATTAATCCATTGAGGCCATTCAGTCCACAGTCCTACACAGGGAGTTGGACAAGGTTTCACTGTCAAACATCACTGAGGAAGTAAACTAACGGATGGATTGCTGAGTGAGCCTACCAGTCACCGGCAAGGGGGCCCAAAGTGTCAGGGGGCCCCACTGATGCTGAAGCTGATGTTCTGTTCTGTGGGGGTCTTTGCTGCAGCCTTAGGCTTTTCATGTAGGCGCATGGAAGGGCAGGGGGTTTGCTGTCTTTGCCTCAGGCTTTCCTTGTCTGTGTGTGGAAGGGCAGAGAGGTGTGCTCTCTCTGCCTTAAGGCTTTCTGCGTAGGCCTATTAAAGGTAGAGAGGCCCCAGAACAGAGCCATACCACCAAATGTAATACCGCAAATGGAAATAAAGTTTTCTTTAACTAAAGTGGTCCTGACTGAATTACATTTGTGATGCTTATACAGTTTATATGCAACTCAAAGATTTTGGCACACTTTCTTTCAAACTAATTTAGTAGCGGATGTTTGGATTTGGTTCAGTTATGAGGGACCTGTGGCAGAGCTATTTTGCAGGCTGTGACGTACAGGCATGAAGGCAGCTCTGCGTAGGTGTGTGCATTAAGCAGCATACTATATTTCCTGCCTTGCTTTTGATGACATCAAGCTCGCTCTGGCCCGCACTCTCCCACACAGTGGTAAATATTTTGACTACACTGGCTGCCTTCTCCAAACGCAATTAAAAACACATTGCTAATAGGATCTATGTGGTTTTGAATTTAATATTTTAGGAGCCAGAATAGGGGCTATAGTCTGGAAACAAATATTTTTTATACACTCATTTTTTTCCATACTTATCCAGACCTTGAAATGACTAAAATCAAATCCCATACTTTTCCATGCTGCATAGGAACCCTGGAGATCCACCCACATTTGACTCTTCTACTGTCGAATTAGTCTGGGATTTTTCAAGCTGTTATGTTGTGATAAAAATCTTGTAATTATTGAATTTCTTTGCTATACCACCTTCTATTTCAGTCTATATTTCCTAGAAAAACTTAAATCAACCCTTAGAGAAAGGCATGACTGTTTCTGGATCACAGGTTTGCTCATGCAAAAGTATGAAACTTTAAAGTGAGATGAATCAGCTGTGGGTTATGTAGGTGGGAGATATAGGTAAAAGGGAGAGTTTTGTTACTGAAGGCGTCACACTGAGGCTCTTGTAGGCGTATGATGTGTCCCTTTTCTCTGATGAGGTCTCCCTGTGTGATTGGAGGATGTCAGTGAAACACTAAGTCTAAAAAAAGACAGTCAGGTTTGTTTAAATCTGACAGCAAAATCCAGTGTTTAAGGTTGGTGTTTTAAATTAATAAAATGATGGAAAAACTCCAGTCTGGCTGTACTGTAAATATTTTAATATGAAGGGCCATACAAGCCATAAGTCTTCTGGGTGTCATGTCCTGCCCTGATCTCTTCTTGAGGTCATGTTTGATTCTATTATTCATTCGCGGGTAATGTTTCCTGTTTTATTTTTATTACTCACATCTCTCATTTCAGATCATTTCACTTCCTGCCCTGATAAGTTTCACCTGTCCGTCATTGGTCCTGCAGTAACCTGATCTCCTCAACTTGATGCAGCAAAAAACAACAACCCTAAAACAAAAAAACAGAGCAACTGAATTCATACAGTAAGTGCTACTGCAATCAACTGCAATCTGCAATCATATCATATCGTAACATTATGGCTCAACATATTGGATTAAGTCAATTAGGCTATAATATCTTAGATTTACATTGACTATAGAGTGACATCTACGTCCCAACCCTCACCTATGGTCATGAGCTCTGGGTAGTGACCGAAAGAATGAGATCGCGGATACAAGCGGCTGAAATGTGTTTTCTCCGTGGGGTGGCTGGGCTCAGCCTTAGAGATAGGGTGAGGAGCTCGGACATCTGGAGGGAGCTCGGAGTAGAGCCGCTGCTCCTTCACATCGAAAGGGGTCAGTTGAGGTGGTTCGGGCATCTGATCAGGATGCCTCCTGGGCGCCTCCCACTGGAGGTGTTCCAGGCACGTCCCACTGGTAGGAGGCCCAGGGGCAGACCCAGAACACGCTGGAGGGATTACATATCTCATCTGGCCTGGGAATGCCTTGGGGTCCTCCAAGGGGAGCTGGAAAGCGTTGCTGGGGAGAGGGATGTCTGGGGTGCTTTGCTTGGCCTGCTGCCCCCGCGACCCAGCCCCGGATAAGCGGATGAAAAAGGATGGATGGATGAGAAAAATGGTTTCCGCTTAGAAAATTTGACAGAAGGTCTGCGTCACCACGACGTTTAGATGCTCTTTTCATTGAACAGTAGTATTGTATCATAAAATATGAATACTTTAAATCTGCAATGCAGAAATGTACATTTTTACTGACCCCCATTTTAACTTAGTCACTGTACATTTCTACGTGTATTACTTGAGCAAGATATCTTTAAAAGTAACATTACATTTACTTGAGTACAATATTGTAGCACCTATTCCATCCCCTTGACAAAGCAGTTAACTTGGCGAGTAAAATCTTATTACTTAACACTATCTTGTTACGGATAGCACTGATGACCTAATCTATAAAAATAAGACCCAAATTGTGACAAACTGGAACTATCCTTTCACATCAAATTTAATAAACTCAGCCTGGACAGAACAGTTATTTATTACTCCTGACCGAGTT
The DNA here is from genome assembly GCA_019142605.1 of Cephalopholis sonnerati. NCBI lineage: Eukaryota > Metazoa > Chordata > Actinopteri > Perciformes > Serranidae > Cephalopholis > Cephalopholis sonnerati. The sequence goes on from JAGQAX010000017.1 coordinate 35,544,056, forward strand.
GTGTCAATTCCATTGGGTTGTAAAAAAAAAAAACTGCAGTTACTTAAAGCTCATCGAATATCCTATAACTCAATTTAACCTGTAATCATTACACACACATTGACTTGCCTCACAATGGCTGAAGGTGAAGTCAGGTTATAAGGACCTCACTTCACCTTCAAGACACTAATCCACAGCCAATAAGATGGTGCCATTAGAAGATTAAATGAGAGGAATTCTGACTCTTTTGCCAAAGGATCATTAGACAGCATGCCTTGGTTTTATCATTTATTTCATTTTTCAGCAGCCTCAGAGTCCAGATGTCCTTGTAACATGCTGTACTAAGTTTTATATCTGTTTTGCTGACTGTGCACCCTGTCTGGCCAACAATGATTAAAATGAGTTGTAGTTACGATCAATATAAGCTTCTTAGCTGGAACGCTACACCATTTGGCATCAATGATAGTGTGATTCACAATTTCTATAAAATGTTCCCCAAAATTTCACACACTAAATCAAAGTGCCATTTAATGTACTGTCAGACTCTCAGTGCTGTATATATGTACTGTCCTTTCTGGACCAGCTGTTCTCAGGATGCAGAGCTGCTGGTTCCATAGCATTGACCTTCTCCAATCAATGTTTGTAATACACTTTTGAACTGCCAAGTCCCTTTTTTGCTGCAATTTGCAACTTTCCGACGTGCCCATTAGGTGGGAAATGGTGCTGACTGTGTGCATGTGAAAGTGTGTATGCTGCCTGTACACACTATAACATAAATCGCCAATGAAGGTCCTTTTAAGTCTGCAAGAGATAGGAAATAAAACAGCACTATAGTGGAGCGTGGCTGCAGGGGAGCCTTGCTCCCTGGAGTTTGCTGATTTTTTTTTAGGTGTCACACTCCATGTAGTACAATGCTGCTACAGGCAGGGACATCCTCTGCTTTACTGTCAGAGCTAGATTTCAGGTGTTGCAAACTAAGGATATCCTTTATGGCATGCGCTTTGATTCAGTTTAACATTTAGAATGCACTGTGTGCTGAGAATAGGGATGCAGTCGAGGGCAAACTTGCTTAAACTTTGTTTCTTCACCTTTAAAGAATTTAACACATTGGTTGTCTAACATGCACTGTTTTTCTAATTAATGCAATCCAAAACAACAAACAACACTCCTTGTCTGAAACTGAGAATATTCAGTTTTTATTGAAGCTGTGTCAGAGAAAACTTAGCTGAACCAGCCAATTAGACACCTCATACGTATCAGTCGTATATGAGCTGACTTTGTCATCGGGACGTGGAGAGGATGGTGGATGGTGTGACACATAAGTAAGATACGTGCCAAGCTGCAGACCACTATTCTAGACTAACAAACAACAAAGCAAATAATATATCACTGTGTTTCCAGCAACTTTTTGTCATCACACGTGTTCACACTGTTTTTCCACCGGGGATAGTGCCATGAAAAGCAGTCGTTTTTTTTACCAAGATATTGCTGTGTTTTCAGCAGGGATTGAGTCAGGAAAAATGTTTGCTTTTTATTGTGAAATTGATGTGTTACCAGCTGGGATTGTGCCACAAGAAGTGGTTGTTTTTTATGGAGACATCGATGGCTTCTCCAGCTGTGACTGTGCCACCAAAACCACAGTGTTGCTGAAACGTTAAGTTTTGTACATCGATATCGGCAGTTCAATCCTTGACTCCTCCAGTCTGCATGTGGAAGCATCCTTGGGCAAGATACTGAACCCCACAGTGCTCCCGATGGCTGTTCCATCACTGTATGAGTGTGTGTGAATGCTTACTGAGTAACAGGTGGCACCAAGTATGGTGGCCTCAGCCACCAGTGTGTGAATGGGTGGATGTGACATAGTATAAAAGCGCTTTGAGTGGTTGGAAGACTAAAAAAGATGCTATACAAGTGCAGTCCATTTACCATTTACATAATAATGTACAAATGTAACATACCCATGGTTTGCAGAAACATACCATGCCAACATTTCTCCTGCTGATTGGGTTGACTGAACCGTTTTATTTGAGGCCTGAGTAACTGATCTTGTTTCCTCGAGACACAGTCTGGTCAGACTGTATTCATATCTGTACATTTGCAGCAGGGAACTCTTGGGATCACAGCCAGACATGCTTATTCAGCCATGTGTGACAGAAAATTGTGAGTGTTCAAGTCCACCAGAACAGATTGTCTTGTGCTTTGTGTTCATGACATCAAGGGTTCAAATATAGTTGAGCCCAGGATTCAAATCCTACATCATCCATGCTGCTCAGGCTTCTAAAATACTAAGTAAGGCAAAGTAAGGTTTGCAGTTTTGAAGAAATGTTTAAAGGTCAGCATTTACTTTAAGCCTTTTTGCCTGATGTTTGAGTTACCTAAATGTAATCCCCCTGCCAGGGGGGATTTATTGGTTAAACAAATGTGGTAACAAAGTATGTTAACAGTTAGCAGGTGTGTTTAATATAAAGGTTTCCTTTTATAGTGATGAGACATGATTTGGGTGGCATTTTCTACTGGATGGATGGATGGATGGATGGATAGATAGATGGCGTGTTATCCTGCTGAAAGTAGCCATCAGAAGATGGGTACAGTGTGGTCATAAAGGGATGGACATGGTCAGTGACAATACTCAGGTAGGCTGTAATGGTCAGTTGGTACTAAGGGGCCCAAAGTGTGCCAAGAAAATCTCCCCCACACCATGACACCAGCAGCAGCAGCCTGAAGCGTTGATACAAGGCAGGATGGATCCATGACACCAAATTCTGAACCTACCATCTGAATGTGGCAGCAGAAATCCAGACTCATCAGACCAGGCAATGTTTTTCCAATCTTCTATTGTCCAGTTTTGGTGAGCCTGTGTGAATTGTAGCCTCAGTTTCCTGTTGTTAGCTGACAGGAGTGGCACCTGGTGTGGTCTTCTGCTGCTGTAGCCCATCTGCTTCAAGGTTGGACGTGTTCAACAACACGTCCAACCTTGAAGCAGATGGGCTACAGCAGCAGCAGTTGGTTCAGAGATGGTCTTCTGCAGACCTTGGTTGTAACCAGTGGTTATTTGAGTTACTGTTTCCTCTCTATCATCTTGAACCTGGTGGGCCATTCTCCTCTGACCTCTGGCATCAACATCAGACCGTCCTCTGTAAACCCTAGAGATGGTTGTGGGTGAAAATCCCAGTAGATGAGCAGTTTCTGAAATACTCAGAGCAGCCCGTCTGGCACCAACAACCATGCCACGTTCAAAGTCACTTAAATCACCTTTCTTCCCCATTCTGATACTCAGTTTGAACTTCAGCAGATTGTCTTGACCATGTCTACATGCCTAAATGCAGACTCGAATTTTGACACCATCACTGACACATTTGAGGTAATGATGACTCACACTGAGACATATTCTTAATCCATCACATCAGCAAAGAGAACAGGCTCCCTCTTGGCCTTTAAATAAAACAAGACTTGTCACATAGAGTGACACAATGACAGTCTTAACTGCTCGTCAGGAGTCTTTGTGTGCTGTTGGTTACTTTCCACAGAGAAAAATCTATCTTAAAAAGGTTTTAAAATGCATGTGGCCCTAATATTCTGTTAAATGTCGAGTGGGGCACACTTGCATAATTAAGTGGATTTTATGCAATTATTATGCAATTTGCAGACCCAAATCTATAATTTACAGTCATGTATGTGTCAAAGCACTTCTTTTGGTTTCTTTCGTTTGTCATAACGCAGAACCCACTCCAATATGTCACCTTAACCTCATTTTAATTGGCTCCGTAGCTGATCTAAAAATTTCGAAAGCCACAAATAGGTTTTGTTTTCATTAAGTCTGGTGCAACAGCCCTGTGGCAGCTTGACACGGAGACATTCCTTAACCGCTTGCAGAGAGGCTGTAAAAACAGACCAAAACACCGCGGACAGCGTGGTGTAAAAATATGACTAATTGGGAGAAAGTGGCTGGATGGCATCCCGACCAACCATGAACTAGACCATACATGGCTGTAAAACAAACCGAGGTCCACAGCAATTAGAGCAACATGGAGCTAAACTGGAGGAACTCTGAGGTGGAAAACTTTGATGAGTTATTTCTTACACAGAGCCATTAAAAAGAAAACTTAACAACCACACACACGCATGCATGAACGCACGCATACACACGCGCACACACACACACACACACACACACACACACACACACACACACACACACACACACACACACACACAGACACACACACACAGGAGAACAGTTTCCTTTAAATATTACAAACAGGGTCATGTAGTTACATTTATCTGACAACATGTTTGGTTTATGTGTTCATTAAACTCAAGATTTCAGTTTTCAACAGCCCATAGACACACACACATCCACACACACCTACACACACCTACCTACACACACACACCAATATGTTCCTTCTGGCCTCTTTTACTTAGCAGATGGATTAAAGCCCCAGTGGTCTGGACCTTGTTCTGCTCACACAGAGAGATACAGCAGGACAGGAACTAGACTCAGCGGGGTGTACAGGTCTTCCCCGGGGCCCCTACACTTGCTGGATTCATAGAGGAATATACCAGCCATGTGTTAGTGTTAATTTAAGAGGAAAAAGTAACAAGACACCCTGAAGCTGGAACTGGATGGACAGCACACAGTTAAACGTGTTTAAATCAGCTAAACAGGACGAGTTTTGAGCTTTCAGGAGCCTGTCCTGCTGCTCAATTCACTGGGAAATAAAGCAAACACTGTAATCATCCCTTAGATCATTTGCTACAGTGCTATTAGCTGTGATATGATGAATCACCTTCATAGACTGAGGTAGCTGAAGGTGTAGAGACATACTGCATACATGTTGTCATGCTCAATCTGTCTACATATGTATGCAGATTCTGTGGGCAACAAGACAAGATTTTGGTATTAGAAGCAGTCTTGTTTGTGTTAGCAGTGCAAGTGTTACTGACACAGTAGCTGAAATGCAATATCTGAACCCACTGACCATCGTCTGACAGTGATTCACTGTTTATTATCTTTTTTCTGATTTATTTGCGTTCATATGCAGATTAACAGATATCTGTTCATAGGGATTTGCTGAAACCCTTCTTCAGCTGCTAACTGAACTGAAAACAACCAGCACACCAAGGAGGACATCCTTTTGTAGATTTCTGTGGGCGACACTGGCCCCCAGATTATCGTCTGTCACCCCGAGAGGCTTACTGTCATCGAACTGATAGCCGATGGGTTTGGAGATTGAACGTCACATGGTTGAGCATGTTAGCATGCCAGTGTTAGCAGCTTAATGCCATGTTCATGTAATACTGAAGTTACTGAAGCACACAGTACTTTCAGAATATGATATGTAAACCCATCTTCATTGGTCCACTACAAACATGACGTATCATGTGAAACATGGAAGTAGCTACATGCCCATTAGCCCACAGCGTCATTAACAGGCGGCTCGCTCAGTGTGTGACGTGCACTTGTAGATAAAATATAGGCCTATATTAATGAAGGTTCATTAGTACGGTTTTGTATTTCTCTGTAATGTAGCACAGTGTTAACAATGTTACTGAGACTATTCTTTCTCACACCTTCAACTCAAACCATTGTGTTGCCCCGCCCAAAATATGTCATTTAATAACCAAATTAATATCGTAAACATGCGGGCGACTAGTCGACTAATGGCCCTAAATGATGACTACTGGTCGACTAGGAAAATTCTCAGTCGAGGGCCACCCTACTAATAATATAATACTACTGTGCTTTTACGGCGCAATTTTGATGCAGGACTTGAGTAAAGGAATTGAATATCTCTTTCACTCTTTCAGTTGGTGGCAGAGGCACAAAAAATTAACAATGCACCAAAAAAGGCATGAAAAAAAAGAAGACTGCTGGCTAGCAGACACGGACATATAAAATATTTCAGAATGCTAAAAGTTTTATGAGGATGGGAACACATTCCACATGATTTTAATACAGTACATTTATTAATAATTCAGTAATCCAATACACTATTTTGGTGAAAAATATTGAATACAAACATCTCTAAACTTATACATCTATTTTGTCAAACTATAGTTCCCCAAGTCAAGAATGAACTTTCATGCTGGTAGCTGCATTTCCTTAGAAACTTCCACAGAAAACTATTTATTCACATTTGCTAAGCATACACTACTTGCTACCCCTTCAGGACCATGTCTGATTTTCACAACATGGCCTTCTTTTGGCATAATTTTCAGGGCAAAATTTGCAATTTTTGCCCCACAACTGGTTAAAATTCAAGAATAGCAAACATGTCCCATTTTTCATTCATCTTACAATTTTGTTTTGTAGTGTGTAATAAGCAGTCCTATAAGGCCGCTAGCGATTCTTAGTGTTCTAAACAATCATTCTAAAACTGATGGATTTCTCTCCTTTTCCTTTTAGCGTGTGTTTAATTACACAAACCGCTCCTGCACTGTAGATATTACTGGCAAACAGGCAACACTAACATTTGGAAACCCCTACCCTTGCACACACAACACATACTGTAAGTTGGCACACAGGAAGACTTCCCACCATGTGAACATACACCAGAACACACATCCCCTGGAAAATGCACAACGACCTCCTTCCCACTCCCCAACACACACACATTCACACACACACACACACACACACACACGCGCACACACACACACACACACACACACACACGTTCCTGTCCTACATTCAGGCAGGTCTGACAGCAGGAGGCAGGAGAGGTGGAGTGATTGGAACCAGATGAACGGTCAGACCAAAGCTCCCCAACACAACACAACCGACTCTCTCTTCTCTCCCCGTCACTTCCTTTACTTCCCCACACTTGGCTCTCTTTCACATCTCACCTCCCAAGGCCCGTACAGCAGATCAAAACAATGTGGGTGATGCCGTGCCAAAACCTTATCATCAGATAGCCTGTGTGCGTGAGAGAAAGAAAGGTGGAAGGCACGGGCTGACAGTTTGTATGAGCACCAATGTGTTAATACATGACCAAAATTGGCTGGAGAGGAGCCAGAAACAAACCCTACTATGTCACGACTTTCTGTGTTTGTTACATAAAATCACATCACATCACATTACATCAGTGTCTAACAAGACGTATCTATCAACAAAAGAGAAAGTGAGAGGACTTTCTCCAGCCATATCACAACAAATGGAACTAGAAACAGATGAGCTTAAAGTATGCCATAAAAGCGAAACAGTGACGCATTCATCAGAAATGAGAGAGCGGAGAAAAATAGCGAAGGATTGTAGAAATGAAAGCCCAACTTTTTCATTAAATGTCCATGTTTATGGTAACAGCTTCAATATCCAAATTAGTTCCACCTATTTCTTCTCAACTTAATCTCTCCTTGTCCTCTTTTCCCTTCTCCCCTCCTCCTGTGATTAAAATGCATACCTGATCTATTTTCATTAAACTCTGGTGAGGGGAGGGACTTCCCTGCGCTATCCAAGCACTTAGGGTATTATAGCACTTGGAATGTAATCAATACATCAGCCCTTTTAGCTGGAGACAACACTTTGGAGTCCAAAGTAAATGGATTTTCCTTCAGCACCAGGAAGTAAAATCTCATCGCTTGGCCTTATGGTGACTATCTTTCTGTAGCACTTAAGTGGAGAGGAACGAGCGCAGTGCCAAAAAAGATGGATGAAAATGAAGAGGCCATTTGAGGTGAGATCAGCACAGGGGAGGGGATAAAGTCAAGCACAATGGAATTTCGATTTGAAGTTCTGACCTTGTAAGATGGCAGGTAACTAAAACTCAGCTCTGTCAGTCCATGTCACCTTGATTTAGGAAATCTTGTTCGCTTTAACTGTGCAGTGAAGATGTTTAAAAATACATGAAATTTGATCATCCCATGTACTTTAACATACATTGCTTTATTAAAACCCTTAAAACTGTATCTTAATTTTATTATTGATCCCTGATTATATGTCTCAAATGCAAAGTACTAATCTATGTGGGTTCATGAGATTCCATGGGCAAAACATATTAAGTAGAAGAAGAAGATGGGAAATGGACTGCTTTTGTATAGCACCTTTCTCGTCTTCTGACCACTTAAAATACTTTTACACTGGTGAGTCACATTCACCCATTCACACAAGGTGGCCAAGGCTACCATACATGGTGCCACCTGCTACTCAGTAACCATTCACACGCTCTCACACACTGACGGAACAGCCATAGGGAGCAATTCTGGGTTCAGTATCTTGCCCAAGGATACTTCCACATGCAGACTGAAGGTGTGAGGGATCGTACCACTGATTGGTGAAAGCGGGTCGCTTTACCTCGGCGCCACAGCCACCCCCACACTTTATTAATCCCTGATGGAAAATTTGATTGTTTTTACTCACACAGGCCCGAAATACACACACATATGCACAAACAGGACACATACATGCATTAAATGGACATATGTCAGGGCAAGGGAATGCCATGGACAGGGGCCCAGAGCAGTTGGGAGTTCAGTGTCTTGCTCAAGGGCATGGCCGTGTCCAGGAGGCAGGCTGGCACCTCCCCAGCTACCAGTCAACACTCCATGCTTGGTCCGGCAACCCTCCAGTTCCCAACCCAAGTCCCTATGGACTCAGCTACTGCCGCCCCCATTCTATGGCCTACAGTATATTTCTCCTCCATTGTTGTTGTTTTTGTTGTTCAGCACTTCTACATGTAAGATGTGAGAGAGATGTTCCAATTTCATTTTTGCTTTCCTAATGATAAAGATAACTGAACTTGCATACCAGCCAACACCAAGTATACCATCAAACAAGAACATTAAAAGCTGCATACTACTGACCTTGTATGGATGCCATATGATTGCTATCATTATTGTATGGCAAGGCTTAGGGTAAACCCTTTGTAAAATAAGAACAAATACATACAGAGAATGAATCTGGCAACACTATTGCCATCCCTCACAACTAAAGCCTTGCGTACTGTTAATGTTGCCTCTTTACTGGTGGGACTTTCCAGTGCAAAATATTGCCAAAATACTAATTTTGTGTATGGCTAACATTACCCTATTCACCAGAAATCAGTTCTTCCTTGCCACTCTTAAGGCAATGACGCACCAAGCCGACAGTCGACCACTGGCCAATGGTGGGTTGTCGGTGAGCATCTGTCACTCTAGTTTTTCATCATGTCCCACAGTATTGGCCTTCTTTGGCCTCTGCTGGCTATAGTCAGCTGATTCAGAATGGTAAATCGGCGTTGGAGACAGCAAAGCCGATTGGCAAGCTGATTGGCAGTTTAGCTCAGCACACGAGACAAAAAACTCAAGTGAGGAAAGTAAACAAACAGCTAAAGTCAAGAAGGAGTACGATAAAATACAAACTTGTTACATAAGGTACGATTATTTTTCTTTTACCACTGAGCTCTTTAGCAGAAATGTTTCGTGGTGGTTTGTGTTACTGTTCACTGGCGCACAGCAAATATGTTTTGCTCTTCCAACATTGGATTGTGTTGTTAATGTGCTAACTGGCTAACTAGCATCATGACATTCTTCTGGTTTTCCTTTTTGAGTGATGAATACAGACTATCTTCATCTGCTGGTGTGGAGAGTTATTTTCCTCTCACACAGGTGCAGAACGACATGCTACTTGGCTGTTGGCTGTAGTCTTTGTGGTGAGTTCATGTGCAACTTTTTGGCCAAGACACAGGAGACGTGAGGTTATGCAACAGTCGACTTTCATTGCAGCTATCGCTTTGATGTCGGTTTGGTGTATCTGGGCCTTTAAACAGTGGTTGTTAGTGGCTGCACAGCACAGCCTGTTGTGTAGGCTACTGTTTTAGAGCAGCAAAGAACACCTGATTGTATAAAATGAACTCAAAACATGTAGAATAGCTGCTCAGCGTCTCGTCATGCTGCTTGCGTTAATGGCAGAGAGTAAATACGTGACACTCCCATTGCAAAGCATTAATAAAATATGCTGGCCTCAGGAAATTATGCTTTTATTTTTGACAATTCCTGGCGGAACTGTTGCTGGAGCTGCACTTGTCGCTGTCCTCCACATGTTGTTGTTGTTCTTCTGTGCTGGTAAGCGTTCTTCGTTTTTCTTTGGCATTTAAAGGCAACTAGAACAATAAGGCATTATGCTAAACTGCCGTGTCTGAAAGAATTGTATTCCAGATACCTACGATACTGGAGAAAAATTAGTATGTTTAACATTTTCTGAATTTTGTTATCGACTTGGTACAAAAGTATCAGTTCTGGTGACATTTGTAGCGCAGCGTCAGCTTAATAAAAATCAAATGAAACCGACTAACAGCGCAGCCTTTTCGAAAATGAAAAAGAGAAAGACGAAAAAAAGAGTAGCAATGTTCAAACTGCTCTGCTTATGAACAATGAGGGTAGACTGCAAGCCTGGCATGAATCTAAAATGAATTAGAGGGTGGGGGCGAGTAAGGACTGAATAAGGAGATCAGTGGGTGGGGAGAGAGGGAGGGGAGTACAAAACAAACCAGAGGAGCCCCAGAAACAGAATCCCATCAGTAGTGATCCATCAGTCGTGGGGAGGGAGAACAGAAAGGAGGAGCGGGCACAAAATCAGCCGCACAATTGCTGTGAAACTGCTTCAGCTTTTTATTTGATCACAAATGATGCATTCAGCTGCATAACCACCCTAAACAATTACCAACAACTCACCTGGGATGTGGGAAGTGCCTATCTTGCAGTGTGCCAAAGCTTTTGTAGCCGTGTGTTTTTGGACGTCCCTGCAGTGTCAACTTGGATCAGTATCAACAAATCACAGTGCAGGATAAGCAGAAAACAAGACAGGGCCGGGGATAAGCCATTTGATATGGTGGAAATGCAGCCGCCAGGTTCAAAGGTCAACTGTGACAGTATCCATGCATATCAGAGATGTGAGACTTCCCCTCACAGTGCAGTGTTAGATTACAGTCTGAGTCTCATCAATAACAATCTATCCTTTCTTAGGAAAGATAACATAATGCATACCATATATTGGCCTCCTTTTTCATCAGTGAAAAACATTCAAAACATTTCCATCTGTCTGCCAACAACTCATTTCTCCAACTTCTTAAGAGCTCCAAGCTTCCCTCTGCAGGGTGTCAGTGAATGTGCAGTGACAAGCAGCAGTCACTGGTGTGTTTACAACACGTTCTTAAGGTCAGACCAGGGGCCAAATACCCCGAAAGGGTCAAACATCCACCAGAGATACTTAATGAGCCGACAACGATGCCAGATCAGTGCCTCTCTGATAGTTACAAAAGCCTCACAGAAAAAAAAACAGCCTAAACAAATGCTTAAAGCAGAGACAGTGGGGCTGATAGTAAAGTTCGTAGAGGCATCTTCTGCTCCACATGGCTGCTAACTGCAAGCTACTGCCAACCATAAGGTGAAGATGGTGCTTATATATATTTCATATGAAATATTTCTCATGTTAATGACTGTGTGAAACATGTTACTTTTTCATAGGTGTTGTATTTTGTGTTGTAACACCTTCATTATTAAGCACCAATCAAGCTTAGGGCTCTAAAACTCAGACAAACTATTCCCCCCAATATAAAGAGGGTCCTCACATAGGACTAAGATGCAAATACTTTTGAAACTGGTGGTTCATGACCGGAAAAAAAGACAAAAAGGACTGCGGCCTTTGCTTTTGCTCATGAGGTAGAAAACCTACAACTACCAGAATGCACTGCACCGCACCAGGCCAATAAACGCTCCTGCTGGTGGGTGACGCAATGTGAGCTTCTCTGTTTGACATAATGGCAGCTGGCTGGCAACAAATGATAATATTACAGTTAAATAGTAAACTAAAATATGTTTCTGAAAACATATGAGGCAAAAAATATGCAACACAGAATCTTGGTTATTTATTATCATCGCTGCTTAGTTTTTTCTGTTTGATCTCAGTTTTGTCAGCCTCAGTTTTCATTGTGCAGTAAACAGCGAAGCACCCACTTCCTGTTCACAAACCCTCGCTATTACAGCTAAACAGGTCACTAAAACATTTTAGACGAGAAATATGCAATGCATTGACATAACCTTGATTTATATTTGATCAGCACTGCCTAGTTTTACTGTTTGATCAGAATTCAGTCTGAGTTTGTGAGGGGCGGGTCTGTCTCTTGTTCTCTTTACTCATTGTGTCCTTAGTGGTGTCAGAGGTGGTCAGCAATAAGAAAATGTTGAAGTACATGGTGCAGTTCCAGCAATGGCCTGGAGGAGCTAGCAAAACTCCGCCAAATTATGTGTTTTGTGTCATTTGCGTAGTCTGGTGGAGGTTTGCCACAGAGCGAGGGAAGGAGAATATCTAGTCACTGGTTAGATGGAACTGTTAACAACAATTCATTTACACATACTAGCCACATCAGCGAAGTATCCCTTTGAGGAGGTGGTAAATAAGTAGTAAACAATGATAATTCTGTTTCTTTTACTTTACTCTCACGATACTTTACCCATAGGCCTGTTAAATATACCTAAGCTCACCTGAGAGGTTAAGCATTGCAGTAAGATGAGCACAGGAATGGACAGAAGGAAAAGCACTGTCTATGAGGTTGTACAGAACATTGCATTTCTAAGTAAGGAATATTGAAGTGACACATCTTTTAGGCTTTGAATCATTATTAGTAATTTTGTAATAATGCAACAACATGTTTGCAACAGCGTGCACATGCAACGCTGTAGGCGGAACAGATGAAGCCCAGAGACAGGCAGAGATGTCTCAGACTGCCACTAATGTCTGCCATGACCCCTGTGAATGACCTATACATCCCTCTATAAACTGCTCTTATCTTCCCTCCCCTCTACCTCCAGTCCTTTTCTCCTCCAGGCGTAATTCCCCCGCTCAGTGTTCCACTTCCTCAATCTTCTCTTCTCTCTCTCGTCTATTCTCCAGGTATTCAATGATCAACCTTTGTTCTCCAGTTCCTTTCCCCTGTTCACTTTAATTTCCACTCATGTAGGATCTGTTCGTGGGAAGCAGTGCTGTGGAATGTGGGTGTAGGACTGTGGTCTTTACAGGGCAAAAGGATGATCAAATCAACTCCTCTGAACTCCTCACAGTCTTTACAGTCCTTCCTCAGAGCCATCCCAAGTCCCCTTCCTTTCCTTTGCACTTAAAGTGATGGGCTGCTCCTGCAAAAATCTCTGAGTATCAAACACTCACCCCCTGTAGGCTTTAAAGGCAGACATTTGTAGTTCATTCCTTCACAGAGACTGAGCTAATGGGTTGCATAGTGACCAGTTTTCAGGAGGGAGAGGGATAACATTTATAGCAACCTCTGCCTCTGCTCCAGCACCATCTATACTTCTATCATCCGCCCGGCCATTCATTTGTCAGAACTCACTGGAAAGCTTGATGAGCCAACCTTCAGCTTGGTCTGAATTTCAATTGAATTTACTGACTAAAGCTAGAAATAAATAGAACTTCTGGTTTTGCATGATGTAAACAATAAACAACACGACGAAACTTAATGGAGCACAGTCTCTGTGTTCCAAGAACTAACAAAACTACAAATCGCATACAGCCATCTATCGCATCTTCAAGGGATTAGTGTTTGAAACAAATGATATAAACTGGGGTCTCACATTAAGAATTAGGCACTCAATGCCATTATTGTGTGATGATCATTTTGTACCTGCCCCGTTTGGTTCAGTTCAATCGAACTCAAGTTCGTTTGCCCCTTAAATGCGCTTTGTTTGGGCAGGTGTGAACACAGCAATCGCACTTGGGTGTTTACCAAAGCAACCAAGACCACCTCTTCAAGAAGTCTGGTTACAAATGAACTCTGATGGGGTTTATTTGTGGTGAGAACGTGTTCCGACCTGGATCTGAACCAACTGCAGTTACATGACACATTGTTTGGGTTAAACATGAGCATGTTACAGTCCTGGAGGATTATTAATGTGCGCCTCCTCCTGTACTGCCTTAATATGCATCAAAACATTGTTTTCTAGTTGGAGCCGCGCCTCGTTTTCAAACTGTATGCTTTGACTCAAATGAACAATGACAGCAATATAGTCCACGATGAGCAGCGCTAAAATCAACCTGCGTAGTTGTCCCTCCATTGTGACTTTAGAAAGTGTCACATTTATCTTGCAAGTGTACTCTTCTTCAACGTTTTCTTTACTTCCTGGATTTTTCCCACATGGAAATTCTGACCAATCAAGAGCAGCTTTCTCACACAAGACATTTTATCTTGTAAATGCTGCCATGAGAACACGAACCAACTCTAGGCAATTATGCAACTTGTAACAAAATTAGTCCCTGATTTGAACCAACGCAAGTGAACTCGAGGTCTGAAAGCACCCTCTGTTTCATGAATTAACTGAAGTTCAGTTGCATTTTAAGATCCATATAAAACCCACAATAAATGATACAGTCATCAAATGTTCCTGACCATTCAGCCCAGTCGCCAGAAGACAAAGTTAGCATTGTTTCTGCAAACTATAAATACGTTACATTAATCCAACATATTTGTTATGTAATAACGTACAAATGTGACATATCTGTGGTTTGCATAAATGCACAATGCCAACGGGGTTGTACCACTCCAATTGTTCTATCAAGGTACTGCCCTAACTCAAAGTTCCATCTGAGTTATCTTTGTTTTCTTTGCACTTTTTGATCAAAGTTGTTCTTACATGTGACAGCACTCTCTTCATGAACCTGATGCCTCTGCTACTATCTTAATTTTTTTTTCTGGAGACTAAGACAACACACTTATCCAGTTCATGTCAACATAAGAATTAAGTGCCTACTGTATATCAAATATCTTTGTTCTCCAAAATAGCAGGGCTAATTAAACTTTCACTGTTGGCACATTTACGTACTGGCATGAAAGAAATGCTTTGTTGTGCATAATAAAAATCACTCACTGGAAACAATGTTGTAATGTCACCTCTATTTGTTCCTAAACTTCTGTTATTAATACATGACAGGAGAGAGTGGCAGGCACACAGGAGGTTAAGGAAGGCGAGTATAGAAGAGGAGATTACAGAAAGCTGACAGCCTTGAAATGGCCTTGATAATGATTGATCTATACGGCATGAACCATTCGAGCAGGGCCCCTTTGTTTCTGTCACATATACAAGTAAGCTATTGACACAATGGAAAATATTCAACTTAAAACATAAATCACACTATTCAACCAAAGCCAGCCGCCATTTGTGTTTGTAGGAATATGAGCCCGCCATTTGGAGCCTTTCTGAATCCTTGACAAACAGAACCACTCCCAAGGACTCGTGTTTCTGTGACCTCTGATTGTATTTAATTGATCTGTCCCCTCTGTAATTATGTGATCTGGCAGCAGAGCCAGCTGTAAAGTCTGCTTAAAATTCAGAGGCTTTTAATGAGGACAGCCGTGACATGTCAGCGCCGCACTGACATCACCATCATCACTGCGATCATCACCACTGCTGTTCCCCCATCAGAGCAGCAGACTTAGTCACAGCCTTGTCACGCAACCCAACAAGAATTCGCCCTTGGTCAGGGGTCACAAAGATGGCAGGGGGGGCCGCCTTCAATGACATGATAGGCTGACATGATGAGCCTGCATTCTTCTCTGATGATAATAATGGAGGAAGAATGATCCTTTGAATGGACGTTCTACACATTTTGTAATCAGTGGGTATACATGTCAGCTCCATACAGAATTAGACTGTCTTTAATCAGAAATGCTCTTTTTTTTAGATGTTCCTCACCCGCGTTTAATAATTGTTACGCCCCACCCTTGGGCAGCCTAATGGGGCGAACAACACTTCACCACTGACTCAAGTCAACCATATAAGACACCTTTAAAACAATCAAACTCATGAGATTTAATAACATAAGACCTGCAAACAAGACAATAAAATCCCAGGCTGAGAGGCAGCATGACCAGCAGTCCCCACACCAGGGGCCTCACTCCTCTGCTGCTGGCAACAGGGCTTTTAATTGCCTCCATACTGGGCCAGGTGCACCTCGCTGAGCAATGCAGCGCACCTGGGCAGAGCTACAGCAGAGGGTAACAGCAAAGGAACACATACAGCTGTAACAATTAGACACAGCTAAGACCCTGTGTCTGACTTGGGTTTAGGTAGAACATACTGTAGAAGCAGACCAAAGTGCACATGACTGCAGTGCTGCTCTTTTTCTTTTTGAGACACCAATCACACTATAGAGTTTCTCTGAGCATGCAGTTGATTGGCCTCTCTGTCTCTAAAGGCACAGGCAGTCATGTCCACCATGTAAGATGGCCTCTAGACACTCACAGAAATATAAAAACAGCGATGCCTGCAACATGCATGGATGTATCTGTTGTGTTAGTTTTAGGTGTTTTACAGCAGAGGTCTTTAAGAAAATCTTTACAAGGACCTGATATATTTCAAAAATATATATATGTACCTGACCTGTTTTTGTCCTAGATATTACAAACCTGACTCCATGCATGCGCAAAAGGAGAAAAACTTGAGTTCCGGGACAGGTCTTATTGGGTCTATTTTATGGACCTGACAAACCCAGTCATTGAAATTGCACCTAAAAATGCCGTCTGCTAAAACGTTTATCATGTCAGATACAACATACTAATGTTTCACTTTTTACAGGGTGTCTACAGATATAACCAAGTTAGATTTAAGACTTTTCAATACCACATTATATGAAATTTAAGACCAAACCTGCTATGGTAATACAATCTTTTCTGTCTGTCCAATGATTGTTAACAGTCACTGGGTGTGTCAGGCCAGAGAAATGTTGGCAGTTATGTGACTGACAATATTTAAGACGCATCGAATCTGAATTTAAGACAATTTAAGACATTTTAAGGACCTGTATAATGTTTCAGATGTATGTTTTTATTGTATTTTATTCTATTGTCTATTGTTATTTTGTTATGATGTGAGCTGCTGTAATGCCTTATTTTTTCTAGCCCACTATCTATTTTTCTTCTGCTCAGTTTCCATTTTTTCACCTTTATTTCTCTCTTGTAATATGATTCTCAGTCAGCCTAATCATCATGCAAGTTACACAGGGATTTACCTTATCTGCTGTTAGGGTCCAAGGACATAAGGATGCCATATGTTGTAAAGCCCTCTGAGGCTAATTGTGATTTATGATATTGGGCTTTATAGATCAAATTGAAATTGAAATTGAAACTGAATTGAAATTACTATTTGTACAGCCCCTTGAGGCATGTTTTGTGATGGAGCTACAATGAACTTTGACCTGACTAATCTGTAAAACACAATGGGTTGCCTTTGGGTATGCAATGTGCTACATAATAAATTTGCCTTGCCTTACATGTTCCTGTCGTGATCTGCGTTCATCATGTCTCTTCTCAGATTGACTCGGGTATTACACAAGATGATAAACAGATGGAAACCATCCTGGAACCATTTGATTGTAATAAAATGTGGACCCAAAACCATACAGGTCCTGAGTTGGGTCTCTGGTTCAAGGGTTTGGATAGACCTGTGAAAACATCTATTTCATAACATGCACGTTGGAGCATACTCCAATTTTCATATTAGACATGGACACTCTCCTCAGGTATTCAAATATGGACAGGCAATTACAGCCTGACTGTGTCATGACATCGCCACAGGACAGGGCAAAACATTCACTCAACAACCTGTTGAGTTCAGTGAAGTACATTTCAGCACCGTTTGAGTGATGATGTGACTTAACACATAAAATTCACAAACCTTGGTAACAGCTATTAAAAGTAGGATTTGGAGAAGTAAAATTTATAAAAGAAACTGACTTTGGTCTTTGGATGGTAAATTGGGGATAACTATGCTGTTCTCAGAACAGCTACTAAGTATGTTGGTGAAGATTCTCAGTCATCCAGGTCACGGTAATCCTAAGTGCTACATAGTAGGCAACTAGACCTGCTTGAGTTTCTTGAAGACATTTCACATCTCATCCAAGAGAGAAACGCCTTCAAGAAACTAAAGCAAGTCCAGTTGCCTCCGATATCAAAACAGAATCTTGATACTAAAATATTCTGCTAATCCCTGTATCATAGAAACTGCTGATCGCCGACGATAAGTTGAAGGACCATCTCAGTGAGCTGCTCTCCTCCTGCTCTCTCTCTGCCCGGTTAGCACAAGCTAAAACAGCACAACATGATCTCATTTCTACTCGTCATAGTTTGCCCTTTGGGCAGAATCCCCGCAACAGCGGTTAACATCCAACTGAGCTGTAAATCTCAGACCAACGCCGGAACAGCTAACTCTGTCGTTAGAGCTGATTAGTTCCATGGGTAACATTAGCCGTGCAATGCTAACAGTCAGCCCTGTCACTGTGGTTGTGTGTGAGTCTATTTAAAGGGTAGTGTGTTGATTCGCTCAGCCCCTATCTCGCTTTGTAATGAGACTACTGTTGCGGGACAGAGGATCTGTGCCTGGGACAGAGTCAAAGATGCAGTGATAGGACAAAGTTGCTAGGTTGCGCAGAATTCACAGGGATTGGCTGAATTTGCGTTAATTGTTGCGATCGCCACAGCACAACCTGGAGGGACCGAATAGCTGATGAACACAGTAGGGCATTTAGCAACTAGAGAGCCAAATATTTCCGTCAGGAGTTCATGAGACCAAAAACAGAGCTAAAAGAGTCAATCTTGGAGAAACCAAACTTCCAATGAATGACACTGTTGCTGTTCAACTACACTGCCCCTAAGTGAGCAATCAAAAAAATCACTGATCAGTTGTTATAGTTCAGGTTAGATGAACGTACAAAAATGTCGACAACATTAATCACTAGAGTGTGATAGGCCATAAAGTGTAATCCTTGGCATGAAAGTCGGTTGTGTTAGATGCCTCTCAACCACTATTGCATAAATAAATCAAGGGCACAAAGATTCGTCAACTGGTATGTTGGAATGCACTGGACCTAAACAACAGTGAATGTTGCACAATCATCTGATATGAACATAATTCCAAATGAGAGCACAACAAGGCACGACTGGCATGTCAGAAACTTTCAAATGACTTAAGCATGGAATCAACATAAGCGTTGGTGCTTCACCATTTGTCTTCTTCTCTTGTATGTTTCCTTCTTCTGTGCTCAACTCTCATTAGCTATTACTGGTCTCTCACCAAACTGCACTTAACAATGGTAAACACCTTTAAACCAACACGCCAAACTAACTCATTAAAGAGTTGAACCTACACACACAACAAGTTTATCTATATAACCTGTGAATTAAAGCTGACCTATTCAGGCACCAATCCTACCTAATAACTTCTCAGCAAACTGCAGTTAAGATCTTAAAAAATCATGTCGTTTGTTCCCCACATCGTCAATTTGCAGCTCAGTCTGGAGCAAAAATGAACTCTCAATCTGATTTGAGTCCACCTGGAGAGGCGGAGGGAGTCTTCTCTCACAGGAGTCATGACTCTCTGTCAGCATGAATAATGTTAATGTGGGGTGAACATGCTGGTGCTCAGGGAGTCATTTGACATTGGCGCAGTGGGTGGTGTGTTCATGAGCGGTTTGACATGAAGGGGAACAAACGTGAAGAGACTCTCATCTCAAAGCATCTTAATGATGTGGCTGCGAGGTGGCCCTGCCCTGCCTTCTGCCTCTCGCTGCCATCAAGCCCCCACCTCCGCCACCACATTTACCATAATGAGCTTTAACATACATTACACCTTCTGAGCTAAAACGAGACATGATTTAATAAATACCAAATGGCTCAAAAAGATGATTTCTTTCCACTCCCCTTCTCTTCTGTTTCTCTTCCAGCTGCCTGATATCCTAACTATTTCCAGATGAAGAAAAAAAGATTTGCTATCCAGTTAAAGATGATTTGGACAGACGTGGCTCCCTTTCACTTGGATATAATTGACTGAGAGGACAGAGACAAAAGCAAGAGAGAGGGAGAAATCCCATCTCCCTGTCAGAGTTGGTGTGCTCAGTGGAACAACAGTGATTCAAGCATTTGTGCTGCAAAATAGAGCTAATGAGCTTTGGCTTCTCTTTCGGGAAAAGACCATTTTTTTTGTTTCAAAGGTGACCACTTTGCAAAAGCATTTTGTTCTAACTTTTGGGGAGTTGCTGGGATTTTTCAGTCTGAGAAGGGCAGAAAAGATTTTGTGGGTGGGTGGATTCTCAATAATGAGCAGGCAGAAACAATGGGGCAATTTATTCTGAGCTTTCAGCCTTTTTACAGTCAGTGTTACAGTCCTGCTTAAACCAACAATGCGTTAGTCTTTGTCTCAGGACTTTTTAACTTCTCCACACTCTCTTTCTCATAGCCCCAAGTCTACTGGTTCCTACTGAAGGCGTAAGTCTTTAAAAAAACCTCACAAATCAATCCATTGCCAGAATAAGTGTTTGAATTTCTGCAGACCAAGGATAAATTACATTTGTACATTATTATGTAGCAGATTCGTTCAAAATTTGATATGGACACAACAGTAGCATTAGAACTGAATATGTATGTACAAGAACCACATTCACTGTGTTCAGTGCAAAATGCTAATTTGCAACACCTGCATGTTGTTTCAGCAACGCTGTGACATCATGTGGTTAAGTTTAGGTGCAAAAACCACTTGGTGATAATTAGAAAAATATCATGTGTTGGCTTAAAACACCTTGTTTTGTTGGCTAATAGCCGGAAATGCAGCAAGCAATGTCTCCGTTGTTCACAGTACTATCCCCACTGGGAACACAGCGACAGGTCGCTAAAAACCACCCCCACTTGGCGACTAAAAAGCTGCCGGAATATGCAGCAACAACTTGCTAAACAACCAGTTTGTTGTTTGTTGGTCTCAAACAGTGGTCTGCAGAGGGGCTACACCACCCACCCACTATCCCCTCCATCTCTCAATGACAACGTCAGTTCTTATACTATGTCGCTTTAGAAATGATATCATACGTATAAAAACGTACAAATTTAATGTGGTTTGCAGAAACATACAACGCCAACATTTTCTTCTGGCGACTGGGCTGCACAAATGCAATTTTTTATTTTTTAAAAAGGCTCAAGAATAAAATAAACATCTGGTCATCATAGTTTCAAGCAAACATTTGACTTCCGGTGAAACACTGACAAAAAAAAAGCTGTCCTTTCACATTGGCATGATATGCAGCCAGTCGCCATTATCGTTTAACTGTGCTCAGTAGCGTCAGGGGAATCGCGGCGGAAAAACAAAGAAGTCCGAGTAGGGTGGGCAGGAGGGGTGGTGGATGGGTCCAACAGTCATGGACTTTCACCCTGGAGGCTGGTGTTCACTTCCCATATGAATGTAAAGACAAACCTTGCCCTTTTTTTCCTAAACACAACCATGTGAGTCTGTTAAAGAAAAAAAAACGTCCATTTGCAGTACCAATGCAGTTCCAGTGAAAACGGAAGTGTATTATGAAATCAGACAATGCACGTAACAGAAGTTGATACAGCATCCCAGAACATCAACAACCAACGCACCCAGGGTACCCAGCATATTGTATCTTGACATGGAAAGTCCATGACTAAATGCTGATATGTGATGAGGTCAGAGTGAGAATGTGTTGGTGTGACAGTGTGGCTCATTAATATGTTTGGAGCTCTATGGCACAGAGTAAAAGACATATCAGGCACTCATAAATACACAGTGCTAAGTAGGATGAACTCATTGTTTACGTGGGTCTGCACATTAATAGACAATAAGAACAATATGGCCAAACGTATCCTTTATTTGCAGTTTTTCATCCATATGTGAGCCCGTAAAATGCTTCTGCCACAGCTGTTTAAAATTAAATTGACTCTGTTAGTTCATGGCTTGTCAAAAGCTTTAAAGACTGTTTAATGGGAATAATGGATATCAGTAGCCATTAAATACTTAAATTGCCGATGCTTTTTATGATGGAAGCATGCTTTTTCAGACCACTCTCATGTGTTCATACATGATATAGAATATTCTGCCAGTAATCACAGCCAATGTCTGACCTTTTCTCATTTATTGTTTGGACTCAGCAGGACGCCTCATGCTAGCTGGAGGCTTCATTTTTTTCACCAGCGACTGCATAATGGAACCTTCCCTCTCTTTTCTCCTCCTCCTCCTCACTCCAGCTTGACCCCATCATCCCCCCCCACCCCCCCACCCCCCACCACCATCCACCCATCCCTGTTGCAATCCTTCTTCCCCTCCCTCCTCCTTCTCTCTGGCACTGTGGTGAGTTATAGGCCCATGAATCGCTCCTTTTCCAAGTCTCAGCATTTCTCGCTTGGCCCGCTGACCCTTCTTTATTACCGCGAACCCCCGTCAGTAAATTTGATCAGCCCCACCCTGACCGATGATGATTCATTTCTCACCTCTAGCAAAGATCAATCTAAAGTCTTTCAATAATTCAATAAAGAGGCGTTCTTTAGAGAAAAAGGTGTATCGGTGTTAATAAAAAAAAGCAAAATTATTCAATAATCTATTTGAAAACTGCAGATGTTTGTCTCTTCCTCTCTCTCATACACACACTCACTCAGTCTCTCTCTCTCGCATTATGTTCTGCCAAGCCCAAAGTTGAAACTGAACCAGCAGTCACGCTTGATGCTGCAATGCAGTCTGGGAGGTAGGGACACAGAGAGGAGAGGCAAAAAAAAAGATGTGAAAATAAGAGTGAAGTAAAATTGAAGTTGCAAAAAGAGAGGTTGCTAGACGGGTTATCATGAGTGTGTGTGTGTGTGTGTGTGTGTGTGTGTGTGTGTGTGTGTGTGTGTGTGTGTGTGTGTGTGTGTGTGTGTGTGTGTGCGCGTGTGTGCGTGTGTGTGTGTGTGTGTGTGTGTGTCAGAGGTGGAAGCCCCTGCAGTGCAACCCAGTGACAGACGATAGTGTTTGACACTAAAAGCGATCTGACTCTTTGCCAGGTCAGCTATAAGCTGTTTTCTGCACACTACAAAGAGAATAGTTTTCACTTCAAGGCTGCATATATGATATTCTACTTCTACCTATGACAACAAACAAGGCTCCGTCCAGAGACCAGAAGCCAGAGAGTTCCCTCAAATGATGACCCCCCCCCGTGACTCCGAATTTTTGCGCATATATGAGCATGCAAAGATAACTTAGACCCTTCTGAAGCAAACTGATCTCAGACCACCCCCAAGTCCACGGTGCGGTTCCCTTAACCTGTGCCTTGTGAACACAAAGTGCTCCAGGTTTGCTTTGCTCTTTGTCATTGTATTTAGCCCTCTAGATCACTATAATGCACTGGGATGCTTGAAAAAACAGACAAAACCACTTTGGCCTGTAACGCTCGCAAGGATGCAGGACAAGGAGTAGTTTGGTCCATGGACGACACTGCACGTCTCCCGATGTGGAATGTAGAATACATCAAATTGCAACAGTCTACAGCACAAAAACACAAGGTTTTCCTTCAATTCTAAGATCATCTGAAAGTAGGGGGCTTCATATCCGCACTGCGTCAAAGTAAAAACAAAACTGTCATTATATATTATATATAGTGTGAACAGAAAGAGGTGAAGTCAGAGCTGAAATTGACCAGAAGGAGAACAGAGTTGTCTTTCAAATGAGCTGACAATGTGAACACAAAACGAACAAAAAGAGTCCCTTTTCTGTTGGTCCACTTTAAAAAGACTGAGTTTGGTTTATGTTAAAAAGGACCATGTGTGAAAACGCCCTAATATCAACACAGAATTGACCTCAAGTAAGGGAGGTCAGTAAGTATCACTTTCAAGTCTGTGTCTGTGGACTAGCATCATAAACAATACCGTGAGCATATTGTTCAGGCTCGTGGTCTACAGTACTGCATTAAAGCAATCACTGCATGCCTCAGAGAAATCCTAAAGCTGCTAGCATAAACAGATTGTGATCGTGGAGGGAACTTTAGACAGCATCTTTTCAGATTGTTAAATTCTTTTTACAAGTTGCAGAAGTATCTACAAGGAAGGCGTCTGCCTCCTGCACCATCGGTATCCATAATTCACTCTTGTAAAATACACCTGTAAACTTAACTTTAAAGTTTGGAGCCTTGCTGCAGCTTCATTTTTTTAATAAGGTGACATTGAGTTTCCACCGCAATTTAGCATATCCCAAACACGATACTGTCCCCAGCAAACACTGCTGCTAAACCGAGAAAAGGAGTCTTGCTATGAATCTCCAAGTGACGGAATCATGGACTATCAAAGTCTTTCACAAGCAGTTGTTTGCTTGCTTTTCTACAGTGCTGGTGACGAGGCTCCCTGGAGGTCCTGTGTCCCCAGGATGTGTAAATATTGCCCATCACTGTGTATTTTAATCAGGCTGCTGAAGATTGATGCCCGCAGCCCGTCATGTTAACAGTGGGCATCCATCAAAAAGGCCACGGCATTTTGCTCCTGTCAGCACCGGGTGACTCAAACACGTACGCACTGTTGAGGAATGGACATACAGGGGCAAGGACGTACACACACACATACACACACACACACACCCTCACACACTCTTTTGATAGACATAGCCATAGATCAGAGCCACCCTGGGCTGCACTGGTAGGCTACCCTCAGAGAGAGAGAGCTCTTAACAGATATGGAGATTGATCAGAGCTGATAATATTCCAAGAAAGTGGGTTCAGTTACGTCAGCGTATGATTTATTTCACAAACACACAACAGCAGCTGCATTATGCAGAAGTAAATATTGGAGGGTTATTTTTATTCATTTCTGACAATGGGAAGTACCAGATACCTGAATATTTATTTATATATATCTCCTTCTTTTGCATGCATTACTCAGTCAGCACAGCTGGGATTTGTTTTCACTTCCTATTTCGTTTTGCTGAGGATATAAATAAAAGAAATGATTTATTATTATAGCAACAATACCCAAGAGGGAGTTAATTCCTGTGATATATGAGATGAAAGCTACTCCTAACTTCCTCACTAGTTAGCTTTCCATCTAATCCATTAAGCCTGAGCTCAAAAAGCTCTGCTGGTTAAAACAGCCGTCTGAGCATGCAGATGGATGTTGGCTGCGTATGCCAAGGATGTAAAATAATTATCAGTGGTGTCAGACGCTAATGCTCCTAAATATCCACAAGGTGATTAATGTTAATAATGCATGTGAGAGGGAGAGGATGCGGTCGCAGGAGTGTTTGCTTCGCTACTTTGTCCCGAACCACGAGTTCTGTTAAGGCTACATTCTCATTATGGCCTGTTGGAGTACCACAGTGTCTTCCTGCTCACCCCTCTGTCCAGTGAAATACACTCAGTGTATGTCCTCTAAGGTTCATACATTATAAACAGTGGTTCCCAACTGGTGGGTCGCAGGTCCATTCTGAGCGGCTCGCAAGTGGCTCGCAAATATGTCAAGTTAAAAAAAATGCACTTTAATTTTAAGTACAGTGGATTTTCGGCACAAAGCTTTTATTTTGAAGTGCTGTTTCCTGCTGTAGAGTGAGTGACTAACAGACAGCTAATTGACAGAGGCAGCAAAGCAGCTCGACGACATGGCCAAACACATGTATGACATACTGTATTGTATGGAACTTGAACTAATGACTAAGGAGAAATCTGCACCCTGTGTCTGGACCAGTTGGGAGCCACTGGTTTAATAGAATGGGAATTGTACAGATAATGTTAAGGGCATTACCTTGTGTACTCTAAAGTATGAACTTACTGATGATATTATCCAAACTCTTCATCTTAAGGGTAAGTTTAAAATTTTTCAGGCCAATCTCAAAACTACAGTCAGGTGTCCATATCAACATCAGAGATGGTCCTCCTCCAAAATATGACACGTCATTTGCAAAAGAAGCCTATTACAACCCATCTTTACCTTTACTGTTGGACAGTGACATTTGGCTAACATATTTTCACTCCACATATTGACGTTTGGTAACGGACCTTGCATGTTCAGATACGACGTGAAAGGTACCCTGGGTGCGTTGGTAGTTGACGTTCTGGGACGCCATCCCAAGATCTGCCTGCTACATGCGTTGTCCTCTTTGAAAACACACTTCTGTTTTCACAAGAAATTTACTGTTCACATACAGTCTTTCAAAATAAACACACTGTCAGTACAGTAACACTAATTGATGTATTTTTTTCCTTCAACAACTGACCCACATGGTTGGGTTTAGGAAACAAGAACAGGATTTGGCTTTAGAATCTTATAGGACGTGAACACTGCTCTTCTGGGTAAAGGTTGGTGTTTGCTGGACCCATCCACCTCCCTTCCCGCCCATCCTACTCGGAGTTTGGCTGCCTTAACTTCCATTCTTGTCCCGCAGCGTTTCCCCCTGATGCCGCTGAGCGCCGCTGAGCTATAATGGTAACTGGCTGTGTGTCATGCTGATGTTAAAGGACGGCTTTTTTCATCAGTGTCTGACACCGCAAGTCACTGCCCAAGCACCAGATTACGACAAGTCGGACCGGGTTGTTTGGCCATAGTTATGATGGGAGCAGGGGGCATGGAATAAAAAGCATCAAAGTGACCAGGAGACCAGTTTGTGTCCCGTTTGAAACCAACAGTCAATGTTTAGCTATGTTAACTATGTAATATAGACAACTATCAGAACTGGGGGGTAACACATTACAAAGGTAATTAATTACAATAATACTTAGAGTGTCTACAATGTATCCCGTACAGCTTTTACATCTAAAGGCTGCTTAAAAACAGTGGAGTTTTTTTGCTTGTGCAGGCTATTGGCATATCTGGATAATGTTGTCAAATGTTAGCATGTTAAACATCTTTTCTATTCACATCCCCTATGATGGTGGCACAGCGCCAACCGTCCCCTTCTTATACACATCTCTCTCCCTCTCCAGGACTGTTGTAGCTGACCAGCACAGCGGGAACCCGCAGGTGGGTCTTCAAGCTCCGGTGTAATAATTTGCACTTGTCATAGTGTCCGACTCGCACGCCAATCTGCTTTTGTTGTGCCTACTTCAGCATTTGTTTATTGCAGTTCATATGATAGGCCTATAAATACTGATCCTTATCACATAGTTTATCAGACTTTGATCCTTTGTCTGCCTGTCCATCTCTGTGTCTAAGGCCATTCATTTGTTTGAAAAGGTCAAGACTATTTAATAGCTCTATATCATCACAAATATGAGAGGGTAATTTAAATGCAAAATGATGTGGTCCAGAGGGGAGTCTTCATCAGGCTAAACAATATCGCACACCACTGGATTTGAAATTGACGGCCATAAACTTGAGCTTTCTGTGCTTTGAGCTCCTGCTATCATAAACAACATTACCCTCTCTCATTTTATAATACCTGTTGTACGCATTAGTGAGTAACTTATTCCTTTCAAATTAAGATAACATTTTGAAAAAACTGAAAAAATGTTAACTACATAAAGCGAGATATATCACATAGCTAATGTTTGTAAGTGAAGTCACACTGACTGACTGAAAAACTGACTAATGTGTTACAGAGGGAAAGGAAACGAGTGAGACAGAGGGGCCTTCACTACAGAGCGTCACTTTGTATGAAGTCACGCTCACAGCTGTGGAGGGATCTGCGTATTAAGGCCAAGGGTATAAATAGGTAAACTGTGGGGTGCACATACCATTCCCCTCTGTAAACAGGAAACAGCCATCCCCATGGTTACTCACAGATGCCTTATTTGCACTGCTATATGTGCCAAGTACTTGTAAACACACATCACCAAAACAAAGAAATGCAAAATATGTTATTATGATGAATTTGAGTAAAGGTGCAAGACAAATGAGCCCAGGGACAGAGTGATATGTTCCCTTTTCAGTTTCTGTTAAAGAGTAGTGGAGTCAGCAAAGGTGCAAGCTCTGTGTTGGAGTGTTTTATAATCCACTTCCAATCTTTACTAACTGGTTTGGGACGGCCCTGAATGTGGCAAATCCTTACACATCTGCCAAGGTAGGCTGACTTTAAAGGTCTACTTGCCAAAATAGGCCGAGCACAGTGGAGGAAGAGAAGATGGAGGAACCGCGAAAATGTAGTCAGGGAATAAACAGCAATCTCCTGTATCAAAGTCCAACAATTGGGTTTGTGTGTTAGCTGATGCTGTCATTTTTCTTGAGAGGACCATCTCCATAGAACAGTACTGAGATCTCTCTCTGTACTTTCCAGCATCATGATCCAGACAAAGCAGTTTAAGAGGGTTTTAACCACACTGTAATCCTCTGATGTAATAATGCACGCAACAAAACTCATCACATGGGTGTCATCATCACTTTTAATGTATTTATTGTGTTTTACTAAAAGGATTTAAGCCACTCTGCAAACAAAAGTTATTGATCAGTGTAGATAATAAAGCAAGAATTGTATTCTCAGTGCAGCTTCTGCTGCACAGATGAAGTCGTTTCAGCAGTCAATGCCTGACAATGATTAATGCAACTGTAGCTTTTCATTAAGATCACACTGAAAATGAATTGAATGGGGGTTATGAAAAATTTAGAGCATCTGTAAGCTTGCTATGCATTATCTCATTCTCAGGCAGCAGAAGAGAATGAGTATGGAACTTGCACAATTCGCTGGTTACTCTGAAGCCATTAGAATTCATATTTGATGATGTTAGCAATACTTAGCTTTCTTTGAGGATAATGTGCTCATTTGCATGAGGTATGTGAAGAGTATGTGTAAAAGTTTAAAATGTAGGTATAGTAGGATTCACTCCTGAGGCAGTTTTTATTAAGTTATGAAAGAAATGTTCGCTGATTGTCTTTCACGCTGTAGCCTTCTTTAATGACACAAAACACAGCACAATGAATTTAACATAACAAATACATGAGCTGCATGATGTTCCAGCATTATCTGGTATATTACGCACAAATTCTTCTTATAAGGTCATTAATTCACATTAAAAAACCAATAAGAATAAATATAGAGTGAAAACTCTTTTGTATATGTAAAGCTTTAATAAGGTTGGTTGAGTTGGTTGCCCGAGCAGTTTAAATAGGGCGCCCTGAATAAGATTTGCCAATTGGTTGCATAGAAAGCAATCATGTGATCTATCAGCTGACTCCCTTCCATCAATCAGCTGCTCCAGTTGATTGGGCTGCTTGAGATCAGCTGATGTTACAGGGATGTGAACTGAGCTTGACATCATGTCTTTCCCTTGACTAACGCTATGCTTAATTTTTTGCCTGTGTTTGTGATTTAAGAACAGTTGAAAAAAAAAAGAGGATTTGCCGGAATAATCTTCCAAAATTCTTTAATTTTGTTTACATCTCTGAAACAGCTGGAAAAAGTTGTGTCAAGTGGAAAAAAAAGTTTGCAAAAGTGCATCACTAATCTATGTTCTAGATAGGACGAAAAGCATTTATGTTTTCTCTCAGGTGAGTTTTACCTTCTCCATGCACTCAGGTACAACACAAGGTACATACATATTGTGTGTTAGCAAATTATGTAACATTACTGTTTTACAATTTTATCAGATTTAGAAAATGGATCACTCAAAAAAATTTCTCACTTACCTCTCAGGGCTTCCGTACTACACTGAGCATTGCATCATGCAAGAATTACGACAAATTCAATCCTATCAACAAATACTGGATTTAAAAAATGACAAAGAAGCAGCTTGCTGAACTTATGTAAAAACTGCATCTCCTTAAAACTTAATATAGCCTAATCATTAGCAGCAGAGCGGTAAATTAGCATCCCTATTTCTAGACAAACAACAGCATGTTAAGTGAAAACAGAAAACAAGGGGATCTTCAAAGGACTGCCTGCCGAGTCACTGGAGAGACGGAAGAAACAGTACTTCCACTGACTCAGAAACACAGAGTTTTGCATATGTTAAGACTCACAGACAGAAGCACTACTCCATTAAATCGAGCAGAACCTCTATACATGTAAATTATTTAAATGGTTACACTAAAAATAAAAGATAAATTCCTTGGAAGAGGTTCAAAAATTCAAACCTCTCTGAAGCGCGGCCCTGTGCGAGGCATCAGCCTGGTGAGTCTCCTTTGATCATTGTTGGCATATTTGATGATAATGAGGGAGCTGCGTCCTTTGCTGTGAAGCGCGGCCTGGATAAACATTTAAAATTCAACAAATTAGCTAATTAGCTAAACAGACAGAGCGAGCACGCAACAGTGACAGTACAGGGGGAGATGCAGAGTGTATTTCTTTTGCCACGGTGATGATCTGCATTATTGTTTCTAATGCTGCTGATGTTTAGAGTTACGGACCATTTTTGGCAGAGCGGTACTCACTCTGCCTGAAAACATTTGCATGTGCTGCTTTATTGTACATTTATTTTGAATTCACATGAGAATGTGTACATCGGTTGCTTTATTTACCCAAACTACTTTAGTAATTTTTACAGTATGTTTCCATGTGAATGTAGAGTGTAATCAAACTTCCATACAACATGCTAAATGTACATAAGGTGTTATTTGTGGGCCTGATACTTTTTTAAAGGCATTTTCCCATCTTTGCGACTTTCAATAGACATATACAGCAATGTTCACTTGTGGTTTATTTTAAAGTACAAGCAGCTTCTACACAGGAGATCCCTGTTTATTTCCTGCTTCCAAATGTGAGTCAAGTGTTTTACACAAAACCACAATTGTCCCCAGTCCTTAACCAGATGTTTTTATTTATTGTAACCTTGTTGACAAAGCCCCCACTGACCTTAATGGAGAAGTAATTTTACCCAAAACACAATGTTTGCCTTACATTTACAAAGTACTTATTTGAATCTAAACCGGGGGTTGGCAACTTTTACTATCAGAAGACCCATTTTGGGTCAAAAAGAAAAAATATAAATCTGTCTGGAGCTGCCAAAAATTGAGCAAAGCAGTTCAGTCAGGACACGATGTCAAGCTCAGCTAACATCCCAGCTATATCAGTTGGTTTCCGGGGCTAGTCGCAGCTCGTAGGCGCATGGAAGGGCAGGGAGGTTTGCCCTCTCTGCCTTAGGCTTTCTCCATAGGCGCGTTGAAGAGGCTTTCTGCGTAGGCCTGAGGAAAGGCAGAGAGGCCCCAGAACAGATCCATACTGTCAAATATAAAACTGCAAATAAAAAGTTTTCTTTGACTAAAGTGTTCCTGACTCAAACACATTTGAGCCTCATTAAGTTTAAATTAGCCTATCAACATTACTAATATCTCTAAATAAGTCTCCAAGGTGGATACTCTGCAATGGGCTATTTATGATAATTTGGTATTTCAACTTTGCAGCATTGGTGGTGAAAGCAAGCTAAGCTGTCCACAAACTGTTATTTTTTTTTCCCCTCCAAAGATTTTGAGAATTTTGCTTATTTGGATTTGGAATTCTTTGCTAGCCTAGCCAAAAATACTCGAGATAAACAACTGATATTGATGTTTGGCAAAATTTAGAGGAGAGGGTGCCAGGGTGTAGACACAGGATGCAATTTTGAATTGACGAAATATTAA
Source organism: Cephalopholis sonnerati (assembly GCA_019142605.1). Taxonomy (NCBI): domain Eukaryota; kingdom Metazoa; phylum Chordata; class Actinopteri; order Perciformes; family Serranidae; genus Cephalopholis; species Cephalopholis sonnerati. The sequence goes on from JAGQAX010000017.1 coordinate 35,575,291, forward strand.
AACATTTGTATTTGGTTCATAGCCTACTCTTTTTTACAATTGGAGAATGTAAGAATCACTTTAGTCCTTCAACAATGACAATGGGAAATTAAAATGTTAAAGAGACCCCATTCATTTCATTTTTTTTTTTGTCAAAGACAAATGGTGCCACTGGAAAGGAGCCCCAGAGCCACAGGTTTCAAACTCCTGACCTAAACCATGACTTTTCATCTAAAACTAAGCAAGCGTTTTTGTGTTCTCCAACCTTACAAAACCTTAACCACAGCACTGTTGCTTCATAACACTGATTTATTTTTCAACACTGATTTGCCCATATCATTTAATGCTAGCCATAGAGGAAAGGAGAGCCCTAAAGAAAAAGATAATGGAAGCTAAGCTGGAAAGGCTGTAAAATAAATACAAATGACAACATAGGGAAGCTGATAAAATAGTAAAGAGGATGGCAAGAGAAAACAAATGGGTGTGTTAACAATCTTGCAAATCAAGCAGAAGAAGCAGTTAACAGAGGGAAAAGGGAAAGGTGTAAGAATAGTTGTAGGGTCAGGAAATACGCCAATCAAAGAAAAAACAAAGGCAAACTCAAACATCAGATGTAGAAGTAGAGGCAAGATGGCCCTAAATAGACCACCAACAACAGCAGAGGCTAAGATACAGGAATCAGACATTGTCCTTGATGTTAATACTGCACCAGTAGATGAAGAAGAAATCATTTCAGCCATCAAATTCCTGGAATTGGAAAAAAAAAAGGCCGGACAATCTGAATGCAGAGCTGTTCAGCGTACACCTTTGTGATGGCCTTCGACAGCACTCACAGGGACAGTTACTGGCTCATACAACACATGTATGGAATTCCACAGCAGATTGTCCTCCCTATCAGGAATTTTTACTCCAACTTCACATGCCAAATAGGAAACAGCGATCACATTTTTTAAGTCAGTCAAGACAGGACTGAGGCAAGGATGTGTGGTTTCAGCATCATTTTCAATAGGTCATAGACTGGATGATGCAAAGACAACTGAAAACCAACCTGGGGGCATCAGATGGACACTCTGTCTAACACTTGCAGACAACTTGGCACTGGTCTCCAATACCCACCACCATATGCAATACAAAACATCCAGGAGGACTGAATGTCAGCCTGAAGAAAACAGAGGTGATGACCTTGAATGCACAACCCCCCCCATCAATACAGGTCGAAGGAGCAAACCTATCCACAACAGAAGAGTTTGTACATCTTGACAGAAATGGTTAATGCAGTGGAGGAGAAGGCAGTGATGTCAAAAGGCCAGAAACACCTTCAGAATGCTGAAAAATGTGTAGAAGTCTCTCCCAGTAAAGAATCAAACCATAGCTGCGTTCTGTCTACCCTGCTATACATCCCAGAATACTACAGAATGACAGATAGTGACCTCTTCAAGCTGTTAACATTCCACACAAGGAGCCTCAGAAGAACTACATTTATTCTAGCCGAACACCAACCCCACCCAACAACTACACACTAGGTCCAATCAAGAGAGTACAGACACCACCATCAGGAGAAGGTGATGGAGATAGACTGGAAACATCATGTTAAGAAAACATCACAAGAAAGAAAGTCAGCTCTGTGATAGTCCGGTGACCTGTCCAAGGGGTACCTCGCCCCTCGCCCAATGACAGCTGGGATAGGCTCCACCCCCGCCCCCCCCACGACCCCTAACAGAATAGAGATAATGAATAAATGAACAAATTAAAAGAGTTCTCTCCACTGGACACCAGAAGGAAGGCATGAAAGAGGACGATCCAAGGAAACCTGGCGTTGACCAGGGGAGTGACAACGGAAACCTATACCATACCAGACCTGTACCATCCAAAAGTTCACCTTAAACAGACAAGAGTGGAGATCCTTTGATGCTGCCCTACATGTCAGCGGGCATTAAGGGGAGTCAGTAAATAATATTCTCTTGTGGTAAATTTTAGAGTACATTTTGCTTTGCCCAAAATACAGCGTTGCTGATTGAGGCCCCGATCACACAGAAAGTCCGTGTAATCAATTTACTGTTTATTTATTTATTTTAGGTATTTGATAGTTATTAGTATCTAGTTCCTAAACGGGAAAGGCATAGGGTACTTGCTGTAGCTCTGGTTGAGGGTGAGAGGCTGTCAGTAAATAGTTTGTTGGGCACAGGGCAACGAAGATCTATGTGGGTACATGAGACCTTAAAAAAGAGGATGGATCACAGGGAGTACCACCAGTTGGTCCAGGAGCTTCTCCTCCATGATGGCCATTTCCAGGCATGTTTTAGGATGACTCAGGGGCAGTTTGACAACCTGCTGTCTATTGCCGGGCCGTATAGCTCTGGGTATCCAACAAGTGCTACCACCAGTTTCTCCTTCATTGTTTACCAACTGTAAACTTGTTGTCATGACCATTAAAGAAGGCCTCTTGAATCATCTGATTAGACAATGGGAAAAAAGATGACGAAAAAGAGATAACATAGGCGTTTTTCCGTTCTGAGTTGAAGTTTTTTCAACTCGAGGAAAGTGCTCCGGCAAAAAACGCCAGGCACCTAGAGTGCAGAAACACAAGGTGCGTTACAACGGGAAAAAAGCAAGCAAAAAGCTTAACTCTCAATTAAAACAATTACAAAAAGCCACTTCCAGCTGCTACAACGCTTTCTGTGTGTAGTATGAGGGAGAAGGATAATGCAGAGTCTTGGATTGTTTGGCAATGGCACAAAAACACTGGAAATCATGGAGACACTTTGATGTACAAATGTTTTCATTATTATTTTATTAAATTATTTTTTACTTATTGTATTTGAAATGAATAATAGTGATGCAGCACTCTAACTCCTCTAACCGAGGCAAATTCCTTGTATGTAAAAATCCTTCTTGGCAATAAAACTGACTTTGATTAGTAGCTTTAGAAAGATCTGCTCCTGTCACTTTGGACACATGCTTGAATCAAACAAATGCATGAAGGACACGAAAATATGGGGCACGGTCCCTGAATGCATCAGCCAGTGTGTGCACTTGTTTCAGTGGGGTTTCTGCTTGTCTGCAGTTCACCTGCAGACCAACTGAATCTCAAACAGCTATGAGTGCTCTCAAGTCTGTCTCAGCAGGGGAAACGATACAGGTGGGCAACATGAATGAATAAGGATGAGGAGAAACAAATTGTGGTTATAAATAGCTCAAACAGCAAGACAACAGCGCTTCAAATGAATGCACAGTACAACCAAAGGAGCACTGGGACTTTGCTGCGTTGCTCTCGGCTGGTCGCGCTTTTGGAACATCTGTCACTCACTTGATGCAGCTTTAATTGAACTGCTTACATGCTGGAGGAAAGTAACTAATGATCAAGCATCCACAACTCAAGTAATTAGGCAAGTGTAAAGAACACCTAACGTGGCCTAACACTGTGTTTAGACAATTATGTGAGCCTGTCTCATATAATGATCATATAATAGTAGATAACTATCAATATAACTATCAGTGGAAATAACAAGATGTAATGTGTGACCTATGGTGTGCAGGCACATTTTTATTTATTATTACAAACTCCGACTGTCCTTTCAAGAGGAAAGACGTGCACCAAAACATCTCTTTATGTTCAAGTGTAATCCATAATTAGTTTACCGTATTTGTCAAAAGTATTAGGTCTCTTTTATGATAATGGTCAATGGGAGAAAGTCTTTTCAGGATAGTTTTTTTTTTTTTGCTGCAGTGCTGCAAGTGGCTACTTGGTTAAATTAGCAGCAAAGCTCAAGGCTGAGTGATGGTGACTTTCTTTATATATCCATGGACAAAGCCCTTTAGTGGCTGCAGTAATTAGGATGGGAGCACAGGAAGAAGTTAGGTGACTTAATTAACAAAGTCTGCAAAGGCAGGAGGTCAGATTTGATGGATTGATCAAAAAACATCAGAGACTGCTGTTAAATTCCCACTGCTAAATGTTTCTCAATGATCATTCCCGAACCTTAACCACTTTTTTTTTTTATTGTAACCATGACAAAGCTTCCCTAATCTTTAATTTCACTGGAAACATGATGTTTTTATAACCGTAATTAAGCACCTTTTTTAAAACCAAAACCATTACCTTTCACCGAAACCTAACCAAGCTGTTTGTATGACTAAACAAGAGCATGTCTATGTACCCTAGGCCCCATTTTACCTCTGATCAATATCTCTACCAAAGAGGTAATGTTTTTGCCCCTGCACGGGCAACCCTAACCCCTAACCCAGTAATGGAAAGGCTGGCTCTGATGCTGACAGAGCATGGGGCCTAATTTGGGATTTGAAAAAAGTTACTATAGGAAAACACAGGACTGAGAGAACATAGGGGCTAATTTGGATGAGGAAAAAAAAGGTGCTGAGGAAACACGCCAACCCAGAGGAGACTTCATACTTATACAAAAGATAGCTCTTTGTAGCTTAAATCCAAAAATTTCAGTTTAGTCCTGATGTGTGATTTACACACTTACGGCCCAGACACACTAAACCAACATCAAAGAACTAGTGGCAACAAAGGCCGACTTCACATTGCCTTTGTCTCAGCCTAAAAGTTGCACTTGGACACACCGTGAAGACTACAGGCAGCAGCCAATGAGCACGTGTGTCCTGTGCCTGCCTGAGAGGATACAACTCTCCAAACCAGCAGAATACAGTAGTCTGTACTTGTCATTGAAAAAGAGAAACAGGAAGGCCAACAGGACAAATTCACGCTAGTTAGCCAGTTAGCACATTAACAACACAACCCAATGTGCAAGTACAAAGGATATTTACCATGTGCTAGCGAACATTAACAGAAACCCTAACAAAATGTTTCTCAAAAAGAGCTCAGTTGCTAAAAAAAAACAAACAAATGCAACACATTTGTTCAATCTTACACCCTCTTGACTAATTTGTTTACTTTCCTCACTTTTGTTTCTCTAACATGAACTGCCAATCAGAGCGGTTTTATTCACCCACAGGCTCCGCCAGCCCGGATCATGATTCAACATGCTGAATTAGCTAGAAAAAAAAGCCGCCAAGGGCCAGTAAGTGGAAACGGTGTGGGACACACTGCAAAAATTAGGGCGACAGCGTTCAACGGCAGCTGAACACTGACAGACGGTCGACCGTTGGCTTGCTGTGTAAGGGCCCTTACACACATACGTTACTCCCTCACAGCCAGATTCAAGGCCCCATGCTTGACTAGACAGGGGCAATGAAGGCCATTTTCATTAAGGTAAGAGAAGCAGGCCTGTGACTGAAAGGTCACCAGTTCAATCTTCGGACTGGCAGGATAAAGTGAAAAAGCATTGCTTGCCCCTCCCTCATCACCACCTCTGAGGTGCCCTGGAGCAGAGCGAGGCCCTGACCCCCAGGTCAGCCTGTGGTTGTACTGGGCAGCTTCCAGGTGTGAATGTGAGTGATTGAGTGTAGTTGGGGCGATCCTGCAAAAAGTGAAACTACTCTGAATAAATAAAGGTTAAAAAATGTGCTCTGATACTTAAACGATAAATTACCCTGGAACACCGAACCTCTTGATAAGTGAGAGGAAAGAAATCAATTTAAAAAACTGCTGACAGGCCATGATGACTCTGATAACTATTCAGTGTGTGTGTGTGTGTGCATGTTCGCTCCTATGAGAGAGAAATAATGGGGAAGGGAGGGTCTGGATCGCTGCCAGTGACGCCCATGAAGAAGCATTTACATAACACCAGTTGGTAAAAAGGGTCTTAATGTACGATGAAACCCTGGTGGGCACTGCTTGCTTTTGTTGTTCACAATGCATTAAACATTTAACAATGCATCTTTAATAAAAAACAACCAAACTAAAACATAGTCAACAAAATATGCTTGGGTTTTAAAACAGGTAGCTTATTTGCTGCTGAAGCATTTTCTACTGCCTGTGCATCTAAATGCCTTCAATATAGATTCATTGGTACTCTGAATGATAAATGAGGGCCATTATTGCTACAATTCCCTTAAGATAATACACATGCATGCACTCTCCGGCCCGCCCAACGCACATGCGTACACAAAGTTAGTGTTATGTGGACAGACTGTTGGAGTGCTGACAGAAAAGGTGCTTCCATGGCACCACTGTGGACATGAAGTGTGCAGGGCTGGAAGAAAACAATGGCTTACCTGCAGAGCAGCAGAACTGTTCTGCTGCTCTGCAGGTGAGTGTGTGTGCGTGTGTTTCTGTGTGTATATGTGTGTGTGTGTACAAGTAGAGGTACTCCCTACTGACTGTGCAGAACAGGTGGGTCCTACAGAGGAGTATGCCAGCACTGCAGAGGTTGCATCGAGGCAGGGAGGGGATCAGTGAGACGAGGGAGTGGGAAGCATTGCACAGCGAGGCAGAAGACATGACACCTCTCTGTCCTTTCACTAATAAGCTTTATCACCTTTAATGACTTTTTCCTTTTCTTATTTCTCTCCCTCCCTGTGCCAGTCTCTTCCCTCTCATCTCGCTGTATGTGATGCGCATGGAGGCAGAGTGATGAATAATAGAGCTCTATGGGCACTCAAGGCCCAGTGGGCCCGGGCCTGTCGCCCATTACGCACCCCTCCACCTCCAAAAATAAATTTTCAAGTTAATTAACAATTGGTGCACCCACTGCACTGCAAAGTTTTTTTTTTACCAAACACTGTTAATTGATGTGCCACACATGAAGGAACTCTAAGTCTCCGAGGAAGAAATGGTGCTGAGAGCTCTGCAGCAGCCCCCACCACCAGGTGGCTGTGTTGTTAGTTTCTACTGGTCCCTTTTCCCCACAATATATTTATTTAGTTTAAATCGTTGTGAGCAGTGTGAGCTTCCCAAAGCCTTTCCTATACTATTTTGTGTAGTGCCCTTTTGTATTTTATCTGATCGGATTTGGCAGGAGGGTTTGGACCACATTCAGACAGTTTCTCAGGGTGCGTTCACACCTGTAGTTCACTTGCTCTGCACCAGAGGGGAAAACATAATACATTGTTGCATTTTAGTTTTGGTTCAGCTCCTGTTCACACTGACTTTTTGCAAACAAATCAAGAGGAGTAAACATGAAGTTCTACGACGGACAGTGTTGGTGTTTGTAATCCTCCATCATCAGGACCCACGTGGGGAAATCGAATTCTAGTGACTGTCAGTTCTTTATGCAGTAGCACTTAAATGCTTGTAAAATGTTTATATTTATGTTCATAGAGCTCATAGAGAAATAACCAATCATAAGCATTATTAGTAGGCTATTATTAGACTGCAAATCAATGGCATGTCCTGCACAGTAATGATTCAAGGCTTAATACTGTGGGATCACTGTCACACTATTTTAATGGACTTAATGAACAGACAAAGGTACATGGATTCAGATGCAATGATGGAAGTTTTAACACTTTTTTAATCAGGGAAAAAAGCCATATTCACATGCATGTACCATGGTTACATGTATGCATTAGCATAAATAGGTTAAGGGATATGCGTTGCGTTCATAATGATCAATTATGAGATCGCGGGGAGATTTAATGATGAGCAGATGAATTTATCTTTGGTTTAGCTGTAGCTAAAATCACATATCTGCTGTCATAAAATCCTGTGGACGGTTTGTTTTCTGTCACACCGCAAACAAATCAAATCAAACCAAAGTCCATTTGGAATTGGACCGAGACCCACCTTTTCGAGTGGTCTTGGTTCGGTTGTTTAATTTGCACCAGGGTTTGATTAACAGCTTTCACAGCCCAAACAACCCGTACTAACCACGCATACATTCATGAGTTTGTTTGAACTGAACCAAACACGATAGGTGTGAAACTACCTTCAGTCATTAGCAAAATAAAGTTCAAATTTAGAGACTGTTATTCTCATGCTGTCATACTGTTTTGCTGTCTTGTGCTGTCAAGTTGTTATTGACAATGTCAACAGGGCTTTTGGGAAGTTTGTTGCACCAAACTGTAACTATAGGAAGCTTAGCGAAAATTAAGTTGGGAAGGCTCTATTTATGCTCTCTCTGTCTCTCTGTGGGCATCATTCTAAGTCAGACCAACCAGTTTTTGCCACAATCTACCTTTGCCAGTCATATTGTTGTTGTCAAACTTTAAAACTCCTCTCTGCTGCTGCCAGTTGTCATTTCAGCATGAACTGATGCAACCCTCCTCCACCCCATTCACCTCAAGTCTTTATCATATCGTGTTCCATGTCCTGCTTCATATCCAATCATCCAGATCTTCAGCCAACTCTGTTCAGAGTCTTCATGGTTCTTGAACTAACCATGGCATCACTAACCCCCTGACACATAATATGTTGAGTTGGGGTCTAATCATCAAAGACTCTTTACAATTCACTTTATTGTGCACCATGTAATGTAGTGTTCACTAAATAAAATCTCTGCTGACTATACAGTAAAATAATAATTCACAAATGTGTTGGTCTGGCACCAAAAAACATCTCTGAGCTCCTCTGCCCCCTCTCCAACTCAAGATCTCTCAGATCCTCAGACCAGTTGCTCCTGGCAGTCCCACTATCGAGACTCGAACAGTTTGCGCTTTTCAGTAGACATATTTAAATCTAAGCTGAAGTCCCACATGTTTTCTAAGGCCTTTGATTGTCCTTATGGTTTCTATTTTATCTTTCAGATTTTACTATTCTGTGCTTTATTTTCCTTTTCACTCATTTATTTGTGCATGTCATAAAGCAGTTCAGAAAGGACATGAGTGCAGAGCAGCAGGCAGGTTGAAGTTTTGACAAAAAGCAAGCTTTAATAAAGCTGATGAAAAATATCCAAAAACAGGCAGGTTACAGAAAGTCCAAATGACAGAAGAACCAAAACCAACTTGGATAATATGATGAATTCAGGTAAAAAATCCAAACAGAACAGAAGGCACCAGGCAGGAAACGGAGCAGGAAGTCGACACCAAGAACACGAGAACGAGCACAGAAACAAATGCAGACAAACTGACAAGGAACAAATGGAAACACGCAGGTATATATACACAGAAAACTAATCACAAGAATGAGACACAGCTGGAGCAGGAGGACACGGGCAAAAGGAGGGAAATACGGATTGGCGAACAACAAGGGTGTGGAGGGGAACACTAGGGTGGAGCAAACAAGACTAATACAGGACAGGTGTGAAGGGAAGACACTGGGAACGGGGAAGGACTAATGAGACAGGTGTGACAGAAAACAGGCGGGAAAACACACAAAGACAGGAAGTCAAAACCAGACACATGAGGAGAGAATCCACAAAATAAAACAGGAAGCAGATTAAACATGAATGAACAACATGAAAAAAAGAACACAAACAGAAAACTCCAAAACAAAGCCCGTAGGATAACAGAATATAAACAAAAACCCGGGTTATGACATGTTATGTTATTTAACTTATTTCATTTTATCATAGAACACTTTGGTCACTTTTAAATACATTTTACTTGATTTGCATGTGATGTACAACTGTAATAAAATGTAAATATCTCCTTTTGACAATATTTCCAATGTACCCATTATTGGTTTTTAACTTAATGAACACGCACACATACACACACACACACAAACAGAAATGCCTGCCCAAGATGTTTCAAGGGCAAGACCTGCACAATTAAAGCTGTAGCAACCTGAAGTGAAAGAAACAAGTCTTTCCTCTGATTATGCGGTAAATGAGTCTGCACAAAGACACAACCACACACACACACACACACACACACACACACACACACACACACACACATATGATCTATGAAAGAGAGAATTAAGAAATTACCTCACTCTGTAACACCACACATTCCTTTAAGTATACATGAACATGTACTATATGTACACTAATTAACTCATAATAAGCTTGTAAAGTTTTGGGGCAGAAACATGTTTGCTTTGTTTTTCTGGCTTCACATGGATCATTTTCAATGTGAAAATGCCGTACTGAATTAAAACCAGGTGCAGTTTGTTGGCTTACATTTTCAGCCATTTTAAAGTCAAGAACCACAGTCGTCTTTGCTGGGTTCGCTCCTCCAGCTTTGCAAACAAACAACAGTTAAAAGTTTACATCCTGTGTTCACCAGAACACAGTGTGTGTATTTCTGAGCTCTAACAAATGTGTTAAATGCATTTCTTTCCCCATAAAACATTTGCAAAGCAGTTGTTGTTTTTGTTATTGTTATTTGCATCCATGTCGACTTAATTGCAGTGTTATTCTTCATTGCCTCTGTGGTGCGTTGCTTTTTCTGTTGATGAGACAGTGTGAATCTGTTGCAGACTCTCTTCAACATCATTATCAACAAAATAAGGTTTAAACCAACAGCACACTTTACAGATTTGGTTCATCTGCAGAATGTCGCTGGATGACCTCAGCTTGTAGTGTCCACTGCTGCTTGCTCTCATATAATTCACTCAAAGGACTGACTGCATTTGTTTATTTTGTAGATATATTTGGGGCAGAAGAAAACATCTGGATTTATAACTAATACTATTAACTAAAATGTCTGAATCACGTGGACATCCTATGGTGTGGTGCAGATCTGTAAAACGGACCTTGGCCTGCGTCCTTGGGCAAAAAGGGGCAATATCAGTGCAGATCCGGTTTTCGTATCTGGGCTCTGGGCCAGCTCCAGTGAAGATGAGAAATGTTCTGTAGTCATTTGTCCTTCCTCTTACTCCCTCCACATTCACACACTTTTTAACCTGCCTGCCCTTTCTACCCAACACATTCTCACTTCCAACTCCATAAATGCCAACGCTTGGTCAGACTATGATTCTCTATGTGCCCCTCCAGTGTTAGATTCAGACTCTCAGGGATGGCGTGTTAATTTAAGCTTGTTATATGCATTGTCCCTTTTCAAAATAAACTTCTTCCTTTCACAGGAAATGTACAGTTTCTGCTTGTTACATGCCTGCAATCTCATTTCAAAATAAAGTTAGGCAACGTAGGTTTTTAGTTTTTTTTCCCTCAGGTTTAGGCAACAAAAATATGTGTAACAGTTTGTTTATAGCATGATGTTGCAGTGGTTAGCATTGTCGACTCACAGCAAAAGGGGTTCCCGGGGTGGGGGGTTTGAAACCCTGGGGTAGAGGAGCCCCTCTGGGTGGAGTTTGCATGTTCTTTCCGTGTCAGCTTGGGCTTCCTCCCACAGTCCAAACACATGCAGGTTAGGATAACTGGTCACGGCGAATGATGGGCCATTTTGCAGGCAAGCTGTGAGCGTTTAAACACACAGAGCCGGACTGGCGGGCTGATCCAAGGTGCCCAATTTTCTGCCGCGTAGGGGTAAACATATTGGCGGAAACTTTTTGGTTTAAAAAGAACGAGGCGCCCTTTCACCATGGGAGGGGCTGTTGATGGCCTGGGGGAGGAGCTGTTCATGATGCCGCACGTGTGACCCACTGGCGTAGACTTAAAAACAAGAAACAGCTGATGGCCGGAATGAGTGGCTAGTAGCAAGAGAGAAACGCAAATAACGTCCACACCAACCTTAAAGAAACTGTAAAGATGAGCAACTGGGGAGACAAGGAATTGAGCACGTCACACGCTGAGCGACACGTTTTGTTAGTTGCTCACGCCCCACATTGCCCCGAAAAAAGGCACATTCTGTATGAACAGAGTAGGCATCAACCTCCACTTCTGCCCGTGCAGATTTTCTCACTCTTTATACTATGGCAGTTGCTCAGAGCACCAACAAATGTCACTTGCCCCGGTGCACCAGTATCTGGCGCTGATGGCCACTGACCTAGCGTCGGTATTTGACAAGTTGGGAGTGAGATCAGGTTGTCCTACTGCACAAGCACAAGTCTTTCAAAATGTAACAAAGAAAAAAAGGAAAAGAAGTTGAGAAGGCACCAAAAAAGTATAAAGAATAAGTAGGCAAGAGCAGTTACCTTTAATATTTTAATTACATACCCATCCCCAGCTTCCATCACTCCCCTGGTGATTTTCCCAAGCAAGAAAAAATCCTCAGTGAAAGTGAGATTAAACTAATAAAAAGTTCACATTTCATATTTTTACACCTTTTTAAAGAAACAACAGGAAGAGTTTGCTCTTAGGCAGCAGTGTAATATTGTGAGTTGAAAAGAGAGAGCAAAAAGTACTATAGACAGTGTAATATAGAGCTGGGTGTGTCCGCCTGGAGAGCTGTCCTGTGTGTGTGCGTGTGTGTGTGTGCTGCAGTAGCTGCGCTGTTACTCGTCTATTTTCTAATCTTAGGTAGAGTTCAAAACAATGTCACACTGACAGATCCTCAGAGGGACCCAACCGACCAGCAGCACGCCAAGGACAGATGAGCTCACACACGCACACACAGCTGCAAATACACACACACGGCTGGGCAGACAACTGACAGTTGATTATATAAGCCCAGAGGCAAACTTGAAGGACCCATCGATCAGGGAAGTAAAATTTGTGTTACTTAGCAAGTGGAAGATGTATTGTAAGTGTTTGGGTGTGCACTGCATGTTTTAGTGTTTGCACACTGTATATGTGCATCATGACGCAGAGGCAGTGTGTGCTGAAATGACACTATACTTAAAATATGTTTCTATATAACATTCATGAGCCTGTATACGCACGTCATGGCCTCGCTATGTCGCAAATACAGAAATATATGGAAGCTCAACACAAGTTCAGTCAGGAGGAAGACAGACTATTCTAGTTCTTTACTCTCTCTGTCTCTGTCTGTTCTAAGGATGCTATGATTAGGAAATCTAACTGATTACACCCGACATTATCAAAGATATTTATTTGTCAATGATGCTCGATATCTGTAGACTGCTGTATTAAGTTACTGCTAATGCAAACAGAACATTTCCTGCTGCAGCAGCTTCACATTTAAAGCATTTAACTGGCTAAACACAATTGGACTTTATGAGGTGCTGACAGGAAATACAATGTGCTTGTAAGTGAGAGTAGCATGACTGCTATGACTGCATCAACAATGGTCATTTTCATCAGTAGTTTGTATTGGATCCATCTGAAATATTGGAGAGAGCAATGGAACAGCCAGAAGCAGCCACACTGAGCTGTGAGATGAGGAGCTGGAGGCATGGACTGATTACTGAGCAGGCCTACTGGGCAAAGGCCCACGGGCCCAAAGTGTCAAGGGCCCCCTGGCCTTCATTTGTAAAATGTCACTCAAATTACTATAACATGTACTGACCAGGAAAAGACTCAAAATAAACATACCGAGGTGCAAAGGAACTGCAAAGAGACGCAACATAAACGGTCCTTTTCCCTACAGTTTATGTCCATCTCTTAGAAAACACGGATGCTTCACACACACATCTTCCCCCCGACAGCACAGAAGATCTATAATCAGCACAGTTTCAAGGTGGACACCCAAGATTAGTGTCACCAATTCAGTATCTCACCAAATGCCTCCCCTTCTGTTCCTGAGATATGACACTGAATAATGACCAGAAAAGTGTTTTATGCAGAATATTGATGTCACACCGAAGTTGATCTTTGACCCTTGGACATAAATGTCATCACTTTATCATTATATCCTATCAGATACTTGTGTGAAGTTTTGTCATAATTAGCAAGAGAATTCTTGAGTTATGGCCACAAACATGTTTTGTGAGGTGACACTGACCTTGACCTTCAACCTCCAAATTCTAATCAACATATTCTTCAGGCCAAGGGGGCGTTTGTGTCAAATTTGAAGAAATTTCCGTTAAGTGTTCTTGAGATATTGCATTCATGAAAAAGAGAAGAATTCAAGGTCACATTGACCTTGACCACCAAAATCTAATCAATGTATCATTAAGTCCAAAGAGGAGCTTTTACTTTGTGCTTTGACACCAAATCCTCCTCCATCGTCTTGTCGGTCTACTCTCCTCACCTGATAAGTGAAATGTGAATTCTGCCACTCTGCTACTTGAGCAGACACTTTCAGTTTATAATTGTGGCGTCACTCATCTGAAGTATTGATAAAACAAGCAAAAAGTAATGTAATCTGAGCAATCCCGAACTCTGTGGAATACCAGTAACACCAACTACCATGGCAAACTCTTCCTTTCTCTGCTGCTGTCAGCTAACCTTTCAGTATCCAATCAATCCAGCCCTCTTCCACCCCATTCACCTCTGGTCTCCATCACAACCAGTGCTCTCACTTGAGCTCAACAGAAGTCCTTCTCTACATCACATTTATATAGATCTTCAGCATTGCTCTTCATGCCTTCACCGCCACGGCCATCAGAGTCCATCTGGAAATATTTGTGTACACATCTAGCCTCAATACCCCTCAAAATAATGGCTTCCCAATGGGGTATAATTGAAAATGAATTTTTTGTTTTATTCAGTTTTCCTGGTGTTCTCCATGTCAATAAATTCATATTATTCCTTATGCGTCTATTCAATTAAGTCTCCCTTGATTGAAATGTGTGTGAGCATGTGTGTGTGTGTCTGTGTGTGTGTGTTTGAGAGAGAGTGTGTTAAACTCCCGCACTGCACCATGGGAACACGACAGACATTCTGTATTAAACTAAGCAAATGATCTGATTGATTGAAGATGCTGTGCTGATAATTCCCATAAAGCCAGACTATCTTTGCTTTGTCTAGTAACTGTGGCAACAGGGGAGCTATTCAGTCATCTGTCTTGTTTACTCCTGCTTTTTTTCCGCTCTGTGCTCACTAGTTTGACAAAAATTGTTCAGACAGCATACATACACTGATAGCTACTGCATAAAAGCCAAAACACCTCAGAGGAAGGTCTTTGTTGGGATAATAGGGGCTAACATTTACGCTGTAACACCAATTTGAGCCAGTATTACACTTAATACTGCTGAATGTGGTACAGCACATTGTGACAGAAGGTATAAACATCAACACGACGGCAGGCAGCGTGCAGTACCCACTGACATGAAGCTTTTTAAAGAGTATTTCCTGTGATGCCGAAAAATAAAATGTAGTCATCTTGATACAACAATTTACTCAATCATTCAGTAATTTTCCATATTTGCTCATCTCAATTCAAGGTCAAACCTCATCAATTAATTTCAATCCACAAATGTATTCACAAAAACAGATAAAGAAAAAGCACATGTTTAATTCATAAGAAATAATGGAGATGTGAAATGGAACACCCTGATAAGCTATCAAATGCCTGGGAATAGGGGCCCAGACATGAAGCAAATTACATTCGTTTATGAACACATTGTCTAGATTAAGAAAAAGAAAGTGCATATAATACACAGTAACATGTCTAATCTACAGAACTCCTAAGACTAAGCAAAAACGTAGAGATTGAACAGACAGGAGTCAGGTTAATTTCCAGGGCTGGTACCTGCGGTTATTCCACAGGCTAGTCAATAACATGTCGGGCAGGAAATCCAAAGTGTGGGATCATTTTGAGAAGGTGAAGGACCAACCCAAGGTGATATGTAAACTCATCTTCATTGGTCCACTACAAACATGACGTATCATGTGAAACATGGAAGTAGCTACATGCCCATTAGCCCACAGCGTCATTAACAGGCGGCTCGCTCAGTGTGTGACGTGCACTTGGAGATAAAATATAGGCCTATATTAATGAAGGTTCATTAGTACGGTTTGTATTTCTCTGTAATGTAGCACAGTGTTAACACTGTTAATGATACTCATTGGGTGTGAATGCGAAGCAAGCGTGTTTGGTGTTTCAGAGTATAGTCAACAAGCTGCTTCCATGTTCTAGTTGACTTTGCTCCAGCTTGGCAAGTGTTTAAACATGAAGTGATTAAACACATTAAAAGTGTGATGTGATTATTCTCCAGAGGAGTATCTGTGATATCAGTGATTATTCACACAGTACTACTTTTCTCTGGCTCTTTAGGACGTTCTTTCTGTTACAATTACATCAAAAGGAGGTAAATCAGTGTCAATTTTAACCAGTTTTTTTGTCAGTAAGTCTGAGGCAGAAATTTCCTGCATACAGCTGCAGCACTGAGATGGTATTTCTGACTTAAAGCTCTTTAAAGAAATACTTAGACATTTCAGTTGTCCAACATTCTGAAGCCTTAACACCTTGTCCTCCTGGGATTATTCAGAGACATTGTGAGCGTTCTCCAAAGTCTGACCTGCAGCTCTCTTACCTCCAGTTAATGATAACAGAAAAGGTCAGTTACACTCCTGCATGACCCCAGGCCCCTTCTGATGGCAGATACCCGGGTAAATCAGACTTGTCTCCTCTGGTAAAGCAGAAGCTTATTGGTCAAATCAGTCACCACTTCGGCACATTCACAACCAGAGAAATCAAATTACTGAGCTCCAAGGGCAGCGGCAGAAAATGAAATCCTGTTTGTAAGCTTGTGATCTGCTCTCTTCTCTGGAATCTTTTTTTCCCAGACTGTTTTCACTCCACTGTGCTGTGAAATTTCAGGACAGCTACCCAATTAATTTCTAGCCACTGGTATGTCAGTCCTATCACTGCAGCCAGCATTACTGTTGACATGTTTGAGAGTGCTTCTGGGACGCATGCCTCATCCAGCACCACTGACGGATAAGCCCATGTGTGCGTTTTGGGGGGACAGAAATCCATTCTTAACATAGTTGTTGCCCTCTGCACACTGAATCCACACATTCCTCTCCATGGCTAAGGCTAGCAGCACAAAGGAAGCACAAATGGTCAAGGTTGTGTGACGACTGTCAGTTATTTTTTCCTTGCACGGGATTAAAGCCTCTAAGACGAAAAAAAAAAAAACGACCTGGAATATCTGGTGGGGGAAGATTACCTGGAACTGAATTATTCAAATGCATGAATGCAATTTGAGATAAGGCAAAAGGAATCATTTCAGTGTCCTTTGGAATGAGTTGAACATGCTGGAGAGATGTTTATTATTATATCCGTGAGAAACAATCAGCTACAATACAAGATGAACCCTGCAGAGAATCAGAGTTTATTCCCAAAGCCTTTCTGCTTTTTGCAGTAAATACCTCAGAGCACGTCAGTAATAATGTGTCTTTGATCTTACTCCTCTTCACTGTCACTATCCAATTCACTCATTAGGCCATTAGAGGTTAACAGCTCCAAAAACCTGGAGTTGAGAACATCTAAAGATTGTGCAGCATATTCAACATACAGTTTATAAGTTAGGTTTATCCTGAGACATTTTTTTTCTTCAGGTTCATGGTTAATTTGTTGTCATTATACAAAACTGGGTTGCACAAGGAAATGAAACCGTAGTCCCTTCTATGGCACACAAGAAAAACAAACAAAAAAACACAATTTTATACATATATATAAATTTGTCAGTCATTTTATCAGCATTTTGGTGTTTTCTCAGGCGTGGCTTACGTGAATACAAATTCTTTTACTTAAAATTTCTTTGGTAGGCAACTTTTTTTTTTTAAAGTTGTCATATTTGCTGAAACTGTCACAATATCCTGGCAGTAGTACATGAGACAGACTATTAAGGACGAGTATCGTTAAGATTTTATCAATACTACTACTTTTATTGATACTTCTTATGGGTTCGATACTCTTATTGGTTCTTTTTCATTTCTAAATAAATGCTTTTTAGAAAATGAATTAATTTAAAAAGAATAAATTCAGAACAAGATTTTTGAATATTTTAAATATAACTAAATGTTGTTTCTACAGCAGCAATGGTATTTTTTACAGCAAACATAATATATGAATAATATTCCTGACATGACAATACTGAGTGAAGTGTAGGCTAGTTTTTATCCTGTCCTCCTGTCCCCTGTTCTGCTCCCTCTCTGCTGATGTGATTCACTGTGTGCAGGTGACATTAACACTGGTAGAGACAGCAGGAGCTGTTTGTTTCAGCCAGCAGCTTAATTCAAAATAATTTGCCCAATTTTAAGATAGGTGGCAAACTATGCTAAACTCTTTACCTACATACAGACAGCTGTCAGACAGTAACAAGTGTAGCTCCTGTCACACCGGGTAATTTTCGAGTTATCCTCACTTCCTTTTCACTGTGGCCTATATGCTGTTCACTGACTTTACTCCATGTTGTAGGTGTGTGTGTTTAAAGCAAAATGTTAAAAAGTACCGTTAAAAGAACAACAACAACAGAGCTTATGGATACTATGGCCTTTGACACCTCAGCTTCTTTAATACAGCATTTCGGTGGCCTCCCCTTCCCAGATAAATCGGTAAAAAAAATCTGGCTCCTCTGGCTCCTCTTAGTGCTCCTAATGGCATTTGCAAGGAACCACCTAGCTTTAACAAAAACAACGAATCAGAGCCAGGGGAGTCTCTAATGCAGTGTCAATCACTGCTCAAGAACTTGCTGCGCTGCCAACAACAGCGTCCTTGGCTAAGACAAGTAAATGGAAAAAGACAGACAACAAAAAGCAAGCCATAAAGAAAGCTGAACTGAGCGCGAGGAAAAGAACAAAATGAGAAAACGAGGATTTATGCAAATGCCATTAGGAGCACTAGGAGGAGCCAGAGCAACAGGATACAGTGCTAGTTTCAGTAAATGACAAAACATTTTGTTATAAAAGTTACCTATTGAACTTTTAAAGGATCAGAATGGTTCATAAACAATTTGTCCATCAGTTCTGATAGCACTGTGCTTACCAAACTAACTTATGAGATCTGGGAATTCTGTGATGCCACATTGCTACAACAAAATCCAACTGGTCAAGACCCACAAACAAACAAAAACCATTGCATGCCATTAAAATCAGGAGTTCTGGCATTCAGGAACGCAGCCAAAGCACAACGGAGGTCTAACTGGCAAACAGTCAAACGTGTCATGAGGGCAAGACAGCTACTGTGATCGCGATCTTTTCCTTTCTGTAGCTCTTAAGCCTTTCGCCTTATTTTGTCTGTTGAGGAAACTGCTTCAGTCGATCTGACTGCCCTGAATAAGCCTGATGTGAGGTATTATTCCCTCACACTCAGTCACAGCCTTAAACTCCTAAGTTTCTATAACACATCACATCCTGAACCTTAAAACCCAGGAAACAATGGACTGTTTTTGTCCTTCCTGCTGTTCTTGTAAATTGAATACACGCACAAACAACAAAAAGGAACAGAACACCGGCACCTTTAGATAATCTAACCTAATGTGGGCAACGTGAACAGAAACGGACATGCTTCAGCTACAAAGCCATCATCAGCATCACACACACAAAGCAAAGGTAGCTATCAGAGCAGGAAGTGTAGCATTTTGTGTTTTTCTATTGGAAGCCTTACACACTGCAGTTAGGCTGTCAGCCTGCATGAGCTCTAAGGTAGAAAGGCCAAGAATAGACAGAAGAGAGACAGCTGGTGCCAAAAACACCAGCAAACAGGAAGGAAACACACCTGCATTAAGACCTAACACTTCCACAAAGTCTTCACAGAAGCATTCAATTTCACTCTGATGTGCAAGTTTAACTAAAGAAAAAGCAAACTGCATTACCTGTAATTTGTCTGTGTGTAATTAACCTTATTCACACACCATTGTGGGTACTGTGAATAGGGACAGTTCAGGGGTAGTTTAACTTAGCATTAGGATAGCAGGGAGACAAATCTCGTTTTATTAAATTATTTTTTTCCCCCACAGTTTTTATGTTGAATGGCAAAAAGACCCCAGTACTGTACACACGAGCTTCACACTAGTTTGTCTTGCAGTATAATTTGATACTGTGAAATGAATTCTGACTCACTAATGCACTTATCACCACTAATTTGAATTCAGCTGATTGGATGTCTCCCTCTGCATTTCAATGCTCTAAATGAACTTGTCCAAAATTTGTTATGTACACGGCAGCATTAAGTGGCTAATGGCAAACACTGTTCTGTTACCTCAGTGGCTTTCCCTTCCTCATAATGTCTGATATAAAAATGTAATCCTAGCAGCATTGGATTTACTGCAAAACATGTTTACCGTTGCATATTAATTAGATATAAATGTAATTTCTAGAAGACAGCGTTGCCCTAAATCACCTATGGTGCACTATGCATATCATTACATTTTCCTTACCCATGAACATTCAGCCATTTCCAACAACATCACTATCAAATTAACATTAGTCGTGGTAATATGCATTACAGATATATGTTAGACGGCTCCTGCTACACAGACTAGGATATTCTGAATGCTGTCAGTACCTTTTAAACAGGTTTTGGCAAAATTTTGTTTTTTTATGTCTCCACAATGCTGTGGTTAATATGTCAATTTATCAATTATCAATTTTATTTATAAAGCCCATCACAATTTGCCTCAAAGGACTTTACAGCATACAACATCCCTCTGTCGTTTGGACCCTCACAGTGGGTAAGGAATTATGTTATGTCTTGTTAAATCCACTATGTGTACACACAAAAACCACTTGGTAGTGGTATAGACAAGTACCTGTTTTGGCTTAAAACACACGTTTGGGGGCACAAATGCTGCCAGGAATGCAGCAACGAGCTGAAAAAAACATCCAAATTTAAGCGTACAAAGCCAGTGGAACTGCAGCGACTTGCTAAAGAAACACGGAAATTTTGGGGGCACAAATGCCGCTGGAAATGCAGCAATGACTCGCTAAAATAACACCAACATTTAGGGGCACAAATGCTGCTGGAAATGCAGTGACGATTTGCTAAAACAAATAAATAAATATGTTTGAGGGCACAAACACCACTGGAAATGAACAACGCGCCAAAATAGCATCCATGTTTAGGGGCACAAATTCACCTGGAAATGTAGCAGCAACTTGCAAAAAAGCACCTATGTTTAAGGGCACAATCACGGCTGGAAATGCAATGGCTCACTAAAAAAAACACCCACGTTTGGTGGCACAAACTTTGCTGGAAATGCAATGACAGGTTACTTAAAAACACCTACATTTAGCAGCACAAACACTGCTAGAAACACAGCAACTTCTTGCAAAGAAAAAAAAAAACCCCAAGTTTCCGGACACAAATGCCGTTGGAAATGAAGTTACAACTTGCTAAAACAACACCCATAGTTGGGGGCACAAATGCTGCTGGAAATGCAATGACTCACTAAAATAACACCCAATTTTGGGAAAAAAAATGCAGCTGGAAATGCAGGGAGAGTTCACTAAAAACATCTACATTTGGCAGCACAAACACAGCTAGAAACACAGAAATGTCTTGTTAAAAAAAACAAAAAAAAAAACCCCACTAAGTTTCCAGGAACAAATGCCGTTGGGAATGCAGTTACAACTTGCTAAAATAAACATCCATGTCTGTAGGCACAAAGGACACTTGAAACAGTGATGACTCACTAAAATAACACTTGTGTATCTGGGCACAAAACATCGCTGGAAAGCAACTGATGACTCGCTGAAGAACACCTTCATTTCAGGCTAGAAATACTGCTGGAAACACTGCAATGTGGTGCTAAAACACATCCATGTTTTATATGCCTCAATGTCTCACAAATCAACAGATGCTGTTTTTGTTTGATTTAAAAAAAAATTCGCATTAATGTCACGCCCTTCACCATCCCCTTCCACCTCACAGTGACAGAGTCAGCTCATATACAGTTGTTTATTAGATGATAACAGAATTTAATCATAGTAGTCAGTACAGTAGGAGCCTTCTAACATAGCATGCTAACTAAGCTTTTACTGCTGCTTTCAGCAGTCAGTTTTGTGGTTCTTGTAAATTGCCAGTACTTAGAACAAAACTGATGATGATCGGGTCGTCTTAAAATGTGAAAATGAGAAAGTTGGATAATTCTCAGTTTACTATCAAAATCTCAAACTCAGATGGCAACATGATGGACAACTACTGTAGCAGGGCTTTTGTGTTCAGGCAGTCATTAGTCAGTGCTTATGACTAACAGAGGCTGTGACTGATGACCACCTGACCATAAACACCTGGTAAATTCGACGTTCCTATTTGAATATTCCCCCGCTTTACAAGTTGACACAGGCTGCCGAATCGCATCATTAAACCATTGACCGGCATGTAATGGACTATGGGATACTGAAGGCTGCAAAGGATACACAGGCTGTGTTCTTCATTTTAGACACAATAAGGCTGCGGTTCTTGGCAGCATTTCTCTGAGACTCTGGAACGGGACAGGCCTCGTCCTTGTTCTGACATATAGTAGATGCAAACTTCAAAGGGAGATAGGTCCTGAACTGAGACACAGGGATGAGACTTGAGATCTGTTTTAGATAAAACTCAAAGATATGGACTCTGTAGGTCTGACCACAAGAGGACTTTATGTAGTCTAATGATCCACAGAAGACGTTGGGTGCCATCTGTGAGCAAAATGAGCAAAAAGTGAAAACAAAGAGGGAATGCAGGAGTGAAAGAGTCCGGAAGTCGGAGTATGGCGGAGAGAGGGAAGCTTAGTTGAGCAGAATTGCTTCATAAGCATAGCAGTTCTCTAACCTCAGCCAAATGGGTGACTTGATATCCTAAGCAAACAGGGATCAATTCACTCTATTTGCTTTTCATTTCCAGAGAAAATGTGCGCTTCATTCCTGATACGTTCCAGCCAGTGCTTGTTAATGGCACACTCATGCCTTCACAGCGCTCACAAATCATTCAGTGCCTCTGCAGTTCATGCAGACATGACTAAGCCTATTAATTATATCTGCAACACCAACCGTATTAATTATATCTGCAACACCAACCAATTTACGTTAATGCCTCAATACAGAATTTATTTGGTTATATAAGGATTAGGCTGTCAGGCTCAAATTGTTTCTTACAGTGTCTCTCACAGTTCCTTGAAGTGTGAAGTGAAGATTTTTGCAGCTTTCATCCTCCACCGTGACAGTCTTTTTGACCTCAATTTTCATATTGACAGTGAAAACATAATTAGCTGCAACACACTCTTAGTCCTTGGTTCAACAGATCTATATCAATTAGTGGATTTAACAAGACATTAAATAATGTCATCAGTTAAAAACAAGTGGCAACGTACGGGGCTAAAAAAAAAATGAAGTCAGCGCAAAGAGCCAAAAACTTCATATCCTTGCATGGCCACCTGAGGCTGGCTCCAAGAGTGAGTCAATCCCCATAGACCCTCATGTTAAATGTCCAACTTTACAGCAGAAACAAACATGTGTACAGCCTGGGACGAAAATGGTTGTGGTCTCTATTCCTAATTTCTCTCTTCAGAACAACTGCACGGGGGTGAATTTTAATATCTCCCATTTCAATTTTATCAAGGCCTAATGTTTTGCATAATTAAGGGCATGGCTGCTTTGAGTGACCAGCTTTCTGCAAGGCATTAGGCTCGTTCAAGATGAGTCAGGCCTGCGCAGATTCAATCACTGGGGATCGCCGCACAATGCATGCCGGTTACTTTTGTGTCCAACCATCCCGATTTACAAAGATCCAGGCTTTGCAGTTGCTCTCCACCGACTGCAAGACCTGGAGCATGATGGGAAACAGCTGTCTCTCGCGTGATCTAACAGCTGATTGGTTTAGATGTTGACTCAGTAAGATGACGTTTCATTTTTGTTGATTTACAGAGACTTAGATTTTATTTGTTCGATTTGAAGGGTTATTTTAGTAACAGAATAAATGTTGTGTGACTGATGCTGACGTCTAATAGCCAGAGACTAAGTGCATTCATCTTCAACTATATGTAGGCTTATATATTATCATTTGACTGTTTTAATTATTGACGCATTTAGCATCACAAAGACAAACACACAAAGAAAGCTGTTGTCTTCTAATTTTTTTCCTCATTACATTTATCTAAAAGTCAGACACAGTTTATTTAGCCTGTGTAGTTGAAGGGACAGGTCTGCCCTGCAGCAGCAAGCTGATATGATGCTGTTTTACATGGAGGTTGACCCATGAAAATAAATGAGTAAATATTTGAATAGGCTACTCTGTCATAATTAAAACAACTGGAGACTGCAAACAAACTGATATATGAGTCTGATAACATTTTAATAAATCAGCATCAGATGTATCAGGATGCTAGTGTTTCTGTGACTTCCTGTACAGACTGAAGGCTGGGTAAACTGTCCGACTTCACAACAGATTTTTGTCACCACCTCTTGCTGCTGCTGCCAGCTCTCGTCCACTTCTCAGGCGAGGCGCAGTTCATCTTGAACGAGCCTATTGCCACAGTGCATGGGTCAGCTCCACCCCTTGCTCCTCCTCCACCCCTTCGTCCAAATATGGTCGCCCTGGCTCCAAACATCCAAGACTGTGGCGACCAAAATGGCAAATTTAAGGCTTGAAAACGAGAGTGGGTGACATCAAAATGGCTGCGTCCATTATCTTAAACAGTCTGTGTTTTAAAAAGGA
The DNA here is from genome assembly GCA_019142605.1 of Cephalopholis sonnerati. NCBI lineage: Eukaryota > Metazoa > Chordata > Actinopteri > Perciformes > Serranidae > Cephalopholis > Cephalopholis sonnerati. The sequence goes on from JAGQAX010000017.1 coordinate 35,599,402, forward strand.
CATCAGGCAACATTAACTCCTGCAGAAGCGTAGGTGTGCTCAGACAGTATATCTCATAGCTTGTTAAAGCTTTTCTGTTCAGTCCCTCTGTGGACACCTTGAGGAGAACTTTTCAGACAGCAGACATACCCTGCAGCATGTTGTCAGATTGATCAGATTTTTTTTTAAACTCTGCATCAGTTGAGCCTGCACACAGAAACAGGAATAAATTACATTTACTGCAGTACTGCTCCCTGTCATTTACAAAAGGCCAGATTGTTGGTATTGACGTGAATGCAGCATCTCATTTAGAGAAACAGAGACACACACACAACATCCACAATCCTCAGATGTTCCTGATGGCTCCACAGTGATCCAGATGAGCGTTGCGGGAAAGTGAATCACTGGAAGCCACAAGCATGATTGCTGTCTTTCATGAATGTTTACTTCTCACAAACAACTCTGTTTCATTGACAGCCAAACATGAGCATGGCGTTAAATCACCACAGCGCACTCAAGAAAACGCACCCACATGCATGACTGAACAGCCTATAAATCCGTGGGGTGGGTGGAATTAATATCGCAAGACAAATATTTTGGAAATGAATATCAACCTCATTTCTCACAGCGAAAACATAGAGAACATATGGTCTCCATTACAGGAAACTGGAGCCGTACAAAAGCCTCCCAACAGCCGGGCGGAGAGGATGCTTCCTGTCCAGTCAGACATTTAAATTCCCAAGAGCGATTCAAGGTGTAAACTCAGCTTTAAACAGCTTTGCTCCAAAACATGATTTATTTTGACATTTAGAAGAAAAGACATTTTGAAATATTAAAAGCGTTTTGAGACTGCTGCCAACAAAATACAGCAATTTAGTAAAATAATAAGAGCCCCTAGATCCTGGCTCATGAATTTCAGCCGACAAAACATTGTTTTTGAGCCCTCAAAGCAAGAAAAACAGCGAAGAGTGCACAGGGTGTTATGTGACTCCCTAAATAAGCATTATTCTGGCAGCCATCCATGCAAGATTTGAATAATGTGGTTGGAAAAACAATGGCCACACCTGACTGAATATTTGAGTGAAATAAATCAAAGTCAGACTAACATCATATCATATTCTCCGCCTGTTGTTTTCACCAGGTGTCCTCTGAGATCTGTTTGAAATGGTAAAAAAAACCCAAATCTCTTCATTAAAATGAGCAATTAGTGCAAAGTCCTCAAGGACTTGTCATGTAAGTAAGCGCACGGTGGAAGTGTTTAATCTCTGTGCAATAAATACAACGCCTGAAGCTCTTTGGCTACAACACGGCTCATTTTATACATAGCCACTGGCTTGTATGGATTGCATAGCTGCTCCCAAAAGTCTCCAGTTATGCTTTGAGTGAGGCAGAGAGATGGGTTTTGGTTGTTTGGATGGACGGAGTGCGGGCAGGGAGGGAGGGAGGGAGGGAGGGGGAGAGTGGGTGAGGGGTGGGGGAAGATGTGAAGGGGGTGAGAGGGGAGAGAGACGACGTTGTCACAGTGATTTTTGTCAGCTGGCTGAAGAGGCGCTCAGTAAGGGGAAGTTCCCCCCTGCTGCTGTGCTCAGCTAATTAAAACTCACCCTTTCCACATGCCTGCGCACACACACACACACACACACACACACACGCAGCTCCAGTTGTTGTGCGTCTGCTGTCAGAGGAATCTATACTGGTAATTTTGTTACATGAAATAATTCCATAAGACTCATGGTTGTATATCATCTAAATAAGAAGTCACACAAACTCAGGAGCTCAGTGTCTTTCTGCCATCAATAACAGCTCTGAGCTCAGTTGGGTTGAAGACGAACTTGATTCTGCAGTAAACGAAAACACGACTACAAAAACACAAGCTGACAACACATTATATATTTATCTATGTCAAGTCTTTACCGTATAAAGATTTTGTACTGACAAAAACAGAAAACACACTTGGTCTTGTCTTGTGTAATCTGCCCAGGAAATATACTGTCCCTTACCCCTGTAAGATAAGATGCATAGCCTGTTGCTATGCAATGTAATTGCAGCATTTTAACAACACTGCAGAACAGCCTGCTGATTGGTTGACCAGTCTGCTATACTATACTTTATTTCTATTTATCTCTGTGTAGAGAGGTATTCTTACACTCTCAGTAAAGTCATCAATCTACAAAAACTGGGAATATTTTGTAAATTGTTGAATTCACTCCAACAATTGAAGCATGTAATTGACCGTTCACTAAGCCCCGCCCCTTTGTGATGGTCCGACAAGCTGTCAGAGTCAGCATGTAGCCCACACTGTAACTAACTGCACTCCCTGATGAAATATTAGCATATTTTAGGGAAAATGAAACAGTGATTCCAGAGAGAAGCAGACAGAGGGGTCTACAGTCTGTGTTTGAAGGATATATCCAGGATGTCAAACTGACTCAGCAGCAACAACAGGTTAAAAAGACAAAGATAGTTAGAAGCTAAAGCCCAACTATAGGCTACAGATCACAGTGTAAAAGTGAACCACCACATCACTGCTGATCGACACAGAACACAATTAATATAAAGGGAAACTTTGCTGATATTCAACCAGCTGTGTGGCATCACAGTGTGTGCAGATGAGCAGTGTTTGGCTGCGCCCCCGTGCTGCTGCCAGCACCTGGACCTCTGCCACCAACAGGAGGGGATCACCAGGGGAAGTCAAACAACGTTCATCTGCGCACACTGCAACGACACAGAGCTGGTTGAATATGAGCAAAGTTTCCCTGCTTCCCTTCACTGGTTCCTGCACAGCAGGGTCGGTCTTTGTTTCACTGTTATAATCATTACAAAGCAAAAGCAGCATGTGTATACATTCAGTAGGCTATATCTTCAGTAGCTAGCTAGCTAACCCTACACTTTTCAGGGTTTGATTTCAGTTTTGGAACAGGGAACCTCTCCAGGTAACGAAGTATCATTAACACACGACGTGCCCCAGACACAACATTTAGCTCCAAATCCACAAAACCAGCCTGAAAGTGAAGGAAATCTGAAACGACTGCATTAGAGTCACTGGAGCACAGCTGTGTCGCCAGAAGAAAGTGTTGCCATTGTACAGTTTTGCAAACCACAGATACGTTACATTTTTATCTGTACAAATAGCCTCAAAATGTGGGTGTTTTTCAAGGAATAGTCACTGCATTTCCAGGCGGGACAGCGCCACAAAAAGCAGTTGCTTTTTACTAAGACACTTCCAGCTGGGATCTTTGCCACCAAAAGCGAGTATTTTAAGCCAAATCATGATCTTTTCCTGACCATAACCATGTGATGTTTGTGCCTAAATCAAACCACATTGCATTCAGCATTCCTGAAACATAAAGACAGATACATTTTCAATGAATCTCCTATATAATCGCGTACAAATGTAATGTATTTCCTATTGCTGTGAGTTTAGGCACAGGTCTCTCAGATGTGGATATCTCAAACCTGAACAAGGAAAAACACTGCATGGTTATACCATGCAACGTAAATGACAGAATGAGCTTTCTGTAATTTGGGTGAAACAACCCTTTAACTTGCATGCATTCATAGTGTCTTGTGAGTGTAAGTTGCACATGACATGTGACAGTGCTCCGCTCTGACTAACTTAGAGTGTCTGACATGACGGGCAGCGAGCGAGATGCTGGCAAGCACGCAGGAAGACCCAAGGTGAATCTGGACTGATACAAAGAAGAGATGGCATGTGCATCACAGAGAGACAGAGAGAGGAGGAGGAGGAGGAGGAGGAGTGAAGTCCGCAGACACTCTACTCCCTCATCCGACAGAACAACAACAAATCTAGCTATCTACCTATTTGAGTCTCTTGACTGTCAAAGTCACCTATGAGACACGCAGCAGAGGCGGAAAGAGGAGACACGAAGGAAAAAGAGAGGGATGAAGGGGAGATGAGGGAGGGCGGCTGCCAGAGATTTGAGGCCAGAGCCCTGCAAGATGTCACATCCTAACCTCTGGCACTGGAGACTTCTGTCATCTCCACACTTGACAAATCCTTTCGCCTGCCGCTGGTGATCTCCTCTATATATAGAGACGAGGGGACAGATATGGCTTAACTCATTACCTCCGCTGAGAGGTTATGTTTTCGTTTTGGTTTGTTTGTTTGTCTGTTTCTCAGCAGGATTAGGGTAAAACTACTTGCCCGATTTTCATGAGACTTGGTACAAGAGTGTAGCATGGGCCAAGGAAGAGCCCATTAAATTTCGGTGCAGATCCAACTTATAGAGCAGATACACAAATTATTTTTCTATCTCGTTAACACCGCAAGATACAGCATGTAGCCTTGGTGGAGGTCTGTGTTCCCCCCGAGTGTGCTTCTAGTTGTTTGTGTAATCGAAAGCCCGGTCAACAGAAAAAAATACTGGCACTGTACATGTTCATTTGGACATTTCATACATATATCAACATTTCTGAAATTACGTTACATGACCTGACCTTGTCATCGAGAGATGGAGGTGTTGAGACACCTGCCAAGCTGCAGACCACTGTTCACAAGCAACATACAACAAAATCGGTTGTGATTTAACGAGTCATTGCTACGTTTCAAAGTTGCTTTTTAGGCACCAAATGAGGGTGTTCTGTAGCTATTTTTCCAGCAAACATAGTGCCACAAAAATCAGTTGTGTTTGAAGAAATGACGCTGCTTTTCCTCATGAGATAATGACATGAAGAGAGTTGTTTTACTGAGACATCGCTGCTTTTCCAGAAGGGACTGTGCTCCCAAAACATGATCTCCTCCTAACACTAAGTTTCAATGTATCTGCTTAATGATAACGTGCAAATGTAACTTCTCCGTAGTCTGCAGAAACGAACAATGCCAACATTTTCTCTGGCGACTGGGTTGCCATGAAGTCTCCTGAAATGCCGTGCATGTCAGATTACATTGGAGGTACTGGCTCCAGCTAATCTTTGAGGATATCTCTGATATTTCTCTGTGCTGCACCGGGCAGGAGGCACAAAAAATGAGTATCATAAAGGTCACATAAAAAGTGTACTAAAAATATAGTGTGGACCAAAAAGCAACTGGGTGAAGGAGACAAGTCCAAGGGAAGAGCTGGAGAGTGTATGTCCAGCCCGAAGGACACAAAAGGCCTCATTTCGTCATCATCCCCTCGGCACATAAATCCTCAATCGCCATTCATTCGGATTCTGACAATTAGGAAAACAATTCATTTTCATCAGGCTAGTTTTGCTGTTTTTCAGCATGAATGACGGATGAAAAATTATCCTGTAAAAAGGCTTTTAATTGTTTGATACTGGCCTAGGACACTGTATTATCTTCATTTCAAGGTCACACGAACAGGCAGTTGTTGGATGATAATAGCTTCCAGCACAGCATGCCTTGGAAATCTTCATAGCTTGGGTGTGAGCTGTACTTTAATCCTGAGGTGAAGTCAGCACTGCACAGAACGCAGACCACCCTCAAATATGTTGTCAGTTAACGAATATGTGGAGCTTTGTAGCTACACTCTCTCAGCGAGAAATACAACTGTTTTCATTACAAACGAAAATCTAATTGTGGCTCCGGCTGATTTATTCAGCTGCATTTAATTTGCGGCAAATAGCGAGGACAAGTTTTGAACCGCAGAGCGAAGGAGGCAGCGCCATGAGGTAGAATATGCTCCTCTTGCCATGGCCTGTCGAACCTCGCTCCTATAATGCAACTAATGAAAGCTCCCATCACCCCATGGACAACTGGACTAATTGTAATGTCATGGCCCTGCGCTGCTGCGACGGCTGAGCGCGGGGCTGGGATGTGCTCACACGTGTGTGATGCATGCTGACTAACACACAGACAGGCAGTGGAAACCAACAAACGTGCATTTCACAATGGATCTACTCATGATGTGCTTTGTCAGAGTAAACAAGTGCGGTAAACTTTGAAGAGATAAAGAAAAAACATCTCTTGATATATAAAAAGATTTCCATTTCCTTTGCACCAAACTAAAAATATGTACTGACATGCAAGACTTTAGGCGATACATTTGTCATTTAGTGAGTGGAAAAACAGAACTATCACTGCAGAATAAAACACTCTACAACCTGCACACTGAAAGCAAGTCACCTTGAACCTATTTTGATGAAAAAACTTCAATATTCCACAAACCACACATCACTTAAATCCTAAAAACCTAAGAATAAAAGACTGTCCTTGAACATAATGTGCCATTCATTCATGCAGAAGGCACATTTGTCGATGAATGTCAGCAGCAAAATACTACATAATGTTCAACAACCAGTTTGACACAAGGTTTCAGGACCTTTAAGTTCATAAACAACAGTAAGATTTTTAGGCAATGCACATCCATTTCAGTAGTGACACACTTTTCATTCGGAAATACAAAGTAAACTCTTATAATATTCCTATTGTAATATATACAGTGTAGTGGCCATGGTACTCTGCTCCTACTTTTACTGCAACTCAAAAGTAGAACAGTGACTCACTATGATATTTCGATAATATTCCTGTGATAAAACACAACAAGGAGTCATAATCAGATTACAGTGACCTTTCCAATAGGTTATATTTCTTTAACATTGCCATTTGGACACGTGATCCTCAATTGTGGGTTTAAAATTGCCATATTGGATTTAGTGTTATCAATAACAATAAATAGCATGGATTCATGAGTATGCTACTGCTGCAATATTTTCATTGCATTTTAAAGCTTTTCTATAAACTCTAAAACTGATGACTGGAGCACTTTTCCAAAGGATGCACTTTGCAAACAGCACACAGGCTCCACTCATATAACAAAACTTGTCTCCAAAAGCAGATTTTTAAACCTGTCTGAGAGTACACACACATGCACACACACACCTCTCCTAATAGTCTTCCTCAGCATAAAATCTGTGATCACAACTGCAGCCGGGAACGAGCATTGAACTTACCCAAGAACAGTGTGAGGAGAGGGGACGCAGGCATCCCGGCATCCAGCAAGGACATATCCCAGCAGGAGAGGAGAGAGTATGTAGGATGTCTGTGTGTGTGTGTGACTGACTGGATCGACTTTACAGTAACTACAGTGTGACCTGACGGAGGAGTGAAGAGTACCGCATGTCTCCAGCGCGCCGCGCAGCATACAGCGTCAGCATTCTCATTCATCCAAGCGCAGCGGCAGAAGCATCTTCTTTTGCTGGATTAACACTGATCAAGCGGCTGCAGCGACTTCTCCTTGAGCTCACCCTCAGCTCGTGTGCGGCGTGTTTCCCCTGGTGTACACGAGTCCACGCGCAGCCTCTCTCTGTCCGTCCTGCCCTGTGGCCCACTGCGTGGAAATCAAAAGAGGAGGTGCAACAAAGGTGTGCCTGTAGCAGCCGGTAAAATGGGGACCTCTACAGTTGATACGGGCGTATACCTCTGCTCCATGATACAGTGTTACTGTACTGCGTCCCGACACAGGCACAGGCATCCTCCTACGGGACAGACATGACATTGTACTGCCCCTTTAGTTGTCGCGTTCCTTTAGTGTGATGCATTTCATGTGGTTATTACACAAATAAATGGCTTTAATATCTGGGTCATTTTTGATTTTGCAGCAACATTTCTGTCCCCATAAATTACTTCATTATACATTAAAAATGTGTTAAGTATTACATAAACACAGAATAATGCTGAGGCATTTTGGCACGTTTGTTGGATTTAACCACGTCCTCAGGGAAATGTAATCAACTTCTACAAGAACTATGAGCCATACAACTATAAATGTGCTTTGATTATTTTATAGGAAATGTAAAACTCTACATGTCCCTGTTAGTTTGTTGTTTCTTGCCTTCCAAAATAAATATAAATAAATATGAGTATGTTTATAAAGTGACAATTGTTTGAGAGGGAACTTAAAGGAGCTGAGCACAAACTTTCAAGTTCCTTGTAATAATCTTAAAGTTCCATCCGTCTGGTTAAATTATCACCGATTCCAAATGTTATGGCTTCATTAAATTGGCATTATTAGTGGTTATAAGACTCACAGATATGGGTCAGCAGGGTCCTACTGCATAGTAGGTACAAAATCCCATCATAAGCCCATTAAATGACCAGCGTCATCAGGAGCACTTTCATTAGGCTTAGGCGCCAATATTAAGTTACTAAAACATCACGGTTTGGCTTAAAACATGTATGTTGCTGACTAACATAACATTACATGACATTAGCCACAGCAAACCACTGTTTGCTATATATAAATATAGTGGAGTAATGGTGTCTTGAGCTGAGAATGAAGTCACGCTACCTTTGAGCTTCTCTGTGATTTATAGCTGCCATTCAAAAATTAAAAAATAAATAATTACAATTACATTGAGACTAGGGCTGCAACTAACGATTATTTTCTTTGTTGACTAATCTGTCGATTATTTCTTCGATTAGTCGACTAGTCATTTTATCAAAAAATGTGTTAAAATGGTGAAAAATGTCGGTCTGTCTCTCCCAAACCCCAAATTATGTCATCTAATGTCTTGTTTCGTACTCACGCCAAAGGGTTTTAGTTCACCGTCATGGGAGAGTGTGTAAAGCTGCCAATATTTGAACGTAAGAAGCTGCAATAAGAGTATTTTGGGGTACTTTTCTGTGAAAAATGACTCAAACCGATTATTTGACTACTAAAATAGTCACTGATTATTTTAATAGTCGATTAGTCATCGATTAGTCGACTAATCATTGCAGCCCTAATTGAGACTATTTCTAACAAAGGTTCATATTTTGTTGAGAAGGAACTTAAAAAGGAGCTGAGCACAAACTGGTACGGTCTTAAAGTTCCACCCATCAGGTTAAATTATCACCCATTCTATATGTTTGATAAAATTGGAGTCAATAGTAGCTATCAGAATATCATATCATAGAAATGGGTCAGCAGGGTCCTGCTACATGGTGGGTTGAAAGCGTCATCATAAGCCCATTAAATGGCCATTGTCATCAGGAGCTCTTTCATTAGGCTGAGGCACTGATACTACTGTGTGTGGTTAGGGTTAGAAAAAACATCCTGGTTTGGCTTAAGATACAACACATTCTTAAACTGACCTTGTCATATATCAGCGTTTGGTCTTGGACTTCCCACGTCCATGCTGTATGCTTTGACTCAAATGAACAATGACAGCAATATAGTCCACGATGAGCAGCGCTAAAATCAACCTGCGTAGTTGTCCCTCCATTGTGACATTAGAAAGTGTCACATTTATCTTGCAAGTGTACTCTTCTTCAATGTTTTCTTTACTTCCTGGATTTTTCCCACATGGAAATTCTGACCAATCAAGAGCAGCTTTCTCACACAAGGCATTTGATCTGGTCCGCTTGTAAATGCTGCCGTAAGAACACGAACCAACTCTAGGCAATTATGCAACTTTGTAACAAAATTAGTCCCTGATTCGGACCAAAGCAAGACAACTCTAGGTCTGAAAGCATCATAAAACAACCACTCAAGTAATATTCTAATAGGTGACTTTAACTTCTACCAAAGTCATTTTCTGCCAAGAAAACTGTACTTTTACGCAGTGTGGCTTTGGTACTTCATCCACCTCTGAGCCCCTTTTAAAAAGCTCAACATTGACATTTGGTTTGACACTGGACACGAACAACAAGTCCCTGCTGGAACATATGTGATGTGTTGGAATAGAAATAGATCTGAATTGAAATACCATACAGTAAGTCTCTTCTGGAATAAAAGGTGTAAAACTCGATATTGATTTTCTGGCTTGCCCCTTGTAGGAATCACTGCACAGAAAAGGCAATGGAAGAATTTAAAAAACATGAATTTACAAAAGACCCTGACTAAGATATACTTTGTAAATGCCAGACAGAAAAATGTGAACTCTCCTTTAGGGATAACCCAGAAATACTCTATAAATGCCATGGAGAATTAAAATCTCACTCCTCCAGAGTGGTGTACACACACTTAATTTTATGACGTCACAAGAATATTGCAGTGTATTATCAAAAAATTACTATTTTTTCTAATTTAAGTATATTTTATATGCATTTTCCTGGTTGTGGACTCCTGTCCTTTTTTTGGACGCACCAGAGATAGACTCACTTGTCTCGTGTCTGTCTGTTTCCATGAATTAGTGGAGCATGACACAGATCCGGTCAGCACTACATGGTGTAAACACAACAGGCGGTGACATGGCTTTGATCAAATACCCCCTCTCCTTTCCCGTTAAAGGCACTGCACTCCGTGCCATGAAGATGTGACAGTGTTGTGATGGAAGCAAACAGCCTGGGAGCTTTTCCACCAAAATAGTCCTCTAAAAATGATACAAACTTATGTGTAAATATGGCACTTCAAATAAGCAACCATGAGCAGATGGTCTTACAGACTGCACTTTTTCAGCTTGAAGGAGTGATAAAAGAATTATTAAGTTCTTAACTGGATGGTGTCATGGAAACATCATATATGGTCAAATGCTGAAACAATAAAGGATACATCAACACATTTAATTAGTCGTCAACATCACTTGTATTGTGCTTTTCTTCCCACTCTTGTCAAATTCAGGGAAATCACCAAATTTTTGCAAAAGCAGTGAAATAGTAATGAACCAGATAGCCTCCGCAGCAGCAGCAACAACAACAACAACAACAACAACAACAACAACAACAACAACAACAACAACAACAACAACAACAACAACAACAGCAACAGCAACAACAACAACAACAACAACAACAACAACAACAACAACAACAACAACACTGTCACAAAAAAAGGGCCCTTAACTTTCCGTACATTCTAAAACCTCTATGAATTCACAGTCCTCCAATTGTATGACATTGTGCGTATGTGTATTATAAGGTAATGGTATATACTGGTACTTAGTCACAAATGTCGGATATTTGCATAGTCATTGCCATAGAGACACACATAATGACTGCTATGAATGTCTTTTGGCATTACTGATTTTCTGGGATTCAGCTGGACAGAAAGAAGAGTGGACTTTCAGGTCTACTAGGGCTGCCCCCAAATAGTCAGTCAACCAAACCATAGTCAACCAGAAAGGTCATTATTTGGCAAGATTTTATTGGTCTCTTGGTCGCAGAAAAAAAAAACAAACAAACAAACAAACAAACACATGAATGAAGTGTCCACGCTCAGCAGTCAGACAGGAATCAGGTTAATTTCCAGGGCTGGTACCTGTGGTTATTCCACAGGCTAGTTAATAACATGTGGGGCAGGAAATCCAAAGTGTGGGATCATTTTGAGAAGGTGAAGGACCAACCCAAGGTGATATGTAAACTCATCTTCATTGGTCCACTACAAACATGACGTATCATGTGAAACATGGAAGTAGCTACATGCCCATTAGCCCACAGCGTCATTAACAGGCGGCTCGCTCAGTGTGTGACGTGCACTTGGAGATAAAATATAGGCCTATATTAATGAAGGTTCATTAGTACGGTTTGTATTTCTCTGTAATGTAGCACAGTGTTAACAATGTTACTGAGACTATTCTTCCTCACACCTTCAACTCAAACCACCAAAATATATCATTTAATAATTACCTTAATATTGTAAACATGCAGACAACTAGTTGACTGAATGAGGACTCTTGGTCAACTAAGAAAATTCTTAGCCAGAGCAGCCCTAATGTCTACATATGATGCCGTAGGTATCCTGTGCATCTGCTGTTGACGTTCTGGGACACTGCGTCATTTTCTGTGTGTTACGTGCATAGTGTCTTTTCAAAATATACTTTCGTTTTCACAAGAAATGTGATACAATAGAAATGTGCATACAGTCTTGCCACAAATTGGGGAAGAAAGAAAAAATCAAAATGATTATCTTTTGCTTTTTTTTTAACATAACTACATAGCAAAGCCTACTAAATAATAGAGAGGCCTCTTTTTCTGGAGTCCAGAGTTAGGAGAACAAGGTATTATTACCTCAGCCGGTGGCCACAACAAACAGCCGGCGTCGGGGGGGAGGCTCACCTAAGGCACCAACTGTGCCAAGACGGCCACTGGGCATAACACACCTTCCAAAAGGATCTGTTTTTTGTTGACATCTGACTCAGAAATCAATACAGACACTTGTCTGTATTTGATGACTTCAGAATGAGAAGTTGCCCAACCACATAATATAAGAACTATTCACTTGTAGAAACAAATCTCACCAGAGCCTTCACAATGTAACTGTCTTTATTATAATAATAATAATAATAATAATAATAATAATAATAATAATAATAATAATAATAATAATAATAATTATTATTATTATTATTATTATTATTATTATTATTATTATTATTATAATTATAATTATAATTATAATAATAATAATCAGATGCATCTTTGATAATAAATGTCTTTTCAATGATAAACAAATGTGTTTTTAATACTAAATAATGAGTCCATATATTAGTAGGGGTTATATTGGGGCTTAATGAAATAACCGTTAGACCATTAGTTCCCAACTGGTCCAGCCACAGGGTCCAGATTTCTCCTTAGTCATTAGTTCAGGGTCCATACAGTTTAATACAGCGTCAAACTTGAGTTTGGCCATATTGTTGAGCTAGTTTGCTGTTTCTGTCAAGTGGCTGTCTGTTAGTCATTCAATCTACAGCAGGAAAGGGCACTTCAAAATTAAAGCTCTGTGCTGGAAATTTACTGTACTTAAAAACAAATGTTTTTCACAAACTTGACACGTTTGCAAGTCACTTGTGGTCAGTTAAGAATGGACTGCGATCCATTTTTGGACCACAACCCACCAGTTTGGAACCACTGCAGTGAAAAAAATCACTATGTAAAGCCTGCATGCGTTGGGTGATCCATTTGTCAAGCAAAAACTCTTGCACAAAAACACTAAGAACTGCCCTTGTGCAGGTGACCTCGTGAAAAGGTACTCTTTACTCTTCCCTCCACTTAGTTTCAGATTGCACAAAAGAGATGTCTCAAAAAGACCTAGAGACCAGAGTTTTTGACTGGCAACTAACACAAGGTCTACATTAGATTGAGGAAGAATCAGAATGCCCTGGGTGTGTGTTTCCTCACCTCTCTTAAGCCCAAAGAAAGGGCGTTGTCACACTCTGATTGGTCCAGAGGGAAAATGCACCAAGCTGCTCTCAATTCTTACTTAGGATTCAGTACCCACACCCTGCACAACAGGTGATCTGAATCACCCTTTAATCAACTCAGGGGAAATGTGACATTCAGCTAAAATGAACTGAGAAAAGAGAAATGACAGAGAGCATCAAAGAGTGAGGGAATGCTACAGTCTAGACATACTATGGCTGTTTGTTGTATGAACAGTTAGATACTACAGTTTTTTGGGGCAGTGCAAGTACAAATTCTACCATTTAAGCTGCAGTTTTGGAAAAATGGGTGAAATTTCTACTCGTGCCTCAGAGTAGCTCATTAGGAGGTTTTGAAAATGTGTTCAAGTGGCAACAAAGTACTCAAAAAGAAGCAGTGTTCTGTATTGCATGTAAAAAAAAAAAAAAAGTGAATCCTTTGCTGTATAGAGACACACACTTAGTCACTCTTGAAACCTTGGAAGCCAATTAGAAAATGCAGAAATGGTCCAAGGCTTCAATCAAAGATCCATAAACAGCAGGGAGGCTAGTAAGAACTACTGCTGTGCCAATGATTAAATCCCAGTGTTACAACCAACAGCACATAGTAACTGTGTTACTGTTAATATTGTGCTTTAATGCTAATTTTGATTAACTTCTGTATTTGGTATATTTAAACAAACAATAAATGACAGCATATCACCACTGAGATACAAAGATATGATGATAAAGGACTTTTCCTCACAATACAAAGAACAAAGAAGGAAACAGAAATATCTGTACAATAACTATTAGACCACATCAACTACCCAGCCATTTGTATGTGGGGCCCATTTGGATAGTAAATGAGCTGGAAAAACGGGCCCTATATGGGATTTTACCATGAGTTCCATAATGGCCCCATGCTAATTGTCCACATGGGTGGTTTAACCCAGTTGAGCCCAAAATAAGACGCCAATTTCAGGCCCATACCCACTTGGTACCCAGATAGCCATTGCATACTCATATGGGGCCCACTTGGGTAAACCCACCCATGTGGGCAGTTGACATGGGGCCATTTGTATCAAGGTCCCATGTTTCAACATTTGTATGTGGAACCCATGTGGTTCGTATATGAGTTGAAAAATGGGCCCTATATGGGATTGTCCAAGGGTTCCAGAATGGCCCCATGCCAATTGCCCACATGGGTTGGTTTATCCAGGTGGGCCCCACATGGGCTATGCTATGGCTACCTGGGTACCAAGTGGGTATGGGCCCAAAATGGACATCTTATCTTGGACTCACTTGTGTTAAACCACCCATGTGGGCAATTGGCATGGAGCCATTCTTGAACCCTTGGAAAGTCCCATATATGGGACCCATTTTTCAGCTCATTTACGAACCACATGGGTTCCACATACAAATGTTGAAACACGGGGCCTTGATACAAATGGCCCCATGCCAACTGCCCACATGGGCGGGTTTACCCAAGTGGGCCCCATGTGGGTTATACTATGGCTACCTGTGTACAAAGTGAGTATGGTATTGAAATTGGCATCTTGTTTTGGGCTCAACTGGGTTAAACCACCCATGTGGACAATTAGCATGGGGCCATTATTGAAGGGCTCATTTTCCAGCTCATTTACTAACCACAAACAAATGTTGACTGGGTAGTTGTGCTATGGTTAACATAGCCATCAACCCTTATTTCCCTCAGGATAAAAACAGTTTTATTATATCGTATCTTAGCTTAGTTTAGCTCACCTTATCTGTCCTTTTGGGAGGATAGTCTCTGCCTGATAGAGGGAGAAAGAGACACAGAGGGAAGGTTTCTATCAGATCTGATTGTGAGCAATCAGAGGGAACACTAAAATACGAACAATGTGTTTTCTATTTTGGAATGGAGGACGATATGCTGACAATGATTGACTCTGTCATTACAAGTTAAATCAACAATGAGCCCCAGAGGGCACATCCTAATCAGTGCCACAGCAGGTGTTGTGTCTTTGACAGCTCATTGAAATCCTGCTGTGTTATCATTGTTAGTGAAGTACAGTGTTATTGAACTCAACCAGAGGAGTGCAGCAGTAGTTTTCTGTCTAATATGATTTAGTGTGGATGTACCCTTTAAGGTCTCATGGGATGCAATAAAGTTAAATGATATGGATATTAGCCACAGACTAGTAATGTGCAATACTTTGTAATCTTCAGCGGAGTTCATGAAATGCCCTCATAGTCGTTTTTAATCATAAAAATCATTAGTAACATGAGGCATTTTATTAATTTAGTAGAATCAGGTAGGAACATGTTGAAGTATAACCTCTGACAGATGATGAAAGGGCCCACAAGAATAATCAGAAACAGCATTCACCATTTTAGACTCAGCGGGAGAGCAGATGGGGTAATTAATGCATCCAGTATATAACAAGGTTATGTGTCACCATCATTTGTTACTGAAAACATTATGGAAAAGCATATTTGTGGATGCAAGGTAAACAGACTGAAAGCATCGAAAGCATACCAGATAAAATATATCATTCAAAATAAATTCAACACCATATATGAATGACTGAATAAAACAGATGCATTCCAAATAACTGCATGTCGGGCTGATTTTATAGCAAAGAAGAGCTTGAGCAATATTTGCTCTCTGCCTCAAGAGAGGCTATGATCTTACATACAGCGCAGACTGTAGGTATTTGAACAGTGACACTTTTATTGTTTTGTCTCTTCAATCCAGCACAATGAGGTCAAAATGCTGGCTTTCACCTACAGTATAAGGCTGTTTGAGCGTGTTCACATCCATACTGGATGAACAGTGAAGAAATGATGTTTTATAGATGGCTTTGCATTTTAGAACACTACAGACAAGAAAACCAAGACATTTTTTGCCATACAGTAGAGTCTTCTTTCCTGTCTAAGTCAGTCACCCGACTTCAGTCCCACTGAACGTGTCTTTTCCTTGCTCAAGACCAGGTTTTGGCAAAAGTGAGTACGGTTGCAGCAGGTCAGCTCAAACACCAGAATAAATGTTGGCATTGCACCTTTCTGCAAACCACGCCCATGTTACATTTTACATTATTATGTAGTGGATACACTGAAACTTTAACAACGCTGTAATTAATGTGTGGTTCAGTCAAGGAACAAAAACAATGTGGGAAAGATCATGTTTTGGCTTAAAATACCCAATTTTGTGGGCACAATCCTGGCTGGAAATGCAATGTCTCAGCAAAAAAACAACGGTTTTATTGGTAAAAAAAACAACCACTTTTTGTGACACTATCACAGCAGCAAATGCAGTAATGTCTTGATAAAAACAACCGCTTTTCATGGCACTGTTCCCAGTGGAAAGAAAGCGACAGGTTGCAAAAAATTACTCATGTTTGGTGGCTAAAAAATCAAATCACCAAAAAACATGCGTGTATGGTTGCTAAAACGCCACCGATAACACACCGATGACTTGATAAAAAAGAGCTGCCATGTGGCTTGGCTAGGAAAAGATCATGACTTAAAGATTTTTTTTGGCACAATAGTTGTAATGGTAAAAAAAAAAAAAACTGCTTTATCGGTTAAAAAAACAAATGCTTTTTGTGACACTATCACAGCAGCAAATGCAGCAATGTCTTGATACAAGTAACCACTTTTCATGGCATTGTTCCTGGTGGAAAGACAGCGACAGGTCTAAAAAGCCCCTGGAAACACAGCAACGGGTGGCCAAAAAACACCAATGTTTGATGGCTAAGACACCCCTGGAAACAAAGTATTGGGTCAATAAAAAACACCCATGCGTGGTTACAAAAATGCCACTGATAACACAACGATGACTTCATAAAAACTGGTGGGATGTGGTTTGGTTAGATTATGTGTGGACTTCAAAAAGACAGTTTTGCTGTCACAATCATGGCTGGAGAAGAGAATGTTTTATAAAAATCAACCACTTTTCTAGGAAAAACAAGTCACTAAAAACACCCATGTTTGGTGGCCAAAGCACACTGAAAACACAGCAAGGACTCTCCAAAAAACAACCAGGTTTGTTTGTCTCAATCTGTCTTTTGCAGTGGTCTGCAACTTGGCAGGCATCTTGCGGTGAATACCATCCAACATCTCCTCCACCTTCTGATGACAAGGTCAGCTCATGTGCTTTATGACTTTTGAAACATCGCTATGATATGCATCAAACACACAAATGTAACGCATCAGTCGTTTGCAGAAATGTATAATCCCAACATTTTCCTCTAGCGACTGGGCAAGGCAGGCAGAGCGCCACTAGAGACGATACAGAGCACCTGTTGATGTCATAGATTTCAGACAGATCTTCACTGCAAAGGATATTTCATAATATTTGATTTATTATGGCCTTATTTGAGTTTTACTTGGATCCAACACAGTTTGATCTTCAGTAATGAGGCATCCGTACATGTAAAGGCCTATAGTTCTTACACTGTCCATCTGATGTACATGTAAGCAGCCTCATTAAAGTGGGGAGTCAGCACTTTAATCTCATTGCCACGGCTTCATTCCAATTAATATGTGCATAAATATTGAGCCAAAACAACAGAAAATGTGTCACTATTCCACTACTACAGACTGATCTGCGTGTACCTGATCCACTATCGGTCTTGAAGTGATACATATTAACATGACAGGTCAGTGGAAGATCAACACTGACTCTTTTTTTCACAGCAAATAGCAAAGACAAAAGGCATCTACATGATCAAATGTGTGTTGACTGTGAAAATCCTCCTGAAATAGCAGAGAGCGGAACAAAGACAGGCTCATTAAAAATGTATCAAGGGTACAGCAGCCCCTGTGTTTCTCCTTGCTCAGGGATTCTTCACGGCTCAATAAAGGCTGAGGACATTATCATCACATCCAACAATGCCTTTCATTCTCCACTTCATTTCCACTATTGTTTCTAACTGCTTTAAAGATGCATTGTGCCAACTACTGCTTTTATATCCAAAATTGCAAATCCAACAAGTCCTTCTAAAACATGTCGACACTTTCCACCCAAGGGGGATTGTTCTTTTAAAATGCATTCTTTACACATACATGTTTACTTTCTGCACCACTGTAAAGTAACCTGACTGAAAATGTTCAAACAGGCTATCGACCAGTATCTGCATCTCTTCTGTTTTTCTTTATGAGACTTAAAAACACTGGCGGCATCTTGATGTGTGTCATTGCAGCTTGATGTGCGTTGAAGCACCAGAATAGGAAAAGCAGCAATTTTATCACAGATACCGTGACAACGTCATCTGTCTGTTTGGTGCCGTGCCTGCTGTAGGCGTCAGTTGACACACATCAAAGTCAACAGCCTCTCAAAGTAGTCTTGCTGTCTTGAACCACATGGCATTTTCATGAGGCTCATGACAACCCCTCTGCCTACAGTGTGCACCTTAATTGGGCATCCTGCACCAGATTTGCAAAAGTCTTGCATGTTGTCTGCATGTGGTCTTATTTTGGCCAGGAAAACTTGAAAAAAATAAAATAAAAAGGTGAAAAATCATAAGCAAAAACATATGCGGTGACATCTGGATTGGATCTGCATAACACACACTGCAATAAAAAAGCCTGGAATCAGCTGTTATATTAATGTCTTTCCTTTTTCCTTTGATGATGGCTATTTTAACAAAGTTTAAACAGTATAATTTAGACACAAAATCATTATTTACATTTGAAAAGAATTTGGCCCCCAAAGAAGAGGAATTTAATGATTCGACTTCGGTATGGTCAGTGTCCCCAGGGTGAACACATTGCATGATAGGGGACAATACTGTAGAAGCATTCAAAGTCATAATCCAGCCCAGAAAAGTGGGCTTGAATTATTTTGGAAAGCTGCTCTTCTTTTCCCAGGATCTTGAGGCGCAGCCAGGGCGAGGAAAGGGTCTGGTTTGCGAACCTCAGAAATGCGCCTCTGCTTTTTGCAGATGATGTGCTTCTGTTGGCTTCATCACACCATCACCTCCAGCATGCACTGGGATGGGCTGCAGCCCAGTGTGAAGTTGTTGGGATGAGAGTCAGCACCTCCAAGTCTGAGGCCATGGTTCTCTGCTGGAAACGTGTGGATTGCCTTCTCTGGGTTAGGAAAAAGTTACTGCCTCAAGCGAGGGAGTTCAAGTATCTCGGGGTCTTGCACACGAATGAGGGTAGAATGAAGCGCGAGATGGATCGGCAGTTTGGTGTGATGTCTGTAGTGATGCAGGTACTGCATGGTGAAGAGGGAGCTGAGCTGCAAGGCGATGCTTTCAATTAACTCGTCTAACTATGTCCCAACCCTCACCTATGGTCACGAGCTCTGGGTAGTGACCGAAAGAATGAGATCACAGATACAAGCGGCTGAAATGACTTTCCTCAGTGGGGTGTCTGGGCTAAGCCTCAGAGATAGGGTGAGGAGCTTGGACATCCAGAGGGAGCTCGGAGTAGAGTCGCTGCTCCTTCACGTCGAAAGGGGTCAGTTGAGGTGGTTCAGGCATCTGATCAAGATGCCTCCTGAGCGCCTCCTGTTAGAGGTGTCCCAGGCACGTCCATTGGTAGGAGGCCCCGGAACATGCTGGAGGGATTACATATCTTATCTGGCCTGGAAACACCTTGGAGTCCCCCAGGAGGAGCTGGAAAGCGTTGCTGGGGAGAGGGACGTCTGGGGTGCTTTGCTCGGCCTGCTGTCCCCGCGCCCCAGCCCCAGATAAGTGGATATAAATGGATGGATGGATGGATGTTTTTCTTTGGGCCTTCTGCAGAAGACTCAGTGGTTAGATTGAACAGGTTTAATCTGTGACCTGTGAGTCCATAGTATGTTCAGCTGATATCCCAACACTGCTAACCCTGATATAACCCTCTATTTCTATTGTGGAGCTTGAAGAAGGATTTTGCTAAAGCGACACATTGTCTGTTAATTCCAGCTTGTCATAGGCATCATAGTGCACTTCACACTGAAACAGGAATCTGTTTCTATTTAAATCTGCACAAATTTGTGGTGCTAAGCTCCCAGTTTCTCTTAACTATTGACAGTTTATTTCTTCTATGAGCTGTAGCTCAGGGGTGCGGCATTTTGTTCTTAATGTACAACACATACCCTTCATACAAAATAACATCCATTATAAACAGGACTTTCTACAACCCAAAAGAATGGGGTCCATTTAAATATAAAGAGCAGTCATCTGAGATATCTGACTGAACCCAATCAAGCTTTTGTGGCAGGAGATTCCAAACATTTCAAGTGTACATAGGGATGTTATGAAGTTGTAAGTGGAAATGATCATGGCATTATGAATTAAGAAATCTTATGGCACTGCACGTGTTGTGATCTTTTATCAAAGGTGCAGTCAGCGATTCTAATCCAATACACTTTTGTCAAATTCAGGGAATATTTCCTTACTGTCTACTCGCTGTCCATTCCGTGTGTGCGCTGAAAAAAAATCCAGTGTTCATACACCACTCTGGCTCTGTAAATAGGAAACAAACAAAAAGTGGATCAGGCCAAGCCTGACATTATTCCAGCCAATCAGCAACAGGGGATGTTCATGCTTGTCCACAGGACAGGGAAAGGCTATGGATGTAGAAAAGGAGGGGCAGTGGGAGCGAGAGGGACGGTAAATCTGGCACATGCTAACATGCTAAACTCCAGTGTGTTGTCAACATTATTTCTCCAGAATCTCTGACGTCACCTTTAAGATAATCTGTGATAGTTTCTGCATTAATTATAACACGGAGACCTTTCCTGAAAGACTTGTGAAGTCTTCAATTAAGCACTTTAATAGTACTTCCATACAAGACATACCTTAAAATGGATTAGAAATTGTAACTAGCAGCTTCTTTAATGGATAATTAAACACTTACTAAAGCGTTATCAACCCAATCGTAAGAATAAATGTTGGAATTGTATGTTTTCTATTAAACACTGAAACTGAAACACTACAGTACGGTATTATGTCGCAGATAAGGTTAAAACTTTACTTTGCTTCTTTACATTTCAACAATGCTGTGGTTTACTTGTGGTCAGGTTTAGACACAAAAACCACATGGTCATGGCTTGGCTAAGATCATTTTTTCGTGGCACTAACCCATCAGGAAATGCAGCAATGTCTTGGTAAAAAAAAACAACCCCTTTCTGTGGCACTATCCTGGTGGAAACACAGTAACAACGGGTCACTAATAAACTACCGATTTTGTTGTTTTTTGGTGTCAAATAGTGGTCAGCAGTGGTCTGCAACATGGCAGGCATCTTGCCTAGGTGTCATGTCATGTCATCCACTATCCCCTCCACCCTCCAAAGACAAAGTTAGCTCATGTACTATGTCACTTTAGAAACACCGATATGATCAATGTATCCCCATCCAACAGTTGGCAAGATATCCTACACATTAGCGCACCATGAATGAGGTTATGTAAATACTGTAAAGTTAAGTACTTAACCTAAACTTACAGAGTTACTGTGGTGAAGTTCAGGAGAAGAAAAATGGTACCTCAAAGTTCACACAGTTCTAAACATTGGTCTGCTGGGGAAAGTCCTGTGTTTTGTGACCCATCTATCATCCCAATTTATTTCCAAACTGGACTGCTTCCTTCTTTACTCCCGTCCATGGCTGGTCATGTTATTCACAAATTACTGGTGTATGATTACGAATGAGAATTCAAGGAACTTCAAGGAACTTTATTGTCATACCAGACACATGCTCACGCATGGGGTGAGACGAAATACCGTACCCGAGGACCCGGGGAATAGAATGAGAATGAATGCAATGTACAAATGTTACGTAATTGTGCTTTGCAGAAATGTAATGCCAACATTTTCTACTGGTGACTGGGCTGGCTTAATTAATAAGGTCAACTTCTGAGTTACCAGACTGTGAAATATTGCTGCGGCTGGTGCTCATCCTTCATACCATGACTTATTCATCAAGTTGACTCCTCCATTCATTCACTGTGCACATGGAAACTATACACCATATTCAGTATAATAAGAGTTATACACAAAGTTTATTTCATGTCCCTTTACAGGTCTGTCAAACAGAGACACACTGATGGGGCAGATGGTTTCAGTTAAGCTACAAACATGAACTGCGGAGCTGTCTTTCCCTGACATTTGCAAATTAATTGACGTTCTCACTCTACACTGAAATTCTTCAGTGCTAATTGATGATTTATTTTTCCGAGGTAATTGTTTGATGTTGACAAGTGTTGATCGGCGAGTTGTTTGTACTCTCTGAGAGCTAATATGGCTCGGGGGCATCTGTTCAAAACCACAAGTGTTACATTTGGTCTGATGGGTGTGAGAACTGGCGTAATGTTATTTTTACACCCTCTGAGTTAAATTAATTCAGACCATTTTTGCTGTGCACAACATTGGTGCCTCTTTTATGTTGCTTTCATGTAAACCAACCACGCAAAGCACTCCACACTTCCCCCTCCGTCCTGCTGCAAGCCGCTCATTACATGGAAGCATCTTGCGGGATAACCACAGCCCGCCACTGAACTATAAGATGACTCATCTGGTGAGGAGCTCTCACCACTTTATGTCCCCGCAGTTCTGTCTGATAAGCTTGGTTGGTACTTCAAATTGTAGATATACTTTTGATAGAGCCTGAGCATGGTGGTTTTGTGGCTTTTTGCCCTTCATTTCATTGTTCTGTGGGTGTGTAGCATAATTGCACCTCCCTTTACATTTGCTATAGCACTACAAATTAAACAAACAGTCAACCTCTTTAGGGGAGAAAACCAAATGCATCCCACAATAACAGAATCAGCATAGAATTCAAAATAAGCACAAAAAGTACATTAGGGAAAGAAGTTGTAAGCAGATACAGAGCAGCATAACGAACCACAGCAGCCTATGACCTGACTGGCTACCGTGCTGCACTGTGGGACAGCTGTTCACAAATAACTGACTGTTAAATTAATCATCAACAGTGTGGCCTCAGTGCAGGTCAGTGGAATGATTATAGAGTCCACTGTGTGATGGGAAGATGCAGTTATCTGAAGATGAACATAAACGTACAGTAGCTGGAGCACCAGGGTGTGAGCTGTGCAAATAGATGTTGCTGATTTGTAGTCACATCATCCTGCAGTTTATTCAGAAGTATTGTGATGTGCTGTCAGAAACTCTATGGAGAAGCCTGTGATGCTGGCTGAATATAAAGGACTCCAGCAACAGACTTAATTAATTACATGGCGGCATTCATGCTGTATTCTAAGCATGGGTAGTTACAGTGTGCGGTTCCTGGGGTAATTCTTTTTGCATAAGCCCATTGTGTGCCAATACACTGCAGTTGCTCTTTTAGCATATGCATGTTGGTACAGTACACTCAGCTGCTGACTCTGCCATTTCAAACCACACAACGGGTCAACCCATTAGCCTATGAAATTTATGATTAGGTTGGGGATTGGGTGAGAGCAAAACAGACCCCGAAACCAAATGTGATCATCACTTTAGTGCAGGTGATGCAATGGATGAGATAAATCTAGGATACTCTGATGTAAGGGCTGTGACCACACACACACTCTCAGACCACCAGGGCTCACTCTCCCTTTTAGGGTGGATACTATGGATCTGTGGCCACATCATCCACAGGAGGTGAGGTATGTGCACAGGTTATTAAAAAGAGCAAACATGAGATTTGCATAGTCAAGATTGAAACATATGTTGCATGATGTGAGCAAATTTTAAGCCATACCAAATGGATGTTGAAGTATGAGAGGGCAGATATATTAGTTAGAGCTGCCCCCTAATAGTCGACCAAAGGTTAGTCGACCAGAAAGGTCATTAGTTGGCAAGATTTCATTGGTCGCTTAGTTGCAGAGGAGAAAAGAAAAAAAAAAGTGAAACTCTATTAGGAGCTGTGCCTCGTCAAAAAAAATCAAAACCTATCTGACTGGACCATAAGAGAATTTAATTTGAAAGGACAGACACAGGAAGTGGCCACGCTCAGCAGTCAGACAGGAGTCAGGTTACAGATATCTTTCCCTTCTGTAAATATTCAGTCTGATAAACAAGGAAAAGTTGATCATGTTAGTGCAGGGCTACCCAGAGCTTTACATCTGTCCCACAGACGATAGGCCTACACACTTATAAACAGCTCCTGGAAGAAGATCAGCTCTGCACTCAGGATCTCAGGTAAATAGGCTATACAGTGCTTGTTAAGGTCACTTAGCAACCTCAGACGCAACCTGACGACGCGCTCTTGAAAGAGTAGTGCCCAATGTTGCATTTTCCAGGCAGTTAAAGACACAGCATGTGTACAGCCCCTAGTTTCCAGGGCTGGTACCTGCGGTTATTCCACAGGCTAGTTAATAACATGTGGGGCAGGAAATCCAAAGTGTGGGATCATTTTGAGAAGGTGAAGGACCAACCCAAGGTGATATGTAAACTCATCTTCATTGGTCCACTACAAACATGACGTATCATGTGAAACATGGAAGTAGCTACATGCCCATTAGCCCACAGCGTCATTAACAGGCGGCTCGCTCAGTGTGTGACGTGCACTTGGAGATAAAATATAGGCCTATATTAATGAAGGTTCATTAGTACGGTTTGTATTTCTCTGTAATGTAGCACAGTGTTAACAATGTTACTGAGACTATTCTTTCTCACACCTTCAACTCAAACCACCAAAATATATCATTTCATAATTAAATTAATATCGTAAATGTGCGACCAACTAGTCAACTGATGGCCCTAAATGACAACTATTGGTCGACTAGGAAAATTATTAGTTGCAGGCAGCCCTAATATTATTATCTTACTAAAAACACTGCATGACAACCTAAAGAAACATAATGTTTGATGCTTTTGTAGTTTTATCCATCATCCATACTGGTTAGTGAAATTATAATTACGCAGGTTTGGGTCCTTGAGAAAGGAGAAACACAACAACGGGAAGATGAAAAACAGCTTCTTCCTAGAACTGAAAAACAAAGATTCTCTGTACGTCCCTCTACATGTATGTCTCTCAGTGACTCCATATGACTTGCAAATATCCATACACAGCGCATCATTAAAGCACACAACTATGACATAAATCATTATAGGTTGTTTTTCTCACAGCTGACTGACATAGGTTGTTATTCTTCAGTCATGTCTTCTCCAGTTTGGAACGACAGCCACAGAAACAAACACATTTGTTACAGTCAGCGAGTTTGTCTTCAGAAGAAATCCCGTCTTCAGACATCCAATGTTTTATTACTGAAGACAGCCATATTCGTTCAGCTCGCCCAGGGACTCTCTTTCCTCCTCAGCTTAGATTATTTTTTCTGTGCTATGAAATGGACAACTTCAAAAGCCGTGCTGCTTTAGCCTGCCCCCCTGCCCCCATCCCAACCCCCCCCAGCCCCAACCCACCTCCCCCAAACAATTATTCATGAAGGTCTTCTTGTGAAAAAGAGGAACGCACAGAGGGAGTTTGCAACTTATTATCATGACCTGATTAAAGCTAAGTAGAGAGTGGCAACAGTACAGTGCAGCCAGTCCATTGTCAAAGTTGACAGCCGTAATGAACAAGAAAGATAAGGGTCAAGTAATGTGGCCAGAGAGCACAACGTCAAAGCCAACGATCAAAGTTTACTAATTGCAGTGCAGAAGCAGACGATGTTGGCTGATATCTGATGCCAATAACCAGAAAGGCTTCAACGAGGTTGTTTTAATTGACCTCAAATTTTGATTGGAGTGAGGTGGTTGGGACTGGATACAAATGAGACTAGCAGACATGAGGACGGGCGCTGTGTCTACAGCTAAGCACCCTCGCCAGCTCCCAGGCTCCCCTGCATCCCTGGCCACCCTTCTGATTGGTAAAGAAATTAGGTGTGACAACGTTATTACATTTTTTTATTTTTTTAATGACTTTTTATATTTAATTTCCTTTTTATTTAATTATTTTTCATTTAGTTACTGTCTAGAGTAGATTTGCTTATTACAGTTTGTTTTTTATTGTTTAAAAATGTTAGTTTTTATTAGTTTGGATATTCATTTTGGTTTAGTTTTTTTAAATTATAATATGGGGGGTATTTGCAGGGGCAAAACTAAAGGTATTTAGTTAATAGGTATTTCAATGCACTTTTTGAAGGCAACCCACAGCAATGTAAAATTCCCTGTCTCAAAAAACACATGCTCCAACACCTCCTTATTGTTGTGTTGACGAATTTGACCAAATTGACAAAGACTGAAATTAAGGTAATTCCTATTTTTTAAAATATTATTTTAGTTGGTTTTGTAAGTACACAATATCGTTCGATAAGGTTTTTTTTTTATCTCTAAAGTTATTATCTTTATTTCAGTTAATTATTTTTCTTTCACATCTGGTTTTAGTTTTTTGTTAAGTTTTAATTAACTGTGATAACCCTTGGGAGGGATAGGAACTTCATTTGGAAAAGTCCACAACACATTCTGTTATAGTAAGTTGTGAGTGCTGAACACCTCACTGCTGACACCTAACTGCGAAGACGAATTCCAAACAGTTTAAATGATTATCATTACTTATTACTTATGCAGCCTTTCAAATAACTTAAGTTTTGGGGTATTAACTACATCAACATGTTTGATGGTTACTGTGGTACTCTTCAGCCTGGTCAAGTTTTTCCCATGTTTCTGTGTCTACTTGACTCGCGAGAACAACAAGGTGCGCCCCAGCGGCAGCCTCTGAGGCTGCAAAATGAAGCCAATGTGGAAGTGCCAAAAACTGCAGTTTATCGAATGGCCACTTGAGGCTGGCTCAAAAACAGAGTAAATCCCAATAGACCACCTTATGAAAATGCCCAACTTTACAGCAAAAAACATGTTTACAGCTTGGAACAAGAAAATGGCTCTGCCACAGCTTCACCCTTTCATCCAAATATTGTCACTTGTGGCTCCAAAAAAACAAACAAACAAACAAAAAAAAACAGATGCCAAACTTGACTCTTCAAAACAGCAGTCCACAAACCAATGAGTGATGTCACAGTACCCACGTCCATTATTTCATACAGTCTATGGGTGCGCCCCATCAAGTCCTTATTTTGCCATTGACAGGCTCAGATTGTTAAGAGTGTCTTACAACATTACAAAAAAGGAACCTGTAGAGAAGTAAAACGTTTTTCTGTGGCTTTCGCTTGTTTGGGTCTGTTTTGTGTCCAAGTCTCACTACTGAAATGTTTTGTTCTGAAATCTCACAACTTATTGCAGAAAGAGAAAGGTGGGAACCTAAGTAATAGTTTGCTGTGTTGAAGTACAGAAAGTATATTTTAAGATTTTCAGTGCCGTGACTGGATAATTCAACAATGTGAAAATGTCTGCGAGATTTCAGAACGAGTATTTACATGACACAACTATAAGGCATGGAAAACATTTAATTTCTCTTCATTTCAAAACGTAAGAGATGGTAGCGATACATCTAACCTAAAAAACAATGTCAAATATGTTTCTGTGTTTGTTTTGTTACTGAAATGTAAAATACAGCTAATAATGTTGTTGCTTTGCACTTTTTGTTCATTACAAATAAGCTGGTTTGGCAGTTTATTGCTTATTAAAGAATGACTTTCTATACCCCTATGCTAAATGCTAAATATCTAAATGCAATTCTTATGAACAGAGGCCCGAGAACCTATTTTATTTACTGTTCTGGCGTTACCTTAATTTATATTTCAATTATCAAATCTTTTAATATATATTTTGTTCACATTACAATTCCAGTGTCTGAATATTTAGAATTAAAAATTGCTCTTTAAAAGGAATACACTTGCCTTTTTATGCTATTATATTATCACCATCTTAGTGGCATAAAGTGGTCTGAAAATGACAATAATATCGTTTATCGCGATTAATACAATATATCGTCCAACAAAACTAATTATTGTGACAGACGTGTTTTCTCCATAATGTTGAAAGACACTCATAATTACGATCTGAGCCTGTCAGTGGCAAAAACCAACACTTTTGGTGGACATAAATTGATGGTGGTGGTTACATAGCATCCTTTTTTGCCACTGCCTGCCTGCAGCTGTCTCGCTACTGGACCAATTCGTCCTTCTCACGAGTTACTTAGACACAAATGTCACAGGTCCCTTAACTAAGAGATAAACTCAAGGAAGAAAAATGTTTGGGTTAAATGAAAAGTAAAAGTTAAAGACAAACAAACAAGCAAAGGAACAAGTTATCCTGAATTCTTTCATGGAGGTCTGGCATAAATACTTAAATTTTCAAATCCTCTCATGGAGAAAAGTTTTAACTTAATGTTTAAGAGTGAGGAGAAACAATTCTTTTTTTCTTTGACTGATGCCTTATGCAAGTCTTTTGTGCAACCACCGCTTTCCCTGGAGTTTTTATTTATGCTAGTAATTTATTATCCTTTGTCGAACCACCTCAACCATTCAGGGGTCTGTTAAATCTTTTATATCAACTGGTGTGCTCCTTGTTTGGGGTGTGTGTGGTTTGCCTTGTGAAAGAAATGTAGTGACTCATTAAATAAAGGAATGAATAAAACATCACCTGAACAACCAACCAAAGTAACCAAAAAGTCGCAGAGAGAGTCCTTCACTTTTAGTGTCCCCGCTAAAACTACAGCAAAGTCCAAAACAAAAACCGTGTTGCTGCATCTCCACCTGCACTCTCCTGCCTTCCCAGGGCACACAACGCACGGACATTTGCAACAGACAGATCCGTCTGAAACCAGGAAACAAATCTCAAATCACAAAGAACAACATATTTGATCTAACTAGTAACAAAACAGAGGTGCGTTACTACTTCTGTTTTGAACCTATATTCACATGGATATATCGAAGACCTTTATCTGAAAGCACAAATAAGGATTTTAAGGTCTTGGTGATTCACTGAAACTGCTTCACTTTAGGAAAGTATGATAGCAGAACTCTTCAATAATGCAGGCCATGGCCACTCACTGCCCCCAACGAACCCAAGCAAACTTTGACCCTCGATCGCTGCCTCAGAGCTCACCCTCCAGCTTCCATTATTATCTGTGTTGTCTGCCAGGCATGTAGATAAAGTTCATATCTGAAGTATATTCATGTATTCATGACCTGTTTTCAATGTAAAAACACTCAGGAATTGAATAATGACTCACTTTTAAAAATAGATGCAAACAAGCAGCCAAAAATAAAAGCAAAAACCCAGAATCGTGCAGATCTGAGAAGGATGAGCCACCAGCTGTCAGTCTTAAATGATACATGTGTTTTAGTCCTCGCTGTGGGTGAAAGAGATGTGCGTTTTCCAAGGTTGCACACTGATGTCAGGTGTGGATTTATTCCCATGTGCTTCACCCTGGTTAGACTGCATACTGAATGACAACACTGCATCAAAACATTCCTCATTTATCTTAGTGATACCACTGTGCTGGCATGGCCGGGGTGTGACACAGAGGACTGTGATACAGGGTGGTCCAGCAAAAAAGCTTTACCTGTGGGGACGTGACTACCTTAATACAGGGCAGAAACTATATATGAACCAGTTCAGAACCCAATTATGTTACACACACACAATTAATATATTGTAATGGTGGATTTCCACTTTAAATACACGCATAAGTCATCTGCTGCTGAAGGTTTGAGAGCCAGAGACGTGTTTTCCCCAACTTAACTTATGATGAATTGCAACATCAATTGACAGTACACAAAAATCTAACATGGGCAAGAACTACTTTCCAGAGATTCCAGTCTTGTTTTATAAACCACTGTACAGTGTTCTGGTGTATAATGAGCCTTGAAAGAATGGCAAAGGAGATACCTGCACACCAATGCATGAAAGAGACCCTTGAGTCCACGCTGAAGACGATCAAGAAACTTGAAATTAAAAAATTCAAAAGAGACACTCTTGATTGCCGTGATGGTGGAGTTTATCCCTGGTTAACCAACAGCAGATTTTCACAAGACAAACGACCTCATACAAAGAGACACAATCACACCTCAGGCTCCAGATTCTGACTCTGACTTTTTAGGGTCAAGTGGGACTCAAAACAACATCGCCATCCATCCAGGCAGCGATCAAGAGAACCAAGACCCGCCGCAGAGGCAAGAGGGGCTCCAGGTTCACAAAGATACCACAAAGCCCTACATCTTGGTTGTCCACTGCATCGACGCACCCAAGATAACCTTTTTTGTTGCCCTAAGTATGTGCACCTTCACAGCAGCCCTAAGACTTTGCAGTATAATGAGCCTTCACATTAAGTGATCTGTTACTCAGTGTGGACCTACTGGATCATATTTCATCATCACAGTATAGAACCTGTACCAACACACCAACGTAGCCCTTTGGAGTTTTACAACACAGTGCTGTTGTGGGTTGGAAATCAGTCTTACTCCCACCTGGAGATGCACATCACAGAGCCTTAATTATGGTTTAACCCTCTGCTGCTGGAGCATTACACGCTAAATACCCAGGAGCTGCTACTTTGTTGCAGTCAAACTGTGCATACGTGTACAGTGCATAAAGCAGCAGACTAAGAGAATTCAGGCTTTATCTACCAGCAATGCTTCATCTGTGGCTTTCAGAAATGGAAGAGAAACTATACTGAGAATATTCAACTGAAGATAAAATGGTAAATGTCCCTTAGACTCAGGTCACCAGGTGCATGCACTCTGGGATGGTTCTAAATACTGCAAATATTGCTGGAGTTTCTGATTTCTCTGACTGATCTACATCTATATGGTGACGGTGAAATTAAACAGGCTGTTTTCTTACAAAAAGTAATGCACTGAAATATGAACATAACCCACGTATTCTGAAAGGCTGCAGTCAGGTGACCAATGCACTGACGGAATAAACAACAAAGCAATCCTGTGCGGTCTTGTAGGGAGGCAGGTTTGAGTGGTGGATGTGTCTCAAAGACCCAGACTATTCCCTGGGATTTTCTCCTGGAGTCACATGTTTGGAACCGTGTGAAATTTGAGTGAACTTTGATGCAGAGATTTTAAGGTATGTGCTCGCCATGTTTTCCTAGACCTAACCTCCGTAACTGTACATTAAGAACTTAACATCATTAGTGGGGCGCTAATTCAACCCTTTCTCACTTGGGCAGTGACTTGCCATGTCAGACAATGATGAAAAAAACTTTCTGTTAACATTGGCATGATACGCGGCCAGTCGCAGTTATACTTTAACGGCACTCAGCAGCGTCAGGGGGAAACGCAGCGGGACAAGAATGAAAGTTAAGCAGCAAAAGTCCGAGTAGAGTGGGAGGGAGGGGTGGTGGATGGGTCCAACAAACACAGACTTTCCTGTAAGATTATACTGCAAAACCCTGTTCTTTTTCCTAAACCCAACCATGTGCACTAGTTGTTGGAGGAAAAAAAACATCAATTTGCGTTGTTGTACTGATGTTGTGCGTTTATTTTATATCATTTCTGATCATGTTGAGCCCAGCCCAGAGCGTCTCTGCCTAGCTTTGACCGTCGATTTTCTCCGCTGCGCCTTCCTCCTTGTGTTCGCTAACGCTAGCTTCGTATTCAGAGATTCTTCCATTTCAAGTTGCTCTCAAGCTTTGTTAAATTTTTTGTTGATTCTCTGGCTCCTTCTTTTGCTTCCTCCACTCATGCCTTGCTTTCGTCTGTCGAGGTACACTTGTTTGTGGATTGATTTTAACCGACTTGGGACAGCAGGGTAACTATGCTGCTACTCACTACAAAAATGTTTGTATGCTGTATAAGACAAAGTGCAGAAAACCTTACTTTCTTTTATTTTTTTACAATTTATTTTTTACTATTTTTCGCAATGGAGTTTCATAACAGTTGAGTTAGGTAAATCTTTCTGTTAATTTGCCATTTCCTGTTTCTGCGTATGCATTTATAGACTGTCACAGCTTCGATACATTTTCTGTTTCTCCATTGTTTCTGCTTTTCCACACTGACAAAGCTCCTCCTTTTCACCGATTTCATACATCACCACATCCGACCAACTACCTAGTCTGGTCCTTCAACAACTGCTAGTGCAGAGCTCTTCTAACATTCAAAGTGAGTACTGCTGTACCCTCCACCTTCCTCATCATCACTGAGCTAAAATGACCCATCAGTGGCTTTACTGGTAGGGAACTGAAACTTCGAGGCGCCTCTTCATTAGACACACCATCTGATATAACAGCTTTCAAATCTGCATTGGGTTGTGGCTCTGTAAAACTCCTCTCCACAGGGACACTTTCAAAGTGCAATTTGAATGTTAAAGTGCAAAAATAATTGGCATTTATCCACCATGTGATACTCAAAGCTATTTTCCCACTTCTAACCTCAAAACAAGATTAAAGCAAAGAAAAAGCACCAATTTATTTCAGCTGCTAATGACCAGCACTTCTGCAATGCCTGGCGCTCGCTTTTGAGATTGCTTCAACTGAGCCTTTAAGGGATAAATATAGTGAAATAAGCTGGTAAGGATTACTGGCCTAATGACCAAAGGCACATCGTGTTTGAATTATTAATGTCCAGCAATTTTGGAATTAATGAGGAAAAAAATGTTTGCTACATGAATCATATTCATTGAGGTGCTGTCTGCTTATGATCATAATTCAGGTCATGTACTGTACTCACTTTCTGTCTGGGATAACAGCCAAAGGTCAGCTTGATAGATATTCATTGTGCGTGATGCTATTTGTGTGTGTGTGTGTGTGTGTGTGTGTATGTGTGTGTGTGTGTGTGTGTGTGTGTGTGTGTGTGTGTGTGTGTGTGTGTGTGTGGTGTGTGTGTGTGTGTGTGTGTGTGCAAGTGAGAGAGATAGAGAGAGAGAGAGAGAGATTCGTTCCTACCATTTTTGTTGCATTCTTAACTTTGCTGCACTGGTACAGTATTGGTGGCAGAGAGCCAGCAGCCTCCTACAAGTAAAGCCCTACATCTGAGCCACCATTTCCCTCTGGATGTGGAGGATATCTATAGGGGACAAAGACGCACAGACACACATCCCAACTTAGTAACAGCCAGTATTTCCTTTCCAACAAAAAGTAATTAACTCCTTTTTTGGTCTGGGTCCAGCGAAAGCAGATATGTGTATTCTGAACATATGGTGTTCAGGATGAGAAAATCCAAAATTAGAGCCTAAGAAAAATAGACATACCAGGTGTCTGAGCATCTTTGAAAGTGTTAGAAAACCAACACCATATGCTAGAGGAAGTCTGCCTGTCCCTTTTAATGTGAAAACTAATGTTTTAAAGACATAAGGTCAGTGGTGAAGTGTCAGATGTGGATATGATGACCCCGAGAAAACCAACAGGTGATCTCACCTGAGCACAACCTGTCTTGCTCGCATGTAAATTTCTTGTTCATATTCATCACCTAATACTTTAGAGCTGATAGACCAGTTTGAGGAAAGCGAACAGATGGTGGGTTCAGAAAGTCTATGTGTTGTATAAAAGTGATTATTACAGCATTCAATCTCAATTTCAAGGAAGCTTGTGATTTTCCAACATCTACCAGAGCAGGCAGTCACACCATACGTATGTGCTCTAAAACCCACAAAAAGGGCAAGAGAAGGGGAAACACTGCAGCCCAGTCAAGTAAATACTGGCAACGTACGTT
Organism: Cephalopholis sonnerati; assembly: GCA_019142605.1. Classification (NCBI taxonomy): domain Eukaryota; kingdom Metazoa; phylum Chordata; class Actinopteri; order Perciformes; family Serranidae; genus Cephalopholis; species Cephalopholis sonnerati. Next base: position 35,632,855 of record JAGQAX010000017.1, read on the forward strand.
TGTAAGGTGACACAGTATATGAGCCGGCTTTGTCTTATGGAGGTGGAGGGGGTAGAGGATGGTGTGACACCAAGGTGAGACTTGTCCCAAGCTGCAGACCACTGTTAAGACCAACAAAAACAAAACAGTTTGTAAAAGGGAGTCATTGCTGTGTTTCCAGCCACTTTTTAGGCACAAAAAGGTTGACAAGTGGTCAGGATGAAAACCTCTAAGTCTGAGGCCATGGTTCTCTGTCTGAAAACGGCAGATTACCCCCTCCGGGTTGGGAGTTAGTTACTGCCCCAGACGAGGGAGTTCGAGTATCTCAGCGTCTTGTTCACAAGTGAGGGTAGAATGGAGCATGAGACGGATCGGGGTATGGTGCGGCATCTGCAGTGATGATGTGGGTGCTGTGCCGAACCTACTTGGTGAAGACAGAGCTGAGCTGAAAGACAAAGCTTTCAATATACTGGTCCATCTACGACCCAACCCTCACCTATGGTCATGAGCTCTGGTAATGACCAGAAGAATGAGGTCGCAGATACAAGCGGCTGAAATTAGTTTCTTCAGAAGGGTGGCAACCTTAGAGATAGGGTAAGGAGTTCAGACAGAGTAGAGCTGCTGCTCCTTCGTGTCGAAAGGGGTCAGTTGAGATGGTTCAGGCATCTGATCTATATGCCTCCTGGATGCCTCCCTTCAGAGGTGTTCCAGGCATGTACCACTGGTAGGAGGCCCCAGGGCAGACCCAGAGCATGCTGGAGGGATTACGTATGTCGTCTGGCCTGGGAGCGCCGCAGGTCCCCCAGGAGGAGCTGGAAAGCGTTGCTGGGGAGAAGGACGTCTGGGGTGCTTTGCTCAGCCTGCTGCCCCCGCAATCCGGCTTTGGATAAGCGGCTGAAAATAGATAGATTGATGGATGGATTGCTGATTTTCCTGCCAGGATAGTGGTACAAAAAGCAGTTGTTTTTTACTGAGACATTGCTGCTTTTCCTGCTGGGATACTGCCCTCCAAACAAAGTATTTTAAGCCAAAACATGATCCTTCCCTGACCATAACCACATTTTTTTTTAGCTTAAACCTCACTTAACTACAAGTTAACCACAGCTTTGCTGAAACCGTAAGTTTCAATGCATTTACTGCGCAACTGGGTTGGGATATTGACACAACATTTTTGATCCTAAACCTCATTAATGGATGGCTTGTTTTGAGGCATAAGTATCAGGCTTAAATGGCCACAACACACCTGCATGAATATGAATGGATCTTAACAGTCAAGTGCTCAGCTACACAGCAGGGAATGGGCTAGTCACTTTGCAGCATTCATAAAATAGCTGATGCAAGCGCAACTTCAATGCTCTGCCTCAACTACCTAGATCCACCGTTTCTGATCTGTCGAAGAGAGAAAAAAAAGCCCTCATGCTCTGCTAGCATGTGGTGGATAGTGCCCTTTTGAAGTTCTGTGTTCCTCTGTCCCTGAGAGAGCCACTAATGGAAAGCCTTTACAGAGCACAGCAGCACACAAACAAACATATTTCACTCACACATACCTAAAGTTAAGTATGCAAGGAAACAGTAAAACTGCGTTAGACTGCATTTGCCTAATGAACAACCTGATGCACAGGTTTCTTGAGAGAAGTGTAAAGAAACAGCACATGAAAAGCCAGGCAGAATGTTTTCCCCAAATTAATGCGTACAGGACGATACTTTCCATTTTAAAAAAATAACCAACTTAAGGCTTGAAAGAGATGGTTGGGAATTTCAGGTAGTGTTGTAGTTTTATATATAGCAGATGACCAGAGTACAGTAGCAGAGCAGCTAATGTAGACATTACTTGGTAAAACTGGCAAAAATAGAGGAGAAATAAATACTGCTAGGAGGAGAAAGACAAAGTCAGAAGGAACAGTGCAGATATTAGTGCAGTTATCTTTCACTGCAGCAACACATGCAGCAGTCATGTTCACTTAAAGCACAGCAAGGAAAAGGCCAGCCACTTAATTAACTCTCCTCACATACCTACACAAGTGGCACTGGACTAAAAATAGACCAAATTCAGTTGGCTAAATTATAGATACCTAAAGCTCCACCTCCCCTCCCCTCTCCAGCCTGCTGCAGTGTGTATTTGAGGAGTAAGCAACTCAGGTGCTACAAGCCCACATCATTATCAAGGGAAAGGGTGACTGCAGATCTATTTTAAGGTCTCCATTCAGTCTACAGACGGATGAAGGGGAACAAACAGCAGCTTTTCCAAAGCAAACATTCAGACGAGGGTTTCTAGCAAGAATTAATTTCTTGTATCGAGATGCAATTTGCACTCATTAGCCTCAGGACAGTTTCAATTAGTGACTGGCAACGTTTGCAGGCACACACACTTGTTCTTTCTTTAAAAACATAAAATCTTTCTCTGTATGCGATATGTAACAGTTCTAAGCCAAAACTCTTTCAACCTAATCCCAAGAATAAATGTTGGCATTGCATGTTTCTGCAAACCACAGATATGTAACTTTTGTTTTTGTATGTTATTACATAGGGAATATGTTGACTCTTTACATTTCTTTATGTTTCAACAACACTGTTGAAGTGGATAAAGTTCTGGCTTAAAACACTCACGTTGGGTGATAGCTGGCTGAAAAACATTTTTGTTTGGTGGAGCAATTGCTGCTAGTAATGTAGTAATAGCTCACTAAATACCCACTGTTGGTGCCACAATCACCTCTGGAAATACAGCTATGACTTGTTAAAAACCGCACTCATTCATCATAACAATAAGCCATGGAAACACAGTGAAGACTCACTGAAAAACTCCTATATCAGCAACGACACGCTAAAAAAATACCTTTGTTTGACGGAACACTTACTACTGAAAATTTAGCCATGGCTCATTAAAAACAGCCATATTTGGTGACACAAATGTTGCTGGAAACACAGCAACAGCTCAGCTTTGGTGCCACTATTGCCACTGGAAATGCATTGATGGCTCTCTTAAAAAAAACATCCCCATTCAGTGGAACACTCACCGCTGGAAACACAGCAATGGTTTGCTAAAAAGCAATTACCCAGGTATGGTGGCACAATTGTTGCTGGAAATGCAGCAATAGCTTGCTACAAAATAATCATATTTGGTGGCACAATCAGCACTGGAAACACAGTGAGGACTCACTGAAAAACCCTTAGATTTGAAGGCAAAAATACTGCTGGAAAACACAGCATACATTGCTTAAAACACAGACGGCTCACTAAACACCCACTATTGCCACTGGAAATGCAGCGATGGCTTGCTACAAAACATCCGCTTTCAGCTGAACACTCACCGCTGGAAACACAGCAATAACTTACTAAAAAAAAACACCCATGTATGGTGGCACAATTGTGCAGCCATACACCCACTATAGTGGCAACTTGCTAAAAATTCACAGCTGGAAACACAGCAATGGCTCCCTAAAAAATGCCTGGACCCAACTTGACCAGGTGTGACACCATCAACCATCCACCTCACTTCCCAATTACAAAGTGAACTCATATACATGTAATCAGAATTACATTGCTTTAGAAACACCGATATGACACGTATGAAACGTACAAATGTAACATCAGTTTGCAGAAACATACAGAGCCAACATTTTCTTCTGGCAACCCTGCTGAGTATTTAGAGGCCTTGAAGTCTTCCAGAGCGATGAAGCAGGTGATATGTATGCATCAATCATTGTCCACACAGGTGTCATCATTTTAAGTGGGTCATTTAAATTCATTAAAGGCTGTGGCATGGGCTTCTGCGGGACCGCCAACCATTAGACTTGCAAATGTTGTTGGCTTTATGACTCTCAGTGCTAGTCCTTCTGTATTCTGAATATCTGACCTTACATTTGAAGTACGCTCTCTCCACAAAACTAAACAGATTGCAATGCATGAGTGATGATGTCTTCCACCTGGTCGATGATAAGAGTAATTGAGAATTTCAAGGGTACGAATGTCACACAGCAAAAATATCACTTCCTCAGTAAAGCCCAAACAATGCCTTTAAATGTTGTATGAATATCTATATAATAATCAATACACTCACAGAACAATCAATACACTGAATGACATCTAGAGAGGCCCTCTTACATGAGAAACAGTTTCATGATCTTATATATAAAGTATCCCTCAGTATCCTGGAGCCATTTGATCAGTGAGGAGAGTTGAAGAACGTCAGAGAAGATTGGCTCTGAACGTTTCACCTACCACTGGCAGCGAAAAAAAAACATATTTCCACATCTGAACTTGTCTCACAGAATTCAGCATTTCATTTCCGCTCCAGTGGCATCAGTGAGTCCCTCCTTTGCCTACAGCAAAGATCTACAGCTCTCGGAATTTGCCACTAAAGATGGCTTCCATCGCTGCGACTGTCATGAGTTTGGAAATGCATGCACACATCTTGTCTCAAATGGTTTGCGGAGCCAGATATGTGCATCCATTAGAAGAAAAATGCTCATGCTGGGATGTCTCAGAAATAAAACCTTGTGCTTTCTTATTTGCCTTAACTGTGGCTGATTTTTGACATGTTAATATATCATAGTGGCTCTTTTCAGTGTAAGTGCTCCTGTTCCTCCATCACACCAGTAGTGATGCAGTTGAACACTGGCCTAAACCTCAATGGGTTTCATGGACAACAGCAACACCATCTACCAATAGTGTCATTATCACTTATTATCATGTACAATGCGACCAAACAGCGGTGGATTGCATGAATTGCTGCATCATTCATTCATTGTGTGTGCGTGCATGTATGTGTGTAAGTGCTGTATGACAGGCAGAGAGCCTTCTAGGATCCAATAGCAAGATGATAAAAGGGGGTCACCTTGGGAGAGCCCAGGGCACAGCGGTAGCAGAGACACCAGAGCCCCGGAGGATCACAACAGAGGAAGGCTGCCACATTCAGCTGCAATCCTGGATGACTGCACTGGACAGGCATTCACACACACACACAGTGTGCTCCCCACTTGGATTTCGAGCCAACTCATTCAAAAATCATGGCTGTGAGTGAAGGGGTATTGTGTGTTTATAAGGGCATTAGGGAGATTTCACACATGCAGCAGCTTGTTATTTCAAATCCTGGAGCTATTTCTCTGTGAATGTGGTGCATTGAGCAAATGAGAACACAGCATTGGCTTTCAGGTTTGGACAAAGACGCTCAGATTGAGGCCTCGTCAATAGGGCTCTTAATGTTTCCAAACCCACAAGCAATGTGAGGGGCTAGAAAACACTGCACTGCATTGTGGTTGATGCTGAAGCTGTGTCTTTATTTTCCATGTTGAATGGTCATCTTTTCCACTAAATGTCATTAAATGGCCCTTTTGTCACATGACCATATCAGAGTGTAAAGCAGAGTCAGAACATCAGACCACAGACCAAAATAAAAAAAGCCTGGTTTGATAAATAGAGGGTGTTGTGGGTTTTTTGGTAGATGAGTACAGTGAAGAATATTTTTCAGTGAAAAAGTTGACACTACAAAGGAGAGCTTGAGCGCAGAAATAGCTCAGCAACAGGGTAGAAATATAGACAGTGGGGCCCTGGGGTGGAGGGGCCCATAGAAAGAGCGGGCCTTTGCAAGTGATTGATATTGCCGCCTTAGAAATATACCAGTGTTCACAGTAAAATGATAAAAAAAAAAATATATATATATTATTTGAAAAAAGGGTGCTACTTTCTGAATATGTCCTCAAAAAGACAAACCCATCCATGGTTTTCTTTTTCCTTTTTTATTTTTTAAATAATCAGTAGTTATCTGAAACAGAATTACACATTTTTTCTATTCAGTCAATCATTGTCCGCAACCGCTTTTCCTGTTGGGGGTTGTGGGGGTGCTGGAGTCAATCCCAGCTGATATAGAGCGAGAGGTAGGGTACACCCTGGACAGGTCGCCAGTCTATCCTAAGGCTAACACATAGAGACAGACAACCTATGGCCAATTTAGAGTCACCAATTAACCTAATATACTTGTCTTTGCATTGTGGGAGGAAGCCGGAGTACCCAAAGAAAACCCACCCTGACAATTAAATGACTAATTCCTTACTTACTTTTGCTGGATAATATGTATGTTGATGTTGTCCAATGTCAAGTCTCTGTGTCAAGACAATATGTGCACGATAGTGTGCACTAGGGGCCATCGTAACTTTCTTACACCACTGCTCAGCAAACCTGTGTCAAAAATTCCATGTTTTGTCACAGCTGGTCCAATGATGACAACTTTGATCTCTGTTGATTAATGGTTGTTCTCTTCAACCTTGCTATTATTCAAATTGACATGCATGAAGGCTCAGATAGTCATGATGGATCCCTGGAGGATTATTTAAGATTTTTACACCAAATCCAAATGTTTCCATTGGGGAACATTTTGGGCAAAGATAAGCTATGCTAAAATGAATGGCCACATTTGCATTTAATTTACTGTTAGTTAAGTCAGAGATATGTTCATCAAGATATTGATTAATTGATGTGGCAGCTTTGCTCTCAAAGAATCTGAGCAGCAGCAAGCATCCTGCTGGTGAACTAATCCATGATGAATACATACATGGACATTAAATTTTCACTAAATTGACATGGTTTAGATCAGGCTGTTATTTTGCTACAGCCACAAACAGCCTCGGCATGGATGTATCAGCAGAGTAACAGTGACTAAAGGTGTCATGTTATAATGGCAGCACCACAGGTGCATGAATATGATTGGATATTACAAGTCATCTTAGAGCCACACAGCTGTGAATGAGACACTTCTATTCTATCACACTATTGTTAATTTCAGCAAAAGGACCTGAGCCAAATGGGCACTAAGCAATTAAACAGCATTAGGTGATTTTTGATTACTAGAGGAAACAAAGTCTCCAGATAAATAAACTCCAAACTGACAGAAACACAGATCTGACAGGTGAACTTACTTGGTGCTGGATGGTGGCAGAACAGGAGACCTCAGGCGGATGGCCAGAGGGCAGGGCAGATGGCAGGAGTCAGTCAAGAGTGCAGCCAGGAGGGTGGTGATGTAGGAAAGACTGCTCAGAAGGGCAGCCAGGAGGTGGGCGGTGTAGTCAGGAGCACTCTGGAGGGCAGCCAGGGTTGGATGGCTGCAGAAGGTTCATCCTGGTGGACAGTGGAGGCTCCGTGGTGCTGGGCAAGTGAAAGGCCGATTAGCTGAGCAGCAGAAAGCCAATGGCCTCCAGAGCCATGGGGACCATGTCTTCTTCAGGGGACTCCACAGGGGTATCCCCTGAAAACAGCAAGGCAAGACCTGATTAGAGATGGCCACTGAACATCAGGGTGGCTCCTCTGGCAGGTCTGTTGAAGGATCACGCAGGTCAGAAGATGAAGGATCAGGGTAGGCATGTGACAGGAAAGTCAGCTCAGGAAAATCAAGCAGTGAACAGGAATAGGGCAGGTTAAAGGTACAGGAAGACAGGAAGGCAGGCAGCCTTAAAGTGTACCCGCTGTGAGGCTGATGAGGTCAAGTGGAAACAGGTGAGCAGGTTGGTGTGAGTCAGGTGATTGAGGACATGTGCGTCAGTCAGTGGCCATCTGGTGGATGGAGAATACTTTTTAATGTTTATGTTTTGACACTCAAAACATCAGAAGTGACTTGAAACATGAGACAGGACTTGTTTATTGTCGTAGCATTTTACCAAAACTGCAATTTATTTCTAAACTCAACCAGTACAGGTTGCAGAACCAACAATGTGGACCCTGGTTTCTGGTGTCAAGGTCCTGCACTTCAGATGTCCACCAGTCCCATACCTTCATCTTGTGTGTTGCACATGAACATTGCAAATCCTACACTGGAAAAAAAATGTGATGGTTTACATCTGTGAATTGAGACTACTGTGTGCTCACATTACCAAAGTCTGTGGTACCACTGCATAATAAGTTACACGTGCATTTTGACTCATCTTAGTATCTCTGTCCCTTTCCATCTACTCTGAGTGCTTTGGGGCACAGCAGTCACACATCACTCCGCAGGTCAATCCAGATTAATGCCAAGGGCCCACCAAAGCAATCTCCCTCCATTGTCTGCAACACCACATTTCTTTCATTACCCCAGGCATGATCGATTTAAGAGACAGCTAATAATTAGCCTTCACCTGTGTCTAATTGAGCCCATGGTCAACATCTCAGTCAAAGTAGCTCAGCACAGTTGGGACAGTGCTGATGTGTTATCTCCTGGTGAGCTTCTAGTAGACTAGAAGCAGCATGTGTGAAGTCATGAATGACACAGAGGGTCATGAATGTTTTCATTTAACAATTTATCACTGTATAAAATATATGAGCACAAGTAATATGGAAGAACTCGGAAGGGGAACCTACTGGCTCATAGCTTGAACACATACCATGTCCCCACATCTGCAATGCAAGTCGTTCTTTCAGTACTCTTATGCAAGAACATGTAAAAATATATATATATAAATTCATAGGCACAGGTAAAGATGAACTACATGCAGGCAGGCAGCAGGTGAGAACAAAAATATATTTTTTATTTTTCAGAATATAACTAATGAAAAAGACGTGCAGTATATGTGTAATATTTTTACATCTAAATCACTATTATCAAGCCCCTATTCCTTTTATTTTGAAAGTCACTGACACAATTCAAACCTTTGACCCCGTCGTTACGTCACTTTTGCCACCAATGTGGAGGACTCCAGCGATGAAACTTTGCAGCCTGAGGCTGAGGTGGCAGCCTACATCGGGCTCAAGACACCCAAAGAGGATCCTTGTGAGGTTTTATAGTGGTGGAGGGCTAAAATGTTTCCTAACCTGGCGGTGATTGCGCAGAATATTTTTGCTATCCCAGCATCGAGTGCAGCCAGTGAAAGAGACTTTTCCTCCACGGGGTTTGTAATTCAAGAACGGAGAATCCAGCTTAATGTGAGTGACTGTAGCCTGTATGTTTAGTCATGGATGGACTTTTTATTAGCAGGTTTGGGTGGGTGTGGCTTTGACTTAGACATAATGACAGGTAACAGGTCGGTCCTGATGCTGAGCTTTACAGGTATGGGAGGGTGCAGGCTTTAATAAATAGCCCCCTGCAGGACTCTGATGTGAAGGACACAGTTGTAATAAGAGCTTTGCAGTACAACTTCGCTGTGAGGAACTGGGCCTGATTCAGATTCATGAACCTGATGACTTTGGCTTTACACCAATGACAGTGACCTCACTCTGACTCCAGCCTTTTGACTTTCTAAGCCCAAAGAATAAAAAATGTGTTCTAAAAAAAGTGTGTATGGTATTGACTTCAGATTTCTGACAGCTTTGAATCAATCCAACAGCAGCCTTTGCACAACCTTTCATCAGTGCATGCCAGCACCGTATCACATTCCAACATCACAACATTCTAGTAAGTAGACTTTAATTTAAATCTTTGCTATTTCAATGACAAACTTATCTCTCTTACATAGGAGATAACGTTTCTTACATACAAGGTATGATCTAAATATAAGATGTTATCTCCAACATAGGACTTTAACTTCTAGGCTTAATTGGGTTGTTTTGAGAGTTGGAAAGCTGTGCAGACTGAAGCAAGTGCATGATACGAAGGGAATTTAAAGTTCAGCCAACTAAGCATTACCTTCTAGGTAAACTAAAAACATGATGGAACTGTTCAGTGGGGCCGGCAGGATTCTGTTTGTTATGCACAAGAACTGCTCATGTTCTCTCAGCCATTTCTCTGCCTACTGTGTTCTTGGCACAAAGGGAAAATTTACACTTAGCCACAGGGATAATTGCAATTATGAATCCTTTGAAAAATCACTGAGGTTTATCTCCTACATACAAGATAAACTAAGTTTTGGCTGTAGAAAAAAAATTCACCTTGCCTCTCAGGGGCTTCTGTACAAACGTCTACAATTGCAGATGATAATAGCTGTAGTTTATGTTAATGGTGTAAATTACTTGTCAAAAGGTCAGAATTAAACCTCTGCCTCACTGTCTGCTTAATGTCCTCTGTGCAAGCCAGTGTCTGTACTGAGCTGGAGCATCACTGTGTAACATCACTCTCACATCCTGAGTGGACAATGTGTTACTGACGTCAAATAAGGTCAACAGAGTGGACACTTTTTTTCAAATTAAAAATTAAAGCTGCTTCACATCAGTTTCATGGGTTGGAATCTTCCAGCTGAACTATCGTTCATATCATATCAATGCAACAACTTGATCAAATTAGTCATTCAGAATCAGAACATCCAGGATTAGAGCAAGTGCTGGAGCTCATGAAAAATAAAGTAGGCTACAGCTGTACAGTACATATTTAATGACATGTCATATCTTCTGTGACTCATCTCTTTTTCAGGTTTACATATATATGTATATAAGTCCAGATCTCAGTAAAATGTTTGGATTTTAGTTGTGTTTTACTTTTGTTAAAATGCTCAAGACAAGTGAAAGATTGAAAATTTACATTCAGGTTTTTGATTTCTGAACCCTAGTCTGAAGAATATGAATAATAACATACCAAGGCAAACCTGATCAGTTTGCTTTTAGATTTTTACTTAAAAATTTGAGGAAAAAAAAAAAAAAAACTTCTGTAATGTCTTTACATTCACTGTTACTCTGTTGAAGACATTTAAAATGGCATTATATTTGTTGAAGGGTACATAATGACTTAAAAACACCAAGTGTACGGCTGCCCTGCTCACTATGTAGGGAGTTCACTCACATGACTCAGGTAATTTTCTCAACGCCACTAATTACATCAATGCTGTCGCACAAATAAAACATGTCAGATCAACGCCAGCTGGTGAACCATCCGTAACAAACACTGACATGCATATTTGTGACTGAAAACATTAAATTATACTGAGTGTATTTTCCTAATCTAATCTAAATCTAAACATGTACAGCAGGTTGAAACTGAGTTGCTTCGTCTCCTCTCCGCCATCTCAGTGTCCATCCCATACAATGCCTTTGTTTCTTTAGTGCAATGAATGATGGGATATATTGCTTGGATAGTGACCATCAGTTGTACACTGCTTTTCATGGTGCACTGCAGGATACTTTAAGTCCACTATATAGGGTATAATAATCACCACTATACATTCAGACAGCATTACAAAATGGCAAACTCACTATCAAACCTGAACTTTTGTTTGGTATACAATTTTAATTTCTCTTAGCTATTTGGGCTCAGTAGGATCCGATAAGTATAATAACCTAAACACTGTCAACGATAATAAAGTCCCAGTGTCCTCAAATGAGTACTTCCTAATAAACAGTGTCTCAGCTTGTTACTGTTGCTAAAATTGGTCAAATTTGTTGCCATATCAAACTGCAAACATTATTAATCATGAATAAACAACTTTCAACCATAAAATGTGATCAGGTTTTGAACCTTGTCCACTTTTGTGTCAGGATTGGCTGCAGACTGACTTGGCAGACATGGCTGCCATCTTGTTTTTACATTGATTGGTGTATTGAGCTCTTACTACCACTAAATGGCACAAAAAAAGTGTCCATGAACGAGGACAACAGGTCTCAGTGAAGCAGAATGAAGTATAAGGTCATGTAAACCCAAAATCTCAGTCTCAGGATGATATGGTGGACTATGTAGTGAGTCGGGAGTGATTTCAGACACAGCCGAGGACTGTGACTTGATTGAGGTTTGTTGATCTTGACTCAGGACTTGATTTGAGACCTACTTTTGACTTGCAAAACAGTCACCTTGTCTTGTCAGTGACTTGTCAGGCTGCAAGTGCTGTGAAAATAATGTGTGCCTAACAGTGGTGTGGCTGATGGAGGACTGCAGTTGCTGCTGCTGACGTGTGGCGGCATTACTATGATAAGTGCAGGTCTGCTCGTCCTTTGTAGTTGTAAACCTATAGCTCAACCTGATGACCAGTCATACAGAAATTGTATGGGCTCTGATTTGAAGGTTTAAAATTTACCTTTGTTGCTTTTTTTTATGGAGTATAGTGCCAAGAGTATCTCTAACAGCACATGGAACAAATTAAACTTCTTCAGCCACCAGCTGCCTGCATTATTCAAAAGGCTTTTGTCTTTTCCGTGAGAGTTGTCCCCTTCAGACATGCTATACTTACTACAACCCATCTTTTTCCTAGGGATACAACTTCAATGTCTCCAGCTTCTAAAGAAGCATGCTTTCCAGCTGCCTGTGCTGGACTGTATCTGTTGTCCTTGCTGTCTTGTTTCAGCGGCTGGCAGGCAGGCGCACGTCAATATTCAATCCATAACGTCACTTGATGGGATGAGACAATCCCATATAGCCAAGGAGCTGCATCAGCACCTTTGAGCCAGGTCCTTCCTTATTGGCCAGCCGTGCTCTGGATACACACACACACGTAGACACACAATTTCTTAGGTTGAACTGTGCTCCGCTGAGGTCCCCAGCAAAATCAATGTGCTGTAATTTTACTGAGGCCCTGGAAGGAGCTGTGGCGAGGAGAAGAGAGGGATGAGGAAAGGAGGAGAACGACAAAGAATAACTGGTTGCCGCTGTGGCAGTGTTTAAATTTTAAATTCAATTTTAATCAAATGGTAAACATTTAAAAACATGAACAATTCAGTTGGGATCACATGGTAAGATAACAGGAGGTGCATGTGACAAGACGGCGAGGAAAGAAGAAACCTCGGCCACAGAGAGACCGTTCACTCACAGACGACTAAAAAACCTGTTCATCTTTTCGAAAGCTTTGTTCCAGCTCTCACAGGCGATTCTTTAAATATTAAAACATATATATTCTTCTTCTTTTTTTAAACAGAAATATCAAACTGAAACATATGTTTGGCAATTCTGAAACACAAAGGACTAATAAACCTGTGTTTAAACCAAAGAGTTAATTAATTCTTCATTCCTCTAATCCCTCTATTCAAATGTTCTGTGGAGTGGCAGAACAAAAAATCCTTGACAGACATAAGACTCGTGACTCTGACGCAAACATCAACCATACTGACAAATTCACCGTACAAGAGGTTTCCATAGGGGACACAAAGCAGTTGGTATAAAGGAAGCCTATCACCAACTCATGATAAACACACAGGAAATTACATGATAAATGATAACAGCATTTGCATCCTCATGCTTTTCAAAAATAAAACACGAAACACCACTTCTGATTAGAAACTCTCAAATTTCAGTAATGCTAACGTGCCGAGGTAATCCAGCGCTTCCTGTGTTAACATAATACCAGTTTTGTAACCAACCAGTGTGATGTGTGCAGAGGTGTGTGTGCTTATTCTGTAGCAGCCTGCACATAATTCAATCAAGGTCAAGAGAACAATGTGCGCAATGTTACTGAGCTCCAGAGCAGCACTTCTCAAATCAGAGGCTGCAGATTGATCAATGTGTCCTGCTGCCTTCAGATGCTTTAAATCACAATGCATACATACTGTACTTTCTTTTGTGCTTGTCATCACGACTTAAAATATCCACAATGTCTGAAGTATCTCTTGAAAACAGTATGTTGAAAACCTCCTGAGGTGAATATTCTGTGTATATAATCAATGGGATGTATTAAAGGCTGGATGTATCATTGGGAAATCACCAGAACAGTGTTTCCTCTAATCATTTTCCGGAGACACTCAGAACCCCTGTCCCTTCAAGTGGCAGATATTTAAAAAAAAAAAATCCATGTAGGTTTCCATGTAGGCGCATGGAAGGGCAGGGAGGTTTGCTTCTCTGCCTCAGGCTTTCCTTGTTTGCACGTGGAACGGCAGAGAGGTGTGCTCTGCCTTATGCATTACACGTAGGCGCATGGAAGAAGTTTTCCATGTAGGCCTGAGGAAAGTAAGAGAGGCCCCAGAACAGAGCCATACCTCCAAATATAATACTGCACATTAACAAAGTTTTCTTTGACTTAATTGTTCCTGACTAAACTAAATCCCTGTTTACATTTAATTTATTCATATGCAATTACTTTCTACCATAAGTTTATATAGCTTTATTTAATAACTAATTAATGTTATATTTTATCCCTATGTTTTATCCTGCACTTTTTTATGTCTTGGATTTTCATTTAGTTTTTTACTTGCATGATTATTTTTATCCATATTTAATGAGCATAGTTGTAGGGGGGCTGAGATCTATAGGATTTTCATTGCCAAGGACTGCTTCTTTTTAATTGTTGTACATAAAGAGTTTGAAACTTAAAACAATACTGCTCTTTCCAAAAATGGTGTGGATGCTGAGGCTTTCTGTTTTGTGCAATTCAGTGCAGTTTTGACAGAAAATGAAAGTGACTAATGACAATCTACAGCGTTTATCATATAAAATAAAAATCACAGTTGGTTACTAATATAGTCACTTCTCATGACCATGGCGAATACAGCCCAATCTAAAGGCACCTCAAAGGCAGACCAAAGCTTGTCTGTCATGGGGCAAAACAGGAAGATGAAAAATATATGATGAAGCAATAAGATTCTGTCCACTCCATACTGCAGGCTAATAATAATGGCATATTTTCACAAAAAGGGTTGACCTGGTGCAGCTACAATAAGAGTCTGTTCAAATAAGCTTGCGTAAACAATTCCAGGATTTTTCCATCTCCATCTATTAAGCAGTGTCAGATGTCTCCTTATTAAGACAAAGCTTGGCTGAAGAGCCACAGCTTAAAATGTCTGTCCTCCCAGACGCACTGTCCCTTCTTGTTAGGCTTTTGTCATGTACAGTGTCTGACCTTGTGAGTGTGTCAGTGCTGAGCCTGAGCTGTAAGGCCTGCGCTCGCTGTGCGTCACTCTCTTCCCTAACTTTGAGAAGAGCAGCGACAGCTAGTGAAAGGAGTGAGCCGGGGGCAGTGTGTTCGCAACGCTTTTGAATGATTCATGGCATATCCTAGGAATCAGGATGTCACTGGAGAGGAAAACAGGACAGCTCCACTCGCTGGATGTTCGTCTGAACTTAATCATTTAGGAAACTCACTAACTTCTAATTTTATGCACATTAGAGTTGGCCTGTTACAGGTTTTTGAGGGCCAGTGTGGATATATTTAGACTGAAGCTGCCGCAGGCAAAATTTGTGGAAGTATTAGAATATCTTCAATCTGTTATTTTAAGCTGTTGAATTTGAAAAACAAAACAAAATGAAAACAATTATATTTAATCCCTTACAAGAAGGAAAAAGCACAAAGACACAATTCAGATACTGGATTGCTAAAAATGGACACAGACACTCTGAATAAACATCATCATTATTAGTATTTGTGAATACTTCATTTAAATCAGGAGAAAATGTCACATTACAATAAAATCTGTTTCACATATTATTCATCAGTTATACAAAAACAACAGGGGGTCCTTAAAAGAACTGAAGCAAGGAGGTTTAATCTCACTAGACATCAATTTAAGATAAGGCACCTTAATTTTCAAAGGGAGATTTGATCTATAAGAGGAAATAACACGCTGCAATTACTCATACATGCACACATACTGGAACTTCATAGCGGATACTGACTTACTAAAATGGTTTCAGTTACAATTTTGCAGTTCCTGTTTTAGCAAGTGCATTCCTTCACCTAATACTTCTCAATCATTTAGTTCAGTGGTTTCCAACTGGTGGGCCATGGTCCAAAAGTGGGTTGCAGGTCCATTCTGTGTTGACCTTGAACTAATGACGATGGAGAAATCTGGACCCCGTGGCTGGACCAGTTGAACCACTGATTTAGTTGATCATAGACAAACATAGTAACCTTAATGTACAAAAATGATCAGAATGTATTATTAATGGAAGCTAAGCTATTGTTAAACCAGTAAAAAGGCTGTGACATTAAAAAACAAACAATGAAAATTAGTGTTTTTGCTTTATTACAAAAACTGGCCATTGGGATATTTCCAAAATGTCTGATTAGGATTATGATAAACTGAGTTATATTTTTCAGCTTGCAGGTTTTTCAGCAGTGCTGTACTGTAAATATGTTTGAGTTTTCAGATTTTTCAGGCAATTTGTTCCATATTTCTCCATTTTCAACAATGCTTTGAGATTCAGTTCAGCTTTCAGCATTCACATTTTCTGCAGGAAATGCAGATATCTAGCTTGTATATAAAAAGGCTTTGTAGGGTTTGTATATACAATATAGGGTGTGTAGGGTGTTTACCTGTAGTACACACTGAAAAGACTTAAACCCTTTTTTTAACTGCATGAAAAACCCCACTGACACCTGCTAAAATTTGGCTTTTTAATGTAATGGGAAAAGTTATGATCGACACTCACACTTTGGTGAGCTGACTCTGTAGCAGTCATGGGTATTTATTGGCACTGACAATCGAAACACAACATGGTGGTGAACGTGCTAATTTTAGCCCCTTAACCAGCAAGATGTAATGCCTTGTCACCACAAAATACTGTCCGTCTCTGCCGAAGCAACACTCGAACATTGATCCAAATCAGTCTGCACCAAGTTTGAATAAGAGGCTGAATAAGTAAGAGATATATAAAAGAAGTAACCACCGTGAAGTTTTCACTGGCCTCCATGCTGCTTTCTACTGTTTACTAACCTGTTTTCCTGCCTGTCCATGATGTCAAACGTGACACACCAAAAACAAAACACACACACAGAGGCATACTTGTCTGCTGCAGAGCTGTGTACACAGCCCTGGTCTACTGGCAATGGGACAGGAGTCTATAGCCTATTCTTACCAGGATTACCCGTGTTTAAAAAAACTGCACTCATGCACTAATTTTGGTGGAAATGGGAAAGTACTGTTTCGCTCTCTTAATCACCTTCCCAGTTTTGTTTTTTAACTTTTATACAGTATGTAATCATAAGTCCATGTCATGTAAAACTGGACTGAGTCTCCACTATGTTTTGGATGAAGAAATGTTTGATTAAAACACATAGTAAAAGTACACTCACACCTCTTTTAATGTACCATATTGTTAAAAACACACAATAAAACATAAAGACCGACACATCCTCACCAGACACCACAACTGCTTTAACAGTCACATGACCAGCTGATGTTTGTGCTGTGCTGATCTTCTTGTTGTAGAGATATTTGCTAAATACGGGAGTGTAGTGGACAGCTTTGTGGAGTGGTGCGGAAGAAACCACCTGCAATTCAACGCCACTGAGAAAAAGGAGCTTGTGGTGAATTTTAGGAGGCAGAGGACCTGTCTGAACCCAGTCAGCATCAAAGAAACTGAGGTGGACATTGTGGATGATTACAAGTATCTGGGAGTTCACATAGAGAAGCTCAACTGGACAAAAAGCACTGATGATGTGTATTACAAAGGTCAGAGCCGCCTGTGTTCTCTGCACTTTTTGTACACTGTACTTGGTGTTGCTGTAATTTGAAGCATTCTCTGGCACAAGAATTTCCTTCAGGATAAATAAAGTTCTACTGAATTGAATTGAACTGAATTAAAATGTAGGTGCGAGGTGATTGCAAGCAGCAGATGTCAGTCTACAAAACGCAATGCACTTCCGGTGTAGACAGGAAGTTAAAAGACGAACAAAAAAAAAGAAACACAGAGTTGGAGCACTTCCTTGATGCAGAAAGGTAAAGGTCAATATTATTCACTGACAGGCACATACACACACACATACTGTACAGTGTCCTCCTGTTTTTCCCCGCAAAGAGCTGAGTGGTCAGCACCGCCCTCCCACACTCAGGCCAGGTGTGACAGGTGATTGACAGACTGTCTGACAGCTCTACAGCGCTGAGACAGATGACACAACAACTGGTGATGGACAGCATAGACAGAGGGAGACCTGCCAGGCTGGCATGTCCGACAGCTGGACTGCTGCAGCAGTTTGTTGGCAGTACTTTGTTATTTCCAAGTGATCATGTGACAGTGAGTCAGTCAGAAAGGGCTGAACAACCTGTGTGCAGACTGTACCTCTGTCACACAGCAGACATTTATTAAGCTGAACAGTTGTGTATTTATTTGGGTTGATGTTAGTTTGTATTATCTGCACTCAGTTTGATATTCTGTTGGTTTGTAGTTTTGTTTCACATCTTTCTGTGCATGTATTTTTTGTTGCTATAAATCTAAGTCATAAAGATTTATCAGCTTATAAAGAGTCCTACAAACAGCTCCAGTACACAGATACTCTGAGCTGAACTGGGTTTACTCTGCACTACATCCCTGCTGTCACAACCAACAGTTGTTGAGGGTGTACTGGTGTCTTTGTTTGTGCTGTGATCGGAAAATGTGTCTGAGCAATGAGAACAACTGCCAGTCACATATTTGAAGGCCCACATTTGAAGAGAATCACAAACAAGACAAGTGATCTCTGGGAAACAGTCCACAATGAGTGCAATTTAGACAAAGAGAAAAAATATGCATGCAGGCAGCTGTTAAGTAAGTGATAGATTTAAATGTGTTATACTGTACGACACAGAATAAAATGTAAAACAGCACAACAAAGGAAAGCATGAAAACGAGGAACAAATAGATATAAACAACAAGGAGCTTAATGTGGCTTCATCAAACTAAAAGATACACCCTCATAAAGAGCGAGCAATTTGGTTCCTGTCAAAAATACTTCACACAATTCAGACTATACATATACAGATACCACTTTTTCATTTAATGCCCTTTTATCGAAAGTGATTATCCATACTCCATCATCCTATCAAAAAAAAACCAGAAAATTTTTCTATTTAAATCAATGTTCATACTATTGATTATTTATTTATGATCTTTCTTTTTCAAGTTATTTTATCAGCATTATTTAATGATCTTGTTGTCATTAAAAACTCAAACTGAGTTTTAAATATTTGCTACAAGACATAATATATTTGGTTCTTTATCAGCTTTCTATTGTATTTTGCCTAAACATCTGTTCAGCCTTCCCAGATCACATCATTTAATGAATCATACCGCTTCCTGACTAATTAAGCCACATTCAGCCCAATTTGCCATAAATTTATATCGATTTTAAAATATTCTAGACTTTTTCAACACACTACAATGGTCCAAAAGTTTGTAAAATCTTGAAGTACAAGCCCAATTTTGGCTATTTTACAACTATTTTTGTACAGAACAAATATGTCAAATTCAATATTTAGCTAGTCCAATCATATTCCTCGTATGGAGATATCTTAAGTGTTTTTCCTAAGATTAAATTATTTTTTGCCATAGCTTTTCAGGCAGATAAAAGCCTCTCAGAAAGTCTCTTGGGGACAGTTTGTGAGAGATCACGCACCTACTTGTTTTGGTGTGAGTTTGTTGGGACAGTTTAACCGCTGCTGCTGTGTTAGCTCGTGCTAACTGGGCAGACATTCATCTGATCATTGCCGGCCTGGGGGGTGAGGAAAGAGGCTTTGGTGATGGTCCCTAACCGCTGAGTCTATTCTGTGTAACAGCAGCAACAGAAAGTTTTTTTTCCAGCCGGGGCTCAGACAAGCAAGGATGTCAGCTGAGTCCTTCCCTACGGCCCAGGAAACATTTGCGTAAATATTGCTGAAAGAATGTGGCCGTATGCAGCCCAGAACACCTCCAAATAAGGTCTGAGTGATCAGATATCAAGAGAATGCACTGGGTGCAATCACACCTGTACTTCGAGCTGTACACTCATGATCGGATAACTCAGGATGCAAATTAATATCAGGTGTAAATGGGGCCTACAGTAAGCTTCAGAAAGTGAGGAAGACCCAAAGCAATTGTGCAATGGAGTAGGTCAGTTTTTGCCTGGGTCCAGACCTTTGAAACAGCCCACTCCACCAAGTTCACGTTGACTGATATGTCTCGCATTGTGACATGAAACAGCGCTTTCTTTGTTAAGATTATAAACAAGCTATACGCATCACGGGGGGACACAATTAGCCAATCAGCATCATAGGGGGGCAAACGCCTTTGTCAAACATCAACACGCAGTGCGGCAGAACCAATGAGGAGTAACAACAACAATGGTGAGTGCTACAGACAAGACAGACACTGCTATCACGGCTGCTTAATTGAAAAGTCTTTTCAGTATCATCTGACATCATAGTTGTTATAGTCTGCTTCACTCTTAAAACCCTGGCAAAACAGATATGTGGGCATGGCTTTGCTTCAGTGTGGCCTCAAAATGGTGCTATATTCAAGCGGATACGTTGGTCTGAAGTAATTGGCTAGAGAAAATCAAATCCCCCTTCCCCCCAGGAAATCAGTGGATGCAATGTCAGACTGAAGATGGAAGCGGAGTGTAACAAGTTGACAATTTTGTCTGATACCAGGCAAGGTCAGTTTGATCATTAGTAAAGACAACAGCTCTGCAGTAAGATGTGAATCACCTCCACAGCTTGGTGCTGATGACATCAGGTTATTCATTAACATTATGCAGTTGCAAGCATATGCACAGACACACACACACACAGATCAAAGGCTTGCTGAGAGGGTGAAAACCTGCTGATGGCAAACACTGGTTTCTCTGAAGCAGGGACATATGGCAAGTTGTCTCCTGAATCCCTCCCTTAAAGCTGCACAGCCCCATCCCGCCCCAACAGTCACCGCTCTTAATTCAAGTAGCCAAATACAGCAAGCAGGGGCACAGCTCTGTCAAGCGCACCTCAGAGACGCTCAGCCTGCTGCTGTACTGCACCACAGGCCTGTGCCTTGTGCTTGTTGCAGGGATTAAACACTCACAGAGATGCCTGGAAGTTTCCTTGAGGTGAGCATCCTGCAGAATACTAGTAAACTTAATTGCAGCGAACATGACGTTTGAGTGCACTTTGCGGCGGTGCCTTCCACAGGAGCAAGGGTAGAGGGGCAGGACACAGAAAGGCTGTGAAAATTTCATCACAAGCATTGCTAAGGAAAAGTGTGAAAGGTCTGAAACTGTAATGTCAGCCAAGTGGTAATGATGAAATATGTCCCTCATCATAATGTCGAAAAATCCACCAAAATAGTTCCGACTGACTGATACCAACTAGCAGCTAAAAACCTTTTTAGCTGCAAATATCAAATGTGTGCTGTAGGCAGAGAAACACTCAAACTGACCCACTGAAAGATCAGTATTTTAACATTTTACTGCCCCCTAGAACAAACTTGTCTTTGTACACTATTCCAATGTTGGATTAACAAAGTTGTTGATCAGTAGCAACAACTGTGATTGCTGACAGCTGCTGAGATGAACTTTCTCTCTGGGCCACACCATGCACTAGGGCAAAACTGTGGGTGTTAGCACCACTAATGTTGTGCTAAATGTATGCTCTTACAGCTATTTTGCAAGTCATGTTGTTGCTTTTGTGGTTGGCTTTGGACAGTGGTGGCATGTGGCTGCGACTTTTAGCTAGTTAGCTGCTAGCTAACATGGATTAGCAGTGTTCCGCACACTAACAATTCTCTGTACAGATGACTCTCTTGCCAAAGGCTGCATAAGTACTTCTCGTAATAATTAAAAATTCTATATGTTTCATATTGAAATCCCCTTTATGATTCCCGATCAAGGAAAGACCTCCACGCCATGTGTTCCTGCGTCCTTGTGAACTTTCAGTGAGTTTGCAAGATGCGCCCACGGGGCCTGAAAATGGAGGGAGCATGTATGAATTTGCACAAGTATCGGACAAAGTGAAATTTTGACCTGATGACGCCACCAGATGCTACAGAAGGTCTGATACAAAAACTTCATATGAAAATATGCCATATCTTCTCCTGGCTCAAGTACTTTTTCCAGCACTAATCAATATATGAGCGTGATCAAGCTGGACTCACGTCTGGCTCTGAAGGGCTTTTTTTTGTCTAATTGATTTCTATGGGTTTAAAGTGTTTTATGCAAAGTTTGCTCTCTTGTGGCCTCACATTTTATTTGTGCAGCACAAAGTGCTTCATTAAGAACAAGACTGTGTGTCTACAACCACTCCAGCTGCCCTGTAACGCTGTAATGATCACACTAGGAAGCAAAAATGTGCCTCTTACATCCTTACTATAGTGTGCAAAGGATGTAAAAATGTGAAGTCTGGCCGGAGGGTGGCACCAAATGTTTCCCCTGGAGCCATAAATGTTCAATAATTAGACTGAAGACTGTTGCCAAAGTAAAATGTTGGCATTATATGTTACTGCAAACCAGGTGTATGTTACATTTGTACATAAGGTGATGTCATCATTTGGAAGAGGAGGGGAATGTGGATAGTGTGACACCTAGGTGAGATGGCTGCCAAGCTGCAGACCGCTGTTTGAAGCCAATAACTGGTTGTTTTTTAGCGAGACATTGGTGGCATTTCTAGCCATGTTTGCTGCACCAAAACCGGATAACTTAAGCCATGAAACGTGACCTTAGTGATAACCAGGCCAGCCATATGGAATTATGAACAGGGGAACAAAATTTTCCAAATCAGGAACCTTATCCACTGCCATTGCAGCTGTACCAGTGGTGCACAGACCTTTGGATTGGCCTCTCTTGGACATTAGGCTGAGGTCATCTGTATCCTTTGACCCCCTGACACCGGACCTGACCACATGCCCAGGGGCGTATATATAACCAGTGCACGGTGGTTGCACTGGGGCCCATCGGATTAGGTTTATATTTTGATGTCATGCATCTAATAATTGGTCATAGTCTTCACATAATAAAACCTGTCAGACATTGGTAATCACAGCACTATGCTCCCAGACACTTAAAAACACCAGTCTAATGAATTTAAAATATTTTTGCTGTACGGCAGTAGATGCAGAGACTCGATCATATCTTAGGTTTTAATGAACTGTGATTGCTGTTAGTATATGAGACAGGCTGATGCCTCAACCTGTCTGTTAAAGAAAAGAAAATAGCTCACAAAGATTTGACTGACAGTTTGGCTGCACTTCAGGGGTCAGCTAACGGCCACAGAGTTTTCACACCACAGCATGGATGCACACAGTCCAGGTCAGAACACTGTCTATTCATCTCCACATCCTCTACCTCACTTTGAAGTTGGGTTAGAAGAGGCTTTACGCTTTCCCTTTCATGACCTGCCTTGTCAGATTAAGTCAAATCTGGGAGGCTGGGATTGAGTCTGAGGGCTGTCACATGTTCACACGGTGTGCGGGTATGTGTGCGTGTGAAAAGCACACGTTGTCTGCTTCCCCATCGATTTGTATTTGAGAAGAAAAGAGAAATGGCAGTGGAGGGTGGCGGAGGGGGGGTGGGGACTGGCGAATTTGTGATGAGTCAACAATGGAATTGCAATGCCATGTACAGACTACACACACACACACACACACACACACACACACACCCACACACCCACACACACAGAGCTAATTTAAGTTGAAATGTCAACCTTTAAGATACAGTACCAGATCGACTGATCTGAAAAAGCAGTAAAGCCTGTTTCTGAACCAAGAATTTGCCTGCAGTGCCATTTCTTTCCTCTACACTCCTTTCTTTAATTAAATCCAGTCTGCTCTGACATGTAAAGGTGGCGTTTACTTTATGTGTGTATTGTTATTTATGTGTGTTTGTGCCTTAGCCACATTCTTAGTCATTGCCATGTTGGTAGGTGACATTTTCGGCCTGGTCCTGAGCGTGCTGGACCAGGTTTTCATTGAGGAAATCTCTGTGCTTTACTCCATCCAGCCGTTTCTCAACCCTGACAGGTTCAGTT
Organism: Cephalopholis sonnerati; assembly: GCA_019142605.1. Lineage (NCBI taxonomy): Eukaryota > Metazoa > Chordata > Actinopteri > Perciformes > Serranidae > Cephalopholis > Cephalopholis sonnerati. Next base: position 35,656,309 of record JAGQAX010000017.1, read on the forward strand.
TTTTCGTTTAACTCGTAGTTGATGTATGATGATGTGGGGAAAAGTTCATTTAGATAATGTCAGTATAATGAAACCTACCGAAATGTGAATAGTGAAGGATCTGAATGTATTGTGTGCAAATTATAAGTAAATTTAAACTTTTCCATCAGATGAAAAACATGAACCCTGGGCTTTGAACTAACAGGACAATGGATGGAAAGGTTCAGCAAAATCCATTTGACTTGTTGACATTCAACAGTAGGTGATCCTGCATGCTGCTGAACAGTCTCTCATGTTCATGGGCCTACTGATAAAAACTTTTGTTGATTTTCTGTAACCACCTATCCTGTTAGGGGGCACAGTAGTGCTGGAGCCTATCCCAGGTGACACTGGCCAACAGGTGGGGTACAGCCTGGACAGGTCACCAGACTATCACAGGGCTGACACATAGAGACAGACAACCATTCATGCTCACATTCACACCTACGGACAATTTAGAGTCACCAATTAACCTGCATGTCTTTGGACTGTGGGAGGAGGAAGCCCACACTGACATGCAGACTCTGAGGCTCCCCCACCCTAGGTTTGAACCAGGAACCCTCTTGCTGTGAGGCAACAATGTTAACCACTGCTCCACTGTCCCACCCCAGTAAAACTGTTCTTTATATGAGAAAAAAAAGGTAACATGTACAATGCAAACAATGCTCAATTTCAATGAGCAGTTTCATTTTTTATTTCTACCTCACTGTGAAACATGACATGATGTTGTACTTCCAATCTTACCAAGGTGCACACTGCCACCTAGTGTTGCTACAGTTTAACACTGCACTACTGTAAATACTTAATAGAGAAGTGGTATACTATTTTAGAATTGGTTTTGGCAGTTAGTAGTTTAAAAAACAAACTAAAATATTGAATCATCAGTGTTTTCCTAAAAATTAAGGGTTGATTGTTTTCAACCAGGTTCCTGCAGCTGTCACATCACATCAATGTTGAGTATGCTGTCTGTGAGCTGCTCCAGCATTTTATCAGATTGCACTGAGGACCAGCCGTGCCCATCAACACCACACTCTACATATATCATTTAGTACAAAATATTTGTGTCTACTCTTTCAATTTCAGTCACTTTTACTGTGTGAATGTACCACATACTTCAAATTCTGCTACATTCAGTATGTATTCATGGAGCTATTCAGTATTTGGTCGATGAAGGTGACGCAGGATAAATGGACAGGTTCCTCAGGGATCATAGTTTATTTGGTTTCATTTTAAAAACAAGGGAAAATCAAAGTCAATCCCACACTGAAGATAAATAAATACAAAACTGCAAGGTCACTTTCAAATGCTCCTCTTTTAAACTTTGAAAAATACGTTTCTTTTGAAATAACTGTCACAAGAATCTTGCTCCCTTTGATGAAACCTCTATGTTAAACCTTTGACCAATATTGAAACGAAGGATCGTTGGGCAGCTAAATATGAACAGAAACTAAAATCAGTGAAGAAAATCACATAAATTTCATTGACTGCTTTTTTCAAGAAATGCTACGACACAACACTAAAGGCTGCTAACTATTGTTGCTGCCTCCGTTTTCTACAATCTTGCGCTTCTTCTCCTCTGTTGAGGCTTTGAAGACGTTGGCTCTGTAGTACTGCAGCTCTTTAATGCTCTCGTGGATGTCATCCAAGGCTCTGAGGGAAGGAGGGAGAAACCAGTTTAACTGCATTCCTTGTATTATGCATATTCTTCTGAACCTTAAAAGTGAGCTTAAAGGATCATTTTTGATTCAACTTGGATCTTATTTTCACAGGTTTTGCTGTCAGCTATGTTCACTGTGACACCGGTGCACTTACCACCCTAATTACTGAGATCTCCGAGCATGACAATATCACTAAAAAGAAGTCAGCTGAGGCGAGAAACATGATCAGGGAGGTTTTAAACAAAGCCCCAGGTTATTTTAAATTGTTCTGAAGAGAAACAAAGTTGAACAGTAACGTTATTACCCAAACTGTCTGTTGTTAAAGTCTATCACGGTTTATGGAACCACTTCCTGCTTCGACTTCGATCCTCTTTACTTAAATTACCCAGTGTTCCTGTACAATGAAGGCTTATAAGGGACATTTTCTTTCAATATGACCTCTGAAGAAAGTGGTTTAGAGAATCTGGACAAACTGTTGGTTTGTTTCTCAACCTGTCTGACATTGTTGTAGTGATGCCACCATATTCAAGGATCTCAGCAGTTACTTTGGTCAGTACAGTGTAGTTAATACACACAATCAATCTTTACATGATGATGTTGATGTGTTTTTAAATTGTTTACCTGTGGGCTGCTTTCTTAAGAGGCACCTTCTTGTATTCCTCTGGATACCACCGTCTGCATGCATTTAAAGAACAAAATAAATCCACACTCATCCTCTAATAAAGCAGTCAAACTGAAGAGAATGCCATACTATCTTTAATTTATTCCAATGTGCTGCCAAGTAGTAGGGCTGCCCCCCAATAAGAATTTTCCTAGTCGGCCAATAGTCATCATTCAGGGCCATTAGTCGACTAGTTGCCTGCATGCTTACGATATTAATGTTATTATAAAATTCTATATTCTGGGTGGGGCAACACAATGGTTTGAGTTGAAGGTGTGAGAAAGAATAGTCTCAGTAACATTGTTAACACTGTGCTACATTACAGAGAAATACAAACCGTACTAATGAACCTTCATTAATATAGGCCTATATTTTATCTACAAGTGCACGTCACACACTGAGCGAGCCGCCTGTTAATGACGCTGTGGGCTAATGGGCATGTAGCTACTTCCATGTTTCACATGATACATCATGTTTGTAGTGGACCAATGAAGATGAGTTTACATATCACCTTGGGTTGGTCCTTCACCTTCTCAAAATGATCCCACACTTTGGATTTCCTGCCCCACATGTTATTAACTAGCCTGTGGAATAACCGCAGGTACCAGCCCTGGAAACTAGGGGCCATACACATGACGCTTCTTTAACTACCTGGAAAAGATGAGGTCGGGCACTGGGTGCTACTCTTGTGCCGTTTCTGTGCCAGCTTTCAAGAGTGCGGAGGCAGGTTACGTCTGAGGTTGCTAAATAACCTTAACAAGCATCGTATAGCCTGTCTACCTGAAATTGTGAGAGTTTATTAGAGTGTAGACCTGTCGTCTGTGGGACAGATGTAAAGCTCTGGGTAGCCCCGCGCTAACATGATCAACTTTTCTGTCTTTATCAGACTGAATATTTACAGAAGAAGGGAAAGATATCTGTCAGCTGTGATTGGTTTGTAACGTGACTCCTGTCTGACTGCTGAGCGTGGACACTTCCTGTGCCTGTCCTTTCAAATTAAATTCCCACATGGTCCAGTCATATAGGTTTTTTCTTGTTTGCTTTTTTCCTGCGACTAAGCAAGCAATGAAATCTTGCCGACTAATGACCCTGCTGGTCGACTAATGTTTGGTCACTACTGGGGGGCAACCCTACTGAGAAGAGACACTATCATGGAGCTACAGAACCTACTCAGCACCTGCAATATTAACACTGGCTCTTTGACATGCAAACTGAATGGGGCAGAAGGTGTTTCGTGGGGCCTGAGTAAATAACACGGCCTTGATTAGATGAGCTTAAAGTAAGCTAAACAGACAAATAAAAAGTACAGAGGACACGTGAGAGACAAATGTGGAAAACTGCAACTCATGCAACTTAGCAAAACAGCACACCAACTCTCAGACACTCCACATTCACGCGAACACTGGCCTGCAAAGCTCCTTAATGGTGCTGACGTCAATGATTCTGTAGTGAAGGTGGTACATAAACTGTGGCATGTACTTGTCCAGGAACTTCTTGTCTGCATGCACAGAGTTACCTGCAGGAAGAGGAATCAAAGCAGATGTCTGTGGGAGCCAAACAAGTTGAGTGATATCAAAGTTCTGCAGCTGATAATAAAAAGTAACTCACCAGCAAGGGGACAGGATCCAGGCGGGGTGTGCTGTCTGACGAAGGACAGGAACTCATACTCTGCTTGTGCCAGGGTGATTTTACTGTCCTTTACAGCCTGGGTCAGTCCTGACTGAGACACAATTACACTGCCTGTACACATCACTAACACTTTTAACAGATTGCTTCTCTCACACACTGCTTTAAAAGAATAGTCTGACATTTTGGTAAATATACTTGATCGCTTTCTTGCCAGTGATGAGACAAGATGGTTAATACCATGTGTACAAGGTGCCCTGTGGAGTTTTCTTGTGAACCAAAGTTGTTGTTGTTTACATTCAGTGTTACTCTCCAAAATGCATTGGATGTATCGTTAGGCTCTAACCAATGTGTTGAGTACATTGCCTTCCTCAAAAAAGAAAAAAAAAAAAAAAAAAAACCAAGAAAAATATTTGCAAAGCCGATAATTTGTGTATTTAAATCCAACACTGTTTACATCTATGTTTACTTTCTAGCTGCCTTCCTCTCTACCTTCGCTGGCAGATTGCAGCACAGCTCAGTGCATTACCACCACTTGTAGATCAGTGAACAGTGTGATACCAGTGGTAGAAATGTGTACTTTAAATTCAGATAACCTTAGCTTATCACAAAAACTGGAAGCAGAGGGAAACAGTGAACCTGGCTCTGTCCAAAGTTCATAATACACCTACCAACGTCTCTAAAACAGGCTGGACATTGTTAAATCCATAAACAAACAGAAATGTCAACATTATGGATTTACTCAGGGTCCAGGAACAATGTTGGTTTACAGTAATGGCCATGATAAGTCCAGAACAAATGCCTTAAAAATGGTTTCTTGTGCCATTGAATGACCATTGACCAAGTGATCTTTATTTTGTTGTTTTGTTTTTTTGAATAGTATACATAACGGATGTCAGAGGTAAGATCTAACAAAATTAAGAGTTAAATATTTATTAATGTCACAGCAGTCGTAGTGAGTAGCCATTTTAGTTTTTCCAAAGTTGTTAACATTTCCTTAAATGCTAATCAAAATACAAATTTTTAAACTATAACGCAGCCAAGTTACCTTGTTGTGGTTGAGACACATCCAACAGCAATATTATTTAATTAATTTATAAAAAAAAAAAATAGGGAGCTTACCAGTACTTGAGCAGTATTTGTGCCTTTTTGAAAATCAGAAAGTAAGACAGGAGTCCTTGGGATATACCTTACTCCTTTTATGCCTCTTTAAATGATGCTTTGGTAAAAAACTGGTGAAGTTCACAAAAAATCATTTCATCATACATGATTTGTCCCAATTCTCAAAAATGGGTGACTTACGACATAAAGAAATGTAAACGCAGTGTAGTCATATGGGAAGCCATGTCCATCAAACAGTGATATTCCACCTAATACAAATGTTTGCTTGTGTTAACCACAGTAAAAATGGAACACAAACTAAAAACATTCTCACATCTCCAAGTCACAGTGTGGAATGGGTATACCTTTTAACGACATCAATCAGACAACAGAACATTGCTGTAATATGTCACAATGGAAAATTAAATATTCACCCTTTTCCCACCAACATTAGTGCATATATGTGGGCATATATATGTGCGTATATGTTTATATGTGGGGGAAAAAGCCACTAAAAATAGGAGATAGACTGCTTTTTCATTCCCAGTAGAAGTAGATGATTATGCCTTCTTGTTTTTTTACTGGTGTGTCATGTTCAAAATCATGAAAACAGGGTTAGTAAACAGTACAGAGCAGCATAATGGCCAGTAAAAATGTCACGATGGTTACCTCTTTTTTCTATCTATTATTTATTCATTCTCTCTTTTAAACTTGGTGCCAACTAATTTGGAGTGACGCTGACGCACTGCTCGGACAGAGTTTGTGTCGGCGTGTCATTGTATTGCACTGGAAAACAGGCAAAGATTAACACGTCTGCCCAGGTGTCTGGTTTCCAATACTGCCGATCCCAGCCCATAAATACCTGTGACTCCTGCAGAGTCATTTGTCCCAAGAATGAATGCTGATTATTACTTTCCCCGATGCAGACAAAAGCCAGATGTTAGCTGGGTGTTTTGTCCAGTGAGAGAGGAGCTATGCATTAATTGTTTTACACAGAGGGAAGGGCAACATTCACTGTCATTCAGTTGTTCCAGCTTCCCTGGTTGGAACTGTTGGCACCGTGTTGGGCTGCTTTCTGCTGTCGAGGCTGGTGTTTCTTGCCAAGCTGAATGCTTCGTTTAACACGGCTGAATCGGGTGTGGCCATTATGCAAAACCGATTAAAGTTTGCAACTCAGAGCAAAAATCACCTTCTGCCCTCTGTGATTTTCTGTATTTTTCTTCTTCAGCTTACCTTTCCATGATGCTCTTTGCACCAATCTGACATCCCATCCAGCAGCTCGTTTGGCTGATTAATTATCAGGTTGGGCCCCTGTCGACCGAGAACAGATGAATTTAATTGACAGGACGGACAGAAGAGAATCAGCAGTCAAGTATGTATGTATATGTTTATCTCACCTCAGCCAAAATGTTCAGGTCAGGGTCTGTGATAATGCATGCCATCTCAATGATCTGGTCCTTCTCAATGTCCAGACCTGTCATCTAAAAAACACACAGAGAAACTAAATTCTCAAAGACAGATCTGTAACATGTGTCCCAAAAAAGCAGCAGCACTTTACATCTTACAGTACATGTTGCATTAGTAAATACTAGCACTGTAAAAATAACACAGTAATTTCAAATATTTAAAAAGAAGAAGAAACGTGCAAAAACATAATGCTAAGTAATCATGTGCCCTTTAACCCGGTGTGTCATTGAAGGCCACAGTGGCTTTGTCACATGATGGAGGCAGATGAGAAGATGCTGTTTGGTCCCTTGAATGAAACACTTATTTATTTAAAAAGCCCAGATGTGGCTGTTGATAGGAGCAGCTTTCTCTGCAATTTCTAGAGTGAGGAATTTTCGAATCATTCGAGTACTAAAAACCTGAAATATCACCTCAACGCAAAGCATTTAGAGAACCCAGGGATCCAAGCTAGCATAGCCTCTGATACTAGCAGCTAGCAGCCAGCCTTGTCAAGCCACACTCAGCGGGTAGCTCAGATACTAACTGAGTAAGCCGACAACTAACTAACTCCCTTGCAAAATGGATTGCAATGGACTGCAGAGCAGTTTCTGTGGTAGAGGACAGGGGGACAATTGTGTCCAAAATCCAGCCGCTTTACTACGACACATCTGCCAAAATTCATTGAATTCAAATTTTTAAAATACTTTCACAGCTAAAATCGATGTATGCAATTAATTTATATAACTAAATCACAGAGCATGTAATTAATTGGATTTTTTTTTAATTGCTTGACAGCCCTAGTAAATACCAGGGATGGGTCCACAACAAAATCCAAAGGCAGAGTCCATTAGAATAACTGACTAATTTTGTAGTAGTGTGCCTGCATCTACCAGTTTTTGCATGCAGGCAAGGCAGCATATCATTGAGTAACTATCAACTGTACCATTCAGACCTTTTTAAGAGAAGGCACACAAATAAAACACAACATAGGCAAAAAAAAAGTTCCCACACACTAGTATTACTTGAAACTTGCACTTGCACTAAGTTTATTGCAGGTAATACGACAGTGTGCGGGAATTCCCTTTTTTCCCACCTATGGACACTTTCCTCTTACAGACCTGTCTACATGTTTTTAAGTGTACATGTGTGCATTTTACTAAAAAATAATTATAAAATAACAAAAATGAATAGAGTAAGCATACCCCTAATGGATAACTTCCTACAACCCACAACCTGAATTAGGACCCACGTGTGTAATGTCTACTAGGGCTGCAACTAACGATTATTTTCATTGTCGACTAATCTGTCGATTATTTCTTCCATTAGTCGACTAGTCATTTTATCAAAAAATGTGTTAAAATGGTGAAAAATGTCGGTCTGTCTCTCCCAAACCACCAAATTATGTCATCTAATGTCTTGTTTCGTACTCACGCCAAAGGGTTTTAGTTCACCGTCGTGGGAGAGTGTGTAAAGCTGCCAATGTTTGAACGAAGCTGCAACAAGAGTATTTTGGGGTACTTTTATGGTCCTTTTCAATGAAAAATGACTCAAAACAATTAGTCGACAACTAAAATAGTCAACAATTATTTTAATAGTCGGTTAGTCATCAATTAGTCGACGAATCGTTGCAGCCCTAATGTCTACTGAGCACAAATTTTAGACAAGTGAATGTACATTTGCTGTCTGTATCTTCTCATCTGTGTGGTGTTTCATTGTGCTGGGTTGTTCACATCATTTATCAGTTATACCTTTTGATCTTGAGTCATCCTGTGCAAATGTGTGACTACTTACAAGCAGATGTTGCACATTTCAAAGAGAGCAATGACGTTGGTAGATATTATTTTACACTCCCCATGTATCATTATGTTGCTTCAAGTTGCATTTAACACAACTAGCATGATGCAGCTATTTTTATGTCAAGCACCAAGCTCAGCATCTGTTATATCTAACTGGTGAACTAGCTAACGTGTAAAAGCTCGCCCCCGTGGGTTAACTCAATGAACTGCTAGCTAGGTGTTTACATCGTTAGCATAACCTTTGGTACAGATAGTTAGTTAGCATGTCAAACTAGTTAGCTAGAATGTGACATAGTCCTAATTCGTCTTCAGCCTGTCGCTGTCTCTGACTAAACGGTTAGTTAACCAGACAGCCGTTACCGTTACATGTCGACGTTTTCCCTCGTTAGCTAACGTTAAACAGCCGTTAGTTACAACCCCAGGTTAATTTGAACATGTCAGGTAGCGTTAAACCGTTACACAGCACACTGAGCATCGTTAGCATCATTTCGTCTACCTGTGGTTAGCTTGGTGTCGTGTTAGCTAACGTTAGCAAACTTCAAACAGTGAGTTAACCACACAAGCCGGTTTTAGCTCAGTCACTGACCTCCAGGTCCACCCAAACCATCCTCTGAGACATCGCACAGGACGACATGCTGATTCTTCTGGACACCTGGGCGCCAAAAAAGGATCCGAATCTTGGAGTTAACGGGTTTGTCAAACGGCTGAACAGCGTGGCTTTCTGGAAAAGTCTACTGCAGTGTAAGGAAGACGCTGCCTTACTGAACCGGAGGACGGGCTGTTTCCTCCTGCAGAGAAGCTCCAAGGTAACGAGAGCCCATGCCGGGGTTCGCGAACACACGAGCATCCTGGGCCGGCTTCCTCCTCTTCTTCTTCTTCTGCTGAAATATGCGGCAGACTACACGCAGCAAAGGCGTGTGCTGCCCTCCACAGGTCATTTGAAGAACTGCATTGATCAAGTTAAATCCAGTGTGGTGGAGAAAGTCGTTTACAGACTTTGTTTTACAATCTTCTCTTGAAAGTATCATTTTAATGAATAATCTGTAACTCCAATTCCTGAAAGCTCTGCTTATATAAGGCCTCTCTCTGTTTTAATTACAGTTTTCTCAATTGCTACGACACACTCACAGGGATCAACTCAATCATCATTATTACCCTCTTAGCACAGCAACAGTCTTCTCTTACAAATGTGTTAGCACATTTTCATTAGTTTCACACATTTTCACACCCTTATTAAAAACAGTTAACACAGATCAACCTGAAACTGGATTGGATTAACTGTGTTTAACAAAAGGAAAACATCCATTCATAGCTGATAGAAATTACTTGCTTTACTTGAAACTTCTGTCTTCAGCTCAAAGGTCAAAGGTCAAAGATTTTTATTGTCATTTTCACTGTGCATTTCCATACACAAGAGAACGAAATTTCATTTCTCGATTAGTGAATGCAGTGCAATAGAAACATCAATAAAATAGTATACATCATAATAAATATAAACATCATAATAAACTAATAAACAGCAATAAAATCAGATAAAAAACAGTCCAATCTCTCAAAGTGCATTCAGTCTCTTGACTTGACAGGTGACTAGCTGTCAAGGGTGAGTGTGGGTGTGTATGTGGGGATGGGGGACAGTCCATTAATAAGTCTTACAGGCTGGGGAAAGAAGCTATTCAGCCTCCTGCTAGTTTTGTAGCTAATGCTGCTGTATCTCCTCCCTGATGGCAAAAGGGAGAAGATGTGGTGGAGGGGTGGAGCGGGTCCATGATGATGGAGGTGGCTCTACTGATGCAGCGCTGCTGGTATAGCTCCATCAGGCAGGGGAGTGGGGCACCAATGATTTTGCTCTTCAATGAGCAGTTAGTCCGTATCCACCTATAAAAGACACCACCTCTGTGTTGCTGTTTGCAAGTGGGGCTGCAGTAGTTCAGTACATAGGGACCTGGCTTGGGAACTGGTGGGTCACTGGTTTAGGTCCCCATACAGACCAAGTATGGAGCATGGAGTGGCAGCTGGAGAGGGGCTAGGTTGCTTCCTGGGCACAGCCGAGGTGCCCTTGAGCAGGGCACTGAACCCCAAACTGCTCATGACACCTGTCCAAGGCAGCCCCCCACTCTGACATCCCTCCATTTAATGCATGTTTAGGTCCTGTTTGAGCATGTGTGTGTATTTCAGGCCTGTGTGTAAAAAATGTAATTTCCCCTCAGGAATTAAAAAAGTGTATCTTTCTCCTCTTCTTATTCTAAGTATGGATCAGTGAGCGAAAAGGCATGTAAGGAGAGAAGGAGATCGTTATTCAGCATTTCTGAGTTTGAAAAGTATGAAAACAAGACTAGATCAAATTCTAATATATGGCTTGTTCCAGCCAAAAAGGATAGCATGGAAAAATCTGATTGAGTACAAAAAGATTTCTGAGTATTTCTGAGTTTGGGTGACATTTTTATGGGTTCTGATGTGAATAAAGAATGCAGCAAAAAAGCTGTAACATCATGAATGCTTACTATAGCGCAACACAGGTCATACTCTAGGTGCTTGCTATTGGTCTTACATGTCAACGACAGTTGATGGGCACCGAAAAACGTGCACACAATGAATGAATAAAATGAATGAAGAAAACTGATATTTTCTTTTTAACAGTATGTCAACAGGGCATCTCAAAAAGTGCAAGTGCAGAGTGCAGCAGGATTTAGTTTCTCTGGTAAAATCATCTTTGGTGGAAAGAATACAGTTCATGCTGTGACTCAAATGGTGCAGGCGTATAGCACAATTTACTGCAAGGTTAAACCGGCTCATACTGATAGCTGTATGCTGTATTTTGTTTTTGCAAACAAATGTGCATTTTGGCCCGAGACTCTCAGTTCAAGACTTTTGAAAATGTTATCTCTGTATGGACAAATGCGTTCAAGCAAATGAGAAAAACTGTAACATGTACTAACCAGGAAGAGACTCAACATGACCACAAAGGGACACAAAACCACTACGAAGAGATGCAAAAAGACCACAAAGAGACATGAAACAACAACAAAAAGATGCAAAGCAGTGGCAAAGAGACACAAAGACACACATAACCACTACGAAAAAGGAACAAAACAATCACTAAGAGACAGAAAATGTCCACAAAGAGGCACAGAGCAACTACAAACAGGCTCAAAATAACTACAGAGACATGAGGCACTTACAAAAAGAGACTCAAATGACTTTGAAGAGATAGAAAACAACTACAAAGAGACTTAAAACGACCACAAAAAGGGAAGCACAACCACAAAGATGAAAAAACTTTACAGAGACAGGAAACCACAGAGAGATGTGTGATGAAAGTGATGCAAAACAACAACAAAAAGAAGCTAAATAACTCTGGAGCCCATTGTAGCATGATCCACCCATGACTATAGTGACTTAACTTGTATTAAATGAAGTCATAGTCTGTTGTTTTTTGTTGCACCATACGCCCTAATATTGTTAACAGTGTTTGAAGAAAGTCACACTTTTCACTACAGAGACAAGTAACCTCGTACATTTGAGATCCAACAGAAACACCTACAGAAGAAATAATGTCCTAAGATAATACTAATTTGTCATTTTCAGGGCAGCACACAAAGCATGCGCCCCTTTTTAAGACATTAAAGCTAAACATATAGTCAGCACTCTGTGATTAATTTCACTTTATGCCAAGAACTGTCAACAGCAGTGTTCCCTTTCCTCACCTCTAATGTCTGCTGTATAATCAGACAGGCATGTTTGATGTTACTCCCTTTGGAGGATTTTCACTTTGGATCGGCTTTCTAAATAAGCATTCACAGTCATTTACTGCCATCTCTCCCAGATGCACTCTGCCCACCATAAATGTGTGATTACCAGTGGAGATGCTGCTGGTAATTGAATTGGACGGAAGGGCTCCTTTGGTCAATCACAGTCAGGAGGGACGGATCATCCATCATAACATCCGTGCAAACAAAGCATGACTGGACTTCACGGTGGAGGCAAAGACACACATTGCACTGCAGCCCAACACAACATCCGACAAGTGGTCATCAGCCATATGCCTTAATTAGTAAAGAGAGAGGGAGACGGAAGGAGGGGGCATAAAAAAAAAAAAAAACCCACACATGTATGTTGTAAAGATCATTACTTATGTATGCTCATCAGTCTGACAGATAGAGTGCAGCAAGTTGAAGGGCCTCAATTATCACCATTAATAGACAGAAGTTAAAAATCAAAAGAGGGAAAATTATTTTGGCAAAGCCAGACATGAATAAATTAACTTTGTGGAGCAAAGGGCAGGAGGAAAGGGGCTCTTGAATGAATTTGGACATGGACCACATGCTGCTTCCCCTCAAGGCTGGAAGCAGGAAATGTCAGCAGTTGATTTCCCTTGGTCCAAAGCCTGCCTGCCTTCAACCTTTCATTAATTAAAAGAAAAGCAAATATCATAGACCAGTAAAGTCTGCCTAGTTTGCCTCCCATGTGGAAGTCTACCGGCTGGTTGTGATGGGCTTTGTTTAAAAATATTCTAAAGATGTCATTTGTGCCTCCGGAGAAGCAATAAGACTGGGTCAGACATCCAAAGCAGAGGATATTGATATTCAATGTCTGTTTTAGACAGTGGGGTAATCCTGGTGTTACATCTCTCATGCTGCTGTCCTAACATTTACCCGTATCTGCAAATGCAAAACTCTAAAGACTGTCTGCCTAACAGGGTTCATCTTTTACAAAGGTGACACAGTGACCTTGTTCAAGATGCTGCAGGTCCCACATGGAATTAACCACAGCTGAACAAGGCACAGTGCATGTCGGGTACTTAGAATTCTGTTGAACTGCTTCGGACTTGTTGTGTGTCAGGCTGACATGGGCAAAAATAACCTGACAAGATCACTGCAGCTGCAGTTTTTCGAGCCAAGAGGAGCAGTTGATCTCTACTGAATGTAAAACCTCAGTGCACTGGTGCCATGCCATCGTTCAGATGGCCCACACTTCCAAAGCCTCTTTAGTCTGAAAAATGTACTGAAAGCCAATTTCTCTGACAGCATGTTTCTCCCCTCAAAAAACACCCCTTGCTCCAAAGTCTAGTTTCTCCAAAACTACACATCCCTTGCACTTAGTTTCAGTTTCCAGGTGGCGTTGGAGCCACCGATCTATGGTGTTTTTATTGTACCTTTGCAGCGTCTCCCAGTAGTGTTGAGCCTCCGATCCTGGGTGCTTTTATGGAGAGTTTACAGCATTTCCGAGAGATGTTTGAGCTACCAAACCCAGGTGTTTTTCACCAACCTGTCCCTGCTTTTCCAGGGCTTTTGTGCCACTAAACGCAACCAAACATGATCTTTCCTGATGTTTTTTGTACCTAATCCTAACCATACATTCACCACAGTGTTGTTGACAAATGATTGGGTTCCCACAGGGAACGTGTATTTTAAGAGAAACAGGACTTTGAAACAATGGAACTTTGTTTTTGGGTTAACATGCTGTCAGAGAAATGGGCTTTCAGTCCATTGAGACATTTTTTGGACTCAAAGGAATTTCAGAATTTTGAGCAGTCCCCGGTGCATGAGGGGAACTGACTGAATTTACCCTGACATGGTGCTCATTTTACACACACTTGTTATTTTCTGTTTTCCAGCCAACATTTGTATGTGGGTCCAAGGTAGATAGTAAATGGGCTGAAAAATGAGCCCCCCAATGGGATTGTCCACAACTTCCATATTGACCCCAAGCCATTTGCCCACATGGGTGGGTTTACCCAAGTGAGCCCCACATAAGATGCCCACTTTGGACCCGTACCCTCTTGGTCCCCAGGTAGCACTGGCATAACCCATGCTGGGCCAAAATAGAACTCGTTGACAGTCCCATTGGGGCCCATTTTTCAGCCCATTTACCACCCACATAGGACCCAAATAGAAATGTTGGCAGGGTTAAAGGCTTCATGTTTACAATTTTAAAATATGTGAATTTGCTGACTCCTGATGGTAGTCTCCAAAAGGACACTTTGAGGCACTCAAAATCACGTCACATAGCATTCATGGAAGACCTGTTAAATCACATGAATTAAAGTGTGAAATGGTGAATCAGTTCAGTCAGTAGTGTAATATCAACATGACATTGCACTCTCTGGTTGAATCAGATGAATCTACGCCAACGCTACATCAGCAGTAACTGGTGATTTGAAAAATGCATTTTGGCTGATATCCTGTAGCATTCTGGGAAGGCTGGAAACAGTCCCAGTAAACTCCAAGAGAGCTGGAATTCATCTCAAACAAGAGAAATGCTGAACAGTGATGACCAGTGTGAATAAACAAGGAAACATTTGTGAAAGTAACCCAGCAACCAATCAGCATTACTTAATATTTAATGTTCCCAATTATTAAGCCTCTCAAGAAGAAGTGTGTCACCCTTCCTTTGGGATTCTAAGAAGACAACAGTGGTGCAGCTGGAAACTGACAACTAACCTATTTGAGTAAATTAATTGCTTAACAATACTGTAGATACATAACACATTAAAATGGGATGTTGTAGAGCTCAAATATTAATTGACCCTTTGCTAAGTCCCACCCCTATCATAATGATAGCATTGGGCCGATTCAGACCAGGGTCTGACAACACAGCTGTGCTCCATTGACTTCAATGCAATCATTTCAGATTTCCTTCATCACGTGTTTTAATGATACACGTTACCTGGAGAGTTTGGAAAAAGATATACGTTCTTCCCTGTCCCAAAACCAAAATCAAACCCTGAAAAGTGTAGGGTTAGCTAAGACTGTATACACAAAGACCGACCCTGCTGTACAGGAACCAGTGAAGGGAAGCAGGGAAACTTCACTGATATTGAACCAGCTGTGTGTCATTGCATTGTGTGTAGATGAACATTGTTTGACTTCCCCTGCCCGTACAGCAGCAGAGGCCTGGGTGCTGGCAGCGGCACAGGGGTGATGCCAAACACCGTTCATCCGCACACACTGTGATGCCACACAGCTGGTTCAATATCAGCAAAGTTTCCCTTTATATTCATTGTCTTCTGTGTGGATCAGCAGTGATGTGGTGGTTCACTTTTACACTGTGATCTGTAGCCTATAGTTGGGCTTTAGCTTCTAACTATCTTTGTCTTTTTAACCTGTTGTTGCTGCTGAGTCAGTTTGACATCCTGGATATATCCTTCAAACACAGACTGTAGACCCCTCTGTCTGCTTCTCTCTGGAATCACTGTTTCATTTTTCCAAAAATATGATAATATTTCTTCAGGGAGTGCAGTTAGTTACAGTGTGCGCTCCATACTTACTTCGACAGCTTGTCGGACCATCACAAAGGGGCGGGGCTTAGGGTAATTATTTAGTAACATTAACTGTAAAATAAGAAACCAAAGTATATGCGTTTCCTTAACTCTCACACTGACATCGTTTTTAACTTGTCCATAAACTTAAACAGTACAACAGAATTCCTAATATTCAATTAAGGCTTTTGGTTTTGGTGCCCCCCCCCCCGCCCCCCATCTGGCCACCCCCTTTAAAATATTTCTGGTGGCATCACTCACAGACAAAAAGCACATTCAAATAAAATTGACAAGTAATAGAAACAACAGTAAATTACAATTCAGCAGCTGGTGGAAATACCCTGTCACTGCCACACCTGTTCTCTCCCCTCCTTTACATCTCTCCTCAGGTTTTCTCCCCGTCTTTGTGTTACAGACCCAGCTGCACTGCCCTATCTGTCCACCAGGTGTCCTCAGTGTGTTTCCCGAGACACAGTCTGGCAGCTCCATCCAGTTAAGCAATTATCCAGTCCCCTTTGTGTGTCCCGTCTGCCTGCCCCAGTTAGTCTCTGCTGCTTGTTTGTCCCTCGTGCATGAGTAGTCAGCCCTCCCATGTTTCCTTGTATGCTTTAATCTTTTGCTTGGTCCTCAGTGGAGACCTAATCCTGTCTCCTGGTCTACTGCTCTGCATTTGGGTCCCTACCTGCCCTCCTCGAGGCTTGACAGGCTGTTTGCCAGGTGATGTCTTTTAAGTCAGCCACCTTTACCTCTAGAATGTTGTATTTAATAGCAGTGTGAAAATGTGCACATAAGGGCCAAACAACCTGAAGGTATGAGGAAAATCTAAGTAAGCAAGTGATGCACTTACTGAGGGCATATCTTTAGCTCTCCCTGATGAATCCAGCAGCGATCAACAGCAGATGTGCAACTGTAAAAATGAAGTATTATTGCGAGATAAGTTTATCCTCCCCTTAACTTTAGGCATTATCATTGGGAGGTTGTTCTGTGATGAAATATGGAAGCCAAGCCCAGTCGAAAATTGACAGTTTGGCAGAATTTAAACAACAACTAAATTTTGCCATCATAAGCCCGCCAAGCAGATTTTGAGTTACATGTCAAAGTCTGTATTTTGTTGCCACGTACATACTGTGTATTACTGTAAATCCATTGACGTGCTGTGCTGGTCTCTATCAAACACAGGAAGCTGGCACAGAGAAGCTCAACAGAGCCTCTCTAAATGCATGTTTGTGTTGAGCATGATTCCACCTGCTGATCCGCGGGATCCAAGACGCAACCTCACAAAGCATGTCTGGTAAACAAGATAACAGCAGGAAGAGGTACAACATCTCTGGATAGTAGAAACTAGAGGTTTGAGTTGCCTTGTAAACAAAGGCTTCAACATGCCTGTGCTCAGTTCACCACCACAGGTACTTAAAGTAAGAGAATTGCAGTGATGTCTAGAGCTGCTGCTACCTACACAGCTCAGCAGTGTTGCAGTCTCTATACATACTCCTGATGGCTGCTAGGATGCTACGACAATGGAAAATGTAGTGATTTAGTGAGTTAGTGGAAAAAAGCTCTGCTATTGAGGGAATGTTGAATGAATCCAACCAGCAACATGGATTCTGCTAATAATTCCCAATAACAAACACATGAATATTAGATCTTAGTTAAATTAATAATATCAGAAAATATAGCTTATAAGAAGGAGGACAGGGTGGTGGAAGAGCCTGAGCAGCAAACACTGTATGATTGAATCAGCAGAGGGACAGTGACAAGGGTCATGTTATAATGGCTACCTGCATGACCTGATTGGACATCACGAGTCAGCTGACAGCCACACAGCTGCAAAAGAGTCAGTGATTGTAAAGCATGAATGACAGCTGATGCCAATCAGTCGATGCAAACACTTTGGTGCTCTGTCTGAACTATGCTTCAGTAAATGTCAGCAACTGTTGTCACCTACTCTATATGAACGAAAAATAATCTAACTGTTATGTCTGCGACTATAAATTCAGTTTTAATGAGTCAATGATTATTATAGAATTATCTAAATAATGTTGGTTATTTTTTTACATGGTTGATTAATTGTTTTCTCTTAAATTGTGAAAAATAATCAGCAAAATGTCCATGTCAGAACCAATTAGATGACTTTGAATGTTTTGTTTGATCAGAGATGTGAAACCCATTGTTTTTTTAAACTAAACTGATACAAAACAAAGCAGTAAACTATCACATTTGAGAAACTGGAACTGCAGAGTTTGGGGCATTTTTGCTTGATAAATGATCTCAATAAATAGATACTTGCATATGTATGTAGAATCTGTTGCTCACGGGACAAGATTTTGGTATTGAAATCGTTCTGGTAGCTGTTTGTAGTCCAAGTAGTATTGATCAGTTATCTGTCAGTGGCAGGTAAACAGTCCATGTGGAGAGGCGAAATGCACTGGCAAAAATGCAATCTCAGAACTCGTGGGCTATCCTCTGACAACAATTTAGTTCTATATTAGCTTTAAAAAATGTATCTGCATTCATATTCAGATATCTGTTTATAGAGATTAGCTAAAATTATTGGTGCACAGAAGTGGAAGTCTTGGCCCGTACATCCGCTTGCTACTCTGGATCTCCCAAAATATTGGCCGTTGGCCCCAGAGGCTTTCTTGTCATCAGACAGAAAGCTGATGTGTTCTGAGATTGCTTGATGAATCACTTAGATCAGTGGTTCCAAACCTTTTCTCTTAAGGGATCCCTTTTTCTTTATCATTGAGTAAACTGACGACCCCTGACTAAGTGACATATTAAATGGATGTTTCATATTAGATTCAATGCATATCAATAGTGCAACTTATAAACTGTACAATTAAGCCATATAATGAACACAATAACTGCAGAAAGTTTGTGTAAAATGAGCGATTTGAATGAATTTTAAGCAGATTATTTCCCGTAAATACTTCATCAGAGATGGGGTTTTCTGATATTCTTAAGGAACTTTGTATTAGATTCTCTGTATTTTTATATTTTTTTTGACCATCATACATATTTAACAGGCTTCTTTTTTAGGACAAATTCAGTATTCTCCCCCCCCCACACACACTTGGCCATTGTTCCATTAGCTCTTTGGTTGTTGTAACTGAGTAGTTTTCTAATGTAGGACGAGGCTGTTTATCAGACAGTGAAGGCTCTGTAACTGTTCAGGTCTTTACTGTGCCTGTTACTGTGAGATTTCAAGTTTCTATCTTGAATAATAATATAAACTTCAAAAATAACAATTTTGTTTGGTTTTCTTTACAGAAATGAAATCCATCCATTTTCAACTGCTTATCCAAATCCGGGTTACGGGGGCAGCAGGCTGAACAAAGCATTCAAGACGTAATAATCCCTCCAGTGTATTCCAGGTCTGTCCCAGGGCCTCCCACCGGGACGTGCCTGGAACAACTCCAATGGGAGGCACCCAGGAGGCATCCTGATCGTGAAGCTTTGGCGACCCCTAGTGGTAATTAGGACCCCCAAGCTGGGAACCAGTGATTTAAATTGTTAATCAGTTTAAAAACTATTGTTGATTAAGCTCCTGATAATGACACTATTGACTGTGATTGGGATTTATTGAGTCCATATTGGAGGACATTCACTCTTCTCTGCTTCTAAAGAGCAAGATTAATTCTGAGTTTTTTATATTTTGCAAGCCACTTCTTACTTCTTCAACAAATAGATCTATCAGTACCAATATGTAGGTTTGTGTTTCTAGTTCCAACACGTTTAACATATAAAAATCCAAGTAACAGCACAACATCCAACCTCAGTTACTGAGACCACAGAGAACAAAAGTACCTCCAATCACATAGCATTGAGGTATATTGTAGTTTTCTTTAATCAAAACACAATGTTGGCACAAAATCGTTCTTTCTGTACAGTAATGTATGTTCACAACAGAAATCCCCAAATGTAAGGTGGGATTGCCAAACATGATGAGATTCATTTTATTACACAGTAAGAGTGAGCCAAATACATTTGTAAGTGCTTAGTTATGACAGTACATCAACCCATGCTATTCAGTTATATTCATTTGTAGAACATGAGTAGTTATGCAATGTACCAATTTGTGCTTTCTTCACTCCGTCCACATCCCTTCCAGACAATCTTTAAACTTTTTATTTGTGTTCCTCGCCTGTGTCACACTGGAGTTGTCCATCATTTGTATTGGCTGATTGCCCTTTTGGATCCTGAACACTTGTTGCAGCATGGTTTTATTGGGTGGCTGCTTTGACTGATGGCCTATTAAACCCAGGAACTCATAATCGTTTCGGATCGGCTTATCTTAATTTCCTCATAGAAGTACTCAAACTGATATTTGCGGTAGAACACGTGGTTGCTCGTCCCTTTTGAAGTCATTGTTCTTGAGTGCAGCAGTCTAATTGTCAGGCTTCAAACTAATGATAGCATTTTGTCTCCAGCTCTAGCTTTCTGGCTCACTTAAAACAGTGGGCATCAAAGTCCCAAGAAGAAAGACAGACAGCAAGAATCTCACTTTATCTTCACCCCATGTCATTCAGTAGTCAAATCACAGTACACAAAATGCTGGGTTTTACAGAGCTCTAGTGTAAACAACACGATATCAGCCAAATATGGAAATGACAAACCTGCTCTGGCAGCTAGAAAGTGCTTCCCAGAGATACAGTACACACACAAGCTGCAAGTGTCTCACATTAAATGGGAAAAGTACAGATCTCAATACCCTTGCACTACACTTGTAAACATCATAAGGTCCTTTCAGGAGGGAAACAGGAAAAAAATAGTTTCCGAAAGCAGCAGGTGACTGAACAAAAGCATCTGAAGGTTGCCTTTGTGTGTGTTGGGCAAGATGACACGTCCACTTCTCCATGCATTCTGTGATCAGTTCATGAGGAATGATCTTTCGCAAAGCATACACTGAAAGGCGAAACAATGCTCACAATGTCTGAAAAATAATAGCCATTAAAGAGCCAAAACAATGTACAGCACATTATACAAAAGAGAAACCCATTTCTAATGCAGCTAGCATTTATCATCGCCAGGGCGGTGCGGTAACTGATGTACAGGAAATGAGTGACATCTAACAGAGCTTGCTGCCAGCTCACATACATTTTTTTCCTCCGAGGTGCTCACGAGAAAAGCCATTTTCTGATTTTAACAATACCCCCAGTGCTATGAGCGGCAGAAGAGCAGCCAAGCTTGCAACACCCAGAATTTTCTCATTAATAAAAAAAAATCAGCTTGTTACTTTTTCTCTGATAGTTTTCGTCTGATATTCTCTCTGTAACTAACCATCACTCTGCCACTAGGTTCATATGTCAAGGCAGTTTGCCAAGTGAAAAAAATGGGAACAGCAGCAAACTACTGTGTTTGTTTCTTATGAGCAGAGAAAAGCAGACAAATGATTGTCATGATTTTTTTTTTTTTAAGTTGGCTCATGATTAAGAAGTCACACTTTGATTCCGGCGGGTTTCATCAAGGTGCACAGCTTCAAAAGTTGGCATCTACAAACCGTGTCATGTCCCTCTGCACTGGGAAAAAAAACAACATTTCATCTGTGTAGGTAAAATGGCTCTTTGGAACATCCTTTCCATCCTCGTTATCCCAGTCAAGGCCCCACGAGCTGTTAGACGTGCGTCTGCATGCGTTTCTGCAGAGGCCTGGTGAGGTCTGAGTTCTGGGAGGAGGACTGAGAATAGTGGGAGGAGGACGAGGCCGAGGTCTTGCTGTCCTTGTCGAACTGAACATAGCCGTCCTGCTTGCTGTAGCTGCTGACGCTGCTGTCACACTGCGTGTCGATGAAGGAGCTGGAGTCGCTGAGGGAGCTCCGCTGAAACTCCCGCTCGCACAGTTCAATAGAGCTGCTGCCCATGCCCAGGACGAAGCGCTGGCTGTAGTCGTACAGGCGGTTGGGACCGGCACCCAGGGTGTTGTAGATGTTGGTGAAGGACATGCCGGTGGGCACCCGCTGCTTGCCAACGGTCATAGTTCCAGCGGGTGGGCTTCGGACTACGTCGGGGGTCTGGCTGGGGGCCAGGGACATGGTGGGGGTGGCGTGGTGCTCGTTGAAGGTGTTGACACTGTAGTAGCCGTTGGTGGGGTCCTTTGAAATGCAAAAGAAGCAAAAAAAGATGCAGCCTATTAAAAGTTGCAGTAAGACAATGAACAACTTTGATTCTTTTTGTTTTCTTTTTGTTACTTCCAATAAATGAATCAATGCTTTCTTGTTACTCACAACTACGATTGTGTAAAAGCCATTTAACACAGTGCATCTCTAACTCAGCATACAAAAGACATGAAAGTGCAAAACAAGACCTGGTTTTCTCATCAGGAGCTTTCTCCTCTGAAGGTCAAAAGTAGACCCGCAGACGGTAATTAGAAAATGGGATGCTGAATACAAGAAATTAATTAATAAACAGGCTAATTTGTGAAACATGAAAAAGCAGATAACATGTTTTAGTAGTGTGAGTCATCTGCCTGTGACTCAGAGAGCCTGTTCATTTAATTACCGCTCTGCAATATCCACGTTTGTGCAGTGTTTATTGCAGGATATGTTAATACATTTTATTGTCTGTCGAATCATATGCAAGACTGGACAGCATTGTCTGTCACTTTGCCTCTCTCTCTGTCTCTCACCCTTTTTAATATTGTGGTTTAACATAAACTGACTGTCTGCCACTGTGAGGACAAGGAGAGAGAAGACAGCATAAATGTAGGTTGTGGCAGCAGAATATCGGCCCAGTCGCCAACAGAAAATGTTGGCATTGTATGTTTCTGCAAACCATGAATACATTACATTGGCATGTCTCAGATGAAGAAATCAACATTTCTAAAACGATGCAGTGTATGAGCTGATACTGTGGAGGGGATGGGGGCATGGTGTGACACCTAGGCAAAACACCTGCCAAGCTACAGACCACTGGAGTCATTGCTGTGTGTCCAGTGGCTTTTTAGGCACCTAATGGGGGGTGTCTTTCAGCGACGTGTATAGTGTAAATGACCTGGCAGAAACTCTTATTGTGTACTATATGGTGTACGTGACTGGATATAGACTGTTGTTATCCTGAAGTGACTTTAGCTAAAAGATCTGGCACGATTCTGGCCAAATTTGGTTATGTGAGGAGAAGCAATTGTTCTCGGAGCTAGCTGTCTGAATAACAGGAAAACAGTTGTTTAAGTGACGGGAAACACCTTTAATGTCTACTGGAAAGCTGTGGGTGTGTCATCTGATACTGCTTGGTTGTCAGACACTATAAATTGTCACGATGTACTAATTTCTTGCGAGTAAACCCTCAAATGTACAACCTTATGTTTGATCCTCTCTTATTTTAAGTCGTGTTTGTGCTACAACACGCATAGCTGCTTTTCCTGTGAGGATAGTGCCACAAAAAGTGGTTGCTTTTTTACCACAACATACCTACTTTTCCAGCAGGGATTCTGCCCTGAAAACTGGTATTTTAGGCCATAATAACCAAGAGGTTTTTGTGCCTAAACCAGGGGTAGGCCCCTCTCCAGTAGCTCAGCAAAAAAAAAAAAAAAAAAATGTTGCAAGGTGTTTTTAACATTTCAACATTATCCAACTGTAAAAATGTCTAGCATATACACCGAATATATATCTTTTATATTTTTAACATTTCGGCAACTAAAATATGTGTCAGTTGTCTTCAGCTCAGCACTGTTTCCTCTACATTTTGCCAAATCTCAATAACAGTGGCTACATGAGTCTCCCTCGCTTGGCTAGCTTTGAATTCCAAATCCAAAAAGGAAAAGTTTTGTAAGAAAACAGAGCTTAATTGCGCATGAAGAGATGTATTAGCTTTTATCGCCCACGCTGCAAAGTTAAAGATCCAAAAAAATCATAAACAGCCCACTGCAGTGCCACCTGGTGGTAAAACATATCAATAAATGCTCATTTAGACTTAACTTGTAATGTTGACAGGCTAATTTAGATTTAATTGACTGCGTTACCTTCATTATAAGGCTTAATATGTTTTGCAGATCCAGATAGATTTCTGAAATTATTTTTGGTTGAAAGTGGCTCTTTTGATGGCGAAGGCTGCCGACCCCTGTCAACAATGCCAACATGTCCAACATGGCAACTGGCCTTGAGAATATACAGCGTAGCTTTTGGTATACTATCAGTATAATACCTGGGTCTTCAACAGGGGGTCCTCAGAGTCACTGCAGGGGGGCCACAATAATTTAATGAATTAATTAAAGTTTTAGTAAGTAAAATGTGCCTGAAAATCCACATTAACGTAAATCTAATTTATTATTAGCAAAGATAAATCAGCCTATTCATAAAACCTATTTAGTTAACAGAACACAGCATTAATGATAGGTTGACTGTTACCCATGAATCACTGTGCAAAAACTTTTTTTTTGGCATATTAGCAAATTAGCACGCCTTAGCTTGTGAGCCTCAATGGATTGTTTTCGTCCACCTTGGAAACCACCGTTGAAAGTGCAGAGGGGAGGCTAACACACCTAGCCATGCTACAACTGCTGCTGTCTTAGCAGCTACAGGCAAACAAGGGAAGACCCGAAATCCCAAAATGTCCCAATATATGTGGTAGGGGGTCCCTGCTCTGTCTCTCTTTGAGTTAAGGGGTGCTTAGCCTGAAAAATGTTGAAGACCTCTGGTATAGTAGTATAATATTAGCGCTATTAGACTACTAGTATTGTGCTATATTGTACTGTTGTACATGCTTTTCTGGGTTGTCACTTGTTCCTTTTAACTTTCACT
The DNA here is from genome assembly GCA_019142605.1 of Cephalopholis sonnerati. Lineage (NCBI taxonomy): Eukaryota > Metazoa > Chordata > Actinopteri > Perciformes > Serranidae > Cephalopholis > Cephalopholis sonnerati. The sequence continues at coordinate 35,680,607 of JAGQAX010000017.1, forward strand.
GTGTACAGTTGTAGCTTTTAAATTTCATTGTACTGCTACAATGACAATAAAGGACTTCTTTTTTATTCTATTCTTTTTTTGACATACGATGCTGTAGTAGAGTTCACAGAAAGAACACTTAGCTGACAAATCTGCCACATCTAAATCCATGTCATAATAATCCAGGCTGGATCCCCAACAATGCAAAGTAAATGTGGTCTTCAATAGTCTGAATTTAATTTTAGCCCAAGAGAAGAACATTTACTCAATTATGTAAGGTTTGTTTAGGGAATAGCATAATAGGATAAACATAACAGGCATATTGTTATTTGAAACACAAAGTAGAAGGTATTTTAAGAACCTAATAGATTCTTGGCTTTCGAGGAAAGCATTCAGGAACTAGAGTGGCAATAGCTACCCCCTCCACCCACCCTGATCTGCCTCTGCACAATTGTCTCCACAGAACGTCCAACTGCAGGTTTTAAAAACCAAGGTCATTCCACTCATTTTTTTACTCATTACTATTTTTACTACTTTGTCTTGTGTGTAGTACATGGGTGTTTTCTATTGTCACTCAAAATGAATTTTCAAAATTGAGTTAATACAGCTGAACCCACAAGTAAGGGTACATTGTTCTGGACCAGCTTTCACAACTTTCTTATGAAACAAAAACTGCCTCTCTTTAGATTGTCCTTGACTAAAAGCTGCAATTGCCACATATGTCAAGAACTGGCACTCTCTGAAAAGAGAAAGCCTTCAAACGGAGTTTGAAAGAGCAAGAAAAAGCTCTGTGTTTCACAGGTAAAACCTAAGTTCTGGATCACAGACAAAGACTCGAGAGCTGTATATTTTAACCAAGTGTAGTATGACAGAGCCTTAAATCTGTTTCTCACAGAAGAACAGTGTCTGACATTTTATCTTTATGCTATTCTAAATGACATATTTCTAGATATGGTTTATGTGTGTTGTGAAATCGTGTGTTGTAAAATGATAAATAAAATGAACCTTGAATAAGCGGTTTGAAAATGTTCTCAGTAGCTTGTTAATTAAGAAAATAAATCAGTGCTGTGAAGTCACTTGGCTGAGTATTGTATATTAGGTAGGCTGACAGACTGTGAGGGATTGGTTTACAGTTTGACTGAATTAAAAATGCAAAACGAGTGACCTAAGCCACCATGACTGTGAGTGTGAATTTAATGTAAGAGCTATGATGCAGCGTCTCGGCAGTGGCTGCTCTCGTAGGGCTCTCCACACATCACAATTCCATCCTGTTAGTTCGTTAGTCCAAATTTCACCCGCTTCTGCAGTCAGACAAAACCATGTCAGAACTGTTCATGCTACAGCTTACCAGCTAATTAGCTATCTAGCCTGCAAACAGACATTAGCAGTGCACTTTTCCCTGGTGGATGTTTAGTAGCCCATTCAACAAGCCGAGGTGGAACACAATGTGTCCATGTTCGACCATTTGAAGACCATTTGTGGTTGACACATCATGCCCTCGTACAATTAAAGAAGATCTGGGAACAAGATAGCAGTGTGTGGGTATTTTTCTGTATTTTGTGCAGACGATGTTATCCAGCACAAGAATTCATGCATTCATGCATGTACTTCTTTTCAGCAGCTTATACAAAGGAAGCATCAACAGAAGGCTAATGTGTAATGTTTCTTTTCAAAGTCAGGGCTCTTTCACTGTTGTGTCTTAGGTTGCTGCCTGGTTGTTAGCCAGTGCCACCACTTCAAATTAAATGATTTGACTGGCTACTGTGTATGCAAAGAAAAATAACTACATTCCAAATGGCATTATGCATGCATGGGGGGTGTTATCACAACATAAAAGTTTCAAATACATTTCTCCCTTTTTGATACTTATTTTTATTACAGAAAAGGTTTCTATGCATGCAAAACACTCAGTTTAATTTCAGTTTAATTTCCTGGTGAGTGTGTTTATGTTTCCAAATGAAAAAGTTTGGTCAGGGGTGGAGCCATGATTTGCCCCTTTGACACAGCCTGTTCAAGGCAGGAATGGTGCGCTGTTATTCCGCCTCACTGTTCTGTACAAAGGGTACAATCGCAGAATGGGAGGACAGAGTTGTCTGGCCTTAGAGCCAGCAGCGGAGGTAGTAACAGTTGATTCAACGTGTGTGTAAGAAGGACAGTTGGCAGGACGGGAAGGGTGATGTTTTGACGACATGTTATGTGTGTGAGCCGCTGCTGTAAGATTTAAGATGCAGCTAACACCAGTTAGCAGCTAACTCAAATAAGAACAGCAACTGAAAATGTTCGCATGTCGCAATGTCCTAGAGCTTCTTACCCCCGGAGCAGAGGACAAGGTCAACCTCCATATAAGAGGGATGGTAAATTATTGTTCTCTTTTTAAACATTAACCCAGTATCTCTCCATGGTGTATGCCCTTTTGCGTATTCCTCAGAAGCCCAGTACCATTATGCTAGCCCTATAAGCTGGCAGTTGTGATGCCTGCATCAAAGGCGTCAAAACCTGTAGTATTTAGAGCAACTTGATTTAAGACCAATGCCTTTTGGCTTGTGTTCTTCATCAGGGGAAGAAAAAATCCTTTAGAGCCTGCATCCTATTTTGTAACAGTAAAAAGGAAGCAAACTCCCAACCCCTCCGCTCTGCCCCTGAACCTCACAACCTTCCAAACCTGTTAAGATGCAGTGAACACTGCAATGTTAAACACCAAACGTATGGAAGCGTGGATGGGCTATTGCAGACGGCATCATTACTGTCAGCCGCCTGCCTGATAAACTGGCTAACTAATTTCTTTGCGAGGATTCCGATGTGACGGCGCTGAGCTTTAAATTGCTATGAGGCAGTAGAGAGAACATGGTTGACTAAATGAGAGTAATAAGGGTCTTATCAAACCAGACCTAAATCATAATGCTCCTGCTATAGAGCTAATGGAGAAATACAGACATAGATAACTTTAATGGTTATCTCTTCCTACTAATTTTCCCAGAGGGTTCAATAGGAAAATTAGCAGGAAGATGCAACCATTTATCTTCCTCTTTGTTTATCTCTCTTGTGTGTGTCCCAACCTGCAGGCTGTAAGACAAATTGAATTTGTGAGATCTTTAAGGACAGGCAGAAAACGTACCACTTGCCCTTTTTTTTTCTTTGATTGGCATTAAGTGTAAAGAAAAAAAAATGCTGTGTTAATTGTCATCAAGCCTAAACGTCTTGGACACCAGTATTTGGATTGTTAGGAGAAGATTAAGATTGAGAAAGTCCTGATTCTATGTTTTCGACTCTTACACTTATCCTTTCTGAAATACCGTAGATAATAATTATAAGGGGAATAATAGTCGACCAAACGTTAGTCGACCAGAAAGGTCATTATTTGGCAAGATTCTGTTGGTCACTTAGTCACATAAAAACTAAACAAAAAAATAAACAAAAACGCTGCGCCTTGTCAAAATAAATCAAAACTTATATGACTGGACCATGTGGGAATTTAATTGACTTAATTGAAAAGACGTGTCATGTACGGCCTCTAATTTCCAGGGCTGGTACCTGCTGGTTATTCCACAGGCTAGTTAATAACATGTGGGGCAGGAAATCCAAAGTGTGGGATCATTTTGAGAAGGTGAAGGACCAACCCAAGGTGATATGTAAACTCATCTTCATTGGTCCACTACAAACATGACGTATCATGTGAAACATGGAAGTAGCTACATGCCCATTAGCCCACAGCATCATTAACAGGCAGCTCGCTCAGTGTGTGACGTGCACTTGGAGATAAAATATAGGCCTATATTAATGAAGGTTCATTAGTACGGTTTGTATTTCTCTGTAATGTAGCACAGTGTTAACAATGTTACTGAGACTATTCTTTCTCACACCTTCAACTCAAACCATTGTGTTGCCCCACCCAAAATATATACTTATAAAATTAAATTAATATCGTAAACATGCGGGTGACTAGTCGACTAATGGCCCTGAATGATGACTACTGGTCGACTAGGAAAATTCTAATCGGCAGCCCTAATAATTATTAAATGTCTCTTAAAAAGTCTGAAAAGTAATTAGCTGAAATGACCTCAAGGATTTGAACACATCTGCTTAACCCTCAAGCCTGACTGTGTTGCGCCGTCACTTCTGTAAGGCATGTGTACTTCCTCCCCTTACACTTAACCGGTTGCTTTTATGCAGTGCCTTGATATGCAGCCATTTGTTATTGAACGAGATGCTAACAGCCACTCTTTGCCTCTGCAAATAAAAGGGTAATTGGCTCTCTGAAGCTGAGCCACCGGATTTCCTGCTGGATTTCCTGCAGTTGACATTTGGCCCTAAACGTTCTCTCAGTGTTCACCCACCTTGATGTGCTGGAACTCCTTCTCCTCCTCCTGGAGCACCTCTAGCTGCTTCAGCACAGGCTCCTGTTGGAACTCACCACGGTCAATCTGCGTCACGGTTAAATCAGGGTCGTCAGTAGTCATATATAGTGAATATGGCAGACCAGAAAGCCTTAGAGAATGCATATGACAGAAGGCTGCATCAGAGGATCAGACTGTGTTGACTCACCATCATCTGTTTGATGCTTGTGTGCTCCTCGCTCTCCCGCGCTGCATTGTGATCCTTGTGAACGATCTCCACTCGAATGTCATTTTTTGCTGAAACCACTCCTTTGAGATCTGAAGGAAAGGGAGAGACGGAGCAGTGTGGCTGATTGGCAGAGGCTGATAGATGCATTGGTCCTGTATCCCACCGTATCCCCGCCTAATGCACTCATGGCAGCTTCAAAAGACGGTTTTCCCTCAGCTCTCACTGCGACGGTCGTAATGAAGACTGTGGTGTATACACAGCACTCCGCAGTCTGACCTTAACTTACTTACTGAGCACTTGGATAAAGCCCATCTTGCTAACACTCACTTGTCCTCGAACCTCACGGTACGATACTGATCAATATCTGCAATCTAATAATGCCGCCGTGTGTAGCTGGTCTGGGAGTATGAATATAAAACGTCTGGCCTGTCACAGTGATTAGTTTACTTTAGCTCACAGAGGCAACAACAAGCTTACTGTATGTGAAATGATGCTGACTCTACTGCACTTCCTCTTCTCTTTTGGCATTTTGAAACTACGTAGATACAAAATTGAAACATATTTATCAATAGAGGCTGTGTTACTCAAATATTCTCCCAGCACTGTTCCTATTAAACTAACTATCAGTCCCTGGGTACAACATTGCTAAGTACAAAGTTACAAAGAGAATATTTCACCTGAAATTAGCAGGAAACAGAGAAGGAACACAGCATCCTCTGGGGTGAGCTTTCATGTTTTTATCTTTGAATGTTATCCATTTAACTTTTTATAATGGCTGTTTTGAAATGCAGTAAAGTGCTAAAGTGTGTGGTTTGAAAGCATTTCCGGTTGGTGTTTTAGTGCTCTCTTAACTTCCACTAATTTCCTCAGTTGTTCATTAAAGCTATTTATAACACTTAATGTCATGACATACAAAAATATACTGGATATTGATAATAATGTGGCATAAAGACGCTTGATTTTGGATTTAGAAACTACTTAATATTAGTGCCACAAGTAAAACAGTTTATTCTTTTTCTTCCTCAGTAAGACATTTTAAAGTTTCAAACTTAGGCCCTGTCTACGTGTATACATATATTTTTGAAAACGTATATTTCCTCCTCCAGTTTGACCACTTGCTCACATGCAAACTGAGTTTTAGGTCACCAAAACGTACTTTTTGACAACCCTTTATAAGGTGCAGATTTTTCATACTGTTTCTTTGTGTCTGTGTGGAGTTTGCATGTTCTCCCCATGTCCACCACTTCATTGATGAATGGAGGTGTCTACTGCATTCAGTGTTATCTGGTCCACTTCAGTGTCCGCGATTCAAAGTCTGGCTGAAATAATAGTTTTGAATCAGGCCCGGTCCAATCAGCAGATGTTGGTACAATTTCAAGATTTGGATCGTTGGTGATGAGGAGTGGAAGGTCAACTTTTACATGTCAAGAGCATCACTCCCATCTTTGTGTGAGCTCCGCTGTCCTTATACTGAACAGGAATCAATGTTGACGAGATCTCCAGATGGTTAGGCTGCAAACTTTGCTACCTTTGTTACAATGGGAAATTGTGTTTGGAGTTGTTTTTGTCATGTGGATGGAATCTCTTTTCCTTAGTCCTTTAATTATGATTATGACATCATGCTGACCACTGTTTTTTTTATTTTTTATTTGCTCATATTTTATTTTGTTGCTTGCGCCATGCTGTTATTGTGTTATGATTTAATCATACTGTATGCTTTTATTAATTTACTCCACTTTATACCTGACTTGACTTTTTTAAAGGGGAAAATATATGTTTTCAAAAACATCTATACACACAAGGACAGGGCCTTAAATTCTAAATAATCTCATTCTATTGGTCAGCGGTAGTTACATTGGTTGTAAGAGTCAGGTAAATTATATAGGCCTGCCTGTTATGACACTAGGTTTGTGTCAGGCCTGTTATTATCGCTGAGCAAAGAGCACCTGGCTACATTAACAGCAATAATAACTGACTGCCCACACATTATATTTTACTCGTACATAACCGGCCGTTAAGTACTTGCTCCATAAGTGGCATTATTGTATGTCTTAACTATGCAATAGAGACCAACAAATGTAATTGCCTGCGGCCTCCCAGAGTAGTTGCTGTGGCTGTGTTATGAATTACATTTACCACAGAGAAATGACAAGCAAGAAATAGAGTTATTAATTCAGCTAATAAACACAAATTATACCGGAGATTAACCTGTGGATCTCTTTGTTTCTCTATATTGGCCTAATGACAGTATAGACTCAGTCACACAGCTGTACTGCTGGAAGGCTGCACGTCTGAAATAAATCCTGTAGCTGAACTCTTGGCCGTATGCAGGATAGTAAAAAAAAAAAAAAAAAACAAACACCGTAAAAGTTGCATGAAACCACATGTGAATTGAAATACAAATACTTCTTTGAAACCTAGTTTTAAAATTTATTCTTACTTCACATTATTGACATCACACAACAACATGTACACATTCTTTTTTTCATGCTTTTCTGTGTTATTGCCAATGGTTATAACTGTCACAGGTGAAAAAACCATTTTCATGTTCATATTGGAACACTGACAGCATTTTTATTTCTGGTGTGCACATTGATGTCCAAAATGTATCTGAAAGGTTTCACTACTGTCGGATTTCTACCGCCTCTGCTTTGTCAAGAAAACTTACAGAGCCTGTGGGCTGCAGCTCATTTACACAGTGTATGTAAAATGATTGCTGTATAATGTCATGTTGAATTTAGATTTGTGTCAGAAGGGCTTATTCTTTAGTATGCACTGGAAAAAGGTTGTGACCCAGAGATGGACTTTCTGTGTTCAGGCTAGGATGAAATTTTATTTTTTCTTCATAGATACTGCAAGTGTGTATGGGAAGCTATCAGGGCTCGAAATACCTTGTGTTCGTGCACAGCGGTGCACATAAATTAGAGATGTGCATGTGTCATTCTCAGCACAAGCTAACTCAGAGCTGCACTTTTCACAAGCAGTCCAGTCAATCTGTGGTTTGACCCAGGGAAAACTGCAGTAGCAATCATTCAAAGATTTTTTTTTTGTGATCTCTTGGGACATTCAAATAACATATTAAAAGTATACTGCTCTTTACTTAGTGGATTAAGGTAAATTCAGGGCTCGAAATCTGGAGCCATTATGTCACAGCATCACACAAAGAAGTGCATATCTCTGCTTCTGAACATGATATTTTTCATATAATTCATGTCTAAACATAGTTTTTCAGGATGTTCTTTCACACATAACCATCAGATATGACCTGTCCTGAATGTATATGTGCAATTAGGGGGTACCTGTACCCCACAATGACCTTTTTCTGAATCCAAACAAAGTCAGAAAAGTGAGTAAAATTAGGTTATAAAGCATATTACCATCAAGGGGTAGGATTTAAGAAATTTACACTTCCTCCTACTTCTTCTCCTTCCTCCTTTTTGCTCATGTAATCTGAGATTCACATGTATTGAAGATGGAGACTATTTTTTTCTCTATTTATTTGTTTATTTTAGTTATTATTATTATTATGTTTTTGTTTGTTTAATTGGTTTTTTTTTAATTTATATATATTTTTTATTACATGTTCAAAATAAATAAAGAAATCAGAAATCAAATCAAGAAATCATTAAATTTTCTGCACATACAAAATTCTTTGTCCATGAAAACCATGATGCATATCAGTATTCAGACTGAGACCTTTAATGAGACAAAATTTGAAACACGGCTTGGCTTTTTTGTTCTTTGGTTTAACTGTTGGCACCACTGAAGGTTGATAGCTGTGATTAAGCTGCCACCACATTGGGTGGTGCCAATTGATTAAATTCCTGGGCCCATAAAACACCATCACCACCGATTTTCCACAAGGTTTTTGAATAGCAAATAGAAATTTCCGCTATTGTACCGAAACACACGTTTCTGATACATCATCATAAAGCTCAGCATTTCATATCTCTCTCTTTTTTTTTTTTTTTTTTTTTACATTTAAATAAACTGTAGAAAAGTTGCTTATAGAACCAGTCAGCTCACACACTCTGTATCTCGACGTCAACCCAACCCTTCACCTCCCCTGCACTGCAGACCCCTCATGACTCTAAAACTCACAACGAATGATGACGTTGAAGACATGAGATATATACGTAACAATTTATACCCAGTTTATACACCCATAGGAGCAGTGTGGCAAAAACTGTAAGTAGAAAATGGCAAAAAAAAAGGTAGTTGGGTCGTAGTGCTTCAAATACAGGGTATAATACATCAGAATATCCTCTTAAATAGTGTTTCACTGAAAAGATTGACCCCAAAAACTTAGGAAAATATGTTAGATATGTGCACATACACCCCTCATTATGAACATAATTTCACCCAGACCATGTAACTGTAAAATGTTGAAACTTTGCTTTTGACCTTGAAAAAATAATGTTCTACTAAATCCTTGAGGGTATCATTTTAGGACTAACAAAAACTATGAAACATTACTATCACAATTTCTCCTAGGTTGGGCCCATTTTTGATTTATAATGTTGTGGTGTGACAACAAGGACAGAGCAGCAGCATTTTGATGCACATCTATTCATGCTGCTATGGTACGGGGTTTAGAGCAGCCAAGAAAGACTAAGTGCGACGCATTAGAGCAATAATTTCATACACATCGTATTTTTAAATAAGTCTTGTTGAATATGTGACATCACCAGAGAAGTACTAATATAATTTTTTAACAAGTTTCCATTACAGGTTTGCTGAGAAGCTCAGTGAATTTCAGCTGAAATGTTCCTATGACCTTATAAAATATGAAGAAGTTCCACTGCACATTACTGTACAGGGTAAAGTCAGCTGAGATGATACTGTGCCACATTGAAAATGTACTCATTTTTAAACTTTCATGAATCAAATGAATATATGTTTTCCTACAGAGGTTGTGCTTCAATCTGCAATGAAATTCTGTCAGAACGAACCCTGACTGCGTCAATGTGAAATCTTAAGTTATTTTAGTTTTGATAAGTTAAAGGGAAAGTCAGCTAAAATTTAATTATAGCACACTGATGATTTCCACATAATTTGGACTGTAAAAAAAAAAGAAAACGTTGCAGAGTTGATGTTAGATTTTTTTTGGCTGGATCCAGCCGTTGCCGTGGTGACTGGTCGCAGTAAAAACATTTACGAGGATGTAATTTTAAAAGTTATATGCACCAGTGCGTGTACACAGAAACAAGTATTTTGAGCCCTGACTATGTTATGAAGGTGCTATAGAGGAGACATTACTTGTGGGGTAACATTTGATTTTTTTTTTTAACTTATACAACAATAAAGTCAGCAAAGAGACTCCACAACACTGATGATTGTCCAGTGGAAGCATCTGCAGGCACTGCTCATCAAACTGCGAACATGGAATCATTCACACACTGTTTATTAAAGGCCTTACTCTCTGTTTTCACATCTCTCTGGCGCGAAAGGGACACGGGAAGAGAAGACATGACCAGATGGACATCCTCTGTAGAAAGTGACAAAAAAACAACAGAGCTAGTTAACAGAAACCATCTCAAAGACAAAAACTGTTCTCTCTGATGTTCTCCCTCTGTTCCAGTGACAGCGCTACAGGCCACCGAGCTCTACCAGGACATTTAGTTGGATGTGGGGTGGGGAATCCTGCCCTTCACACAGTGAAGCAGACACAAACAGAGGAAAAGTGAACTCTATCTTTAGACAAATACAATCAAAATGTTTCTCTAAGGGCCTTCAGAGTGAGCAAAGGCAGAGCTGGAGGCCAAATTGTGCACGAAACTAAATCAAAGCGTACAGCAACTGAACTGAAGAAAAGTACAAGTTTCAAATCAGCTAATGTGAGCAGATACTTCTCTCTGTTATACTGTGTGACTCTATGGAACAGCGTTATGAATTATCCTTTTAATATTGTTTTTATGACCGATGTTTCTGCAAAACTGACTATGCAAAGTCATGAATTGACACATTTTAAGCTTGGACAAAAAGGTTAAATGTCTGAATGTTAGCTTTCGGTGTCCACAATGTTTCTCTGCCACTGACAATGTCAAAAGGAAAAGCAGGATCCACCACCACCGATTATAAAAACCAGTAGCACAGAATGAAAAACAAACACTGCCTTTCTGTGTCTTTGTCTGACCCTAAGCTTTAATTCAGTGGGATCTTACTTCTCTGGAATCTGGTGCAGCAGAATGCGCCCAAAGTCCCCAGGAGGATGGAGAGGGCGAGGAAAGCTCCGACCGCCACGCCGATGATGACAGCCAGTCGCAGAGTCTCTGAACAAACACAGCAAGAGAATTCAAAAGGACTTAGCTGTGCCGTTTCCTCCTTCTCTTGCTCTTTCACTTACACACACACACACACACACACACACACACACACACACGCAGTGACGCACGTAATTTGTTTTATTATTTATGAGTCCAGTGTTTACTCTTTACAGGCTGAGAACAATTACCATCAACACACGGGCCTCTGCCAAGCTTTTGTTCGATATCTTTCTGTGGATATCATGATAGGAGCTCTGGAAGCTTTCCAGCAGGAAATTGTGTGTCCTTAAGTGGGTTTGACAGGCTGGTCAGGAGACATAATTCAAGTGAGGCGCTTTAAAGACAAAAGTTATAGTTTGACCTTCTTTGGTGAGGTTGAGATTTGGAAGCGAAGTTGAAAAGAGGTTCAGCTCAGTCCAGATCTTTGCTAGAACTCAGTGTCTTTAAGGAATAGTACCTTTGAAAAATATATGTTTTGATATCTCAAAGTCTGGTCTTATCAATAATAAAAAAAAAAAAGAAGACATTACATTATATATATAAAAAAAATTAGAGCCCATCCACCATTTCAGGGTGATAAAGTTAAAAGTTGAACCAGTGATCATCCAGAACATAATGAATGGCTTTTATAGATCAGACTGAATGACGAGTAATCTTTACCCAAGGGGAAAACACTGAGTTGATGACCTCACACTGAAACTTATCTCAGGTCTTAAGGGATAACTAACATTTTTCAACATTAACTTCATTTAAACAAATTTGGGGTTTGGTGTGACAGAAAACTATGTTTTTATTGTGTTCTCTGTGTGTCTGGGGGCTGCTTCAAAAACTGCTGTTCTTCCATGGCATGCTCTAGATGCATCCAAAAACAAATCTTCCTTCTTGTCACGCATTGCAAACTGCTGCATGTTCACCAAAATGACATCATTTAATATCAGTGCGGAGGATTATGAACGAGGATATTTTTTACAGTGTATCAGCCAAGTCGAATATTCAGACGGGATATATATTCGACTGACCTGAAGAATGCAGCAGAAAGCTGCTAAGGCTGCGGCTGAGCAGGGGTACCACAGTGGATGCGGAAAAAAAGCGTACCGAAATGAACTGAACTGTCAGTACTGCTGAGTGGAAATGGGGCTTGAGACAAGTGAAGGTCTGTGGTTTGTCGGAGCTATCCACCACCTCTCCTGTCCGCCCTATGGGGACTTTCCAGCTCCTTATATCATGTCATTACCAGCAGTGTCTCAACCTGATACCGTCCGGCAGCATACCACCAGGAAAGGTACTGTCCGGCTGCACTATGAAGTGACGCCAACCATATGATACAGCTGTGACAGATGCAGTCTGGCTGACCAGCAGCTAACCATATCACTGTGAAAGCTTACGTCCAGCCGTGTACCACGCCAAAATCCATGACAAAGCGGCGGTATTCGATGATTTTGGAGTGAGAACAGGCTGTATCATCATGGTTCCTCCACCAGAAGTCTTTTATACCTCACCCCAGATGCCAGAATAAAATGTTGGCATTGCACATTTCTGCAAACCATGGATGGGTTACATTTGTATCTCTAATACGTTTCACATTATTGTATCATCTATTTCGGCACACTTCGGTTGCAGATGCTGTTTAATGAGGGCCCTGAGCCTAAAGAGGGAGGGGTTTAAAATGTGATTGGGCCAGCCTGTATTATTAGCTGGTTAGACAAAAAAAAGGCCCACTGAGGCCGTGTTTACATGAAAACAATCTGCTGAAAACGTCAAGAGTCGTTTCTCATTTTCGTTTGAAAAAAGTTCCCCTGTTCAGACGATGACGTTTTGATAACAATCTCCGTGCACACAGATCTGCAAAAATGACCAAAAACGCTGTAGTATACATGCCAGGCCAGTAGTTGGCGGTGTGACTTTCTAATGAAACAACATGCGCTTCCTTCTATAGAGCAGTGATGTATAAACGAACAAAATGGCAACCGCACGAACGTTTGCCTGGCCGGACGACGAGGTGGAGTTGCTACAGTTGATCTACACTTTGCTGGAGAAGCGTTGATAAATTCAACAGGGTGACAACACAACACAAACAGAGCTCGGGAGTCCGCCACTGTTGTTGTGATGGTCGACTTTCTCGCACATGCCTGGTGACTGGAACTGTAATGCACATGTGTTTCAGAGGAACTGCATATTGCAAGTTTACATGATGACGGAGATGGTGCTGTTTCCAATAAAATGCACTCTGGAACCTGTTTTCAAAACATTTTCAGGCACCCAAAACGCAGCTGTCGTGTAAACGATCAGCCAAAACGCAACTAAAGTTTACCGTTTTTGGTTGAAATGGTTGTCGTATAAACAGGACCTGAGAAACTTGCTGGTATGCTCGATGACCAGTCCACCCCTGTCATGACGTACAAAGTGGCCCTCTTGGTATATATTGGGCACTTGTTGTTATGAACTTCAATATGACCTAGATATGCTTACCCTACAGGACAAGATCATATAAGAAGGTATGTAGATATATATATGAAGGAAGGATTGACCAGAACTATTAAAGTGAAATGTATGCTTCAGAATATCTGATGAGACTGATGATACTGTTCTCCTCTTGGCTGTTACAACACAGTCTTAGTTTGGACTCCAGTAAGTTCAGTGTCTTTCAAACCATCATTGTAGAAAACCCTACAGCAGTGTTATCACATCACTCTGTTCTGCTGGCACCGTAATGCACCAACAAACGTAGCAATGTGCCAACAGCCGGTGAAGAAGAAGACTTGTTTTAGTTGCCTCAACCTAACCTTATAACCATGGGTTGGCAGATCAGAAAGTGCTGTGAGTCATCTTTTGAAGCCTTATGGGTTGGTTAAGGCAATGTCAAAGCTGTTTTGTTGTGAATTCAGTCATTTTGTGGTCACTAAACACAGCAGCTAACACTCTGGCTGCTGCCGCAAGTCATTCCAGGGGAACAAATCCATTATTTCTGTGGGGAAACTGTCAAACATTTTTGACAACTGATACCTGCTGGCTCTTGCTGAATACAAGCAAATAAGAATTTTGCCTTTGATTGATAATCAACCAGACTAGTCATGCTTTCTTTTGTTTTTGACATGACAGCTATGATGCCTTGTGTGCTGTTCAAGCTGATAATATGAATGTTTCCTGATGCAACATTTTGATTGAGATCCAAACAAGTATGCTGAAAACACAGTCACTTTTAAACACAGAGTACGAGCAGCTTTGGTGCCAGTATTATCAGTGTGAGATCTAACCACCAAGTGATCAGCTGCACAAAGACTTCTGCCTGATACGTCGTCGTCCTTACCTTGTTCTTTGAGTCGTATGATCTCAGTGTCAGAGCCGAAGCTGTTCCATGCCGTGCAGTTGTAGATTGTCTGGAAATCAGCGGGGACGATGTTACTCATGGTCAGTGTAGAGATCACGCCCTCATCTGTGCTGACTGTCTCCACAGTGTAGCGTCCAGACGTCCCCGACTCTAACACTGTCTCTTTCCAGGACCAGGCCTGAGAGACAATATACACATGTAAGTTGGAGCACGCGTATATCAAAAGGGGACATGCTTATTCACACATCTACAGGAACACACTGTGATGCATGACAAGCAGATTGACTGACAGCCTGTTCACAATATTTCTTATTCTTCTTTTTTTTTTTGTAATTTAACAAGTAGCTGTTGGCCTGATTTCCCCCCACTGTTCCTCCTCAAGATAATTCATGCTGCCCACCACTGTGGGCGTAAAAAATTATCTCTTAATGTCTCCTAATTATGTCTTAATGTGAATAAATCAAACTTAGTCATTTTTTCAGGGGGAAATAAGAAGTAGCTAGACTACACTAATTATTGATGCTTATGTATTCTCACTGGTCGTCTACCAAATTCCCTGCTGTTTAAAGAGACATTAAACTGTAAAACTTTTTACATAACTAATTGCATTTTTAGAAAAGTCACAATCACTTGGCATTATTAAAAAATTAAAGACTAATTAAAAGTAAAATTGACAAATTACAACAGCAACATATTAACTTCTAAATTGTGTAGCATTATTGCATTGGCTGTCTCATCCGTCAGACATCAGTGTTAATACTTTGTAGAAATGATTTTCCACTTTGGGGGGGGACTTTGTCTATCTATCAACAAGGTTGTGAAGATGTTGTTTGCTGGAATTATTATTATTATATTTTACATTTAACACTGTGGACTTAATCATACTCATAATTCAAGGCATGTGGGCAAAGAAAGTTTTAGAGATTGGTGACCATCGAGTTAAAAGGACCAGTGTGTAGGATTTAGGGGGATTTTTTGGCAGAAATGGAAAAAAGCTGTTTATATCTACACAGGGAGTGGGTCCTAGTCCACGGAGTCCAACATGTTGCACCACCATGTTTCTACAGTAGGCCCAGAACAGACAAACCAAACACTGGCTCTGGATAGGGCCATTTGCGTTTTTGTTCTGGCCACCATAATTAGTGGCGTCTCTGAGATAACAGCCTTGGAGAAATGCTGATTTTTTTTAATGCGAAATGGCTTTATTCAGTGTTTTTACCGGTTTAAATGACCAGGTCTGTTTGTTTTGAAAAGGAGGATACCTCTAAGGATAATTTGGATAAAAAATGTGAGCACTCCTTGTATGTACACACGTACTTGGCCAATAAAGCTGATTCTGATTCTGACACAGATTTCCAGGTGCTAGGTTAGTGGTCCGTCTCCCACAGGCCAAACATCACTGGAACTGATGTGTAACGTGAAACTGCTTTATTCAGTGTTTTTACCAGTTGAAATCACAGTGTCCATTTGTTTTGGAGAGGAAGAGACCTAGCGGATAATTCAGCTCACGGTAAAAACCTGCTGAACATCTGCATCTGAAATAAGTTGGATACACTTTAAGGGTGCTTTCAGACCTAGAGTTGTCTTGCTTTGGTTCAAATCAGGGACTGATTTTGTTACAAAGTTGCATAAGTGCTCTAGAGTTGGTTCATGATCTCACGGCAGCATTTACAAGCAGACCAGATCAAATGTCCTGCACGAGAAAGTTGCTCTTGATGGGTCAGAATTTCCATGTGGGAAAAATCCAGGAAGTAAAGAAAACGTTGAAAAAGAGTACACTTGCAAGATAAATGTGACACTTCCTAATGTCACAATGGAGGGACAACTACGCAGGTTGATTTTAGCGCTGCTCATCGTGGACTATATTGCTGTCATTGTTCATTTGAGTCAAAGCATACAGTTTGAAAACGAGGCGCGGCTCCAACTAGAAAACAATGTTTTGATGCATTGGATGTGCTGAATGTGCATATTAAGGCAGTACAGGAGGAGGCGCACATTAATAATCCTCCAGGACTGTAACATGCTCATGTTTAACCCAAACAATGGGTCATGTGACTGCAGTTGGTTCAGATCCAGGTCGGAACACGTTCTCACCACAAACGAACTGTACCAGAGTTTGTTTGTAACCGTACTGAGACCACCTCTTCAAGAAGGTCTCGGTATGGTTGTTTTGGTGCGCACTGGAGTGCGGAAACAAACTAGTTCGATTGAACCAACCCAAACATGACAGGTGTGAAAGCACCCAGAAAAAAATAGGTGAGCACACATTTGAAGGTGCTGGGCAAGTGGGACATCTGCGACATGTCGAACAGTATTGGAGAAACACTGATTTGTAATGTTAAACTGCTTTAGTCTGTCTTTTTACTGGTTTAAAGCACCTGGACCATTGGTGTTGAAGAGGAACAGACCTCTGCGGATGATTGAGCTCCTGGTAAAACCCTCCTGAACAATGTACCCTGAAGGAATCCTAGCCAGAAGAAGTTTCAGCTGGTTGCAATCTGAAATCCTCTCCACTAGATAACACAAAATCCCCCTAAATCTTACACACTGGACCTTCAGCTACATGTCTACACTGGGTGAAATGTGTCACACATTAAATTTATTTTGAGAGATTCTGTTTTTATAGAAAATTACTTCTTTTTTGTGTCATTTATTTGTTTGCATGGCACCAGTTCTTCTGCCCTCAGTGTCTGTGAATGTCTCTGTTTTAGTTTGGTGACATCACAGACTAATGAGATGCCTTCTGCACATTGACCAAATCTCTTGAATATGGAAATGAATCAGCAAAATGGAAAGGAGAATGAAGTGACTCACGATTCGGTCGGGAGGAGGGGTGCTGCGGATGAAGCACTTGATCTGACCCTTCTCTCCATAGAGCGCCTGCTGGGTCTGGGTGCTAGAGATAGTGGGAGGACCTGTGGAGGCACAGCCAAGGCAGAAACACTCAATCACCACAATATAAACTTGAGCCATACATCTTCCTGGCGATCGCAGCGCATGCATTAACTGCTCCGTGAGCGGCAGCGCCAAGGGCAGAGCTAAGCTCAGGTACCATTAACAGTGAAAACTCTGAGACATTATTTATTTGCTGGTTTTAATTTTCTTTTTCAATTATTTATTTATGTTACCAGGGACAGTGCACATTCATCAATATTTCAGTTTCCACATCAATGTAGATCTGCCAGAGTTAGCTAATGAGCTTATTTTCAATTGTAGTCCCTGGGCAGGTTATTGCAAATTGGTGGTGTAATTTTATCAATACAATGCATCAGTAAGCACTTTAGTACAACAGAATACAATGAAATACATAAACACATTACAAAAATAGCAGATGAGGCAGTCTGATTATTCATGATTGCAAGTTTGGTTTGCTTCAAGCCATCCCTTAAGTTTATCATTAAAGTTTAGGTAATTAGTGCTTCCTTTTAATTCAAAAAGAAGAGTATTCCAGTAGTGTCTGGCTCTGACTGAGAAGACTTTTTGACCAAACTTGCTATGTCTGTATTGTACACCACAGTCCCCTCTGGTAGTTGCCCTTGTTGCCCTGCCGCTATCCTTCTGCATTTTGAACTGACTCAGTGTGGGAGGTGCAAATCCATGCAAGACCTTTAAGATGAGGCAAGCATCTGAAAAAATGTTTAAAACTATCAAAATTGAATAAACTGTACTTTTGTTCTACTTGGCAACGGTGAAATTGCCACTGGTTTTGCTGAGGTTGATGCAGAGGTGTAGTGCAGGTTAAAGGGCGGGTCCATCTGTGTTGTTTTCCATGTTTTGTTTTTTTCAAATGGAAACTCCCACTCAGCCGTTTGTGAAAAGCAGAGACGTAGGTCACGGGCGCTGATGCCCTCCCCTCCCTCAGCCCCCACACACACTGTTCGCTGACACTGTTAGTATTGACAAAGAGGAAAGCGTTATCTTAGAAGGTCTGAGGTGGGAGGTGAAAGATGGTGCTGTTTTATTATTATTATACCCTTTATTAAACAAGGTGAAGACACGCAGAGATTCCATATGATAAAATACTGCATTTGTATTGTACAAACACATTTATTTATATATATTTACAAACAGTAGATGGCGGTCAGCGTGCTTCCAGTTTGGAGAAGCAAACAGGAGTATGAAATGAACAAACTTAGCTATCAGATGCAGCGGTAGACAAGCAACTCCCTGTGCTCTGCGAGGTAAAGTCATTATTTCCATCAAAGTAGTGGGGTGACTGTGGACAGGGTCAACAGGCAAATTGTATTTTAGCCACGTAAAGAAAGGACCACTGAAAAAACAACATCATCAGGTAAAGTGTACACTATATTTAGATTATTTCAGTCAGGAACACTTAGGTCAAAGAAAACTTTTTTTTTCCATTTGCAGTATTATAGGGTACTATCTGTGGGCAATATGGCTCTTTTCTGGGGCCTCTCTGCCTTTCCTCGGGCCTGCGCAGAAAGACTCTTCCTTGTGCCTATGCGGGAGAGCACCTCTCTGCCCTTCCATGCGCCTGTGTGGAAAGCCTAAGGCAGAGAGAGAACACCTGTCTGCTCTTCCATGTGCTAATGAGGAAAGCCTAAGGCAGAGAGAGCAAACCTCCCTGCCCTTCCATGCGCCCACATGGAAAGCCTAAGGCAGGGAGAGCAGCAGCAAAGACCCCCCGGGAACAGAACAGAGCAGCATCAATGACAAACAGAGATGACATTGATAGATCAGACACAGCATGAAAAGGAGGAGCTGGGGTGGAGGCGGGTTGAAAAGCAGCTTGCAGAGGAAGCAGCAACAGTAGGAAGGTCAGAGCAGTTTAAATAGGGCACCCTGAATGAGATTCTCCGATTGGTTGCATAGAAAGGAATCATGTGATCTATCAGCTGACTCCCTTCCATCAATCAGCTGCTCCATCAGTTGATTGGGCTGCTTGAGATCAGCTGATGTACCTGGGATGTGAGCTGAGCTGGACATTGTGTCCTACCACTATGCTCAATTTTTACCACTTTACCTTGCTGTCAGACAGCCCTTGCTGACAGTGAACTGAGGCTGCTATATCACCATCTTGAAAGCCATTGACAGAAACAAAAATTGTACCTCACAGCACACAAGAGTCTCTGGTCTACTGCTGCCTCGATTGTTTAGTTTGTTCAAGTTACTGTGTGACTTTCAGAACCAAACTTCCACGACATCCACAGCAGTACATGGGTTTATTTGCACCACAGACATCAAGCAGGAACCTACATAAGGTCATGTGGGGAAGAGCTTATCGACAGGATTGGGGAATAAAAGCATTTTGACGCTAAAAAACTGCAATCAAAATCAGACTTTAGGGATTTTAATACATACAGGACACTACTGGGAAGCTACAAATTCACATTAAGACCTAGAAAAAAGCCTTAAGCCAATATTCTTTGAAAATCTCACATAACTTCTTTATAGCGTTGATATGGGCTTTTAGAATGTAAATCAGCAGTTAATCATACTAATTAGTATCACACTGATGCACTGTAGACAATATAATATACACATACATAAGTGCTATCCTCTGAAGAATGCTAATCATTCCCAGACAAGGAGTAATAATGGAAACAAAGATCGATTGGGCAATGACGCAGATCATGGTCAGTTACCATAACGACATTACAGATACAGCATTACCGACTAGAATGATATAGAAGAGCATATTGATGACATTATACCTTGTGTCCACGGCATTAAGAAAAGCTAAAAGCAATAACACAGAATTATTGATTGTGAGGGTCCCAACAGTGTTGCTGTAACTATAACTCAGCTATTAATAGGGGCTGTCATTATGTTGCAGTCATATTAACATCTATGCGTCATCAAACTGATGGGCTATGAATCTGAACAATTGTCAGCCCCATGTTTTAGTTTGGACTGCAGGTTCTGAGTGAACTAACATGCTTGAGAGAGGATGGCTGGTGAATATCTTCTGCTTGATGTTTAGTATAAATCAGACAATGTGGACGGAGTTCCATTTTCATTGAACATATGAGATGCCAAAGTACAAAACTGTCATTTTGAAGAATTATGTGAATTGGTCCTGAGTGAGGCAGAAGCAGTCTTTCTACGGTTACTCTAAATGTTTGCTGGGTCACTTCCCTGTCGGTCAGTAGGTAGATGGAATTTTAGCGTACAAAGACAGGGATGAGGTTCTGAATCACAAAAGGCTTCAAACAGTGTGAGCAGAAAGACAAATGCGAGGAAGTGTTTGAGGATCAGATAACAGGCTTTAGAGCTGGCGAATGCTTGTCGTTATGTGCTGTCCGTCAGCCCAATAAGTCACCACCATGTGGTGTTTGGATCAGACCGAGGGTCTGAAATGTTCTGACATCTGGCGTCTGTGCTGCTACGCGTTGTACACAGAGTGACAGCCCTGACACTCAAGAGGCTGTGGCAAATTGAGGAACTGCTGACCACGAGAAATCAAATATTTCCTTTTCTGCTTTCAGATGCACACCATTTTCCCTCGGAGAGCCCTCAGGGCCTGGCCTGCCACCGTTTACAGAAACAAAACACATCAGTAGAACGATTTTCTTTTTTATTCATATTTAATGAGCACTGTTGGAGGGAGGCTGAGATCTAACATTTTCATTGCCAACGACTGCTTCTCTGTAATTGCTGTGCATATGACAATAAAAAAATTGAAACTAAATAAATAACTTGAGTCGTGGAGCAGGAGAGATGGAGTTAAGTGGAGGGGAACGTACTCGTAATTACATTTCATGATTATCTTTTCCACACCACTGTGTCCCCAACATAATAACTCATCATTATACTTTTGTTTTTGAGAATAGTTGCATTTACTCTTTACCTGCATGATATAACTGTCAAATATGTCCTCTCACAAACTGCTTCTTTTCTCAAAGTTTGTTTAGACTTTGCCAAAGTGTAGGTGTTCACTATGAATAACACTGCTTGAATTTGAAATTCGGCAAAGTAGCATTTGTAATCAGTGTTTTTGTATTTCGCTTGGATCGACCTTTATAAAATAAATAAATTTAAAAAATCCAAGGCACTTACATTCAAGTAAGTTGTAAAGTCAGTCATTTGGTGTTGCCTAACTGCAGAAAGTGGGCTGAAACTTACAGCTTGTCAATGTCTAAGTGTCTTTCAACTGAGTGACCTTAAAATGGCTCTCTATGAAACAGGTATCCATTTGTTTTCCAGCTGCTGACTAATT
Organism: Cephalopholis sonnerati; assembly: GCA_019142605.1. Classification (NCBI taxonomy): domain Eukaryota; kingdom Metazoa; phylum Chordata; class Actinopteri; order Perciformes; family Serranidae; genus Cephalopholis; species Cephalopholis sonnerati. Next base: position 35,701,923 of record JAGQAX010000017.1, read on the forward strand.
CAAAAAGGTTGGAATAATTTCTCATCAAACTGCAGCCATCAGTCACAGAGCGGAGATAAAGGTGTGGAATTTGGCCATTAGAAATCAATGATATGCAGCCTTATTAACTCCCAGTGACAGCTGTGCTGCAGAGGGGGAACTCCACACTGTCCTCACTCAACTCTGGATGACTTTTAGACCCAGGCCCATTTCTTATTTTTACCCCTTTATTTTCAAGTATTGCTTGAAACCTTCCCCGTGCAATGCCTCAGGACGCTGGTACAACATCAGTATTATCATTGTTGGCATTCACTTAAACGGACATAACAATGGCATTAACAGTATTATCATAATTACATTTGCCATTTATCTAATGGAGGCAGAAAAGCATGGACGGTTGTGATGCGTTAATAACTTAAATGTCATGCTATATTAATCAATCAGTCCGCTCTCATTGAAAAAATGTGCAAGCAGCTTATTATGACCAAATACTTACATGGGTGGATGGCTCAAACAAACACAGGACTTTCACCCAGGAGATCAGTGTTTGCATCCCAAAGTCAACATTGACTTCTTCTAATAACAACTTAGCCCAGTATGCTAGTATGTGTAGCATGCTATGCTAGTGATGTGGTATGATGTATGTCACATAACATACATCATGTGACATAAGTGACAAAAGTACTTAACCTAACCTAAATCTAACTACCTAGTTTTGGATGGGCAAGTTTAAATCTGCGACTGTGAATGGCAATACGTTGTTTTGTGCCAGGTCATGTAAGTTGTTTTGACAGTCATGGGAATCGACCTACTCTATTGTTTGGGTATAAGTGACCTTTGCAATCAATCAAAAAAGTCATCAAATAAAAAAAGAACACTGCTTTATTACCAGGACACTAGCGGTGCTCTGTAGGCTAACGTTAGCAACCCTTCCTCCTACCCTGCCAATCTGCACTGATATTAGAGGAGCGCTAACGACTGCAGCAACTACCCTGCTAGACTTGAGTTACATTATGGACTTCTTATGCCATCAAGGCGGGGGAATGTAACATCGAAATATGTCAAAATGTGGGGCTGTCATGCACAAATCGGAATAACAAAGCAATATTAACTAGCTAGTTAGCTACCAAGATATCAGCATGCTACTTGTGTTTTTATTGTTTTAAAGAAAAGGACCATTCAGCCCCAAACACAAAGAAAGCATTTTAGCAGCTGGAGGCAGCTTTTTGTGATTGTTTTTAATCAGAATTAAGATTCTTGCTCGCGGATTTTGTGTTGCAACGTGCCTTTGCGTTTCTGCACTCTGGGCGCCTGACATTTTTGCAGTAGCGCTCTGAACTCATCCAGTTGAAAAAACTTCAGAAAACTTCCCTATGTCATCTCCGCTTTTTTCGTCATCTTTTTTCCCATTGTCCAATCAAATGATTTGAGAGGCAGTCCTTCAGTGGTGGTCACAATAGCAAGTCTACAGTTTGGAGAAACTGGAGGAGGAGAAACTGGTGATAGCAGCTGCTGGATACCCAGAGCTATACGGCCCAGCGATGGACAGAAGGTCGTCAAACTGCTCCAGAGTCATCCTAAAATATGCCTGGAAATGACCATCACGGAGGGGAAGCTCCTGGACCAACTGGTACTACCCCCAGTGATCCACCCTCTTTTTATGGGTTTTATGTACCCACACAGATCTCTGTTTACAGCAGGTACCTTCTGTCTGTCCATTTTAGTAACTAGCTACTAATTACTGTGAAATAAAAAAAATAAATAAACAGTCGATTAATCACATGGAAGGTTAGTGTAAGGACTTGATGGAGTGGTTGCCTGGTCACAATAAAAAGGCGCAGCAAGCGTTTTTTTACTACTGGCCTCACGTTTTGCAACCTTCAAAACGCTTTCTGTGTGATCAGGGCCTAACACACTGAAACGACATTACTAAGATAACATGATGGTTATCACAATTTTTATTAACCACAAAAACATGTTTGTAGGTGTCTTTTATTGTTTGAGCAGCCATCTTGCTGCTGATCTCTCACAATACTTGGTTAGGAGTGTGCACCTGAAAAAAACATCTGTTTGGAGGGCCATGTAGCCCTGACACTTTACCCCACCCCTCTATCCCAACAAGAATCGGGGCACCCTAATGCTTGATATGAACCTGCAAAACCTAGGGGTCAAGGGCTTAGTGGTTAGGGCAAAGGGTGTACTGGGACTGAGGCTTAGTCTTTGAATGGTAATGCTCAGAGATGGTTGCCTTTACTTCTCAGGCTGGTTTTGGAAAACTGCATGGGCTTTTTTGTCTTTCTCTAAAAGATTGAGATTGACATTATCACAATGCATTACTTACTGATGGTCAAGCGTGGCCAGTTTGTTTTTTCTCAGCACCTAGAACCTAATCTGTTTCAGGTTTCTTGAGGTAAGGCTTCTTCCACTGCATTACTTCCAGACTGGATCAAATGCTGTGTGGACAAAGTGCCATTCACATTCAGTGCATGATAGGCCATTGTACTTACCATTCACAGTGAGCGACACCTCCTTCTCCCCGGCACCCACTCTGGGGACCACGGCCCGGCACACATACTTCCCAGCATCCTCCTGCTTTACTGCCTTCAGTGTTAAAGTGTTCTTGTTGCTAAGCACCTGTGTTGTGAGGGAAACAGTTTCAAAGGTCGGAGGAGACACTAGTCATTTCTATCTAATTAAACACCAATTACACTGACACATAAAAGGATAGCATTAACATTTAACAAGCTGCTCGACACTGACAAAAAAAAAGAACGTTTGTAAGCGATGCCGCACAGTTTGCAGGGTGAAAGAGGTGACTAGAAGAGAAATTTTGTGATTTGTGTTTTTCGATGTTTCATGTCATTCAAAGCACTCGAAAGTGCACAGTGCTGATGAATTCTGTTCTACCTGGTTTTTATCCCGAGGACTCTATCAGCTACAACAGGACGGCTTTATTTATTCCTTTGAGCTTGCTGGGAGAGCTATGCATTCTTGCCGCTCCTTATTTGAAATAAAATGTTGTTTGACTGTTCAAAATCACAACGGAGAGAGTTTTGAAAATTCGAATAATTGAAACATTGTTAACCCCATGTATTCACAGCCCAAGGACAGTTGGATTTATTTGCTGCACATCTAGCTACAATGAAAAATTCGTCTTTAAAAAAAAATCATTTTCCGTTTCATGGGAGCAGCCTGTAAGAATTACATTTACTATTGTCACTGTAACAAAGTCGTTTTTTTCACTTACACTTTACTGAGTATCAGTAAGTTTACTTTTACTTCAGCACGACTTTGTCACATGAGTATAAAAAGTCACTATAAACTGTGTGAGAATGGGATGAAAGAAAAGGGCGGTAAATCTCTGGAAAATTCATATGTTGAATGTGTACCGACTGACCGAGTGTCAGAGAGTGCGGGAGATCTGGGGCTTCATTTATAACCACTATGTACACATAAAAAAAGGCTTGAAATGTATGTACACCTCTTTCTCAGCATTCTAAGCATAAATTGGGATTTATATCTAAATAAATAACTTGACAAGTTAAGAGAAGGAAGGGAGACTCTGACCTTTACCCGATAATAAGTGTACATATACTGAGTCATTTCACCTCAACCACGTTAGAGGGTGGGATATGAGGCTGGTCCACATGCAGACAATTCCAAATTGATTTGGGATTTATAAAAAGACATTGTGCAATGGCAGGCGTACGCATGGTTTTATAAATCAGAATATATTTTGGCATATGTACACTTCCTCATTTAGTGTGGAATCTCCGCAGAGTTTTAGAAATGAAGCCCCTGGAACCTAACCTGTCATGTGATGTTCTATCACTTCAGACTTCAGAGGTTATGTGAGATTTTGATTTTGAATGATAATTAAAAAAATATCAGTCATGCATAATTCCTAAATATTTACACTACAATAAATTCAATTAAAATGTAAATGTAAGTTTGATAAACCACATTTCATTTTCAGTGTTTCTATTTTCAGTGCAATTGTTGATTGCTGTAAACTTTAAACTGCCTCAACAAATCAGTCAATTTCATGTTTAAGTTTGTTTCCTATGAGTTTCTATCAAAACTGTTTTGCACAGAAAAATATTGAATTTTTTTTTTTCAAAAGTAGGTACATTATTGAAAAAAAGCTTGAGAACCACTAAACACACAAAAAAAAAATAAATAAATAAAAAAGGAGCTAGTTGTGAGCTAGTTCTTCCAAACATCCTCACAATCTGGAGGTCTATTTAAGCTGCAATATCTTCCCAGCTCTCCCTTTGCATTGCCAATACCGCTGCTGCCCTGCATCAGTACTGCTTCTCGCTCTTTCAGCCCCACCTCCACCCCAGCATCCACCTGCAGGCTCCGGCTAAGAGGGGGAAACATTTAATCATCACTCCCCAATATCTCATGTAAACATATCTGCGGGGAGCTATGAGGCCGGAGTCCAAACCCCAATCTCTAACTATGCTCTGCTGTTGAAATAAACACGTGAGTATGAGTTGTCTGACTGAAATGCAGTGATGTTTTTACATTTACTTAAGTAACATTTTTTTAAGTAACTACTTTTCCTGAATATACTCTACAGGTTTATAGGAAGTGGAAAATCTCCATAATGCCCATGGTTATAATGACTATATGGAAATTCACTGTGTATTTACAATAAGCACACCTTGTGTATTTAAAGTGCCTGATCTTCAACTGAATCTTGATATTTGAAAACACATGATGAATTTATAATCCATCTCGCAGCTGTAGATCACTGTTCTCATGCCCTATTTAAATGCTGACAGTGTGTACAGTACACTTGTCGGTGACTAATACATACCACTCCTGAGCCACGTTTCATCCATACAATGGTTAGAGAGGGGTTTCCTGTCCAAGCACAGTTAAAAACAGCATCAGATCCCAGGTCCACCTGCAAAGACTGAGGCTCCGCCGCCATCCTCGGCCCAACTGGAAGACAGATACATGAGAGAAATGATCTGTACTTAAGAATACAATACATTCAAGAGCTCAGCTGCCAGAGGAAAAAAATAATTAATACTATAACACAAATCTAATTACACACTTAATATAGTCGGTGTGGAATCTGTGTGATACATTCAGCTCTTTTTTTACTAAGCTGTCAGCTGTGAAAAAGTCTTTTGAGAGTTTAGCACCAACGATTTGAAGTCATACATTTCTTGAGGTGTGTTGCACCATGTTAATTAATGTATCTACTAAGTTGCAAAATGTTGATACTGAAGACGTCAGGAAACTATCAACACATTTTTATTTCCTGCAATCTGCTCTTAGAGTATAATATATGCTTCAAGCAACTTAAGAGTGTTACGGCAAATTACATTCTGTAAAAGAAGACAGTGGGCTGTATATTTTTATACTCATGTTCATCTGTTTAGACACACAGCACTTATTGTTAGGGAAATGATGGTGGTTAAATATTGAAAAAGTCAAACGTGTTTTGAAGCTCGAGACAGGAGTTTATATTGTATTAACATTTAACGCCCCCGCGAAATCCAAGTAAGAGTGTTTCTTAGCATCTGTATTGAGACATGAAATGAATTTAAGGATAGAGACGGATTTAACTATATAAACAGATTTAAGTCAAATCCTTTGCATTTGATTGGACCGCTAAAAAGTGGGCAGACTTAGTGTTTTGCACGATTCAGAACTATCACAAAGTCTGCTTCTGAGCCGACTGCTGGTTCCACACACACCTCCCTCACTGTGAGATCACAAGTAGGATCAGGGTGAGATGAATGAATTAGACGTCTGCCACATTGTTTCAGAAATGAAAACAAGGTTATTCCCACTGATATCCAAACACATATCTCTTCCTATCTCTCTCCGTCTATATCGCTCTGTTAGCCAGTAGCTACTCTAACCAACAAGCTGTGAAGTGCAGTTTGATATGACTGTTATGGCTGGCTAGTCAACCAAAGTCTCATTTGAAGAAAAAATAGTGATTGCTGCACTGGGTTAAGGCTCTGTGTAGTTAGTTGGAAAAAATTCAGGTGCTCTTTAAGATAAGAAAACAACGGCTGGCATGCTAACTCAGTATAAAAGTCCATAGTACAAGCAATAAGTCCAATAATGCATTTGAGGCACTCTGACTGCAGTTAAAAATCTCCTATTAGTACATGGATAAACCAACCAGTTTGGACTAGAGAGTCTTCATCAGGGTGTAAAATACATTGGAAACAGGTGTGCAATTTAAGAGCTCATGCAAGGGTCATGTGACACAGGTCACATGATATATTGGTGTAGCCCTACTAGATAAAGAAACGCACTGATAGAAATAAAAATTACATAAATGTATATTTTAAATAATTGACAAATTTAGTAACGAGAAAAAGGTTAGTTGCCAAATAAACAGAAAGGAAACAACAGTGAAATAAAAAAAAGAACTGTTATATATTGTGACAAAATGCACATGCAAATGCAAAGTGGCAGAAACTGAAAAATATAAGAAATGTATGACAAGGACAAAAAAAAAAAAAAACAGTATGTGTGAATGGACAACAAACAAATATTTCTGAAGTGCATAACTCGTGATAACTGACAAAAGGGTTTGAAATTAGGAATAAAGTTAAACCTAACACCTCAAAGGCAGGAAGACCTTTATAGGGCTTATATATAAAAGATCATCCCCAGTAATATCTATCTATCTATCTATCTATCTATCTATCTATCTATCTATCTATCTATATCTATATCTATATCTATATATATAGATAGATAGATACGTCATCAGTGATATTGCACACCTACAAGAGAGTGTATAAAAACACTAGTTCAAAAATGTGACAAGAATACTGAGAAAAAGGTCACATGACCCTCACATGAGCTCTAACATTGCACACCTATTTCCAATGCAATTTACACCCTGATGAAGACGCTCTAGTCGAAGCGCATTGGTTATCCATGTATCACTAAAGGACTTTTAACTACAGTCAGAGTGCCTTGGATGTATTTTTGGACTGCCTGCCTGTACTATGGACTTTTACATTTGATTGGATGAACTTTTGTGAATGCAACTGGGTCATCAAATATTTAAAACCTTTTTTAACTGGTTTTAGGAAAAGAGTCAGTACAGAGATTTTGATTTAAAATTACTCTGATACAGATTTTTAACATATATTTGCCATATTACAAGAGATAAATGATTAATTACCACAGACACACCAGATTTATTTTATCTGTTGGACCAGGTCTTTAATTAAAAATATGATCCTCCCCTGACCTGATTGAAAAGGCTTTTGCTGCCTTAACCCAACCACACACAGGACTTATGACATGAACCCTACTGTCCTGCACTTTCTACACCCACCCACCACACTGACCACCCCCTCTACGGTCTGTGTTCTAACCCTAACCCTAACCCAGGTATGAATGCAGTGCTTTCTACACTCAAAATAACATTGAGATAGAAGACAATCCAGACAGTGATTATAATCCCTTGACTGAGCTGACAAACACTCACAGTAGACATCCACGTTCCTGCTGATGTTAGTGTTGCCCAGTGCGTTGGTGACCTCACAGGAAACGGGCTCAGTGAAGAAAGTGTGATCCACAAGAACCTCATAGGTGTCACCTGGCACATCTAAAATGGGATGACCTCCTTTAGCCCATCTGAAATAATGAGAAAACACAGTATAAGATAAAATGTAGGGGTTTATCAAAGGTCGATTCATTTCAGCAAATACTTTTTTTTTCTTTATTACATGCAGTGGATCAGAGGTGGAAACTATGATTTTTGGATATTCTGTGTTCTTCAGTTAGTTGGAAATTAATGTATTTGATGAAGACTCAGCTCAAATACCTAACAGTATTTAAACTAATGATAATACAGGAACTAACCCATAGTTTGATTCAATTCAAAAAGACTCACAGAGCTGCTTTACACCAGCAACAATAGACTACAAACATGAGCTGATAATTAAAAAAAAACACACCAAAGTTAGTAGAACTATCATGTGCTTGTCTCCAGAATAACAGCAAGCAGCAAAGTAAAGCTGTCAATCTTATCTATGGAAGCACGGTGCTGATTATACGTCCATACGTACACATACAAAGAGGACTAAATACACTGAGGTACAGGGTTGTACGTTTGAGCTTTTAATAACAATTGGCAGAGTGGTGTATTGAATCCTTCTTCAAATTAAGAAGTGTATTGTTGGCAAGCGTCCACCTTGCTGAAGAAGCGCCTTTGAATGAGACACTGAACCTCCGGCTGCTGTTGTATAGCTGACCTCGACCTCTGACTCCCCTTGAGGGAGGCAACGCAGGAGAATTTCCCTACAGGGAGCAGTAGAGTATCGCTGTGTTGGAAATTGTTGACAGGACCTAAAGTATCGTGTGGTGCAAGAAGAAAACCTGAGCTGAAGCCGCTTCATGTAAAAAAAAAAGAAAGAGAAAAAAGGTTTAGATTAAATTTGCACAGCCATTTGCATTAAATGTTGGCTTTATTCATCTGCAGCTTGTTAACTGTGCTCATTATTACTATGCCAACACTATAAGGGTGAAGTGTTGCATCTATCTATAGATAGTGCATATAGGTGGCGGGTGTCTTTAGAAATGTATAATGCAGTGGTTGATCTTGGGTATAGAAGGTTCGTTACTTGCTAAGAAAAAGTGGAAGTTTGATGCAGAAGAAAAGAATATTACATGATCAAATTGAACCATGGTAGGTTTGTGATAGATGTATAGACAACTGACTTCAGCTGACCTCCTCTCAGTCATCAAAACAGTGACTTTTCTGTCTCTTTCTGCCTGCTCTTCTTTTTCTTGCTGACGACTGAAACGCCCACGTCATTTCGCTGTCAAAATACAGCCTCCCTCCCTTATCCTCTGTAAAACTTGACCAGACATCTCGCAGCAGAGGTTCTCAATGTTTGAACACGCTTCCTGTTCCCTGTCAGTCTTCTGTCTGCCATTGCATAGCACGGTCCCCTGACACATCCAGTAACAAAAATAGAGGTGACCACCTTGTCAGATTACCATTTGTGGTTTCTTCAAAGGGATCGAAGGTAACACAGAGCGACTGCATAAGTTTGAGCTCATTTGATGTGAGCTGTGTTGGACAATCCAGCTCTGAAAGGACACCTCTTGCTGCCTTCCAGACAGATTTGATTATCTTCAGCTCCCTGTTCCACCTGGTGACACCGGCAGGTTTATGTTTCAGCCTTTATCAGCATCGCGTATTGATTTATAGCAGCCTGTCAAAAACATGGCTTTTTTTCACGGATGAAAGTCAGTCATATCATCTCTAAAATCAGATGTTTTAAGACCACATGCCTCATCGCTGGTATCCATGTTGTCTCTCAATCCGGCTGAGGAAACTGAAAATATTGGACAACATTGACAGGCAGTGAAGCTCTCTGAAGCTTTGCTGCTAATAATGCTGCTTTACACAGTTTCTCAATACATATTAATACAAACATTGTCCGCTTCTTGATTTTAACTTCTCGTCATGTTGCTTTGAACATGAAACTGCAGGGATCTGAGGTGCCAAACTACGACTGCATGTTCTTAAAAGACCACAGAACTCTTCCTCATCCTGCATTCTTCGTCATTTTCTAAATACATGACGCTGATTATAAGTTAGTACACTCATGAAAATGGGGACTACTTTATTTTCATTATTTAATTCAGTGTAGAAGTGAGCCTAATAGACCTCATTCACTAACGTGGGTTTCTGCGTCGTCAGTTTCAAATGTCTCCGTGTCCACCTGTACAGACGACAACACAACCCTGGAGTTTTCAAACTAAAATGGGGTCAGTAGCATTTTTAAAGGTGTAAGGGGTTCCAAAATGCTGGCATTGTGTGGACGTTAGATGTAAACTTAGCAATAGTCATGCATTTTAAAACAAAATCTAAGTGTAGATAATAGCATTATTCTTTTCTGACTGTCATCTACACACTTGTGCATATTAACTTCTGGATAAACAGATGGTATACTAGTCACATTTGAAATAAAAGAGGGCCTACAACAGAACCTTGGGGGACTCTAGTGCTGCACTTTAACAGTGGTCATCCCATACATATACATTTTTTCATATGCACAATTAACATCCCTTCTAGTATTTATTTTCTGACACAGACAGTTTGGACAGCGGTACATTTTGATGGCTAACACAAATATTTGACGATATCTACCACATTTCTTTTACAATGTAACAGTTTGCCGTTTCTGTTGGGTGATGTGCTTTGAGACCTAACTGAATTGTATGCATAGGATAGAGACCAGAATTTAGTGGCCTGCTGGCTGATTCACACACACTGTGTCTGCTTCCTCACATATGAGTGAGGGGATGCTAACTGGTCTGACACTGGCTAACTGTCAGTGATCTCCAGACTTGTAAATTAGTGTGATAACAGCTGTCAGGGAAAGCTGCTTCTCTAACGGAGCTGTTCATAAACGAGTAGAAATAGCATTTTTTTCTTTATCAACCAGGAGTCAATCTAATTAACATCTTGGGCATTTGAATTCTTTAAAACCCTTACAATTATCATCACATCTTATTGTAAGGGGCCTCAGTTACGGGAAGAAGTGTGTAGACACAATCTAAAGTTTCCAAACACTCACACAAGGTCTTGTACAGAATCTTTAGAAAGAAAATACTCATTAGATGTTGCAGTTTTATTGTCATCCTGTCTTAATTGTTTCACAGTTTTTTGACACCTGAAATTCATCTAACAATCTAATATCAATCTAGATGTTACTACTGTGCTTACACATTAATTAATAATGCCCCATGGTTTGATTTATGAGGTCAAGTATGCTTTGGCCTTCCTACTATTGACGTTTTAGAGAGTGACTCAGTTGTCAGAGTTTTCTTTTCACCTGACAAAGACTCTTTCTTATTGTCAAGGTCTATAGATATTCTGTTATTAAAGGTCGATTTTTTATTTTAAATCTGTTACGTCATTGATTTATACATTTGTTCTGTAGCATTTTTTTATGTTGCTTTGGGCAAAAATGTCTGCCATATTAATAAAATGTCAGTCAAAATGCTGAAGTCACAATCAAACTTGGTCCTGTTAACCTGATCTCAATCAAAAGGCACACAACTTTGAATCTGAATCTTCTTGATCCCTTTAAGAAGAAAACATACATCTCATGTTTAAATATCTTGTAGGTCTTGATGAGGAGTTCCATGGTTTGGTGTTTTGAGTAATGCATCATAGCTGTACTGTTCTCCTCTTGTTTGCGGTTTAACTGCACATGATTGATGAAGGTCATTACTTTTGGTTATGGTGCTGTCTCTGGATGTGATCAGTTCAATCACAGGATCCTCACTCAGTGGCCTGGGGATCTCCACAGGCTTTTTTCTGGAGCCTCCATCTGCAGCCCATCATCACAATGGATTCACACACTGCACTGCACCTTTGCTATGTTTGAACTGGGCCAGGACACTAAAGCATAGGTACTGTGTACATTTAATCCAATACCAGTAACAGTTCTGGTACCTGGGATTCTGTACCAGCACACAACAGTACCATTTTCTATATATCTTTACATCTGCTCCTCTGCTCTCTCCTAATCACACATTGACATTACTCCAAAAACAAGTAACTCATTACAATGTTACTTTTGTTGTCACCTCCCTACTAATTTGAAATCCAATGATCACATCCTGGATTCATTTTTGTTATCATCATGCAGCGCATGCACGCCTCAAAGGAAGATGGATTTGCTCACTGTTAATTCAGTGGCTGGAAATATTCCTAATACTTTGATTTTGCTGGGAGTAAAGATGACAAGAACATTGTGGTATTAAGACTCTTCCACGGTGGAAAACATGGCCTAAAACACCTAACCCTAACCAACAACAACATAAAGCTTGTGGAAATACATCCCACCAAAGGAAAGCCTTCCTTGGCTGTAGAGGATGTAGCCCTACACTGACTAAACAACCAAAACTGGATTTTATTGGGGACAGCTACAAGCACAAAAAAAAAAGAATTAACCTTATGGTGGATTAAATGTTGTCTTCAACCGACTTTCCATCTTTCAGACAGCTCCTTAGGAAAATACCGGTCACAGGCAACAGAAAACCCTAGGTAAAAATAATTTGAAAGCTACCTCGCCTTCGCTGTGCTTACCAGCAATTAACGTTACTGTGACATTCACACAGAGGGGAACGAGCAAGGTTTGCATTTTTAGGAGAACGGACAAAAGTAAGTAACAAGTAGTGTAACAAATTACTGTTGACATTTTTTGAGTAACAAGCCCAACACTGTATGTGTGTCTGCTCGTCTAGCAGTAATACTTGGCCATTACTAAAGTACAATAGATAAGAAAATAGACCAGACGCCAAAACAATCTCAGCAGATCAGCGCTGCAGTGACAGTTTTGGCGCGCTTGGAAGCTGAGCTGGCTGGCTTCCTGGCGTTATGGACTCCTGTCTGAAGTGCAACCTAGTGGCTAAACAGAGCTCCGTTGCTGTCCTCGAAGCTCCATGGCTGGCCTTTAGGCTTCAGGGCACTTCACCCTCTTGTCTAAAGCTGGCATTCTCACCCAGATGCGCTTTCAGGCAACTAATGGATTCACCGTGAATAGGTACTCTGTATGTATTTATTGATTTTCCATAACCACTTATCCTGTTTGGGGTTGCGACGGGGCTGGACCCTGACACTGGGCGAAAGGTGAGGTACACCCTGGACAGGTCACCAGACTATTGCAGACACACAGAGACATACAAACATTCATGTTTACATTTACAGTTAATTTAGAGTCACCAATTAACTCAGCCTGCATGTCTTTGGACTGTGGGAGGAAGCCAGTGTACCTGGAGAAAACCCACGCTGACACAGAGAGAACATGCAAACTCTGCACAGTACTCAGTTGTACCTACATAATTTGGTTGGTACCTTTAAAAGTACCAAGTTCGGTACCCAACCCAACAGATAGACATCACAAGGTAGCAGTAAAAACAGAGCTACTATTTGGTCCTTGCTGATAGCTGCATGCTTCATTCCATTTGTCTTCATTTAACACGTTTGAGTAGGAGGTAAAAGCAGCAACAGTTTTTCCTTATCTGAAATGTTTTTTCTCCTGGGTTTGCTTTTTGAGTTGGTCATGCTTGTAGCCCAAGCAGTAACTTTTAAACAATGTGTCTTTGTGTCTTAAAGACAACAAGCCTTTGAGCTGTACCCAGTGCTTGTATCAAAGAACGAGTGAAGGCATAAGAAAACACTGCCAGCACACCACAGCTGCCTGCCACCGTGATGATTTACAGCTAACATGATGGGGTTTCTAGGAACAGTGTGTAATGACAACATAACTGGAAGAGATGTTGAATAAAGAGACAAGCGTAATGACTTTCCAACCTTTGCCGTGGAAAGTATGTGGCTCCCTAAGTCTACGTACTTTTGATCAAGTTCGATTTTTTTCCTGGACTTGGCAGCTTGGGGGTAAATAAATTTAATTTCCCATACAACAGTTTTATACAAATATGAACAAGAAATACGTTTTCAGCTAACAAGACTACCCCTGCAGGCCTCTATTTATTAAAGTAGTTTTAAATTAGGTCACATAACAGCAGATGGTGAATCTTTTCTGTAACAAGTGGTGTGCATTTGAAGACAAGGTTATTATAGTCTTCCATCATACATCTGTGGGATATAACTGCTCCCCTCACCACTGCCTTTATCAGGAAGTACTTCTACGTTCTCATACCTGGAGGTGTACAGGTCAACCAGATGAGAAAAAATTTGTCAATACTGATGGGGAGGTACAATAGCAGCATCTTTTTCCCCCTCCAGGTATAAGAATTCTAATGATTCCTCTGTCATAGTCAACAGTAGGCAGTAGAAGACAGCAGCATATAAAAGCAACAGAGAAATGTCAAAGACGTTTACTATCGATATCAGTGTCTTACAAAAGGGTAACGCTGCATTGGAAAGCAAAACCCACTTGTGAGGCAGGAATTATTGATATTTATAGTGGCTGTGTGTAGCATCTATTATTAAAACAACAGTTTTTAATGCTTTACTCAACCAGAATCTGTGTATAAATATAAGCTGCAGCAGCTACAAGACAGAAATGAGCTGAACTGTCGAGCTAAAAAACACAAGAAGCAATAGCTAACTAGAAACTGCCATTGTGTCTGGCAGGTCACTGAACTGTCAGTCTCCACAAATGAGCAACAGGAAGCAGTATTAGTTTATGGCAAGCCACCAGGGACAGCGTCGCGCTTTGAAGCTAATTTGACATAGTGGCCAAATCATTGACATAACAACTTTAGGGTCTGTCATGTGATGCCATTCGGCCCCAAAAGAGTCTTTTCCATAGACATAGAGTGAGAAAGAGACATCTGTAAATCAGAGGATACATTTTTTTGAGCAGCACATCCAGTGCGAAATGACTTGTTTTACAATCTGGATTTGATCCATATTGTCCCATAGCATTTTGAAAGTCTAGAAGAGTTGCAAGATTACAACATTTCATCCTCAATAAAGTTTTTTTTAATGTACAGACTGATAAACTTTATTGTTCTTTGTAAATCTACACACATTCTGCAGAAACAACTATTTGTAACCTTCCACAGGTAAACAGGTGAGCTGGTAACAGATTAAAGACTCATTAACAGGTAGGAAAGGTGACAGGAGCATGTTTCACACTGTGTGACATCATCACCTTTTCTTTTATCAACACTCAGTAAGTGTTTGGAAACCGAGGACACTAACTGTTGAAGTTTTTCTTGCTTGATATCCAACCTCAGAGTCTCAACAGTCTGGGATCTCTGTTGTATTTTGTGCTTCATATTGTTCCACACATGTTCAATGGGAGACAGGTGTGCAGGCAGGTCAGTCTAGTACCCGCACTCTTTTACTACGAAACCACGCTGTTGGAGCATGTGCATTATGTGTCTCATTTTCTTGCTGGAATAAGCAGGGACGTCTCTGAAAAAGACGTCATCTACAGCTTGAGCACGATCTCACTTTAAAGTCATCGAAATCCAGCACTTAGGCAGTGACTTGCGGCATCAAAAATCATCGAAAAAAAGCATCCTTTACCATTGGCATGATACACGGCTGGTTGCTGTTATAGTTTAACGGCGCCTGACGGCATCAGAGGGAAACGTGGCAGGGCTGAGGATGAAAGCTAGGGTGACTAAAGTCCCAATGGGGTGGCTGGGAAAGGTGGTGGATGGGTCAAACAAACACTGACTTTTACCCAAGAGAGCAGTGTTTGCGTCCCGTAAGATTCTAAAGCCAAACCCTGTTCTTTTTTCCTAAACCAAACCACATGTGTTTGTTGAAGGCAAAAAACAACTCAATATGCAGTGTTGTACTGATGTAGTGCCTTTAGTTTGAAAGAGACTGCATGTAAATATCCTGTGAAAACAGAAGTGTTTCTTCAAAGAAGAGAACTTGGAACTGTGTCCCAGAACGTCAACAACTGATAGGGTACCTTGCACGTCAGTGGCCGTGGAAAGTCCATGACCAAAACGTTAATATGTGACAAGGTCGGAGTGAGAATATGTTGGTTGCTCCTCAACCTGTACATGCCTCCACAGAAGTGTAGTTACCCATGATGCCATGGGCACTAACACACCTCCATACCATCACAGATGCTGGCTTTGAACTTTTTTTTCTTTTTCATTATTAATCATCAATACAGTAAGCAACAGGCTGGAGCAGAAGTTTGCTGCTTGGCTGGCAAACATGTCTGGTGTGCCTGATTTATGGACCCAACGATGCAAAAGATCCAGGTCATTTTATACCCGGGACGTCAAACATCCTTGGTTTCATGCGCCATTGACCAACTTTCATACGACCGAACAAGGCCCCACCTCCAATGCTATACCCAGCTCTCTTCATACATCCATGGGTTATAGCCTGTAAGTTTATTCACTTTCAAATCTCAGTGTGATACTGGAACAGGCAACACTGCATAGTCTTAGACACCCTGCAGTGAGGTCTGAGAGCAGCATCAAGCATCACAAGTACACAAAAGTTTCTTCCTCTGGTGTGGGTGGTTCAAACTTTTTTCATGTTGTGGCTTAAAAAATTCTGTCAGCCCTGAATGCAGCCTGCTCATGTTTGTCAACCACTGTACGGCTGGGAGATTTCCAATCACAAAACTCTTAGCTAGAGGTTTCTTTTCTAATATCCAGCAGGCAAGAATTCACACCAACTACAAAATATCTCTTGATATTGCTTGACAGTAATTTGCAACCAATCATAGAGTGATCAATACACACAGAAATACCAACTGTAAAAAAACAAATATGTCCTTTTCAGTGTGGCCATAACAAAGTTTGTCAAATTTCAGTACTTTAAAACACACAACATGCTGCATGAATATGTTCTGTAAATCAGGATGATCAGATGTGTTTATCGCAGCGCTGCTAAAGAGTTGTGCATCACAAGCACTGACCTAAGGGGCCTATTTTAATCACCACGACAAGCACAAAGTGGAAGGTCTTGGGCACACAGCATGTGTGGGCGTCTCCAAGCTCACCAGCTATTTTGGTTCATGTAGATGTTGCAGTGAAGAATTGTCAAAGAGCAGGGTGAAGTGAGAGGGTCCTGGCTGCAAACTGCGGGCTGGGTTGGAACCTCCAGCTCTGCTCTGAATTCCAGTCCTGCCCACAATTTTAGGATTCCATGCTTTCAGATTGGGAGGAAGCAGTCCTCAGTCAGGGTGACTATAAGTTGCAGAGTTTTAAATCTAATGCTTTTTAAGACCTTTTCAAGATACCTTTTAACCAAGTTTAGGACCAATTTTTGGACAAATTGTGTTTTACTTATTTAAGCATCACATTGCAGGTAAATAGTATATATGTGGCCTTCTGCAGAGTGAGGTGCTAAGTAGGAATATGGTCATTAGAGTGAGTTCAGTTGATCTCCATTTTGCCAACAGGTAAGTGTAAGTGTGAAGTAAAATGACAATATTATATATATTTTTGAATGTGTAACATTAGAAATGTGGACTTTTATATAAAAAAAAGCTTCAATTATTTTCATAAAATAAATTAAAAGATGTATAAATGAAATTAGATCACATGTTTGTAGCAGATAAAACCTCACAAATTCAAAATTAAGACTATTTAAGGGCCCTTATTGTTGTAACATTGAATTTAAGACATGTTAAGACTTTTTTTATTAATTTTATTTATCCTTTATTTAACCAGGCGAGTCCTATTGAGATTGGCATCTCTTTTGCAAGGGAGCCCTGGCCAAGAAGGCAGCAAACCAAAGTTACAAGTTACAACAATACAACATCATATAACACAACAGTACATAGATAGATACATACAGTACACATCAAACTCAAAGAAAGCAGCTACAGACTTCTGTTTTTGCAGACTGTAACAAACATTTAAAATCACCCAAGGAAACAAGGTCAGCCAATTTTAGTGTTTTCTGGAGCTGATTCCAGGACCAAGGCGCATAGTAACTAAAAGCGGTCTTCCCAAATTCAGTGAAAGCGCGAGGGACCGAGAACAACAAAAAGTCCTGAGAGCGAAGGCTATACCCACTAGTAGTGCGAATGAGTAGGTGGTTCAAATAGCCAGGGAGTAGCCCTAAAATGGCTTTGTAGATAAAAATGTGCCAATGTAGCCATCTGCGATAGTGTAGTGATGGCAGACCCGATCGTTCATATAAGAGACAATGATGGGTGAGAGATTTAGCATTCATTTTTAAGGACCTGCGGACACCCCGTCAGTTGTGGAAAGCATGGATATGTAATGTGTCATGTTTAAAGTGGCATATGTGGTACTATAATTGATGTTAGCTTACCAGCTGAATATAGAGAAACTGGCACAAAAGTAGAATAATAAGAACGTTTTATTTGTGTTAATCTCTATGCTGTGGTGTTTCACAATCAACAGAATAATGATCCCTTGAAAATTCAGGAGAGGCGGCTCCTTTAACAAGGAATATGTTTTTATTTACCTACAGGCGAGAGGGAGATGGGGGAGCTGCAGGGAATTTCCTCGGAGAACACGCAACCTAGACAGTTTCTGCAGTCAGTTCTGCCAGTTAGGTTGAGGATTTTCATTTTCATTTATTTTTTAATAAATGAATGGGTGACAGACTGAGCAATTTTTCCCTAAAAAAATAAAGATTTAAAGTACATATTGGTCTTGCTTTCTTTACCATAATGCTGACTGAAAATTTTGTATATTTAAACTTGTTCTAAAAAGTGTCTGATGAATCCTACTATACATACTATGCATAATTAGTGCTTTTGTACTCCAGTATACCATCATAGGATAATTGAGTTTGACAGTGTTTCTTAGGTGCTGAGCAAAACCCTCAAATCACTATGTTCAAAGCGCTGTGTGAAAACAATGTCTGAATTTCCTGTTGTGTTTAAATACAGTCAGGTTTGTGATGATAAGAGAATCAGTTCAATTACACTGTATGTTGTTTATCGTTTAAACACATGCTGGATTTTGTAATATGTGCTCACTGTCAAATATAAACCTAAAGCACTGTATATACTGTATATATTGCACACTGACATGTGCATGCATATACTGCACATATCCACCAATCCTATGTATACAAAGCTGTCATGAAACCACTCATGAAAATCCTCAACAGGCAGGGAGGTAAGGAGTGAAGTACAAGCAAACCGTTCACAGTGGGAGCTGAATTTTTAACTTGCTGAGCTAATTTCTCCAGGCGTTCACCTTAAGTTTTGCATCTTTGACAACGTTTTGCATCCTTCATGGACACCCGCAATGAGCTGATATCATCTGGTGTGGGAGTAAAGAGTGAAAAACAAGCAAACCGTTCAGAGTGGGAGCTGAGTTTTTGACTCACTGAGCTAATTTCTCCAGGCGTTCACCTTAAGTTTTGCATCTTTGACAATTTTTAATGTGAATGCCCACCAACAAAATATATAAATCTATAAATGAACAAAAGTCACAAAAAGCACAATATGTCCCCTTCATTCATAGATTATGCTGCTGCTGCTGCTGCTGTTGCTGTCTGGCAGACACATACTGCATCCTTAAAGTAGTGCAGCGAGACCTAATATACAAAAAGTCCTCAGAGGTGAGAAGTTTAAGGGGAGTGATCGGCTGGCCACAGTGTCCCCCTCCAACCTTTAACACGTGTTATTAAAATGAATGAGGAGGATGGATGACTATCCTATTAACTTATAACAACCTGAGTCTAAAACAACATTAACCTTTAGGGATCATCATCAATCTCAATCCTGGATCGCAGTCAAATACCTTGTGATGCCTTGTTTTTTTTATCTGAAAGGCAGAGACTGATCTGGCTTTCTTCAATATAACAGTGTTGCAATGACAAAAGTCAGATGGTAGTCGGAATGAATGTAAAATATTAACATTCTCCATTGAAATCACGCTATTTTCATTTTCAATAAAATGTATTTTTTTACTGAAAAAATCCTTTTCTAGCAGCCCAGTCACTAGAAGAAATGTTGGCATTGAACTTTTTTTTTTTACAAACTACAGATTCATGACATTTATACGTTTCATTCATTTCATATCAACATTTGTAGTGTACGAGCTGACTTAGTCATGAACAGGTGGAGGGGAAGGTGATAGGCTTTACGCCTGCAAAACTGCAGACCACTGTTCAAGGCCAACAAATACCAAACAACCTTCTTCCACAGGATTTATTTCCACAAAAAAGCTGTTGTTTTTTTTTACCGTGACATTACTGCATTTACAGCTGGAAAAGTTCTAAGAAAAGATGTTGTTTTTTTACTGAGATATCACTGTGTTTCCAGAGGCTTTTACAACAAATGTAAGAAACCCATTGCAGTGTTTCCTGTCAGAACAGTGCCACAAAAAGCGGTTGTTTTTTACTGAGATATTGCTGCATTTCTACCCAGAATTGTGTCACTAAAGTGGGTATTTTATGTCAAAACATTAACTTTTCCTAACCATAACCAGCCTTTCAACGTTTTGCTAAATGATAACATACAATTCATGTATCTGCAGTTTGCAGAAATGTATGACACCAACAATTGTTCTGGAAATTGGGTTGCTTCTAGTGATTTTGAAGTAATTCAAAGGAAGTTCTATATATGGACAAATTTGTCATATGATTTTAATTATGGGTTCTTTGTAGTTTCATGCTAAATATTGAAGTGGATTTTAATGCTGTCAAGCTAAAATTGTGGAGGCAGAACTGGAGATTTTTTATTATCAGTGCACAAAAATCAAGTGGCAACCTTTGGGGCTGAAAAATGAAGCCAACACAGAAGTGCCAAAAACTGCATTTCCTCGAATGGCCACTTGAGGCTGGCTCCAAGAGTGAGTCAACCCCCAAAGACAACCATGTTAAAATGCCCAACCTTACAGCAAAAATAAACATGTTTACAGACTAGTACAAAAGACAGTTTTGGTCTCTATGGCTAATGAAGCTCTAGCACAAGTTCAGAAACAAAGACTATACTTCTACATGCTTAGGCCTACAGTTTATTTCTTATACTATCTGCCATTCACTTCTCACACGCACGTTCAGTCCCAATTGCTTGCTGTAATTGTCTGGGGCTGTGAATTGACATCAGTCAATCAGCTGATTACATTTAACCAATAGCACAGTGACACACCGTCATTGTCAGCTTTCTTTGCAGAATCATCAGCTTCATCGGCTCATCAGCCTCCGCAGTCATCAGCCACCACCACCACCACAACCAGTGGTTGAGCTCCATTGGGGGATTTATCTTGCTGCTGCTCAGGGTAGATGCCCCTCGACTAAAAAATCTCTCTTTCTGTCCAATCAAAATCATCACATACAATCTGTTAATTTATACACCTGTGATCTGTATTAAACAATTACCTCACATTCATTCACCTGTATCTCCTGAGTGAAATTCCCCTGTTCATGACAACTGTACTGGGGGCTTTAAAAAACTCACCCGTTTACATTTTATTAAGGTGTTAAGTTATGCATAATTATAGGCACGATCGCTTTGAGTGACAGACTGTCAGCCAAAGCAATAATTATAATATATATTCAGAGGGCACATTCCCCCAATTGTGCCATTATTTTACTGGTTTTAGTACTATGGTGTACTGCAGTTCTGTGTATGGTTTGTTTAAGTGGTGTTGCCGTACCCTGGCAGAATGCAGCTCACAGGCTTATTCGACCGAGGTTAATGTCATTATCATATTTGACAGACAGCCCATGGGAAGTATGACTGAAGTGTCAATCATTTATGTTGCAATGCATGTGTAATTTTATAGACAGTACATTTATTGCACATTTATATAGTATACTCTATAGCTGTACTTAGTTATAATAATTTAGTAGCAAATGAGTATTTTTTTCAGGTGGGGAAACAGACACTATGACTCCAAAAAACAAGATGGCAACAGCAACAGCAAAATGCCGAACTCTTGGCTTTGAAATGGGAGTCCACAAATCCATCGGTGATGTCGCGGTACCTACGTCTGTTATTTTATACAGTCTATGATACAAATCAGTTTAACGCACTATAGCCAAAAATGTCTTGCCACTAAGGTTCATTAATTACAATTGTTACATTGCAGTCAAATATAAAACTTGTTTTTTTGATTCACTGCATTGTGTACATCTTCACTCACAGACTGTTTTTGTTTTCTGTGGAAAAGAGGAATCACTACCCCTCTACACACAAACACTTTCTAGGATATTTCAATGCCAGAACAGTCAAACAGGTTTTTGTCAACAATCAGACGGAGTGATTTTGGGCCCTTGTATTCACATCAAACAGATGACAGGCCAAGCTTAACCAGCACAACTGTGTCTCTCATTAGACACCGCTAAAGTGACAAATGAAGAAACCGGACATGACAACTCTGCTTCAAAGTAAAAAGCCCTCAACAGCAGCGATGGCAGCAGACGCAGTCGACACCGCTCCCCATAGGAATAGGAGGCACTTGATTTGCAAACGACATCGACTCATTTCCTCTCTCCTTCTGTTCTGTCCTTCCTCTCTCTCTCCCCCCCTTCCTTTACAATTCAATTCATCTTTGGCTCCTTCCTCCCTCACCCTCCTTTGCCTTCATCTTGTTTTTACATTCACTTCTTCCATCCATCACTTCATTTCTCCTCACTTCCTTTGCAATGTTTTGAAAAACAAACGGGCAATAATGAGTCGGCTCCCAGATTCATCCCGCGAGCCTGCCAGACAGCCAGGGGTGTCGACGTCTGTGTGGGGTTGTTGAGATAAATTGTCACCCCATGGTCGCCCCCTCCCTCCGTCTGTCCTGTATCTATCTGTCTGCGGACACGGTGCTGCTCTCAAGCCGCTGCTGTACTTTCATCCCAAACACCCATGAGTCTGGGCAAACAAACATGCAAAGATAGCAATACTGCACAGAGCACAGATGCATACACACATGGAGGCTGACAGGCACACACACACAGACCACAGGATTCATATCATCAAGGTGAATGCCCTGTGTATACTTAAGTACAGCATCCCTATTTGAAGTCAATTTGAAGTTGCTGGGATGCAAATTTAAGATGCTAATTTTCCACGAGTTTTGTCACAACATCTCATGAACAACAATTAACTGGATGATGATTCACCACTGGTCTCCAAGCACTTCTTTTCCCCTCCGAATGGAGCTCTTTCGGCCAATCTGGGACGTGAGAGAGGAGGAGGAGGAGGAGTGGAGGCAGGGAAGAGAGATTGAAGAGCATCTGGAGCTTATGTGATAAGGAGGAGCCACAACTGAACTTACTTCAACTCCAAACATACCACCCACCCATCCACCCTCAGGAAGTCTGACTTTCCTCATTTCACAGAGAAAAGGAAAGACCTCAGGTGATCAATAACACGCTCAATGGAGAGGGCAGCAAAACGCCTCTGAGGAATGAACCTGTTGCCATAGAGGTGTTAAAGACCCAATGACACGCTGAGAGATGCAGCTGTGATATAGTGGTATGGCATTCATGTAATGTATTCTTTTAAAAGAGAAGCTTTTCTGCAGCAAAAATGTTGCGCACATCGGAGTTCAAGTCGGTTGGAGCCTCAGTCCTGCTGTCTCCTTTTCGAGCAACAACCTCCGGGGCTGAAAAACCTCAAAGTGCCACAAACTGCTATTCCTCAAACAGCCACTTGAGGCTAGCAACCAGAGCAAGTCCATGTCAAATGCCCAACTTTAAAGCAGAAATAAACATGTTTACAGCCTGGAAGAAAAATTGGTATTGGTTTTCTTCAGAGAATTCCCCCATTTATGACAACTGTACAAAAGTTATGTATAATTAAGAGCATGGTTGTTTTGAATGACAGGTAGGTGCCATCCATTTACAAATCATTGACAGTGATAACAACAAGTAACCCCAGATTCACAAAACTCAGGGGTAGCCATAGCTGTTACGTGTCTTCAGATCATGGAAGTTAACAGGTCACAATGACCATCATTTTACATTTTAATTGCCCAATAAAGTTTTGCTAAACATTTGGTTGTACTACAAGACCCTCTGAGGAGCCAGATGTTGATGCTGTTGATGATGATGGTGATTTTTTGTTAATTGCGTCATACTTTAATGGTTGTAAGCCTGTTTTCTGCTAGATACATTTTTTACGATTAAGTGTAGACTCTCTGTGTGTCTCAAAGTCAAGGAAGGATCCTTAAACAACTGAATTTCAAGAAGGCCACATCATCAAATCCCGTCAAAGGACTGTTCCCATTTCAGGGATCCTTTGTATTCTACAGAGGGCCGAGTCCTTCCTTCAGAGAATTTTCAAGGATGCATGTGTGCATCCTCAGCGAGCATAAATTACCCACAATTCTTTGCCAGAATTGAAGGCGGAGCTTCTTTAACACCTGGACACTTGATAACCTGTTCCTATGTGTATTCACCGAATGTCTTGCTTAGCCTCAGTAGGACCTGACATGGAAGGACTCATCCCACCAGGGAAGCATCCTTCATTTTGAGAGCAACCATATAAATGCTAACTAAGTTAGCAAATGCAGATCTTGAGTCCACAAACCAAGGGGTGACATCAAGGTGGCTATGTCTTATATTTTATGCTCCTTATCCAAAATGCCTCTATTCAGTGTACACAAGCAGCGCTGCATCATATTTTTACAGTCAAACGTAGACTGTAAATGCATTGTACTAACCAAGCTAGCAGCTAGCATTATGGTAAGCTCCATCGTCTAATCTAAATATGGTCACCTCTTGCTCCAAAAATCCATGATGTCGACTGTCAAAATGCCAAACCCAAAGTCCACAAACCAAGGGGTGACATCGAGCCGGCTATTTCCATTATTTTATACAATCTATGTTCCTTAGTCACAATGTCCCTATTCGATGTAGTACTGTGTAGGCACAACCAGGCTTGTTTTTGACAGTTTGGCACACATTGAGCTCTGCTTGCATGTCAGTGCCAAGCCATTGCAGTAAAGGCTCCTATTGAACCACCTTACACCGGGCAGAGTGACACATCTGAGGTTGTGTTTACATCAGGTGGTGTCATCTAATTTTGGCGCTTGTTATAACATAAATGTTCTCTCTCCCTCTCACACCGCCTCTTATCACAAAAACAAGCATGCATGGTTTTGGAGGCTTCAGATGGATGACATCTGTACAAACCCCACAGACCCATGATATGGCTTTGCTCACTGTGATTTAAACTTTTCACGCAGTATCTGTTTAAATGTATAGAATTGCTTGAGGATGACGGACATCTTCACAGGTCCTATGACTAGTTCACTGCACTGCTTCATCATCAATTCAATGACTGGAACTGTGAGGGAACTAACCCTTTGAGTAATTTTTGTTTGGGGATTTTCTTCCTATGCTGAAACACTGTCTTCACTCAACTTCATTTCCTAGAGACTGACTGAGGGTGGCACAACACACAGCACCTGACAGGAGAGTGGAGTGGAGGAGAGGAGAAAAATGTATTGTTCATAGTTGTTGAAATTTACTGTTGGTAAAATCTCATAATGCTCAGTAATATAATAATATAAAAGAAATATGTGGGCAGAAAAGCATCGTCGTGGTCATTCACCAGCATTTGCTGATAAGCCAGAAATTCAAATCAATACACATATTGAATATAAGAAGGTATTATATAAAGGACCTTTTGTGCAAGTGTTTTGTGGCTCTGGGGACTAGACAAAGCATACGTGAAAAAAGGCCAAAGTCAAGTGAAGATGAAGATGAAGTGGATGTGAAGTATCAGATTGTTATTGTGACTTGAATGCCATGACTCACTAGTAAAAGTCTTGGCAGGAGAACTCAGTTGAGTCTTTTCTCCCCCAGCAATTATTATCAAGACAACCTTGTATTAAAAGGGAAACTTCTGTATTTTTCAATGCACTAAAAAGTGGTTTTCTATTGTGAAATGAGCCAAATAACAAGTGCCCTCCCTGACTTAGGATGTGCTACTTTTTCTACACTTATTTGGAACATTGGATTTTGGGTGTAGCACTTCAACGAAAAAGAAGAATCCCATAGTTGAACCACAACCTTCTTTTTACAATGTTTTTCTTTACCTTTTGCTTCATCAGGACTGTTTGTTATTGTCTTGCTGCAACATCTCAACTCACAAAACTTCAGAACTAGACTTGAGCGAGACTTGGTTAGTCACAATAACAAACACACCGGATCAAGTGAAAGGTAAAGAAAAACATTTTATTTCTTTCTTATGATGACAATCTGAGTCTGTCAGAGGCAAAAAGAAGCATTTTAAGTGGATGGACATTGTTGGTGTGCTGTTGCCCCCAAGATTACATTGCAGCCCATTTGGCAGCTGCCGGCTGGCTGCGGTGCTCTTGGTCAATACTGGACCAATTTCAAAAATTGTTGTTTCTATTAGTCACTTACACACACACAAACACACACACACAAAAATGGGAAAATAGGGTCCAGGTTGAAAAATACCGATTTTCCTTTAAACATTTGCTTCAGTCAAGCTGTTCACTGTGGTTGACATTGGTTTGCCTCACATCAATATAAATTTTGTACTTTATAAGAAGTCTAAGCTCAGTGAACACATGCATGCTCCATTTTACCTTCCTTTAATATTACTGTTGCTGTTTAACTCTTACATGCAAAATAAAATCTGAATTTGAAGTGTAAAATCTGTTGTAGCCTGGAGAGTTCTTTCTTCCAGCGTTGATCTGAGTGAACTCTCCCGAGTCTCCCTGACTACAAGACCCCTGGATCAGGAAATAACCCTTCAGGACTCAAGAAGGGCACTAATGGAAGGGTTAGTGACAAATGGCCATTTTATAACATAATGGGCCTCACAAAAACCTGATAACTGCTACGACTCCCACATTCCTGGACGTGGCCTGCAAAGTCACAACACTGTGAACCTCGGAACGAAGAACAAAACACTGACTCTTCAGTGTAGAATGGGAATATGTGAACATCTAACCAGCAAATTGATCATAGCTTACCATAACAGAAATTATAAGTTTGAAGGCCATGACACAAACTTAAAGTGCATGTGTGGATGAGTGGGTGTTTACTCCTCTGCCTCGCTTGTTCACATTCCTCTAGGGAGAGTAAGAAGGACTCACACTGTGAGACTGGGACTTTCAATGTAATCATTAACTGTCAGTGCATATACTATGTATACATACACACACACACACACACACACATACATTCATACACGAACGGCAAGCGATACTGTATCAGATTTTATTCAGCGGAATAGTTGATGTTTGGTGTCTGTCAGCAGCTATGGGCCCAGGTTAAAAATATGGGAGAGTTAAACAGGTAGAGCAAATTAAATCTTTTTCCAGCAGCTTTTCAGCCCCCAAACGTGGGTGTTTTTTAGGGACTCATCGCTGCTTTTCCTGCAGCTTTTTACCTCCCAAATGTGGGTGTTTTTCAGCAACCAGTCACTGTTCCTCCAGCAGATAGTGGCACGGCAAGCAGTCGTTATTTACCGAGCCGTCGCTGCTGCTCCTCCAGCAGGAACTTTGCCTCCCAAAATTGGGTATTTTTAGCCAAATATATGATTTTTTCATAATTATAACAAAGTGTTTTTTGTGCCTAAACCTAACCACACAATAGCTAGGGCTGCCCCCTAATAGTAAACCAAACATTAGTCAATCAGAAAGGTCATTTGTCAGCAAGATTTCATTGGTTGCACTTAGCAGTCATGAAGGAGTCAGTTACAAACCAATCACAGTCGACAGCTATCTTTCGCTTCATCTGTAAATATTCAGTCTGATAAATATGGAAAAGTTGATCATGTTAGTGCAGGGCTACCCAGAGCTTTACATCTGTCCCACAGACGAGAGGCCTACACACTTATAAACAGCTCCTGGAAGAAGATCAGCTCTGCACTCAGGATCTCAGGTAAATAGGCTATACGATGCTTGTTATGGTTGTTTGGCAACCTCAGATGCAGCTTGTCACCGTGCTCTTGAAAGGTGGCAGAAAAAAGGCCCAAGAGTAGTGCCCTGCGCCCTGACCCCTGCATTTTCTAGGCCGGTTATAGATACGGCATGTGTACAGGCCTCTAATTTCCAGGGCTGGTACCTGCGGTTATTCCACAGGCTAGTTAATAACATGTCGGGCAGGAAATCCAAAGTGTGGGATCATTTTGAGAAGGTGAAGGACCAACCCAAGGTGATATGTAAACTCATCTTCATTGGTCCACTACAAACATGACGTATCATGTGAAACATGGAAGTAGCTACATGCCCATTAGCCCACAGCGTCATTAACAGGCGGCTCGCTCAGTGTGTGACGTGCACTTGGAGATAAAATATAGGCCTATATTAATGAAGGTTCATTAGTACGGTTTGTATTTCTCTGTAATGTAGCACAGTGTTAACAATGTTACTGAGACTATTCTTTCTCACACCTTCAACTCAAACCACCAAAATATATCATTTAATAATTAAATTAACATCGTATAGACGCGGGTGACTAGTCGACTAATGGCCCTAAATGATGACTATTGGTCGTCTAGGAATATTCAGTCTGGGGAAGCCCTATTACTTACCAAGTCATCGCTGCTCTTCCTGCAGGCACTGTGCCCCTCCAAACTGGGTATTTTAAGCCGAAACATGATCGTTTTTGTGCCTAAACCTAACCACATGATAACCACAGCATTATTGAAAAGTTTCAACGTGTCCTGCGACATAATATCATGCCAATGTAATGTATCCATGGTTGGCAGAAATGTACAATGCCAACATTTTTTTCTGGCACTTGGGTTGCTCAGTGACAGCTTAAATCTAGCATTTGATATTTACGCTCCACTGTTTTCATCAGCAATATGAAATGCAGGACCAGGCATTACACAGGTTATTTGGGAAAATGTAAAACAAGTAGATACACAACACATGTCTGCACATCCACTTCTACGACATTCACTTCATTTCTGGGTTATCACATCATGATGAGACTCAAAGAGAGAGATTCGACTATAGCAGTACATGCATGTGCAATACACTCAAGCCAGCACTGGCAGAAGTGGTCAGAGATGTACATTATACAGTATGCTGACGCTAAGGTGGCAGGCAGCACAGATAGCATTGTACCGAACAAACCATTAAAGAAGTATTGTCTGCAGATGAGGCATTTCCTGTCAAATTTAACCAACAAACATTTTAACAAAGGAAGATGTACTTGGCATGCATTTTGCTGCTGTCAGTTTTGGTTTATGAGCCTTAAAGCAATCCCCAAATGCAAAATAAAGATCAAGGAGGTGGTGTTAAGCATTAGTATTTTCTGTTCTGTTCAATATTCTGCACAAGTTCATTATTTTTTATCTCCTGCATTTTTAGCCTGTGTTTCCAGGATGCTTCAGGGCCATGATTGTAGGACTGAATCTCACTGTGCATGCCTTGTAGTTGGCCTGACCCCTTCTCTTAGAGTGCAGGAGAGATGGTTGGCCCTGTCCTGGCACACAGACAGATGGCAGAAATGTGGCAGCTTCTCAGGGCTGTCTGCCCATTTATAATGAAAGAGGAGCCAGCTGCTGGGGGAGTGTTTACGAGCACAGGTGAGCCAGTAGTACAGTATGTTAGATATTCTTTAAGACAGCTTACAGTCAGCGACTGCCCCGCCCCAGACTGCATGACACACGGAGTTTATGTCATATATATACGTGGTGAACAGTATGCTACAATATTAGGATTATTAAAAAAATATAAAAAAGATAATGTGAGTGGTGATGTTATAGGACAAAACTAAACAAACGACTAAACAAAAGCCGCATGGGGAAAAGGGAATGAAAAAGAAATTGGTAGCGATTGTGTGCAGCCTCATGCTGTGTAGCACCATGGACATTGTTCTTCTTTGTGTTACAGTTTCTTTCAAAATGTAAGATAGATTTTATGAAAATCAAGATAAAAACGCAACTACTGCCAATAATAATAAAACCATTAGGCCTCCTCTGTGCAAAGCTATTGGTGTTAACTTTTTGTTGAAAGTTCTCTTAAATGTACGACCTTATGAAATTGCATATCCATATAATACTGTTCCATGACCTGAGTTCATTTTGTAGTTCGAATTTCTTTTCTGATGCATTGAAAGATTAAAATTCTAAGCTGCTGCCTTGACATGAGGTCAGAGAGAAAAAACTAAACACGACATCCATACATTAGATACACCTACTTATCCGTTTATATAACCAGGTGGGCTGGAGCCAACTGCAGCTAACATTGGCTGAGAGGTGGGTTACAGCCTGGACAGGTGAGCAGTTAATTACAGGGCTGACACATGGAAACAACCTATTAATGCTCACATTCATGCCTACAGAAAAAAAACAAAACATTTTAGGCATGTGAGATATGCAGTAAAGAGTCTCTACTTTAGTTCTGTTTTAGTTTTAACCATAGTGAGCTACTGGACTTATTAGTGGCTACCTTATGCATTGTATAATCTATAATGTAACATTTTTAAGTTAGTAGACGTGAGCCCCGTTTCCATGGTATGGTAGCTTTGGAACCAAAAGTATCCCTTCACACATGGAACCTAGACCCCTGGTCCGTTCAGCATTTCCACTGCAAACAGTACTCTTAAATGTGGGTGGGGTTATTGTCACTCACTGCTCCATCCAGCACTCACTGTATTTCCTGGCCATTCACCGGTGACACAGATGGAAGTCTGCACCTTGTTTATCATCCACAGAACGAGGCTGCATGCTGACATTTTCAGAACAAAATAGGACAGTCTGCAGTGAATATTTAAAAATAGCGGGTTTGTGCATTTAGTCCTTCTAAGGCAAGCTCAGGGGTTTAGTGTCGCTGGAGCCCACAGGAACAACGCTCCACACCGCTTTTTTTTTCTCCAAGTGAGAATTAAAATATATGCAGTTCACATAATTCAGTCGAAATTAATATATATCTTTAAACACTTGAAGATCCACTCATTACTGAAAGTGTATGTCATATAAAAACTGATGACTTGACTGATGGTCAAAGTTGTCACAGTGAAATTTAAAGTGTGTTGATTGACTCACGTCATCAACTCATGCATTGAGTAACATTACAAGTTAACGATCCACCTTCAAAGTCGCCAGCAGTCTGCCTGGTTAATTAGGTTTTTTTTCTCCAATTACAGCTGCTGTGAGAGGCAGCAAAATAAAATTTTCATTTATAGTAATAGTTTACTGATGTATGTAAAACTCTCCACGGAAATAACAGTGGTTACATGAGCCTCAAAACCAGTCACAACTTAGCTCTGAGCAGAGTGACCGTCCTCTACTGACCAATCAGACTGCAGTGTTCACAGCTCCACCTTTTAGAACCAGATCTGTGTGCTAGGTACCCCAACAGAGGGGGGACCAAACATGGGGACGGTATGGAATGGTTACATTGGTACCATCCACAACTTTTCACAGTGGAAACAGACAAAAAGCATACCAAACTGAAGTGTAGTATGCCGTACTGCTCTGTGGAAACAAGGCTGAAGTGTCCAATTTGAGTTACAGTTGTTTGTCCAAGTGATTTTTTGTGACATCCCTGCTTTACGACCAAAAAGACAAACAAAAACCGAGTGTGTGTGTGTGCGTGTGTGTGTGTGTGTGTGTGTGTGTGTGTGTGAGCAGACAGTAGTGAAAAAAACTCTCAAAGCATGACAGTGAGGTGGTGAAAGTAGTGAGGCTAACCTGTAGTAGATGACAGGCGGGTTGGCTTTGGCGGCACAGTGGAATTTGACCAGATTTCCCTCCAGAACAGGCTGTGGCTCCACAGTGAGGTTAACAGTTGGCAGGTCTGAGAGAGGGGGGAGATTATGAGAAGAATGAAGGACAAAGCAGCATATGAGGGCTTGATCATACTTTTAAAGTCATCAGTTGCTGTGGTTACACATTATAAAGAGGTAAAATATTGCACAAGGCCCCCTTTTACTTCAAGTCATTGATAAATTTCTCTGTTTTTTGAGTCTTCATCAAGAAAAACTCTATTTCTTTACAAGTTCAAGCTAACACAGGGTGAGTAATTGAAATACAAACGATCATTTGGGGTGAAGTATTCCCTTAATGTAACAAAAGAAACCCTCACAACAAAACATCAACACCAACAAAAGCCACATTTCCACACACAAACAAATACCCAGCAATTTTTTTAGAGAATCAAAGTCTGGGACAAAATAACCTTCCGTTGCACTGTGAGTGAAATGCCCTTTTAAGTACAATATAGCAGTTTCAAAGGGAGAAAGCTTCGGTTCCCGCTGGTTGGGAAAAAGCATCTTGCTTTTAGCGCCAATACAAAATACAGGTTGGACTTTTGCACAACAGGCTGTATTATTCATTGTAATCAACTCGGGTAAAGTCAAGGCTGCCACCCAAAAGAATGAAAGGTGCAGTGCTAGGCATTATCAAACACTCCCACTCAGTGGCTCACAAAGTGCTTAAGTGCTTTTGAGGTATACAGTGAAGGCCCTTACTGAGGTGTCTCTCCAAGTCTCAGTGTAGTTTCTCACATGAAAAACTTCCCGATCTTTGATTCCACCAGTGCAACTCCCCTGCAGTCTGCACTCAACTTCATTACAAGGAATGTGACTAACACTAAGGGCAGACATTTTCTTTTAAGAAATGAGAGTCCTTTTGTGAGCCACAGAGGGATTATGAAAAATCTGCCAATTTATGTGGCGTCATATGTAATATTTCAAACTGTAAATGAAAGAAAAGTTGCAAGTCCGTCATTGTTTTACCATGAAACTACATGTTGTGCTCTGTTTGTTTGATCAGCTGATTCATTTAGCAAGTACTTGAGGTTGCCCTGTGAACCTGAACTAAAATTATGAAGAATTGTGAGGATGGTTACGTCTAAATCATATGTGGGAATTGTAACTCTGCAATGCTGATTGCCTGATCAGTACTGGAAGATAGTAGAGCTCTGCAGAGAAGTACAAATACTGTATTTTTTCAAACAATGGCCGGGGGTGTGGTATCCACATACAAATAAAGGCACGTCCCATAATACAGGCCAGGGCAAAACACTCCTGGATAACCTCCAGATGCCTGTCATATGCGCATGCTAACTAAGCTAAAGGACGAGTTAGGTGTTTTTTGAACCATAGCCCTGTTGTTCAAGGTACTGCATGCTGTCCAAAAGAAAAAGAATGACACAACACAGACTGAGTTATGGACAGGCAACTAAAGCTAACCTAAGGGGGCATAGCGCCTTAAGTTTCAGTTTCAGTTTCTATGCCCCATTTGGTTGGCTTCAGTTGCCAGTCCATAACTCAGTCTATGTTGTGCCAAATTTTATCATTATTTTTCCTATGTACAGTCTACAGATCCCTCGAACAATAGTGTGATGGGTCACATAACACCGAACTCATCCTTTAATGATAATTTCCATCTCTTTAATTTTTTAAAATCAACAACAACATAAGAAAACACAGGCAGAAGGGAAGTGTCTCTGCAGATAAATACACTTCCATACACTTCTCGTGGGCCAAAAGTGATGGTTGAGAGCAGAGGTGGGGGAGTAAGTCACACATGTGCAAGTCATAATCAAGTCTCAAGTCATAACAATCAAGTCTCAAGTCACGATGGTGAAAATCAAGCAAGTCAGGTCGAGTCCTTGGTTCAAGTCAAGCAAGTCCCAAGCCAAGTCATACTCACAAACTCATACAGATAATATAACATACATTGCACCCAGTGGTGGAATGCAACTAAATACGTTCATTCATTCTTTTCTTCTCATGCCATGCTACATTTATCTGACAGCGTCTGTTACTTCCTACTTTTCAAATTAAGATTTTTGCTCTCAAAACATAAAAAAAATGTACAAGTACAGCTGGAACTTTGAGTCAATAATTGAATTGACATAAAATACATTTTCCCCTATTGTGATAATCATCAAAGTTTTGTAATGCAAAAACATTCCATGGTTCCAGCTTCACAAATGTGCTGACTTTTTTTTTGCTGCTTTTGCTTTTTATTATTTCATAATAAATTTTTATGTTTGGGGTTTGACAACACAATCATGAAGGTGTCAGTTTAGGCTCTAGGTAAGTGTGACGCTATCTCTCACTGAGCTCCACCTCAACCATCTACAACAGTAAAATCCTGCTTTTACATTAATCGTAAGTCAGAATCATCTTATTAGATCATATGTAGTAGTAGACCACAGAGGTCACATTTTTACAGTACTTTTACTTGTAATACTTTAAGTACATTTTCCTGATATAGCTACAAACAAGCTACAAAGTCAAATTTTAAATGCTGAGATTTTAACAGAAAAACAGTCATCTGCCTCAAGTCAAAGTCAAGTTGAGTCTTTCATCAGTGTTAGCCAAGCAAGTCTCAAGTTGGACTCGAGTCAAGTCATGTGACTCAAGTCCCCCACCTCTGATTGAGGGAGATTACTTCTGTATATGTCTATACATTGAAAAGGGAAAATCCTGCATGGTATATATTTTAGGATCCATGCTTTAAACTAAAGCGACAGGTTAGCAGTTTTTTCAATTGAGCGCTCACAAATTTCAATTTAATTACTTTGTAACAAAGTTGCTATGACTTGATTGGACAATAAACATTTCATTGCTTGTGTCTGACCTCCATCCACATTGGTGATGTTAACTGTGTTTTTGATCCTGAAAGTCCTCAGGAATGGGGCTGTAATGGATTGTTTATTCGTGCTGAACCGAATTGATGCACATAATGCAGGACCAAAGTTCACAAGTCTAAGTTATGCCCCAAAACTTTTAGCTGCATAGCGTTAGTAAAATGTGCTGAGGTTAGCACATCAAGGGGATTGGCACGCGAGTCAGTCACGCTGTGGTGAGTGCAAATGAAACACTGGAGGTGGAAGACCCCTCTGCAGGTTTCCCGCTCAGCTAAAACAGCAATGAAGAGTGTTGTAGGGGATTGTGAATCGAAACACACCCAAACATGCTAACAGTCGTTCACTGCATCACCCAGATGTGCTGATCACCTGGGCAAAGAAAAGCAAACCACAGCCCAACTCCTCATCCTCAGCTGCTTTCAACAATTACTGAAAAAAACAAAGCCCTTTTACTACGGCACAAAAAAACCCCACTAACACCTGCTAACATCTGGCTTTTGTATTTAATGGGAAAGGTTACAATCAGCATGTACTCCCAGGACAAATGCCAATCTGAGCCAATTAGAGCTGAAGCTCTGGCAGTGGCAGTGATGGAAATACGACACCCTAGCTGATGTGTTTTAAAATTCAGTCTGCACTGAGTTTGAGAGAGAGAGAGTAAATAAGAAATGTAAAAAAAGAAGTAGCCACTGTAACATTTTCACTGGCCTTCATGCTGCTTTATGCTGTTTTCTAACCGGTTTTCTGTCCTGTCTGTGATGTTTAACATGACAAACCAGAGAAAAAAGAATCAGAAAGGTATAATCATATACTGTGTTGTAAAGCCATGTACACAGCTCTGGTCTACTGGCAATGAGAATGCTGTCTATCGTGTGTTTTTATAGGGTTTTCCTGCATTTAAAAGAAAAACAACACATACACATGAACTGTTGTATCCTAACAAAAAATGGAACGCCCACAACATCTCATATTTTGTTGGAACACTTTACTGTTCAGGAATGCGGTGCACATTACATTCACTGGTCTCCTAACACTGTAGCAACATGAGCTTCTAAGCTACTCTATGTATTATTTTCCTACTGGTACAGAACATGCATTCTAACAGCATTTCAGTATCACCGCCTAGTAGACATTATAGGCATAACCCATTCATTAATCAACAACAGGATTAACTACGGTAAGTATTTATCATTAAGAATTAACAGTGAAAATGATTTGGGTGGAAAAGGTGTACAGTTCTAACACTCCTCCTAATGTACAAGTATTATTTTGTTTTTTTATTTTTTTATTCTCTTTATTTAGTATCTTCAATTTTGTAGCATGAGAGTTACTTTTCACTTTCATAGCCTATTGTGATCTGGTGTCTTTTAGGAAAGTGTGTGCTCAGTCTTTGCACAGTGTAATAAAGAAATGTTTCCAATATTCCTCATTTTAATGTTAAAGTAGTTACCCAGTGGCCAGATGGTTAAATGCCACTTTAGTCCCCTGTAGGACTGTGTCCATTTTAGACCTGCACTGCTGTCTGTTCAAGATAAATAAAAAGAAATGCATCCTAATGCTTAGGGTTTTTTAGGCTTTACCAAATTGCACTAAATGATGACTCCTAAACTGGGGTTTGAACAGAACTGTAACTTTTGTGTACCATTACCTCTACTCAGGGATAAGCTGCCTGAAGAGTGGGACTCACTGAAGTCTTGGATCTCAGTTGATATATACCATATGTGAATCTGTATGAAGTGACTGTAAGCCCAGGGCTAACAGACTTGTTAGCCTTGGGCTAACGGGGGTATTAGCTCAGGGCTGAGATTCGAGTGAAAACCCCTCGATATGGCTGCAGGCTTGTAGCCGCCACTCTCACAGCTCTGTCAGTTTGATGCATGTACAGATGCACACAGCACAGCACATCAGCCACGGTTAGGGTTAAGGTCTGAGTCCGATGCTGTGACGCTGACTTGTAAGCCTGGAGCCAAACCCCTTAAAATCATGGTCATCAATCTTCCTCTCTTTATTTAAAACAAAATTAAAATATAAAATACAGCACTTATTATCAGGAATGATTTTCATATGGAGTCCTTCCAGACGTTATTTAGACTCATATTAGAACAATATTTCTAACAATAAAAGACAATAAATCTGTGCTTAATAATATCTTCACTGATCCATTTCTCTTTGACTCCAGACACAACTGTGGTTTGTTTAGAGACTCTCTTCTAGCACAGTGTGTAATTAACTTTTGTCTGTGGCTTTCATCAGCACACACTTTGGAGCTGGGCAGACTCTAATAGAAGTCCACCCAGAACAAAGAATGTAAAAAGTGAGACTCTGTCACAGAAATCAGACTCCTGGGAGAACCGTGTGATAAACCACACTCTGTTCTACTTGAGTGTGGCTCGACTTTGGCAATGTTACATTAGCATTTTTAGTATGTGTGTCTTTTTGGTGCCCACGGGGACCTTTGTGGACACACCACTGCTGCATTTGGCTATTAATTATCAAAGAAAAATGCATTATTTAGCCCACGCTCCTCCTCTTTGTGCAATTACCTTCCAAGCTTCTCCCTTTCTTACAATTACCCAGGGACAGAGTCCGCCTCTTGGCTCCTCTGTGCCCTGACTCCTACAGCTCATTGTAGGCAGAGGAACCACAGGAAATTAAAGGCCCTCTGCAAAATAACAAACTTTTTTAATTGCTAGACCTGATTCTCACCATGTTACTCTGGGTTCAGAATTAATTGTGATGCAGTTCAGATTTAATTTACATAACAGAGATCTTCCATACATATGTATTAGGTGTGGTACTCACTAGCTACTGTAGATCTGACTGCATTGATCTGTGCTATGTTTACTGTGTGTACACAAAAGGAACACTCTAACAATCTGACGCCTCACCCAGGACATAGATTAGACCATTTAAATCAATTTCATACCTGCATGTTCAGCTGCAGTTCAACAGTTTTAGGCCAAACATAACAAAAAGACTGGTGAAGAGAGAGTCTGCTAACCTTCACAAAAAACAAAATATGCTCTTCCCAACAGCTCCAACTCAACTTATTTACATTTTGGTTATTAAGGTTTTGTCCAAAGTTACCACATTACCACAAAACTGACACCTTGAGGATTTCTGAGGTGTTGCTTGGAGTTACTGTGCCCAGCAGCAGTTGTTGGTCAGTAATTAGCTCCAGTCTGCTGCAGTCAACTGCTCATACAACAGCAGCTCCTTTTCTACCTACACACAATACCTAACTAACACATGTTTGGAGTTGTTGTAAGGCACCACTGATGAAAAGTTATTTGACACTAGCGCCTCAGATAAATGTTTCAAATGTGATACTCAGAATAACGTGCCTTTTGATAGTGTGAGAAAATGAGACAGACTTGGGAGAATATTGAAAAATGGATTTCAAGAACTTGCAATTGTGGAGTAGTTTTCTCACCAACAATTTGTCTCTTTCAAAACTATCCTGTCTTGTTTATCGTGTGATGTGTGCACATATGTGTGGGTATGTTTGTGTCTGTGAGCAGGCGTGTGTGTGTGTCTTGTATGGGTGCCTATGTCTGTGAGCATGTATACTATAAACATGTTAATGTATAGGCTTGTGTGGGTGGGGGTGCAACATCCCATGGGATGACAACTATATGTGAAGCGGTGATTATGTAACACACCAAATATGAAATGCATTATATTCAGAACTTACTCGATAAAAAAAAGACAATTATGTATTTAAAAAATAGTTAACAGTTTACTCTCTGCTTTCAGTATTTGTGCTAATCTGGGGTAAACATACCTGGAACCTAAACCCTGACATTTATATAATTTGCAACAGCAAATATCCATCCATTTTCTAACCACTTATCCTCTTGAGGGTCGCGGGGGGGCTGGAGCTGGGTGAGAGGCAGGGTACACCCTGGACAGGTTGCCAGACTATCACAGTCACCAATTAACCTGCATGTCTTTGGACTGTGGGAGGAAGCTGGAGTACCCAGAGAAAACCCACGCTGACATCAGTATGGGCTGGATGTCCCAAGGTCAGAATGGAAGACACCTCCTAAGGTGGTTGAGAATGATCAAGCTAAGATCCTGTGGGACTTCCAGTTTCAGATTGACAATCTGCTGATGGCTAACCCACCGGACACCGTGTTGATTGACAAACAACAAAAGACGGCAGTGTTGATAGATGTAGCAATTCCAAGCAACAGCAACAGGAAGAAGGAACACAAGGAGCTTGAAAAAAAAAAAAGACAAAGGGCTGAACGAGCTAGGAAAGACATGGGGAGTAAAGGCAACAGTGGAGCACTTGGGGCTGTGACCCCCAAAACTGGGAGAGTGGCTCCGGCAGATTCCAGGCACAACATCTGAGGGCTTCATCCGGAAGAGTGCAGTCCTAGGAACAGCTAAGATACTGAACCCTCAGAGTCCCAAGCCTTTGGTAGAGGACCCAGGCTTGAGGAAGACTCACCACCACCCTCATTGGGGGGGATAAACAGTGTTTCCTTATAGTAATATAACATATGCCTGTACTGACTGCAGTATTATTGAACGTTTTTTTAACTTCATTCACTCAAAAAAAAAAAAAAAAATCATTGCCTCTCTGAGCATAATCCAGCCAGCAATTAAGTGTCACTTCAGTGGAAATGGGAAAATAATTTAGTTCTAAGTAAAGATAATTTTAGACAGCGTCGGCCTTATCTTTGCACTAGACATACACAGATGAAACTCAAGTTACCGCTCAAAGTAAAAGCTGAACTTGGGAAGAATGCCTTCCTTTTACTCTGTACATTATAAATGGACTGAATTACAGAGGATTTTATGATTCAAACCTTTCACTTCAAATCTTTTTAGTGTGTTTTTTCTTTTTATCTGCCGTACCCACATCTCTCTTGCAAAGACGATCTTGATCTCGTTGAGATTACCTGATGATATAAAGGTTATATGTCAGTCTTCTCACATAGCTTCATATAAGAAAGTCTACTTTCCAAAATTCCTCTAAGAAGCACTGTTGTGTAAGCAGTTTTGAGTCAGGTGTTGATTTTATTTGAGAAATGTGTCATTCTTCAGTTCGGCTTTGAGAGTATTCAGTGATGTTTGAAAGGCTAATTATTTAAGCAGTTATATGCTGATTCAACAAAGTGGAAAGTTAAATATTTAAGAGAAAAATACACTGTATTCAATGTATAGTTAAGATGAAAAACATCAGTGGTGTTTTTCACATCTTGTGTTTGAGTCAGTAGCAGAGGAACAATGCAGGAGCTGCTTTATTGTGTTTGCCCAGCATGTCTGGACTGAAGCAGAAAAATTAACCTCGAAATCAGAGGCTGTCTGGAGCTGTAACGACGAATATGCTGAGTGCCCAGTATGCCCAGTTACAGCACAGGTGACCGGTGTCCATCCTGCGTGGGAGCCAGAGCCCCAGACTAACCCTGTGTGTTTGCCTGTCCTCTGCCTGCACTGAAGGCATCCTGCCAGTGCAGCACAGAGTGTTGGCTGCAGAGTGGTTCTCTGAGACAGCAGCAGCTGCCTCCCATCAATATTAACAGCCAGTGGTTAACATTGGCTGCCCCCAGTGGTGAGGTGCTGTGCTTTCTAAGACCCCCAGGAGTCTCTACAGCCTCTCCACCTTGACAGCGCCATCATCACTTATTCATCCAACACCTGTCACCCCCTTCTCCTACCCCCGACCGTCAAACAGCGGAGCTCATGAGCTCATGGCTGCCTTTCCAAACTTGCTGAATTGCTTCTTTGTGTTTTAACATTCCCTCTCCAAACCCACCTCACCCAGTGAACAGCCTCACCTCACAGCTATACAGTATGTGCATTTTAAATGGAACAAAGAGTGCATGTTTAAGCGCTTGGCTCAAACACTGCATAGGGAATGATTTAGCTTTGTGTGAAACACTAACGGCACTGCCGTTACTCCAAACAGCCCTTACTCTGCTGTGGAGGCAGACTGGATTGGCTGTTTCCTGAAGATTGCACATTTCAGTGACTTTGGGGGTGTTTGGAGCGCTGTCAGAGGAAGCCAGGGAGCTCTATTACCAGAACTGCCGCTATAGTTCAAGGCCGCCCAAACACACAAGCGGAGGGGTACTGTTGTAGCAAACGTTTGTTTTTCCAACTCTTGACTTTCCATGGAAAATGGTGCTGCCATTGTTTTGGTACGACAGAAGGATTAAGGGCCATTCTTACAATAATCAATTAGCTCACGCATCTCAGTCTGTCCAAGCTGCACCCTATGAGTTCCGTTCCTTCTGGATGGCTAATTCGAAGCGGAAAAAAAGAATGCATGAGGAGGAAGAATAGATCCGTCTAAAGCAATGCATCTCTGAATAGCATTTTCTGCTTTATTAGTCATACTTAATAGCTTTGAAGAAGCTGTGAGAAATGTTAAGAAAATCCATAACTTGCGGAAAATAGATTTTGTCATCAAATAATATCATCTGAAAATTTAATTATTCATAGAGGCGCCTCTTTTTCTGTGTACGGATGACACTGTGAAGAGGCAGAGAGTGAAATAGGAAAAAAAAAAGGCAGGAACAAAGCACACTTTTTTTATATAAATGATACACACTGTCATTGGCTGAGAACATACTGTACCATCTGTAATCATCTAATTATCTGTGCCATTGTGTTCCTGAGCTTCTCCTCACTTTGCTGCAGATTTCACTGTAGACTGAGTTTCCGATGGTGTTTCTTGGCTATATTAAAACACCATTAAAGAGACCAGTCACATTATGCTCTTGCCATAAAAAGGCAGAAGACACAGTATAAATTATTAGCCTGCAGACGGTTTTAAATCCCATCCAATGAAGCAGTAAGAAACTGAGTGAGAGGAGCATATTTCATCTTTT
Source organism: Cephalopholis sonnerati (assembly GCA_019142605.1). Taxonomy (NCBI): domain Eukaryota; kingdom Metazoa; phylum Chordata; class Actinopteri; order Perciformes; family Serranidae; genus Cephalopholis; species Cephalopholis sonnerati. The sequence goes on from JAGQAX010000017.1 coordinate 35,742,695, forward strand.
GCAAATTTGAAGTTTAACCAATTTTTACTTACGCTGAATGTCGATTGTGACGGTGGCATCCTTGCCATTGGGGGCTGCTTTGTTTGAAGCTCGACAGGTGATCTGCTGACCTGACTCAATGTTGGAGGGAGACAGATAGAGCGTGCTGACTGTGCTCTCCCTCTTGCCATCCCGCAACAAGGTCTGAGGAATCAAGGACAAAGGAGAGAAGCGTTTCAAAAAAGTCATATTAATGTATAATCCATCATTTCATCAACAGGAAAATAAACACACAGAACTTTAGTAATGGCCTGTTTGACCTTGGGTTCATGGAGCATAAATACATTTTACTTCATTTATTTTTTTTAAGGAGCAGCGAAATTGTGTGTCTCTCACTGAATAGTTATTTTTCTGAGGAACCGATTTTCAGAGCGGATGTCGGGGCATATTTTAAATAGCTGGATAAATTATTCATTCTGCGGAGAAACCTGAGTCGTTTGCAAATGTGACCACACATTGATACCTGAGAGCTGCCCAGGTGTTTGGCCAATAAGTAATATGAATGCGCGTGTTTATTTCACTTCCAGGTTCTCATTCACTTTCACTTAATCCTGCACTTTACTGATCCCTCTCAAGGCCGCCGAGCAGGCCGACCATATAATATTCACAAATATACAAAGAGGAGACACCCTTTAGCCATTAAAGCCACTTCAAAGGCGGGCAGTGGTAAAAGGCTGTCACAAGCTGAAGCACAAACCACACAAAGCCATAGGCTGTTATGTGTTTAAACAATTTAACACAACACAGAGCTGATTGGTCAACAATTTCATGTTCAAATGAAATTAGTAAACTGGTGCCACAAATAGACCCACAAACTGTTTTCAAGTGTCTTTTCCAGGAACTTTTAAAGTGTTTATACTATGGGAAATAGCTTTTCACAGTGAGCATCTTTTTGACTCAACTTAGTTATAACTGCCCTGTAAATGTGGCCATTAGTCTCCACCTACAATCATTTCACATTATCCAATTCCACAAAGGAGGGTAATAAAAAACACCCCAGACTTAGCTTCTTTTCAGCTCTTTCTATAAAATAAATCCAGTCTAAAACAGGGTTAGTGTTTAAGAAGATGTAGGATCACATTAGTTGTCGTTAATGTGACATTCAACAGCTAAAAGCCTCTTTCAGAGGCAGATGAATACGTGCTGTATATCTTTTACCCACTGCTCGCTGCAGTCAACAAGACATTTTCTACTTTAGAGCAATAATATGAAATATTCTAAGCGCCTAAAGTTTGGTTGGTCTCAGTCCAGTGTCAGTGTGGGGATACTCGCCACAGATAGGCCTACTACTCTAAAGTGAAAGAGGTTATGAACTCAATATGTTGTTTCCTGATCCAGTCAAGGCCACACACATTTATTTCCATTTGACTTGGACTGCTGAAGTGTGTGAAGAGAATGGCAAACAGGTAAGTGGTGGAAATAACAGTGTTGTGTTGTCTCTGAGGGTGTGTTGGTCTGTACGTAAAAAATCCAAGGCAGAAACAGCAAGATGAGATTTTAATCATATTATCACAGATTGCTGTAAATAAGTAGCCTTATACGTTTTTTTTTCTAATTCCTCCTCCCACAGTACATTAATTTTTCATAACTGCTTATCCTGTTAGGGGTCACAGGGGGGCTGGAGCCTATCCTAGCTGACACTGGGCGAGATGCTGGGTACACCCTGGACAGGTCACCAGACTATCACACAAAGAGACAGACAACCATTCACACTCACATTCACACCTACGGACAATTTAGAGTCACCAATTAACCTGCACGTCTTTGGATTGTGGGAGGAAGCCGGAGTAGCCAAAGAAAACCCATGCTGACACAGGGAGAACATGCAAACTCCTCACAAAAGGGCTCCCCCACCCCAGGGTTGAAACCCTGCACCCTGGGTTTGAACCCTCTTGCTGTGAGGTGACAATGCTAACCACAGCACCACCCTGCCCAGGAGCCTAATCCACATTCACACCACCAAACAAGAGCTTGCATTACCTATAGCTAACTGTACACATGACATAGAGAAATAAGTGCCTGAAATTTTGATGAAAGCACAAATCATAACCTTCACTAGTCTACCATATCGTCTCCCTTCAAAGGACAGGGACTCCCAGTGAGGACACATGACAGCAGAGACAAGTGGTTTCAACAAAGATATCTGACCTACTGTATTACACTATACACTAGAAAACACACCAGAAAAATCCAGCCATCCAATTACATCATGTATTTGAAAACCTCTGGAATAGAAACCAACTAGCCCAGGGCAGCCCTTCAACAAATTTCAGCTAAGCAAACCAACCACCTGAAAAAATGTTGGCATGGTACGTTTCAGCAAACCATGGATATGCTACATTTGTACATTATGCAGCAGACATGTTAAAATTAATGTTAAATGATGTTTCAACAACACTGTGGTTAATATGTGGTTAGTTTAGGCACATAAATATCTTGGTTATGGTTAGGAAAAGATCATGACTTTGCTCTACATGCATGGTTTTGGGGGCAAAATGCCAGCTAGAAACATTCTGATGTCTCTGTTAGAAACAGTCACTTTCCGTGGCACTGTTCCCATAGGAAAAACAGCGATGGGTCGCACCAAAGCACCCACATTTGATGGCTAAAAAGTTGCTGGAAACACAGGATTGACTCTCTAACATACAAACTGTTTTGTTGTTTGTTGGTTCTGAACAGTTGTCTGCAGCTCGGCAGATGCCTCGCCTAGGTGACACGCCATCCACCATCCCCTCGACTCTTGATGACAAAGTCAGCTAATAAACTATGTCACTTTAGAGACCTTTATATGATACATATAAAACATGCAAATATTCACGGTTGGCTAACACACATAATGCCACCGCTTCCTTTGCTGACTGTGCTCCTATAAGGCAGCTATAAACTCTACATAACACACCACAAATTTTAATACATATACTTCAATTCAATTCAATTCAATAGAACTTTATTTATCCATTCTCTGGCTCAAGGAAATTCTTGTGCCAAAAATTCAAAGTTAAACCAAATAAATTCCATCTCAGCAGCAGTTTGGAATTTTTTTTATACCAAATAATAGATTCAAATAGGTTTAATGTAAATGTAAAGTATGTAATGACAGAGTTCTCAGCAGCTGTCCCAAAGCACTACGTAAAGGCTGCTACCACTGCGCTATGACCAGGTGCTGAGGGTGGTTGCTGAGTCCATCTGCAGTGCCATTGACCAGAGCAAGCACCTCCAACCATCAAGACGCCAGATTACATTCGTGCGAGCAGAACATCCCAATCAACAACTCAGGTTCCTGGAAACCATCACAGGGACAAGCCTCAGACCAGACATCGTGCTGTTCTCTGAAACATCCAAACAGGTGGTCGTGCTTGAGCTTACAGTGCCCTGGGAAGAGAGGATGGAGGAGGGTAGCAGAAGGAAGAAAGAGATGTACGCAGAGCTGGTGGAGGATTGTCGCTGACAGGGGTGGCGTGCACGGTGCATGCCCATCGACGTGGGGATCAGGGGCTTTGTGGGAAGATCTCATGCAAGGCCTACAGCCTCCTGGGCGTCACTGGAGCACGCAAAAGGAAAGCCATCAGCAGAGACTCAGAGGCTGCAGAGAAGGCCTCAAGATGGCTGTGGATTATTAAGGACAAGCAGTGGGATAATGCTTCTTAGACACAGGCTGGGAATTGATCACTCCTGGTTTGGTCGCCTGGGTGAGGGGGACTGAACTTGAAAGACCTGAAACCTCCTATGACCCAGGTTCTTCACTGATGATGTGTCCAGTTGCATCAAGAGATGTATGTATTAAACCAGTAATGAAGAGGACCTTTATTAGAACCTGGATTTTTTCCATTAGCTAGTTTTTTTTTCAAGTCAGTGAAGTCCTATCTTCTTCTACAACAGCGGGGTTTGCGTTTTGTCCCATGTGTGGTTACATTTAGGCAACAAAAGTGTTCGGATTAAAAGTCATGGTTTTGGTTCAATGTTAATAAATGAAACATGTCCTGCCTTTCGCTCAGTATGTAACCAAGACAACAATCTCTCCCTATAAACTTAACCAAGTTCTGCAAGTGCCTCAAGAGAACCGTGTTACTTTTACAAGCAGATATTGTAGGAAAAGAAATAAAACAACACCGTGAAGAAGGGCTTGTAACAACAGCTTGCAAGGCAAAACCTGAGATTTAAAAATATTTAAATTTATCAGTTAAGAAAAATTAAATAGACTGAAAAAAAATCTTTGAGTTAAATTGATTTATTGACTTTTCTTCTTCTACTTATTTGGATTCAGCTTTAAAGTCTGAGTTAAGTTGTCATATATACATACTTGCTTTGTAATATATCCTCCATTTCACTTCTTGTCTATAAAGCCTCCACCCTGCACATTATTGAGAATGCTGTTGGTTTACAGGATAACACTAAACCCAGCGCTTTAAAGTTTGTTGATGTGTGAGTCACTCTCAAAAAATGGATCTGTAATAATGCCGCTGCCTCCTTGTGCCTTTTCAGCCATCTCCTCAAACACAATATAATAAAATCTATGACAGAAAATGGACCAAAGTATGTTGAACTATTTGAACAATCAAATAAAATCATTTATTTTTACCCTCTCAGTATTATTAATAATTTGCCATTCATCAAAGAGTAGAGGAGCTTTGGTTGTTTAACTGCTGAACATGTCGCTGGAAGGCGGATGGGCTTTCCATCAAGCAGCAGAAGTGCTGCTGGGTTTGGCAAGATGCAGGACAACATACTGACACCGAGCCAGTCATAGACTCGATAAGAGAAGAACCTCCTGTTCTGGGAAGTTGCATTATTTGTTATAACAGAATGCTGCAGCCAGGATCTTGGCAAAAACTGAAAAAAAAAAAAATGATAACACCCATTCTATCATCTCTTTACTGGCTACTGGAGCAAGCTGGAGCTGATTTCAAAAGTTTTTCATATAGGGTCTCACTTGAACCTTCCTTATCTGAGCTAATTACACCATATACACCGGCATGCCCTCTTTGCTGTCTCAACGCTCATCTCCTCATCATTCCTTCAATTAAGAAAAAGACAGCTGGCTTTTGTATTTGCCTGCCGTGCCCCTTATCTCAGGAATAGTCTTTGTTGAAAACTTTAAATCAAGACTGAAAACCAACCTGAATACACTTAATTTCAGCTTACCCTAGAATTTAGTTTAGTCAGGTTCATGGATGGATCACTGAATGGGCCTACCGGGCAGTGTCAGGGCCCCTTCACTTGGAAAATGTCGCTCAAATTTACATGTATCAGCCAGTCAGAGACTCATTAAGACCACAAATAGATGCAAAGTAACTGCAAAGACACAAAAAATACAGATACAATAGGCAAAAACAACACAAAGCAACTACAAAAAGACATACAATGACAACAAGGAGACATAAAACAACCTCAAAGAGATGCAAAGTTACCACAAAATGATGCAAAATGACTGCAAAGAGATGAAAAGCATCAATATCAAGGCAAAACCACCACAAACTCTGTGTTGCTCCTGTGTAGAGGTGGTGGGGTCTTTTGCATATCTGTACCCAGGGGCTCTTCGTCTCATAATCCGCCCATGGTCAGGTCTATCACCTTTTCAAACATGTAGATGTTTTAATGAGGTTGTCTTATTTTAATTTGTATTATTTATTATATCCCCTTGACATTGATGTTTTTAATGTGATTGTTTAATTTTAATCTTATAATAATTTTTATTCATTCCCTTTAACATTTGTTGGCTTTTCATCCAAATTTAACAAAAATTTTAACTGAATTTTGAGAAAATTTGCAAAAAAAAAAAAAGTGAATTAAAGGGCTTTTATAGCCACTGCTGTGCCAATACTGTATTTATTCATCAAGATAAGCAGTAGGTGGCGCTAATTCTTGGGTGCCATTGAAAGAAGAGTGCCAAAATAGATAAAGTAATTAAAAAACGCCAGTCAAATCTCAAACGATGAATGATGTATCCTATTGGCAGAGCACACTGGACAATGGAAGTAGAGAGTTTTAAATATTGACTAGTACAGCTCTGTGCTCTTGGAGTAGTTCTGGTTATTGTCCTTTGCAGAGGCGTAAATATAGAGAGTGCAGGCAGTGCAGTCACGCTGGGGCCTGTCGGTTGGAGGGGCTTTATTGCCACCTGGAAATACCCTCGTGTTCAAAGACGAAGTCACGTTAAATCAAAAATGGTGCGATTTTCGATACATGCCCTCAAAGAGGCAAACTCATCTCCATCATGTTTTTCTGTTCTTGTAAAATAGTATCAAACTAGAAAAAATTATATGCTTATTCTGCATAAAATATTAAAAAACTATAATTAAACAATAAAAAGCTATTTAGTTAAACCAATAATTTCCTATTTTCTTTTGTAGTTTTTGTCATATATAGACATGTAATGATGATTGCTGGGTAACAATGTTGATGTTGTTCATTATCAACATAACATAAGCGAAAAAATATTTTGCAATATTTTTTTATTTATTCTAATTTTTTGCGTTTCCACAGAGGTTTTTGTGCATAAAATCAGGAAGATATAGAAATGCATCTGCTGATGTTTTCAATATTGTTGTCTTATTTGACTTCATATTTTTCTATTTGTCTGCTGTATGTTTCATCCTATAAGTGTTTTGGGACCGTGCCTCATGGTGACTGATTGATTAACATGCTTCTTAGATTTTAAATTTGTCACAAATCTTATTTAGAATACACAGAGATGAAATGACCCCGTTGTAATGCTTGTGCTCATGAATTCATTTACATATGGAAAATGAGTGACATGAAGTGAGCGCTTGAATTATTAATCGCTTCCCTGAATAGATGTCATTTCACTGCCAAATATCTGTTGCTCTGTAAATCTCACACAACGTATTTCAACAGTCAGAGCAAATACATAAATGCATACATACATGCATACATTATGTCACATAAAACACTCTGTGATTAAACCTCACAGGAATATTGTAAGCGCATACTGTCACATGAAGTAATGTAAAATGACATGTATATCTAATATTAATGAGAGAAGCTGTGTCTGTCTTTAATAAACATGTTTAAGTGACTCGGCTCTGTCTAATTTATGAGTTTCTATAATGAATCAAGGGCTGTTGGCCTGCGACAGCTACAAAGCTGAAGTGCACTACGACTGTACATCAGGGGAATATGTGTTTAAAAGGACCTCTCACTCTTTCTGTTTTCAGCCCAGGACTGAACAAAGTGAACAAACTGCCAGAAAGACTGCAAGACAACATCAATAATTAACTATTTGAAGCATTTTCTCAATTTTTATCATGTTTAAAGCATGAAAGGAATTCTTACTCTCGCCCTTTGGATCAAATTAAAGAATCTTAGCTGGCAGTAAATTGATGTAGCAAACCTTGTTGAGAACAGGTACTTGAGGAAATGGTAGAATAACTGCAGAGGGACAGAGCGTTGGTGGGGGCACAACCCCATCTCCTAGAAATTTGTTTTCATAATGATGTGGTTGTGACAACTTCATTGCTGCCTGGATTATGTTCAGAGACAACATTTCTTTGAGTTAATGAAACACAAACAAATGTACTGTACTGAATTTGTAAAGAAATAATCAGGGTATATGGCATACATACAATACGATCCGATAAGATACGATACGATACAGTATACTTTATTGTCCCAGTAAGGAAAATTGTCTTGGACTCTAGAGCTGCATAAGTATTGCTGTCTTACAATAATAGTCCAGAGGAAATGAAATACATTATCAGTTAACATTTTATTGATATGTTCAGTAGCAAGATTTTCTTTTATGTTTGTTAGCAGCATTTCATCATTATATTCAGAAAAACTAATTTGCTAATTTGTTTCCTTCAAATGTATTTGCTGGCCAAATATATAAATGTAATTTCTAGGAGGACAGGGCCGAGCAGGGGCGTAGGACTGGGGGGAAAGTGAATTGTACAGGGCCTTCCTGTGAGGACAGCACATTCTTACTCCAACCATGTCAGGTATTGACATTTGATCAGAGACTTTCCACGTGAAGATATGAAGTGCAACGTACCCTGGATGCATTAATTAATTACATTCTGGGACATTTTGTTAGGTTCTGCCTGTTACATGCATTGTCTTTGCATACAGTCTTTTTCAAAATAAATGCACTACTTCGGCACAGCACCTTGAATTGCTGATTTTTTTCCTTCAACAACAAATGCACATGGTTACGTTTTGCCAGCACACACAAGGTTGGGTTTAGGGGAAAAAGCACAGGGTTTGGCTTTACAATCTTACGGAAGCGAACACCAACTTACCGTGTAAAAGTTGGTGGTTGTTGGACCCACCCACCATCACTCCCACTCACCCTACTCGGAGTTCTGCTGTCATAATTTTTGTTGTTGCCATGTCGCATTTCCCCGACGCCACCAGGTGCCATTAAACTGTAACGGCAACCAGCCACATACCATGCTGATGTTAAAGGGTGCCCTTTTTCATTGGTTTCTGGCACTGCAAGTCACTGCCCAAGCGCCAGATTCTGACAACTTCGGAGTGAGACTGGTTTAGTAAGGAGGGCCAAAAAACATCCTGGAATACATAGCAGCGTAAGTATAGGAGGGGCCCATAAGCTGCGTTTCCACCAAACACTTTCTGGTATAGTACCTTCAGAATCATATATAGCTTGAATTGACATGTATCTCAACCACATATCTGTTTTGCATTTCCACTGCAGACTATACTGTTATTGTGTAGGCAGGAAGATGATAGTCCCTCACTATTTCATCCAGCTCTTGCTGTATTCACTGACAATGCATAGCTATGTCTGCAGCTCGCTGATTGTCATCAGAATGAGGCTGTGTGTTATTTTCAGAACTAAAAACAACAAGCTGGAGTGGTTAAAGCAGAGGTGTAAAGCTGCCGGATCACACAGGAAGGTTGCTCCTCCACTTTTTTTCTCCAAGTGAGAAAATAAAATATTCACAGTTCGCATAAAATGGTTGAAATTCATATAGATTTTTTTTTTTTTTTTTAGCGCCTGAAGATCCAATTATCACTAAAGTGCAAGTCATGCAAGAGAGCCAGTAAAAACGAATGGAAGTGTCAAAGTTGTTGCACTAAACTTTAAGGTGTGTTAATTGATTCACAACTTCTACTCATGCCCTCTTTAAAAGTTGCCTGCTGCTGCCAGCAGTATCTTAAGCATGATGAATTACATCATTTTGTCTTGTTCTGTAGCTGCTAACCAATAACTAGTGGAGATGAAAAGACAGCAAAACATCCTTTCATTTTATAGTTATAGTTGGCTCATGCATGTAAACTTGTCATTGTATGGAACAGTGATTACAGTCCACTGAAGTCAAGCAGGACTGTCAATTCTCTATTGACCAGTCAATGGACTGCCTGCCGCCTTTTAGTCCCGGATCGGTGGGATAGGTACCTAAAGAGAGATAGAAAATAGAATGGACTGGAATGGTGCTGTTGGTACCATCCACAACTTTTGACAATGGATATGCAAAAATAACCATTCTAATTTGGAACAAACTCAACTCAACTGAACCAGACAGCTTGGTGGAAATGAGACTATAAAGAATACCTAAGTAGAAGGTCCTGGGCGGGGGAGGTACTTACCTTTAAGGATGGAGGAAAGGTCTGCATCTATCATGATTGAAACCCACTTTGTCAAATCTTAATCTTAGAATCAAATGCACTTCCATGTTGGCTGGTCCACATCTTGCTCTGGGTTTACTCTTCTGATCTCATCCCAAAGTTCCAATATTTGAAGGCAGTAGCAAGTTTATATGAAGTTAATTTTGCACAGATGTCAGTCCAGAGGTAACTGGAACTGACTTCTGCTGTATGCTCACAGAGCTGCATTGATTCAGCTCCTGGTATATTTTAAGAGCAAGCATGTCCTTGAGATGATGATATGATTGCTGTAAATATACCTGTGTATTATTTATTTATCAGCCCACTTATTCAGAGGAGCTGCATGCACAATTCAGAGTATATCTACGCCATATCTCTATTATTATGATAATGCTTATGAATTCTCTGCTCAGGATGCCATTACTCCACTACAACATTATATTGTAAGTAGTTGTTTGCTGCTATATCAATGTTCTTCACATTGCATACAGCTGCTTTGATTTTTGTTCTTTGTTCACTTTATAGCAGAATCAGAATCCTGTTTTTTGCCAAGTAGCTTTTCACTTACAAGAAATTTGCTTTTGTGTGTTGGTGCACAACATGAACACAGTAGATCGAAAAAGAAACAAAAGCACCTATGCCAGGATACTCTTCATAGATTCCAGCTTGGCCTCCAATGCTGTAGTCCTGCCAGAAAGTGATAACCAAACTACTTAACACTACCCCACCTGCATGTGGATTTTGGATATCCTGTCTAATCCGTGTGTCATTCGTTCTTTCCATTTTCAATTGGCAATCAAAAATCAAAAAATGTAAAAGGTGACAGATTATATTGTAATTTGTTTTTGAATCTAACACAAAAAAATGAAAAAAGCCTGGTTTTTCATATTTCAATTTTAGGCTCAGATCAAAAATACGAAATGGAAAAACGGGCCACAGGACTCAGTTTGATTTTAATATCTAATTGGTCGGGTTTACGTGACCCGGAAGTTTGGTAAAGAGCGTTAGCAAAGATACTCTTTCAGCCGCTACGATCTGTCCGGACCGCAGTCCATCACCATCAATCTATCAGCCATAGACAGCTGTGTATTGTTCAGAGGGACCAAACGTCTAACTCTGAAGGAGGATGACATGACAATTGAAAAGATCAGCAGGGTTTTCCAGGTAATTTATATATTTTCACTAAGACATTTGGTTCCTCTGAACAATACACAGCTGTCCATGGCTGATAGATTGATGGTGATGGACTGCGGTCCGGACAGATCGTGGTGGCTGGCAAGCTAACGTAGAGTATCTTTGCTAACGCTCGTTACCAAACTTCCGGGTCACGTAAACCCGACCAATTAGATATTAAAATCAAACTGAGTCCTGTGGCCCGTTTTTCTATTTCGTATTTTTGATTTGAGCCTAAAATTGAAATATGAAAAACCAGGCTTTTTTCTTTTTTTTTTGTGTTAGATTCAAAAACAAATAACAATATAATCTGTCACCGTTTTAATTTTTTGATTTTTGATTGCCAATTGAAAATGGAAAGAACGAATGATACACGGATTCTGTCTAACCGGCACCAAACAGTGATGCTGGGAACATCTACCTTGGCATCCACATCTCTGAGGATTCAACATAGAAGACACACCCACATCAGCAGTAACAGATTAAGCACAGAAAAGACTGTACTGTCTGTGACCCTTGTAAAAGACAACACCAATAACAAAGGAGTTATCTGTGTTTTACAGATGTGCAATAGAGAGTGAGCTCATCGATGCTATCACTGTCTGGTATGGCAGCTGTACAGCCCGAGACAAAGAGTCCCTACAAAACATGATCAAGATGGCTGAAGAAATTACCAGCACACAGCTTCCCACCCTGGAAAACATCCATAACACTCGCTGTCTGAATAGAACATTCAACATGCACAACTAGACTAAGGGTAAGACTAAGCTGTACAAGATGAGTCGTTTGCATCATTGGCAGCAGGGGATGGTGCTGAAACTTCACGAGATTCCACAACATCCACCGGATCAATGACTCGTTTTGCCTCAAGTATTTTGTCCGATTCGTCAAACTAAGGAAATCTGTTTTCTCTTCTCCAGGACTCCTGTTTTCTTAAGTGCATCGTGCTCTTTATTGTATTGCTGGGAGAGTTTTTTCACCTTAATGAGACACATGTTCCACAGACCTCAGAAACCCCCTTTCCCTGAACTGTTTGCTAAACATCGCGTAGATCTCGGTGTTCCTACGTGTTGGTGAAAGTTGTGTGCTGATATTGTCATCCAACCAAATCTCTATGAGGCACTGCACCTTCTCACAAGCCCGTGGGTTGCTGCGATTGCTGGGATTCATCATGCAGCAATGACTCTTGTGCTCTTCCTCATCCCATAATGTACCGCACAGGTCACTACAGGAGCTGTTTTAACCCAAACAATGCACAACACGACTGCAGTTGGTTCGGATCGAGGTCAGAACACATTTTCACCATAAATGAACCGCACCAGAGTCTTCAGGGTTTTCCTGGTCCTGTTGTTTTGGTGTGCACCTGAGTGTAACTGCTGTGTTCACACCTGCCCAAATGAACAGCATTTAGGGGGCAAACAAACATGAGTTTGATTGAACTGAACCGAATGTTGCAGGTGTGAAAGCACCCTAAGAAACACCCTCTACCCAAGCTTGAAACATAAATATAGAACAGAAGTAATATATATAAATATGGAAAAATACCATGAGTATATGTACAGTATATCTGAACTTAATGAAAGAGCAGTGCTGTTTTTAGAAATGGTAGTTTGTGCAGAAATGTGCAAAATCGTCCAGGGAATTAGCAGAAGTTCACAGTATGTTGTACAAAAGTATAAAAAGAATGAGCAATGTACATTGTACCATCATATCTTTATTTGTCCATGAATTTTATATTTCTACTCAGTGATTTCTTTGATGTCTTACTTCGGTTTGCAGTGAATATACAGAACGCTTTCATACTATGAATCATATACATCCGGTAGCGGTTGCCGTCTCATGTACTATAGATTTGAAAAAGAGCACGCTACTATATGTAGCACTGATTCATAAAGGGGTGAGACCATTTGGAGCTGGGGGCAGAGTTTGATGCTAAAAGAGTTATGTTAACTGGAAAAAAAAAAAATCTGTATAGTTAACAAGCATCCCTGAAGTATTAACATACAGGTGGTGAGGACAGAGTAGAAATAAAGAAAAATGACATCGCCACACCCCTGTCAGAAAACTGTCTTCTTCTCTACCTACGATGATCAGGGGAACATTTATTGTTCACTAGTTTGCAGCATTTGCTGTGCTGTAGGCTTCTTTAAAAAAAAAAAAGACTAAATCATGTTTGTCATCTTGTCTCATGATAAATGTTTTCAGAGATGCTTGAAAGTCTTTAGCTGTTTATTCTTTGTTCTCACTCAGCATTGAGTCTCCCTGGGTTGGTCTATAGCAGCTTTGCATACCTGTGGCCTTGTGTGAGAACATGCCAAGCACAATCTGTGGAAAACAGATGAATACGCGTATTTCTGTTTTTGTCCCGTGTCGATCATCAAAGACCACATGCATCTGTTTCTCACAGTAAATCCCAACATTATGGTAAAAACTGTGCCTGTGTCCAATCCCTGCCATTCTATAATTACCCTGTTCAGCATATTCTTGTGATGTGTCAGAAACTGTCGCTGAATGTGAAAAAGACACATGACTGTATCAACTGTTAACGAACATCGTTAACATGGTAAGTTAACGGCGATGGTACCTAGAGTGTCAGATTGTCACAGCTGCACTGAATGTGCGCTCAAAGCTGTGTACATAAAAAGATTGGTTTGACTGTGAGACAGATGTTTATGGCTGAGAATTACTTGCACAACTTGATGCAAAAAACTTCTTCTTTGCAACAACATCAGCACTCTGCAACAAAATGTCTACACATTTCATGTAGACATAATTACATGATATATAAAAATAAAAAAAAAGGAACAGCAAGAGCAGCTGACAAATTTAACCAGCAACAAGTCTCATGCACCACATCAAGAAAGTTATCACACTACATCTTATATTTGTCTCATAACATTGTGAAGCCATGGTGGAGGAAGTGCATATGGACGAGACAAATGGAATGACTGTAGCTCTCTACTGGCTGTAAACAACAGTTTATTGATCAGGTGTCTTGACAAGACCTTTTCGGAGGTAAACACACAGACAGATGCAATAGCGAGGAGTCAATTGACTCGCCACTGGAGAGGGAGGATAATTTCTCTGCATGACTGGTATCATCACTATTTCAGGTACAGCACTCTCACTGAAGTTAACATCTAATTCATCTGACATGACAACACAGGCTACAAGACCCATTTTTCATGGCTGGTTATCACTTTAGTGTCAGCATGGGGCAGCAGGGTGGTCGAACGTGCAGTGAAACTAGACTTTAATGGCTGGACTGATGCTGGCTTACACCTGCCCTGCCAAAGTGCCCATGAGCAGGACACAACCAAATCCAGTGGTGCAAGGCTGGAGATCTGACCTTCATTAGAGGTCAAAAGCTTTGGGATCAACAGGTGTCTGGGCTCTGCTTGTTGGTACCGGTCCCTCCTGCCTTTGTGTGCCCTCAGTCAGGTGATTTCTTTTAAGACGACCTGCTGGCAGCAGGTCAGCCACTTCGCAGTGTAGGCAGCACAATGGAAGTTGTCATGGAAAGCTTTCTGTGGCTCACAACCAGACTGTAAGCAGAATACTTTAACGGCCCCTTTATGTGTGTCTTGACAATCTGACTTGATGAGCTGAGACAGTCAACTTATTTTCTGTACTTCTTGGTGACTTGGCCCATGATGCTTTGTGGTGGACTATTACTCACTTTTAGAGGGCCTCAGAGGCAAATATCCCAACTGTCAGGACATCCACTAATGACTCAGACTGAGGCACTGTTAGTAATTTTTAACACTGCTGTTGTGCAGCAATTTCAGGATGATTGTATTAGATGTAAAATGATCCTTGAGGACAAAGATCCATGAACTGTCTCTAGCTGTTTAGAGAAAAATAAATCAATATGTTGCAGTTATGCTGAGTGAATTGTTTGAGTTAAGCCTGACTGACACTGAGAGGATTTTTGGGCCGTACAATAAAATGAAATAAAATAAAAAAAAATAATAATAAAATAAAATAAAATAAAATAAAAATTTGCATTATTGACAATATTACAAAACTACGAGTTGTGTTAAATTTAGAGTAAATTGGTACAATATACAAGGGTATACTTCTTACTTCTTTTCAGACATTCATTCATTTTCCATAACCACTTATCCTGTTAGGGGTCATGGTGGAGCCTATCCTAGCTGCAGGACGAGGGGCAGGGCTACACCCTGGACAGGTCACCAGATTATCGCAGGGCTGACACATAGAGAAAGACAACCATTCACACTCACATTCACACCGACATGTAATTTAGAGTCACCAATTAACCTGCATGTCTTTGGACTGTGGGAGGAAGCTGGAGCACCCACAGAAAACCCACAATGACACGGGGAGAACATGCAACTCAACACAGATGGGTTCCCCCACCCCTGAGCTCGAATCCCCCACCCTGGTTTCAAACCAGGAACCCTCTTGCTGTGCTGCTCTCTTTACATGTCTTTTCAAACATGTAAATATTTAATAATGCTTATATATGTTGTTTATGAGAAGAAGTTGAATGTAATTCCAATTCATATCAGAGAACTGAACACTTATCGATCTTTCAGTAACCACTTAAAACAGCGGATGATTAATATATACACATGTAAGCACTAAAATCTTTTCTGCTGCTGCTAATAACATGTTCAAGTAGTGTTGCAATGTTGGTCTATATGGAAATATGTCACTCGTGTCTCTAGTGCTTTTAAAAATTGTATGTCCTTTTGTATTGCATCAACTTTGCGTCACATTTGATGATCAGCTAAACTAAACTAAACTAAACTTTGTTTGTTTTTTTCTATTTAGACATGTTTAAAATAAATAAACCAAATCTAATTAAATAAATGGATATTACAATTATTTACTGAACCCACAGTTCAAATGCAGAGAGTTTCATAAGAAGATGATCTATGACTTTTCCAAGACAGTAGGAACCTAAAGGTAAACTTTAAAAAAGACTCTGCCACTGGTCTGAAATAAGCAAGGTTAAAAAAAAAAAAAAAAAAAAAAGTTAAAAAAGTTTAGCAATTTGGAAGGAAAAACATTGTGCCAAGTCATTATTGGCAAACTGGCTGTACAATTTGTCCCAATCCAATTGCAAACCCAGTCAGCGGATCAAAGGTGAGGCACAACTCCTCCAGCACATCACCTGTTTATGACTCACTCTCTCTATCTGTCCAGTACCTGAATAAAACTGTATACCATTCCAGTTTTTACACATATTGAATAGACTGCTTTGCGGTAAGTAAATTCTCACTTCATGTTACACAGAAATTCTCATATTTGAAGAGAAAGCATTGCGAAATTATGTTTGCAGAGATCATTGTACAGATCAAGAGATCATTCAATTTATGTGAACCCAGCAGCAACATTTGGAATTCAATACTTAACGGCAGTGTTATACCAGCTAATCCTTAGAACACCCACTGGCAAGAGGCTAGACAGTTTAATTAAAATGATCTAATACAAGTGGTACCACACAGAATCCAAACGCTCATGCCATACCTTTGAGTACATGGCTCCACTCAGGACTAGACCGTTGCGGATCCAGATGATGGACGCAGCTGGTTTGGCGTTGTCTGCGTGACATGTGAGGTTGAGGTGGTCGCCGGCCCGTAAACTCACCACCGGGGCCCCCACGATCACTGGGTCATCGGGGGGAACTGTGGAGAGACAGATAGATGTTACATGTAAACCAAAGCACACATGTTGTAAAACTAATACCAAGATATTCAAGTCCACACTAGAGGTGCAAAAACAGATTTACCCAGTGAAATTTATTAAATAATGACCTCGTTCTAAAAGGTAAAATTTGTATCAGTGTTGGGAGGACTCCACAACAAAACAAAACTAGAGAGGAGTCAGACACAAACCTCTGCCAAGGACGCACAGTTGTCTAAAATATTAAGAGAAAATGTTTTAATTTTTAACCTGTATCTGGATTTTGATCTGCAGCAAAAACACAGAGTGATTGACAATCACGCTGATTGGCTGATGGTGACCATGATTTTCAGAGAAAACCTAAATCCTGTCTGCAAAAATTAATATTTATAAAGCACTCACAGTGGATGTGTGTTCATAACTTATTCTCTCTCATCCAAATATTTTTGTATCATTAATTCGTAGGGTGGCTACTGAAAAAAATGTTTTTTAAGAAAAAAAGACTGATAATCTGCTCAGACAGACATGGGACTTACTCGACTCAGACCTGGTTTAGAACCAAAGAGTTTCTCAATACTTTTTTGAAGTACTTCCTGAATGGACACATTGAGTGCAACAAGTCAAAAACTCAACTCAAACTTATATTTACTGTGAATCGAAATCAAAGTTGTTTTTTTTTAAAGACACTGATGCATGTAACTAGCAGACCTTGACATGCACGTCCAAAACTGATGCTTGAGGGGTACCGAAAACATGATAGTTTGAACCATAGCGCCACTGACCAAGCTGCCATAGGAGCTTAAAATAAAAGTAGAATAACTGCCCAGTGGTTGTTTGCCTCTGCGATCCAGTCAAGTTTCTCTTACAGTTTACAGCTGTGTCTGTGAACACATGGATGCTTCACACACACCTTTCTCCCCAGCAGCACAGAAAATCTAAACAATCACAGTTTCAAGGTGGACACCCAAGATAAGTGTCACCAATTCAGTGTCCGTCCCCCTTCTGTTCCTGAGTTATGATGCTGAGTAATGGCCAGAAAAGGGTTTTTGCAGAACATTTTCATGTCACGTGAAATTGACCTTTGACCTTTTGGATATAAAATGTCATCACTTTATCATTTCATTGTATCAGACACCTGTGTGACGATTTAGCCTAAGAGTTCATTCTTAGGCCAATAATTAGCCTAAGAATTTATGGCCAAAACTATGTTTTGTGAGGTCACACTGACTTGACCTTTGACCATTGAAATCTAATCAGTTCACTTGCGAGTCCAAAGAGACGTTTTTGCCAAATTTGAAGAAATTCCCCCAAGACATTCGTGACACATCGCATTTATGAGAATGAGGTTAATGCAAGGTAACAATGACCTTAACCTTTGACCTAAGACAACCAACATCTAATCACTTCATTTTTTAATCCAAGGACACGTTTGTGCCAAATTTGAAGAAATTCCTTTAAGGTGTTTGTGAGACATCATATTCATGAGAATGAGACAGATGCAAGGTAAGAATGACCTTGACCTTTGACTTAAGACTGCCAAAATCTGAGACATTGTGTTCTCAAGAACACGGGTGGGACGGACGGGTGGAAGCACAGGCAAATGGATGGATGGACGGACGTACAGACATCTGACAATCATAATGCCTGTGACATCATCCATTGGTCCATGGACTCTTGTTCTAAGGCCTCATATTTGGATGACAGGGTGGCGTTTTGGAGGAGCAAGGGGTGGATCTGTTCTGCGTTGGACTGTGGAGGAAGGTTCACTCACATTCATTTGACATAGGTGAGCAGTGTTTCAGATATCTAGCTAACAGACAAGCTGGACCAAAAAATAACTTCTTTAGCAAAATACCAAACAGAACAAAAAAATAATAATAATTTATTACCCAAACACTTCTGCCTTACATAACTGTTCACTGTGTACCCTAAAGCTGAAATCTTTCGAAAATGTTCCCTGTTAGTTGTTCTTAGCACTTGTGCGTTCCCTTGAGGTGCGGATTTGATGGTTTTAGGGTTTCCGTAATGAGCTGCAAGTGTGCACGAGGCCTAAAGCTCTGTTTCTTAGTGTAATCTAATTAGCACTTTAGCTAATAATCGTTTACAACAAAGAGTTTTGTTTTAAGAACGGAACAACTATTTTATAGTCTCATTTATCAACTGTCCTGGTAACAGATGTGGGCATGAATATACTCTGTGTTTTTCTCTGTAGCAGAGAGTGTGGTCGTCAGTGCCAAGACATTTTTTTTCCCTGTAAATCCTTTAGGCGGGATCAAAATGTTCAGTTGGTGCTCAATATCTAAACAGTACTGTGTCCAGCACAATGCGCCGTCTATCTATCACGATGGATCGCTTTTAAGAGGCTCTGATACCTTCTCTCTTTGTGCTCGATCTGAATGCACCGAATGAACTGTGGCTGTAACTGAAAGCTGCGTTTGGAAATCATTTTCACATATTTCTCAGATATAGAGTATCACTTGAATGCTGCACTGAGCAAAAAGCTGTTCCGGTTTGACCTCATTACAAGTACTGAACAATTTTAATCACAGTTTGGCAATTTCTCAAGTGGATGTTGTTTTTCAACAGCAGCAGAAAAAAACACTTTCAATGCAGTAAAACCTCAGAAAAAAAAGACGTGGAACGGGATGTAAAAGTACATCAGCTGCATTTGAAAGCTTCATAATCTATGGGAAAAATTACAAGAACAGCTATTAGTGATGTGCAATTTCTAATTACACTTTGAATTAAATATTAAAAGTAAATTAAAAGTAAATTGATTGTAGTCTTCAGAAAATCTGTGAATGCTCTGCGAATACATAGCACACCTGAGTGATTACACAGAGGCAAACACCAAAAAGACCCTCAACTTTGACAAACAAGCCAAGAAGCAGGACAAAGCTAATGGCAGGAGCAGCAGCGAGACTGCTCAAAGACCCTGATTACGTTCTTGTATGAATGGATCTGATCAGCCTGGATTTTATTCAAACTTGAGTGAATTATTGATTGAGCGCTCAGCTCATTAGATAGCAGATCTGGGGCAAGCCTTAATCAAAGGCAACATGCAGATGGCACATCCTGAGCGCTGAGAAGAAAGCGAGAGAGCACTAGTTCAACACAGCTCCCCCTCTACTCAACATGCACTTCACATGCACATTTCAACGGACTGGATAAAACATGTATCACGTATATTTTCAAATTCCAGCGTAAAATGTACTTGATGCAGCGTGTTCTTTGACTAATATGTTATTCCAGGAAGCGAATGCCCCAAACTCACTTTTCCGTGACACGGTATAAAAAATGGATTTGTGTTTGTAAACAACTGCTTCCAAATGTGAAGCAAATGATTTGATAAACTGGAGGAATTTGGCTGTTTCTGCAGATGTAATTTTAATGCATGTGGATTTTTTGTATCCGCTCCCATCTGCTGCCAAAATAATTTAAACTGGTCTGAGCAGAGATATGAGACATGAGGAGGGAGGCAGGAGCTGAAGGAGAGACGAGATCTGATTGGTGGGACCTTTTATTAAATGCTGTGCACTGACAAGATAATAAATACATCATATGGGAAGTGTGGCAAAATGATTTTCATGATGTTCACAAAAAAAAAGCACAAAGTCTGAGGGGGCTTTCACACCTGCCTTGTTTGGTTCAGTTCCATTGAACTCAAAGTTCGTTTGCCCCCAAAGTGCAGTTCATTTGGGCAGGTGTGAACACAGCAATCACACTTAGTTGTGCACCAAAGCAACTGGACTGAGACCTTCTCGAAGAGGTGGTCTCAGTTTCATTGTCGACTAATCTGTCGATTATTTCTTCGATTAGTCGACTAGTCATTTTATCCAAAAAATGTGTTAAAATGGTGAAAAAGGTCGGTCTGTCTCTCCCAAACCCCAAAATTATGTCATCTAATGTCTTGTTTCGTACTCACGCCAAAGGGTTTTAGTTCACCGTCATGGGAGAGTGTGTAAAGCTGCCAATATCTGAACGTAAGAAGCTGCAATAAGAGTATTTTGGGGAACTTTTATAGTACTTTTATATGAAAAATGACTCAAACCGATTAGTCGACTACTAAAATAGTCACAGATTATTTTAATAGTCGATTAGTCATCAATTAGTCGACTAATCGTTGCAGCCCTAGTTACAACCCAACTCCGGTGTGGTTTGTTTGTGGTGAGAACGTGTTTGGACCTCAATCCAAACCAACTGCAGTCACACTACATAATCACTCCCTTGTCTTTAATATTAATATTAATATTGCAAAACAAAGAATTCTTCACTAATAAAATACATGACTCCTCATTCATCTCTACTATTTGATGCTTTCTTTGGACTACAATGAAAACAATTCCAAAGTTGATTAATTAAGAACAAATGAGTAAAATACAACATTTCACACTTGTGCACTTCACTAGTGTAATAGAAGAGTAAAACAAAGAAAAGTAAGGCATACATACACACAGAGGAAATAAGAGAAGAGCAGAAGAATTAAAAACCGCAGAGAGACAAAAATAAATCCATAAGAGCAGTAAAGATAAGGTACAAACAGGGGTGGAAAAGTATTTAGATCCTTCGATACATAGGCTTAGTCCAGTGGTTCCCAACATGGTGTCATCCCCTCTCCTACCACCATGTTCACACTACAGGCTGATGCACGGTGATATGACAACTGTTGCCAGAGCATTTGCTTGATAGTTCACACAAGAGGCGCGTTTCTCGGCACTGGTCAGCAAGTGACTCTGCTCCTCTGCTCTTTTCCAATCACATGTAGAGCTCTGTCTGCTTGTGTGTGTGTGTATGTGTGTGTGTCTGCTCGTCTCTCTGCTCTCCATTGAGACAAAACTGACAAACACATGGAATAAGTGAGCATGGGGTGTATATTTTATAATTTATCATAATCAGATCATTTATATCATATATAATATATCCTTTGTGTCGTTCATAATAGATTGTCAGTGTGTTTTTTGCCACTCACAGGAAAAATAGACCAGCTGCCAAAGCTATCGCTGCAGATCATGAGCCAGCCGCGGAGCTTAGTGACGCCCCACATCCAGAGTAAACAGCCTAACTGGTTAACGTAGGCGCTGAAAGGAAGCAGGCAGTGCTCCACGGAAAATCAGTGTGCTTTGCAGCGCTCTGCAAAAGTGTCAGAAGCATTTCACAGTCTGCGGGGCTGGAAGGTGATTAATGGGGCAGGAAAGAAGAAAAAAAAATTGACACAGACATACATACAGATTTCTTTCTTTACTTTCTTTTTTCAAATGTTTGCTTTTTTGTGAAATATTGGTTATTTTGACAAATGGCCCAAATCATTTTAAAATAAAACCACCAGAAAAGTGAAGAAAAGTCTCTGTGGCAGAACTGTAAACATCTGAAACATCTGAAACATGACAATCCAAACTAAAAACTGAGGTCACAAGTCAAAAAGGTTTGAAACTACTGGTTTAATATTTTAAAAATGCACTACTGTTGACAAGCTTGTTATGCAAAAGCTTGATCTAAAAAGAAAGATTTTCTGTAGTGAAGTGAAAAGCACATTATTTCCCACTGACGTGGTGAAAAGTAGCATAAAATGGAAAA
Organism: Cephalopholis sonnerati; assembly: GCA_019142605.1. Classification (NCBI taxonomy): domain Eukaryota; kingdom Metazoa; phylum Chordata; class Actinopteri; order Perciformes; family Serranidae; genus Cephalopholis; species Cephalopholis sonnerati. Next base: position 35,764,724 of record JAGQAX010000017.1, read on the forward strand.
ACTCAAGTGAAGTACAGGTACCTCAAAAGCCTAACCCTCCCATCAGCCTCAAATGTACTAACATCTCTAACCCTTGTGGTCAGCCCAACAACATAGACCTCCATACAATGTTGTAGTTACAACTATTAAGTTTATGTCTCTTTGTTGACTACCTACAGTGGCATGTAAAAGTTTGGGCACCCTGGTCAAAATTTTGTGCACTGTGAATAGCTAAGCAAGTAGAAGATGACCTGATTTCCAACAGGCAAAAAGTTAAAAAACTACTTAATGATGAAAAACTATAACAATATTTTAACCTTGCTTAAAATGATGAAAAGCATGTTTAATCATTATCTGCATGCCTTTTGGAGATCAGTTCATTGTCCGCTTATTTAACTATTCACAGTAAAAGAAATTAGTACTTATTTAGAGACATAAACACTAAATGGAGTCCAACTGACCTCACAGACAATAGGAGGGTCAGTACAGTACTTAGGTAAATGTGCTTAGTTGCTTTCTACAACTGGACACAAATAAATGACATTATACAAGTAAATTAATAAAAAAAATGTTTGGATGTTGTTTTTTAAAAAGAGCCCTTGGGTGCTGGTCTCAGATCAGTAGGTGAGATGCAGTTTCACCAGATACAAATGAAGCTCTCAGGGCATAAAGCAGTTAGTCGTTTTGTGGCTCAAGTGGTTGACTGGATTTGCAAATTGAGAGCATATACTGTGGAGCCAGGCCATTAAAGCTGAATATTCACCTACTGTATAATGTCAGTCACTGAGCTGCATGTGTCATTCTCATCTTGTTTGAAGATTAAGCCGTGCAACAATATTTATTCCTTATTTGATATGCAATAACTTTCATATTCACATGCAGTCTGCTCCTGCACTCTACAACACTGAAACATCAAAGACTAGTCCTGCTGTTGATTGTTTGGTTATTAAAAATGTTATTGGATTTTTTTCCTCCTAACTTCATGTGAAATAATACAGCAAAAATCAATCCAGTCTCCACATCTGTTGTATCCACCAGATGAGACTGACAAATGTTGAAACTCATATCTTTGGCAGATAGCACTTTATTATTTAGCAGAAGTTCACCCTAGATCACCTTTCGAGACGAGGATGACGGAGAGTCTGCAATCATGAATGATTAGATGTTACACAAACACACAGCCACAAAGAAACCTTTCACAAGCCCTACCCTTCCAGAAAACTTCTAAAACATAATTGAGTTCCCCTTCATCATCTTCCCCATCCTGCACACACAAATGCACTTGCTCCATTTGTATGGGAGGAATATGTCAAAACTAAAAAACAAAATGCTTTGAGAGGTTGAAACTCTGTTTGAAAGCTGGAAATCCAAAAAAAAAGGTTTTGCAAGGTTGAAATTAAGTTTTAAAGGCTCGCATGATATTTCGACAGGATGAGAAAATTGTTCTGCAAAGACTGTTTTGTATTTGTGTTTTCATTCTTCACAGCTGAGGTTCCATTTACAGTGAACACATTTTCAGAGTTTCAGAATTTGTTAGTCTGTTCTTTCATTTATTTTGTTTGTCAAATTCGAAACCTTGTAAATGGCAATCTGAAAACTGGTGGGAAAAAAAGTTTGTAAAAGTTTTTATGTTAGGAAATATTTGTAAAATGTTGAAACTTGAGTTTAAACGGGGCAAATCATTATTTTGAAAATTTGTGGATGTACATTTGCACAGACTCTTCTTTTAGAGCTGAGTTTACAACACTTCCTTTTTCCCATTTTGAGACTCTGAAACAGATGGTCTGAAAAAAAAGGTCAAGATCTGAAGAAAGAGGCATTTCAGCACGTACTTACTCCCTATTCCAATGCTTGGCCAGTGGCCCTATATGTCAAACTATGATGCTCTAGGTACCCCTCCAGAGTTAGTTTTGAAAGCTCAGGGACAGCTTGTCAATTTCCACTTGAAACATGCACTTCATCTTTTCAAAATAAACTTCCATTTTCACAGGAAATTACAGTTTTTAAACCCTTCAACACTGAATTCAACCTCTTGAAGCTTTTTTTTCAACACTATATTCATCACATAATTTTGAAGGATGTCCACTGTGGAGATCACACAGAGTGCACACACTCACAATATGCACTTATTCACAACACAAGTACTGTGAGGGAAAAAAGGCTCATGCATCTGAATGCTCACATTAGGACTTGACCCGTGTGACATCTCACTCTTATAAAGCTGTAAGTACCATCTTTATTCTGTGATTGATGAACAGTCACCACTGAATTCTGTCAACTTCCCTGCAGTATGTATTATGCACTAATGGAAATGGCAACATCATAGATAAGACATATTCACAGATTTTCAAAAAAGCTGTGACAAAATGAATCACAAAATATTAACAGAAAAATCTAAGTATAAAAATATATTCTAAATCATTATATCATAACATTACTTGTGGTGTACCCCAGGGGTCACCATTGGGACCAAACTTGTTTCGATTATATTTTAATAAACCATGTCGAGTTTCCAAAACATTAGAATTTGTTCAGTTTGCAGATGATACCAAAATTTTATAGCTGCTTTGATGGTAGATCACAACAGAAATTGACATTTATCCCCTTGACGCCTATCGTCACACATTCGCATCACATCGCTTCCATTCAGACTGCAGCAGAGATAGCGTATGTATTCCCCCAGTGCCTGTTGGTGCACATTCAATACGTACGTAGGAACCTTTTGCAAGGACTGTTTTTTACAGTTTTTTACCATTTATGCCTGATGTCTCTAATTTGCATCGTACCTAAATTTATATCTATTCTATGTGCTGTAGACAAATTAACAATCTGCACTTAATTTAGCATCAGCTTGAAAGCAAAAACACAAATAATTAATCTTTTTTTATATAATTGTAAATAAATTCAGGCATTAAGGGGTTAAATGCAAGTGCAGATTAAGACAAATAATGTTAATATAGCAAAAGTGTGTAAAATAAATACTGGACACTGGTTCACAAAATCAACTGGAAACCCTCAAAGCTAGCAAGGAGCGTTGCAGTTATGGGAAAATGAAGACACAAACTGGACCATAAATCACTATATATCATCTACTGCTCACTCATTTTACAGACTCTTAATTACTGCGTTGAGGTTACACTCATGAAAGCATGCTGAGTTCTCTACATGACTGTCTATACAATATCAAACATTGGATGTTGCTAAATGTTCTTCCTTGTAACTGGGTCATAGCATATCATGAAACAACAGCCATCAACTGGTCACCTGTCACAACACATAAAGCCTGATGCAAAAAATCTTGGTGTCATGTTCAATAGTAATTTATGTTTTGAACAACACATCACTAAAATTGCCCATATCATGTTTTTATCACCTCAGAAAAATAGCTAAAATACGACTTATTTTACCTTTTAGAAATACAAAAACTGTTGGACATGCTTTAATATCTTCATGTCTTGATTATTGCCTTACCAAAACCTAGAAGCACGACCACATCACACCAGTTTTAGCCTCTTTGCATTGGCTCCCTGTTTGTTTTAGATTCTTTGTAAGGCTTTTTGTGGCCTGACTCCAGATTGTGATTTCTGACCTGTTAGTTATGAACCTCTGTGTAGTCTGAGATTCTCGGGCAGAGGTCTTCTGCTTGTTCCAGAGTCCATGCTGAAGACTAACACTGTGTTTACACGTAGCCGGCTATTTTCATAAACAGACATTTCACCCTCTCCGTTTTCAAAAATAATTTCGTGCACACGTGTCCGTTTACAGAAAACTTTGCATTTACACCAACCCGTGTATGTATGCCGTCTTACGCAGTCTACCCTTGTCGGACAATAATACAGGGTGCAGGCAACTTTTTTTAATGACACTGACAGGAGACCGCATGACGGTCATCTCACCCTTGCTGTAGGGACGCAGCAATTCCGAGAGTGACAGCACTGATGACCACGACATCCTAAAATTTTCACGCCACTCCTCCGGGACAACCACTTCATTTTCAAAGTTCTCCCACCAGACAGCAGTTCTCCCAGGACGGACCCAAAACCAGCGACGCTGGCGGTGACACGGACTGGCTCTTTGTTTTGGAGGGAGGAGAAGTTGTTGCTGCAAAATTGCTGACCTTCGAGCACTCATCCGTCTCTGCTCCTCGATATAATAGAGCAGCTGTATTTGCAAATGCAAACATACGAAGAGGGCTTGCACCAACATAAATGCGGCTGCTAGTCTGAAGGCATTTCATGATCACCATAGCAACATGTCAACATAGGTCGCACTTTTGACACGGGTGCAAGTTCTGTCGCATACTGTGACGTCTGCTGCCTGCGTTTTCTCCATCTTGGTCAGTTTACATGCGAACGTGCAACCGGAGTTTTCCAAGATCTCCACTCTGGCCGGAGTTCTTAGAATGAATCGTTTTCAGAGGTGAATTCTCCGTTTGTGTGTAAACAAAGGGGACAAACTAAGGGATATGTCTCCGTTTCTAAAAATAACCGTGTACGTGTAAACAGGACATAAAGGGGACAGAGCTTTTGCCACCAGGACCCCGCGGCTCTGGAACGACCTGCCCAAGAATATAAGGCTGTCTAAGTCACTGGCTTTGTTTCAGAAAAAGTCATTATGTCGGGTATAGGGAAAACACACAAACACGCTGTTAAAGTCACGTGCATCGAAATTCAGAGATTTAGTTCAATTTGAAACACTACAAATGATGTACTAAATTAGAAATAATCCACTTCTATGGCAATATTTAAAAAAAAGTGACACATGGAGGGGGGTAGTTGTTGACAATTTCATTTTTACATGACAGATGAATAGTGAGAAGGGAGTAGGATTGTACAAGTGTACACTTCTTTCTACTCCTTTTCAAGCATGTTTGTTGGTGTTTTGTTTGTTTGGCTTTTATTTTTTGTTTTGCTGGAAATAAAACCATTCATTAATTCATAATATATTTCTTCCTCAAGAAGTTTCACTAAAGTTTTTGCACTGTGGCTTATTGGTTTTTGCTGTCTAAAGTAAAGTCGTGATGGGAAAAACTTTTCTTTGTAACAAATCTTTGTAACGTATTTCAATTATTTTACAATAGTTGACCTTGCTTGTTTTGTGCAATCTCTATAGATGTGGTATGAAAATCACATCAATGAAACTTTTCTAAAGAAAGCTTTACAAAGTTCTTCAAAGAAACAACTAAACTCTTACAATTTATGACACGAGGTGAAGATTGACACAAACAATTTCAAGTCAAAATCTAAGAGTTTTTTTGGTTAAGTTTTTCTCTGCTGTTGAAAGTCATACACCACCAAATAAAAAAACAAAGACACAAAGAAACTAACTGTTGAAAGCACTGATTCTGAAGAAGGTAACAAACAATGATAATTAACTAATGTGAGTAGCCATGCACACTGCACATTATTTATACTGGAGACTTAAACAAACCTATAGATTTATAAATAGGACTACACATATGTTCACACCCTGTTACTGTGTTATAAATGTACTGCATTGATCCACACCATTGCCTTCACTTCTCCCTGTTTGTCTTGTGCTCTGCTGCTTTAGTGACCCAATTTTCTCATTGGGTTCATTTAGATTTTATGTAATCCAAATTAAGACAATGGGAATTTTCATCTAGGACATGTAGATGTAGTTATTGCATGGGTATTGCATGGGCTGTGTTGGATTGTGGCAGTGCCCTCTTCAGTCAGGCGCATGTGCAAAATGTCAAAAGGTTGCACTTTGTAATCACATGTCAGTGATGATACTGAAACTGTGCATTGGCCTGACAGGGCTGCAGCTAACAATTATTTTTCATTGTTGATTATTCTGTTGGTTTTCGATTTATTCTTCTACAAAATTTTAGAAAATGGGAATAAAGGGTAGCCCAAGACGATGTCCTCAAATGCTTCATTTTGTCCACAACTTAGATTACTGTCATAGAGGAGTAAAGAAAATATTCACATTTAAGAAGTTGGAATCATTAGATTTCTGATTTCATTCATTATCAATTTGATTGGGGATATTTCAATTAAAATACCTATTTTTGCTAGTATGTGAAATATATTCTCAGAGAACAAATAATATGAATTTTACAAGGAATTATTAAAAAAAAAAAAAAAAAGAAGACTTCATTTAGAACAGGAATAAAACTGAAAAGATTCAACAACTACGTGTTGTTTCTAGAGCAGCAACAGTAATACTAAAACAACAAAGCCACAATATACGACTCAATATCTCACTGGAAACGCAAATAAAATGTCAATAAAATAAATCATATTCCTGACATTACAATACTGAGTGAAGTTTAGAAGAATAAAGAACAGAGACATCAGTCAGTATCAGTCCTCCTGTCCTCTCTGCTCCTCCCTCACTGCCGGCAGATAACATTACCATTGGTAAGTTTTAAGATACATAGCAAACTAAGCTAAAATGTTAGACGCAGCTGTTGTTTCAGATTGTTAGCAACAATTTGCCATTAGAAGGAAAGTGCTCTGTACTTGTTTAAAACACAATATTAGGAGTGGTGGATAAGAAACTGCAGTGAGAGCAGATTGAAATATCACTTTTCTACATGTTTACATGTTGCTAAACAGCTGTATTGATAAAGTATTGGCTTTTTGCTTGTGGAGGTTTTATTGCACTTACAGTAACAAACGTAGCTGTCATTAGCTCTCTGTCTCCACCACCGTATCTCTACTCAGTGTTTATGTGTCTGTGTGTGCATAAAGGTGGCGCAGCAGCCCCAACACACAGACAGCAGGAGGAGCGGCTGCTGCAGTAGAATAATAAATTACAACAAATCATGGACAAATAAGCAAACAATTACAGAGAATATAGATGGTAACATCAGAGCTTCTCAGTACTACAGTTGTTACTAATTTACCTGCAATCGCCTGTTTACTAGCGACGAGATTAACCGAGTTAAAGCTTCACACATCCATGGGAAAAAAGTATATATTAAAGGATCGATCCCGGATTTTATAAAATCGATACAGGGGCATTCAGATAAAGATCGTTTGAATCGGATGAATCGATTATTTCAACCCAACCCTAGGACCATTTCACCTGTTTTTCAAAGGGAAGGTATGAATCAATAATTATCCTGAGGTACTTAAGATCAGAGACTATTTGAAGCTTAACAGATGTCACACACTGATGGACTTCTTTCCTCCTGATTGAAAAATACATGCATGCAGACTTCCTAATATTTTGAATGATACAGGACCAGGGGAGAAAGTCATTACACATTGCTGCCATTAACTTATGTGCCACCTGCTGTTTCCCTGCTTAAGGCAGGTAAAGTAACAGCAGAGCAGCAGGATGAGAGGACAGATCATTAAATGCAGCGATGAGTTCTGTTATTTGATATACCTCTATCCGAAGTGAGACTTAAACTGAGGCTCACAGAAAGCAACTTCTAAAGGCCTCAATAAGGTTGTTTTCCACCACCGAAAATTTGACACATTTCTGCTACGAGGAAAACAAGGTGCTTTGGCTGTCTGTCCTTTCCGTGCTATTTTTGTGCTTATAATCCTATCCTGTATGAACGCATGGACATAATTCTATACAGCTAGTGTTCTGCAACTCTTCTGCAGTACGTTCATGAGTCATAATTCAGTTTCATTGGCCAGCAGTTGCACAACAAGCGTGTGTTAGTTCATTAGTCAAGGTATCTACTGAACAAAAACAAAACATCCTGCATATTTGTAATGAAGTGTTTGAATTGGGTAACACTGTAAGACTTCAGAAAGAGGACACTCCAGGATAAAAGAGGACACCTGCTGGTTACCACATTTACAATTTTAAAGGTATAATTCAGAAGTTGTGAAATTCCGTTAGTGTCCACTGGCCATGACTAATCTCTGCAGCCTTGATGAGTCCCAGTCCAGCCTTCTGAAGGGAACTATCAGAGCTTTGAGAGCAAAAGAGAAAAAGAGAAAAAGAGCAATATCTGTCATCCTTCAACCTGGCCAAGAACGTACAGTCCATATATTTTTGTCCCAGATCAAATGATTCAAATGCAGTTAAGAATATTGATTGTAATAGCAGATCGCTGCCTCAAGATGTTGACATGTACATTAATGGTTAAAAGAAAAAGGTTAGGACTGAAATCAGTCAAATTTCTTTTCTTTTTCTGTTTGATGTGTGACATGGGAGAGCCCAGAATAAATCAACAAGGGAAAAAGGTGAGATCTGTGTTGTTCACAGCCTCAAAAAGCAATGCAATATTTGAACATGTGATCAGAGCCTTCAATGTGATGCAGCAGTGTTATAGAAGTGAAACTGATATAATTTTAGAATAATGTCCCATTTTAACTTAATTAACTTAACCATAAAGCATATTTGGATTATGAGTCAAACAACATCCTTCAACCATTTTTGTTGTTATGACCTTATTGTTTTAGCTGCAGCACTCATATTACTAAAAAGAAAAAATCAGGATGGTTTATCTCAAAACTTTAGGAACCTATGGTTTTTTGAATCTATGCTCTACCCATTATAGTTACCTTAAACCAATACATATTTTGTCATGTGAAGCACATGTGTAATAACAATACAATAACATGACTGATGTGATAGTGTGCTAATACTCAGAGAGCCAAGGGTGTAAAACTTTATTTGTCTAATTTTACCAGATGCCCTACATTACCTTACTTCACTCCAGTTGTTGTTCCTATTATTTATTTACAGCCTAGCTCCTCACTATGGAAACCAAGGTAGAAAAACAACACAGTCAACATGCCAAGAAAGACACAAATAGAGGTACAACTTCCCCTGCAGGATAAGGGGACGTGCCAACCCTGTCTCACTCCGAAGTCGTTGAAATCCTGCGCCAGACACTGACGAGAAAAGCCGTCCTGTAACATCAGTATGCAGCCCGTCGCCATTATAGTTTAACAGCGCTCGGCAGCGTCAGTGGGAAATATGGTGAGACAAGAACAAAAGTTAAGGAGGGGAAAGTCAGAGTAGGGCAGGCGGGAGGGGTGGTGGACGGATCCAACAAACACCAGCTTTCACCCTGGGAGAGCGGTGTTTGCATCCTGCAAGACTATAAAGCCAAACACTGTTCTTTTTTCCTAAATCTAACCATGTGCCTTTGTTGCCTAAACCCAACTACATGCTTTAGTTGTTTAAGGAAAAAATAAATAAATTTGTGGTGTTCTAATGGCCTAAACAGTTAATTTCCTGTGAAAACACAAGTGAAATTTGAAAGAAGACAATGCATGTAACAGGCAGTGTCCCAGAACGTCAGTGATCAATGCATCCATGGTACCTTCCACATTGTATCTAGACATGATCAAATAATATCTGCCTGCTGCGTGTCTACAAGTCCAGTGTCGCCAGCCTCATAAACTGCCTCAAGGACATGAATAATTGGAAGGCACAAAACTTCCTTCAGCTGATTAAGGGCAAATCAGAAGTTGTCCTCCTGACTCCATCAAAGGGATCTCTGACAAGCTCGGCAGCCTCTCCAACTATGTCAGACCTCATGTGAAAAATCTTGGCATGATATTTGACTCCGCCTTTAAGTTTGACAAGCAAATTAATGCAGTAGTCAAAGCCAGCTTTTTCCAACTCCAAATCAAGTAATTTCTCTCCCTCGAAGACCTTGAGATAGTCACTCACGCTTTCATCTCCTCCTGTTTGGACTACTGTAACTCTCTGTTCAGAGGTATTTGTCTGTATGCTCTGTCCTGCCTCCAACTGGTTCAGAATGCCGCTGCCAGGCTCTTCACAGCTACCCGGAAGAGAGACCATATCACATGTGTTTTAGCCTCTCTCCACTGGCTGCTTGTAAAGTTTATAGTCAGTTTTAAGGTTCTCCTGTTTGTTTAAAAAGCCCTTAATGGTCTGGCCCCAACCTCCATCACAGACCTCATAACCCCTCATTGTACGCCCAGGTCCCTGTGAGTTGTTTTCAAATGTGCTTTATAAAGAAATTTGAGTTGAGTTGAGTACATTGAAAACAATGGATTTGAGGGCACAAAAAATGTGACATGTGTACCGTCCCTAAAATGACCATAGATGAAGTATGGTTAATAATAATTGTTACAATACTTTTTTTTTCAGATTTCAGGTTTAAAAATTAAACTTTAATGTATATCCTGCCTGACTGAAATATCAAGGCCCAATGTCCCAGTGTTCATAGATACCAAAGGGTGTCCTTTATAGATTAGCCACGCCAATATAGGTAACACCAGGGGTAAATGTAGATTGAAGTGGTCAGGCTATCCCTTACCACTAAAAAATTTAGTATCATTAATGCATACTGGCAAGAGGCGACAGCAACTGCCTGCCATGACCTACAAGACCCACCTAAATGCCAACACTTTGCCATGCTCCCTGTTAGTATCTTCATTCCAAAAAGCGGCTAGCGACAAATTTAACGACTTATTCAGACCGTCAGGAAAAAGGTTGTAATTCATTCCCATGCACGCTGCTCAAAGTAATCACAGTGACCACCTCTTCTGCCATCAGCGCAGGGTCTCTCCTGTCCTCTATCTCTCCTCTGTGCTGCACACACAGTATGGGGGCAGGCAGGGGGATCGCTGTTTGCCACAGTAGTGGGTGTTTAAAGTCTTCACACACCTTTACATTCTTGTAAATAGATACTGATTCAGTGATAGTTTTGTATAAATAAATAGATAAATTAATACATAGTTTTAGAGAGACACAGTACAGAATTGTTCTCTGATTCTTCTCTGATATGTAAATCATTTGTTTGCGCATATAGATGTGTCACATCTGTTTTGTTTTTCCCTCTCAAAAAGTGGGATTTTTTCAGTTGGATTTTATTTGTAAAAATAAAAAAAAGCTGTGTCCAGTAACCTGAAGCACTTTTTTATTTTGAGATCTGCTGAGTGAGAAAGAGAGAAGGTCCTGTGACCTGCAGTCTTGGAGAAAAATTATTATTTATTTCAGTCACTGTTTATTAGGAACAAACAAAAGTCAAAGACTTGTTCAGCTGTTGTCAGTAAATTAAGATGTAGCCTAAATTTCTAGATTTATGAGGTTATGATTTTAGGTTTTGTCAGCTTAAGAGAAAATATCCGCGGCACTTCTACCATTTAAATAAATTATCAGTTACCATATCGCTGCATTCCTTCTTCTAACGCTGGGTAGTGTAGGAAGTATAAATCATAATTTGGCGCTTTAGATGCGCTTGAAGTTACTTGGCCAATAAAGCTGATTCTGATATAGTAAGATGTAAAAATCCAGAAGATAGTAATGGAAAGTGTTGCAGAGGGCTGTGTTGATGGTTGTGTTACTGAACTGTAACAAGACAGCTCTACTGAGAGCTTGCCACAGTAAAAAAGAGAGGAGGAGGAGGAGGGGGTTAAACGACCTTTTGAGAGGTTAAATCTTTTGGTCAGGGTAACAAAAAAGAATGTGCTCATTGTAAGTCTGTCTGTATAAGCCTGAAAACTTTTTAGTTTCTGTAAACTTCTTCTACTGCACTTAAGCAACAACCTCACCATCACAGAACAAAGCCAAGCGCTGCTCCTCTCAGCATTAGATGAGGCTGCCTCGCATTCCTTACAATGACAAGATCCCGTCTTCAATGCCAGGTTGCAGCACAACAAAACAAAAAGAAACAATGCTTCAGAGGCACACTTACTCTTTATGCTCTGCTTTAACTCAACACAACAAATGGTATCACAACTGCAAAAGTACAAATATAAAATATAAACAGAGCCTTGTGGTGGTGGGAACAGTTCTATCACCAACCAAAAAAACAGCAGGCAACCTGACCCCTCTGTGTAAAAGACCTGATTCAGCCTTTAAACAGATGGCCCGCTGATTTCAAAACAATACAAACCACACTGCTGTGTTTTAAAGACAGATAATCATGTCAACCCAAATGAGATAGCAAACACCTTGATATAAATCAGAGTTTCGACATACTGGTAATAACATGGTTGATACGGTCATAAGTCGAGTCAACAATTCTTGCATGAACTTAATTGAATGTGGCAACTTGGATGCACAGTGCCCTGTTGTACCCCTGGATGGGCATATATTTCTAACTGAACTCTTTCTGTCCTTTTCACTTATTGCAAACCCAGCTGAGAAGAATTATACAATGCACCCACACAGTTCAGTCGCAGTATATCGGGGCCTTGTCTGCTTTGTGTGAGTTTATAAAGACAAGCAAAAGAGGTGGCAATTGAAAGGAAAAACTTGACTGTACTTTCTCTCATTGGCCTTGATAAAGCCGCCTTATGTAAGATTTAAAGCCTATAGTCAACACTTATAATGCAATTAAGTGGATGCACACTGAGTCTAGGCTGTATGCATACAGATGCAGCCACTTAGAATTTTCACCTGGTCTGTGATGGGGTGCAAATTTGCTTTTCCTAGCATGATGAAGGCATGACTCACCCTATTCTGCCTACTCTGACTGGCGTACCCTGACATTCTCTTCTTATCCTAACTAATCTCACTTCTTTTGCCCAAACCTAACCACGCTAACCAACAAAGGCAACAAGTACTAGCCATTTCCTGCTACTTTCACCTACGAAATTTTACCAAAATCAAATTACCTGTGACCTGGAAAAGCTTTGTCATGCTTTTGTATTCTCGCTCCTCGACTACTGTAATGCACTGTTTATGCCTCAGTAAATCTTCAGTAGCTTGGCTTCAACTTGTAACGAATGCTGCAGCTCATATTTTAACCGGGACTAATCGTAGGCCACATATAACCCCAACTTCAGGACTGATTTTAAGAGTCTTTTAAGAACTTTTAAAGCTCAACATGGTTTAGCTCCCAATTATATAGCTGAGCTTCTGACTACCTATGCTCCAAGTCGTGACCTGAGAACCTCAAGCCTGCCCTTTTGCCATTAAGTCCCTCCCTGCCATCAAGACCCTGGAATTCTCTGCCTGAGGAGATTAACATTATGATCACTGTTATTATTAATTCAAGTAAGAGTCATGAGGTTTATGCCAAAAAAACATTTCCTAACAGGGCCCAAGGAGATCCGCAAGGCAGATCCCCGCTGAGACCCTGCTGAGGTCCTTAGCTGAAATAAGATCCCCTGTGATAATGTAGTAAATGTGGGCTGACTCATAATACCTTGTGTTAAACCAGTTGTAACAGTTTATCTATCTACTAGGGGGAGCAGTGATTATGGAAGCTGAAGCGGTTCACTGCTCTTCATTGAACTTTTAAAGTTTTACCGAGGTTTTAGTTGGATGAGCATCAGGTCTCTGTGGGATTTGCAGGAGACGCAGAGAAGAGAAATAAGCCAGAGCGCCTGTTAAAATGCCATAACCGGTGTTTCATACTGCAATACATATGGCGAATGTCCGCTCTTTGGTCAGAAAGATGCCGCTGCTCCTCAACAGAGCAAACATGGACTTTGAATTGAAGCACATTCCACGTAGCTTCCTGCATCTGCTGGGCTCCTAACTCCTCCAAGTAGGCTGTGTAATGGAGCTACTGAGAAAGACAGGAGCAGAATCTGCTTTACATAAATGAATGTTGGTGAAAAGGTTGTCACAGTTTTAAGGAAATCATGCGGTCCTCAATTGGAGGATAATGATTTTTTTTCATAGACTGTAAATCCTTTTATTCACAGCAGCAGTTTTCCTCATTTATTCTGGCCGCTGTTTACATCCCACCTCAGGCCTCAGCAAGGTGTTACAACACCTGGCTGACCAGACTACTAACGTGGAGCAAATTCATCCAGACTCCCTGCTTATTGTTCTCGGGGACTTTAACAGAGCAAACCTCAGCAAAAAACTACCAAATTTCAGAGAACGTATCATTTGTCCCACCAGGGATAAAAACACATTGGACCACTGCTATACAGTATTAGAGGACGCCTATTGCTCTGCTCCCCGTGTAGCTGTGGGACTCCCTGATCACTCTCTGGTTCATCTTCTCCCAACTTACAGGCAAAATCTGCTGAGCCCGTGGTCAAGACTGTGAAGGGATGGACCAATGAGGCATAGCAGGATTTACAGGCCTGCTTTGGCTGCACTGATTGGAGTGTTTTGAATCTGCTACTACAGACCTAGATGAATTCTTTAAAGATGTGACATCTTAAATCACATATGTGAGGACAAATGTGCCGACTAAAACATTCTGCACATACAGCAACAACAAACGCTGAACTCAGGCAGCTTCAATAGACCAAGGGGGAGGCCTAAGTGGGGAAACAACCCTGTACAAACAGGTCATATAACCTGGAGTTAATATGCTCAAAACTGTGGTGATGCCTGTGGACTTCATCAGGAGCTCCCAGTGCCCCATTGCCATACTGAAGGGAGGGAGCCTTCAGGTTTCTGGGATCCGCCACCTTCCAGGAAACTCAAGTGGATATCCAACATAGACACCCTCGGGAAAGAGGCCCAGCAGAGGTATGTACTTCCTGCACCACCTCAAAAAATTAAACCTTCCTCAAGAGCTGCTTATCCAATTTCCCTTTGCAATTATCTGATCTGTTGCGAGCACATCCATCACTGTCTGCTTTGGACAGGCCACCAAACAGGACAATAACAAACTACAACGGACAGTCAGGGCTGCAGAGACAATCACTGGTGCTAACCTGCCCTCCATTCAGGACTTATGCACCTCTGGAGTCAGGAAACGAGCAGGAAACATCACTGCAGACCATCACAACCTGGATACAACCTGTTCTAACCTTTCCCTTGTGGTGACCCCACAGACCACCAAGACAATCAGACACATGAACAGTATCTTTCCACAGGCAGTCATTATGATGAACACTTGACACCAGTCACATAGTGTCAGGAACAATCCCTAAGCAATTACCCTGCATTCCCAAGCATTCCCTTTACCTGATAATTGTAGAGATTAATAGTTAACACACACATTGTTTTCTTTAAATTATGTTAATATCTCTCAGGTATAAATCTTGCATGACATACGTAAACTGTCAGAACCCACCCACCTCATGTAGACCTACATATGACTTCTCTCCTCTTCTTTTTTTAAATTTATATAGGGGTCTGAGGTTGTGAGTGAGAGCCAATGCGTTAATTGGCTTTCCCCTGCCTGCACTTTTGAATGGCTCATTTCATTGCTAAAAACTCCCAGACAGCTCAGTTGACACGTCTAAAGTAATATGCACCTCGTGTCAACTGTTATCAGCAAAGTACTTTAAGTTTGAGCTACCACCTACAAGCTCAGCATACAGGTGCAGCTAAACAGACTGACAAAAGTGGCAACCGCATCACCAAAGCCGGCGCCAAGCACTACTTTGGAGTATGCAAAACACTACAGACTTGGAGGATAAAACTGAAGCAATGAAGTTAACTACAGCACTTACTAAATGGGTGGCAAGTGACTGCAGACCAGTCTAAATCGTGGAAAAGTCAGGTCTAAGGGACGTCTTCAGGTTGGCTTGTTGTGACCCGTCATATATGCCTTACCATTGCTGTGATTTCAAGAGAGCGATTTATTTGTTTATTTTAGTTGGTGGCCTAAGCAACTAATTTATCAGTTTTTCTTTTGTTAACCTCACGTTCCTCAGTTTCCAACTGAACTCAAAGTTAATACAGCTATGGGATATTTTTGTTTGTTATGCACATTATTAAAATATGCTGCACATTTTGTTCTTGTGCTCCTGCATATTTCTCGATGTGGAACAGTAGTACAATTGTGTGTCGTCGCCCCCCCCCCAAAAAAAAAGGAAAAAGAAAACCACAGTATTTCACGGAATAAGCACTTTGAAGTTGTCTCCTGCCTCTAAGTCATGGTTTCAAGACCACACTGTTGTAGCAGTGCAGCACTGATTTGAAAGAAATAAATCTAAAAGTCAAGATCATAAAGTGCATTTCTTTGCATTCGACTGATTCCCAGGGCACTCTGGTAAGAACTGCTTTACCTTTAAAACTGTTTTGAAATGCAAAATAATGGAATTTTAAATGTGTGATTAAAAATATGATTCATTGCAACTGACTATTGAAAATCAGCAAATAATTGCATAAAGAAATTCATTGTTTGAGATATATATTGTACATTTGGCCACTTGGCCAATAAAACTGATTTTGATTCTAATACTGATGTGTGTGTGTGTGTGTGTGTGTGTGTGTGTGTGTGTGTGTGTGTGTGTGTGTATCTTTATATACAGACAGGATAGCTTTCTGAGAATCTAATTAGCTTTAGGGTTCTCCCCAGTGCAGTGGATCAGCTCAGTCTCATGCCTTATTCAATAGGCCGCATTCTCTTGGAGGCCACATAGATTACCCCGCCAGACTAAAACAAGGGTCAATGGTCACAGGTCCGTGCTCATGGGTCATTCTCATCCCAGCGGCAAGTCACCGAGGCTGAGAGCCCATGTTAATTCTCCCTGGCTCTGTGTGGAGTTGTGGATATTACTCATTGACTGCAAAAATAGAAAGCTTACGAGTCAGACTGAAGGGGGTGGTTCTTTGCCTTTGCTGTCTATGAATATTGAACTCTCTCAAGCAGTAGTACTGTTAAAGCGCAGTTTTAGGGGTAGCACAGACAAGGGGCATTTTGCAAATACAGACTTTGCCTTTGGGGTTTCATATATGCTCTGTGCTGTCACAACAGGTGAGACTGAAAATGCACTTATCAGCCACCTAGGTAAAAATAACGCAGTCTAATGAAACAGTCCTGCGGCACACACCTGTCTTTATCTTCATGACGGTAGGGACAGCCGTTTCTCATATTCAGTCCACTCATATTAAATCAATGAGGGTAAACTAAGTAACAGATACACCACTCTGTGTAATGTACCTCAGTTCAATAGCAGCACAAAGTACATCCTCCACAATGATCATAAAGTTGAATCAACACCTCTCTAATATAGTTCTAAGAAATGAAAGGAAGGAGTCAGGTGACATTATTGTTGTGACACTTAACAAAGGTCCAGGTGAACAAAACATTGGACAGGGACAGTGTTTGTTTCCTGTACATTCCAACAGTCAGTGCTGGGTTATTTAAACTCTACCACCACAGTTCCCTGACTTTAATTATGTTTATTACTGTTACTATGACAGCAACAGTCCCTGAGTGTTGACAACGAAGTAATTTTATCACAGGCCATGATCTTTTCCTTAGTAAGTCACATATGTTCCTCAAGCCTAACCATCCACACATTGACCTTCAGCGCTGTCATAATAATAAAAGATTTATTTATTTATTTAGATTTATTTTTCCAACAGTGATTTGAGCTCAGACTACGCTTTTGTGTCATTTTAAAGGGCAGATTCAATTGACAAAACTGTTACTTAATTTAGAGGACTTCTTACTTTGATACTGTCATATTAGAGAATTTCCAGCAAGTAATTTTAAACGGTGATACTCAGATATCTAATATTCTGTCAGAGGCATAGACTGTATAAAAAAAAATCTACATAGTCATAGTTATATCATTAATTGTTTTATGGACTCCCGTTCAGGAGCACCAAGTCTGGCATTTTGGCCAATGCCATCATAGACTTTTGGAGCCAGAAGTGACCATTTGGACAAGAGTGGAGCATCCATGTCTGTGAAATCATGGATGCCTCTCACACATCTTCTCCCTGGCAGCACAGAAGATCTATACAGTCAGCACGGTTTCAAGGTGGACACCCAAGATTAGTGTCACCAGTTCAGTATCTGACAAAATGTCTCCCCTTCTTCTGTCAGTGAGCCAGGAAAGTGTTCTTGCAGAACACTATGATGTCACATTGAAGGTGTAATGGACATCTGTTTGAAGTTCTGTAATGATTTGCCTAAGAATTATTGAGCCATGGCCAAAAACATGTTGTGTGAGGTCACATTCACCTTGACCTTTGACTACCAAAATTTAATCAGTTCATTGTTGAGTCCAAGTCAACTTTGTTTTTGTTTTTTTTTTTTGCCACATTTGTAGAAATTCCCTCAAGGCATTTGTGAAACATCGTGTTTATGAGAATGAGATGGATGCAAGGTCACAGTGACCTTGAGCTTTGACCTATGATCACAAAAATCTGTTCAATTCATTGTTCAGTTCAAGGGTATGTTTGTGCCTAAATTTGGTCCGTTTCTGTGTTAGCCCTGTGATCATCTGGTGACCTTTACTGGGTGTACCCCACCTCTCCCAATGTCAGCTGGGATAGGCTCCAGCCTCCCGTGACCCCTCACAGGCTAAGTGGTTCTGGAAAACAAATATGTTGTTATGACTGTTGAAATTAGCTGTGGAGACCCAAGCATTTTTGGTACCAGGCTGTTCAGTTCTGCTGTGAGGTTGGGCATATTAGCACAGGGAGCTACAGGGATTGACTCACTCTTTGAGCTAGCCTCAAGTGGCCATTAGAGGAACTGCAACTGCCGGCACTTCTGTCACTTGGGTGCAGCTTGGTCAGTGGCAGGAATAAAAACACGTAGACAGCCTTTCTTTAATAAAAATACTGTTGCAATCTAGACCAACGCTGTTAAGATTCTGACATGAAACCATAACATTAACTACAATATCTTTAATTCAGAAAAGGAAAAGGTAAAAAAAGCATTTCATAGGAAGAGCAAAAAGAAACTTAAAACCTCTACGTGACATCAAGCACTTCAGTGGCCAAAGTTGCCTGACAGCATATTTAGACATGTGTTAAATATGGAACAAATTTCCCACAACACAATTTTATATCGTAAAGTTAAATATCTCTACATTCAGTGCTGCTGCAGGAACTATTTGCTGCCTGACTTTGATTTCTACCTCATACAACAAAGGACATTTCTGACGTGTCACAGCATGAAGAGCACAGGTATAAATAATAACAAAGGTCTTTGTTTCAAACTCAGTCAAAGCTCCAGAACGTGCCAAAACTGTGCCAACTCAGTTTGCATGACAGCAAATCAGGCGAACAAGTCTACAACAGCTGTCTGTGCTCGTTTTCTGTTTGTCTGCAAAACATGATAGTTTGCTCACTGTCAAATGAGCATGTCTCGTCTGTCTGTCAAGTTATTGACACTGCGCCGCACACAGCGCTACATGGACAACTGAGAAAGGATTGAATAAGCGTTTAGGAATGTGAATGTAGCTGGTATGAGGCTCTTCATCAGAGTTTTTGTTGTGTCTAATGTGCATAATTGTTCTTGATTGGATTAAATTGTGGAGCATTTTCCCCATTACAGATTCAAAAACACAGTCACATTGATTCCACATCTTCTCGGGTATAATACAACACATTTCACTTAATCTATTAAGTGTGTTGCCTCACTGTTGGAACAATGCCAGTAGCTTCATGTGCAGTTTTATTTCCCAAAGCAGGCAGCAGCATTTGACTGGGATTAAATGTCAGGCTAATGTCTGAATGATTTGTCACCTTCTAGTCAGATGGAAAAAAAAATCTAAACAAATGGTACCCCTCTTATCTATAATTAATCATTTTAATGGATCCTAGTTGCCAAACGTCTTAACTCCTCCCCTTGTCTTCGACTACTCTCCCCATTAAGTAACCAGCGTAAGATTAGTGGGTAAAACTGCAACTAATGAAGGAGTTTTGAGACACGGCGCTTGGATAATGAACTGATACCTTTGGAATATATCATGCTTTAAATAAGGCAGGGCTGAATCAATAATGGTAATCAGTGTAGTCCTTGCTTGCCCGCGGGCTGCTGCTCTTAGATGCAAAGCCTTTTTTGTGAATCAAAGAACTCTGATCGATTGGCGACCAAATGACAAACTGATGGAAAACCGATCCACAGGGACTCTGACATTACATGATTAGCCTCTGATTTAAGCACATCTCACCAATTTATCTGCCTGATCTATAATAACGTCACTTCTATATTTACCCTCAGCTCTCCTACATGTCTCCCAGTTTATGGCTTCATACAAGCCATATGGTTCCATAACAGTAGGGAGCTGAGACATACCCAGTACAGTGAGGCGGGCGGGTCGTGATCTGATCGCAGCCTGGATGGCCTGGCACTCGAAGAAAGCGTCATCTTGAATCTCGGTTCTCTGGATCAAGAGGTGATATTCTCCTTTACTGTGGTCTCCAACAATGTCATATCGTGGGTAACCTGCAACACAATGGGAGCACAATGTTTGTGTCATCTATTGTTCATCCATCACATTCCCACATGCACAAGGATCACATACAAGTCATTGATTATCAAATCTGTTTCTGTCAGGGTCTTTTCATACAGTGCTATTAATGCACTATCTTTTACTAGTGCAGCTAAATGTAACAGAGAATGAAGCTTTTCATATTTTGGTTAAGGAGGATGTGTGTGTCAAGAGGACAGCTATTTTAGTGGGTTTATTGTACCGTGGATCTTACAGTGCGTAGTTTTTGTTATTGATTGCTGTGTTTTATGTGTTGGCACGTCAGTAGCTCAGTCTGTGGGGACTTGGTTTGGGAGCTGGCGGGTCATTGGTTCAAGTCCCTGGCAAGACTGAACCCCCAGCTGCTTGGGGCGTCATCCTGTGAAGCAGCCCCATTGCTTTGACATCCTGTTTGTGTATTTGGGCCTGTGTGAATACATTTAACAACAAAGGAAAAACTCCTTCTTCTTCTTCTTCTTCTTCTTATCATTGCTTGTATTGAATGTATTGTGTTGTATTGTTTTAACAGTAAATTTATCCATATCAGAGTGCTATGTTTTGGTTTTCTCGCATGTTTCATTGACGATTAACCAATTGCAAGATGTCCAACAACACTAAAGGCCTTTGCACACTGACTCTGTTTTTTACATCCGAAATTGTTGCACGTCTAAAAATAAATACGACCTCACTTTGTGTCCGAAACCGTTGTCTGTCATTAAAATTTTCGGAACAGGTTCGATTTTTTACATCCATGAGAAAACTTGAGACATTTGAGCAAGAATCAGTGAAGAAAGTGTAGCAGTGGGACACAGTGGCGACAAGACCGAGGAACAGGGAGCACAGAATCATTTCATAACTCAGATAGTTTACTTTCAAAAGGTCGGTTAGTAATATTCAGGTGGATGATGCCACTACACTAGACTGTCTCACGTAGTGCTTGGCATAGGTTTTATCATCAAGCTTGAATAAATAGAAACATTGCATAAACTAATACATTTTTGAATGAGTCAGACTGAACTAAACGTTTGACCCCACGTGTGTTTGTTGTGGAGGCATGAGATCCTTATACAACCTGCAAATTAGAGTCAATTAAATGATTACTGGGAATGACTCTGACAACTCTGAGACAACTCTCAAACTGTGATGTGAAACTTCGCGAAAGATTAATCAGGGAGATTGTCTTCATGCTTACTCTATTTATTTTCCCTGTTTGTCTGTCTATCTGTCCCTCTTCCTGTTTCCAATCAGCTGACTGATGGCATTCACTCTTTTAGGGTGCTTTCACACCTGCCCTGTTTGGTATGGTTCAATCAAACTCAAGTTCATTTGCCCTCTAAGTGCGGTTCATTTGTGCAGGTGTGAACATGGTAATCACACTCGGGTGTGCACCAAAACAACCAGACCAAGACCTTCTTGAAGAGGTGGTCTCGGTCCGGTTACAAAATGTGGTGTGTTTGTGGTGAGAACGTGTACCAACCTCAATCTGAACCAACTGCAGTCACATGACACATTGTTTGGGTTAAACATGAGCATGTTACAGTCCTGGAGGATTATTACTGTGCGCCTCCTCCTGTACTGCCTTAATATGCACATTCAGCACATCCAATGCATCAAAACATTGTTTTCTAGTTGGAGCCGCGCCTTGTTTTCAAACTGTATGCTTTGACTCAAATGAACAATGACAGCAATATAGTCCACGATGAGCAGCGCTAAAATCAACCTGTATAGTTGTCCCTCCATTGTGACATTAGAAAGTGTCACATTTATCTTGCAAGTGTACTCTTCTTCAATGTTTTCTTTACTTCCTGGATGTTCCTGCATGAACATTCTGACCAATCAAGAGCAGCTTTCTAGCACAAGGCATTTGATCTGGTCTGCTTGTAAATGCTGTCGTGAGAACACGAACCAACTCTGGGCAAGTATGCAACTTTGTAACAAAATTAGTCCCTGTTTTGGGACTAATTTCCCTGACAACTCTAGGTCTGAAAGCACCTGTAGGTACACCAACCAGATGTGCCATGACCTCTGTGAGCCAATCAACTTGTTTTAGTCACATTTTAAAACTGTTCTCTTCTCTGCTGCTGTCAGCTATCATTTCACAGTCAGATCGATGCAACCCTCCTCCCCCGTTCACCTCCGGTCTCCATCACAACCACCCATGGGTCCTTCCACTGAGTTCATCAGAAGTCTAGCTCCACATCACATCCATCTAGATCTTTAGCTCTTCATCCCTTCACCACCACCTCAGTGTCTAGGGTGCATCAGGGGATACTCCTGTACAGCTCACAGTACCACTATCCCCGCAATATAAGGTCGACACAATGGGATGTAATCGCTAAGGACTCAACTTTCTTATTGCTTTCTATGTAAAATAAACTAATTTAACTTTTTAATTAAATAAATCTCTTCCGACTGAAAGGTACACTGTGTATTGGGTCACATTTGCATTGGTGGTGTTCTCTTGTTTGGTGGGAAAAACACTAAAATAATTAAATTTGCCTCAGTGCATTACTTAAAATCACAGCGAAGTAAATCATATTACATTCTGCTGATGCAACCTACTGCAGAACAAGTTTCAGTTTCTACTTTATAACAGGCAGTTAAAGCCAAACAGCTAAATCTGACTGGTCAGATGTATCCAAATCATGCTGAACTCATCCAGACTGTTGGTAACAGTCCTGAAAGCCTCTCAGTCAGTACAGTCCAAGCACTTACAAAGATCATCTACAGCTTCACTGTTTTTTTCACCGTAAAATGGTTTTTTTGGGGAGTTTTTCCTTATCCGCTGTGAGGGTTCAAAGGACAGAGGGATGTCGTATGCTGTAAGGCCCTCTGAGGCAAACTGTGATTTGTGATATTGGGCTTTATGAATAAAACTGATTGATTGAAGTACACCTCTTTGATTTTCTCATGTCGGGTTCATTGTGCTTTAATTCTGCCTGTATGTGGGGTTCACCTGGCTCATGACGTGATGAGAGTGTCCACGAATAGAAGGGGAACAGGGCCATAGGCACTGCTGATTATAATGTTACAATGATTCAAAGTATTCTCCTCTCTGGTCGGGCATTTAATAAATGAATTTTTCGGCACGTGTTGGCATCCATCATAGAAAAGCCATAATGCCCTTGAGGACATGTTTTCGTTGGGATTGACTTTCACTGCTGTAATTTGTACCCTGATGAAATCAGATGCCAAATAGCACCCAGAGGCCCAAATGGCAATTGTAGTGTAATATGTGATTAATTGCATTCTGCATAAAGGGAAATTATTGCATGACTTGTAGCAAATTTAAAAAAGAACTCCATATTAGTGTTTTTGAAGAAACAGAAAGAGTATTGAGGTATGTACAATACCAGGGCGTACAATAGTTACGAAGAGTTTATTTTGAAAAGAAAGAAAGAAATGGGAATTCTACCGTCGTGTCAAAGACATGTGGAGACTAGGTTGGAGTCTTTCTGTCTTCCTTCCATCTCATATATAGGTAGACTATTTTCCCTTCAGGAAGATCCTAACACACTCGGACAAAGACTGTCTTTGAACATTGGACATTCCTTCATCCATTCTCCAATGTCCAGTCAATGGATGGAGGGCGAGGGTGGTTGGAGAGGAATGAAAGAGGAGGCGAGAATGAAAGAGGGAGGGGGAGAGGGAATGAGTATGCCTGCAGGTCAGCTTGTTTTGAGAGGGAGCAAGCTGGAGATGGTGGAAGGAGGGAGGAGGACGGAGGAGGAGGAGGGGGTCCATTAAAGCCAAATGGGCAAAGTAAATAACATTAATGCTTATTGATCCATCTAAAATACAGCTATTTATTCTACTGACCAACAATCAATGACTAGGGCCCTTTGGAAGTCCCTCACTAACATCAGTCCACAGCAATAACACAGGATTTATGAAAAATGCCATCTCATTACACGGGAATACAGGCGTAATATGTTTCTATGACTAATTTCAAACTAAATACACCCTCAATCACGGGCAAATTTACGGTAAATCTAAATTTACTTCATTATGACTGGATATTAGTTGATTAGATATGCAGCAGATTATATATTCAGATTAATCCCCACAGTGCTCAAAAAGTTTGGAGCACTGTGACCTGAACTTCAGATGGTTTACTGCATCAGTGAGATTGGTGTTTACTCATTTTGTGTGGGTCATTAACTGGGTGAGAACAATCCCATGTGAACATAGGCAAGACCAAATACCTGCAGGGACCGTGTTTACTTGTACACAAGAAAGATTGCTATTTGTGAGAAATCAGGAAAAGGTGAAACAACATATGCTACAACACAATGATTATATAAAACTAATTTATACATATATCTGCATTTTCAGTGTGTAAATGACTCCCTTAGTCTCCTATCATATATTTGAGTGATAGTGATATATGATGCTGTAGCCAGAGAGAGTCCAGTCTCACTCCGAAGCCTTTGGAGCGTCAGAAACCAACGAAAAAAGGTGTCCTTTAACATCAGTATGATACATGGCCAGTTGCTATTATAGTGTAACGGCGTTCGGCAGTGCCAGGGAGAAAAGCGATGGGACAAGGATGAAAGTTAAGGCAACTGGGCCGGCGATGGGTGGTGATGGGTCCAACAAACACTGACTTTCACCTGTGAGAGCGGTGTTTGCGTCCCCTAAGATTCGAAAGCCAAGCCCTGTTCTTTTTTCCTAAAACTAACCATGTGCTTTTGTTGCCTGAAGTCAACCACGTGCGTTAGCTGTTGAAGGAAAAAGAACGTCAATTTGCGGTGTTGTGCCGACGTAGTGCGTTTATTTTGAAGGAGACTGTATGTAAATGGTAAATTTCCTGTTAAAACGGAAGAGCATTTTGGAAAAAGACAATGCACGTAACAGGCAGAACTTCACACGATGTCCCAGAGTGTCAACAACCAACACACCCAGGCTACCTTGCACGTCATATTTAGACGTAGAAAGTACATGACCAAACATTAATATATGACGAGGTTGGAGTGTGAATGTGCTGCCAGAAAAGGTTCTTTCTTTATTTCTTCTTCTTACTTAGGCATATGGATTGATGAAACATTCTCTGTCGTGAGAATGCGTCAATATATTTTGCTTTGGGTATGTCTACTATATGAGTGCCAGTTAGAGGCAATTAGATGCTGCACTGCTATGAATTATAACATTACATTGGTTTTTCACTCAAGCATAGAACAGACAGATTCAAAATTATTCAGATGCAGATCAAGAATGACAATTTCCCTCCATCAAAGCAGTCCAACTGTGGCCAGTTCTAGTGGAAGTGTTGTGTTTGGGGAATACAGACACTGCTGACTAAAGACAATATGCTTATGGGGGTGTTGAGCCATGCCCTGCATATCAAGCTGAAGGGGCCGATAATTGAAATGCATAGGAAATGTGGGCAAGGTGGTGGGCAGAGTTGAGCTGTCAGTGGTATTCTAGCCTACCGGAAAATGACAGAAATTTAACACACACGTATTCCGCCTCAAAAGCACTTTCTATTCAAAGAACACTAAGGCTATTTGAGGACATTATGTTAGTTTGCATTTATGAATGTGATCAAGTTTGTGTTGTTAACTAGCTTTTGATGTGTTAATGATGTAAAATATTTTTACAATGATCTGTTTTTGTCTTTTGTCACAACTGAACATCTGTTTTAAATCGAATCTTAAGGCTGATAGTATCATCTGAACTGAGCAGATGTTAATCACTAACATAGACAGAGCCTGTTTGTATTGATCACGCAATGGAAATTATTAACATAATCAAAAGGTCATTAACATTTTAAAAGAAATTATGTAATTATGTAAAATCAATTTAACAATGTAATGTAAATGTTTAGGCCACTGTACTTTGTGCCACTAAGCAGAAAGAATGTGAGGTAACCTTGCGTTTTATGTCTTGTCAGGATATGACGCTAGTTAAAGATCCCTGACCTCAGCAGTTGTCAGTGAGTGTAAGCATCTGACATCTCCTGTGTTTAGGGCTCACTCTTTGCACCCAGCTCATTCTTGACTGTTATGAGTCCATCTGCAAATGCTGAAGTAAAACTCGTTTCAGACACGTTTCTGACTCGATGTGTTATGTCTAACACCACAATCGTTAGCCATTCGACAGGCGCTTTATGTTGAGAACTATACAGATCTGAAAACCAGCACATTCTCATTCCAAGGGCATCAAAAACCGACGCTTTGTCACATCCGCCGCATGTGATATCAACAAAAGCAGTCTTTCAAAGGCAGTCTTTCATGAGATGCACTGGGGTTTCAGCTAACTCCAATGTACACCAAACCGCAGCAATACTTGGAAAGCAACTGATGTAGTATAAAGAGTGAAAAAACTCTGCATAGGGAAGGGAGGTGGTTGGGTCAAACAAAACTAAGCTTTCATCCAGAAGACAGCATTTCCTGTGCCGCGTGAAACCAAAAGTCAGTGTTGTTTTAAGACGAGACACCCCAGGTGAAAAGATAGTTTTTTCATGAACTGGTCAATTTTGAGATTTTGGGATCTCTTGCTTCCAGAGAAAGTTGTCTTTCAGACTAGTGGAAAGACAATGTCCAAAACATACATTTTGGGGTTTTTTTAGTTCATATTTCTGTCCTGGAAATGTACGCAAAAGCAACTTTATATATTGGATAATGCCTCATTTGCATATTTAAAGCAAACTTTGACCCCAAGTTCTCCACTGGAGTTGCACTTACACACACCAAACTTACAAGTTTTATTCCTATCTGTATTCTGGAAGTTTTTGCAAAAGGGTATGTTCATATATCATTCATAGCTTGATTTAAAGATTCCAAAAACATGACAAAAATTGATTTTTTTTCTCATGGCTGTTTATTTTCTGATTTAAGGAGTGATTAAAAGAGATATCCAAAATTCCCTCTTTAAAAAACTTCAACCTTGACTTGATGTTTAGATTTTTGTTGGGAAATGTTTGCAAATCAGCACATGTTTCATAAGGTAGTGCATCATTGCATGTCCAATAAAAAAAAAAAAAAAAAAAACTTGTGATAAATAATAAATATAGGAGGTTTCAGGGTGTTACATGAAAAAAAAATGCCCTATTTACCCGGAGTGTTTCTCCTTAATGTCATGTTACCCAATTTATGTACAGTTGACACACACTGACATCACTCATGTTGTGTATATGACATCAATGGTTCACAACTCATGGGTCACGGTCCAAAAATGGGTCGTGGGTCCACTCTGAATGGACTGCAAGTGACTTGCAAATGTGTCAAGTTAGTTAAAAAACAAACTTTATTTTGAAGTACGGTGAATTTTCAGCACAGAGCTTTAATTTTGAAGTGCTTTTTCCTCCTGTAGAGTGCATGATGAACAGGCAGCTACTTGGCGGAGACAGCAAACTAACTCGACAACATGAACAAACACATGTATGACGCTGAATATATTAAACCATGTGGACCTTGAACTAATGACCGAGGAGAAATCTGGACCCCGTGGCTGGACCAGTTGGGGACCACTGTGTCATGTCACATTACAATTTGTAACAAACAATTATTTTGAGCCAAAATAAAAGAAGCAATCAAACAAGGTAGTTGAGCAAGTGGAAAATGATATGAAAGTGTGATGCTAACTTGTGATCTGTGGTGGTAGGGGTATCACCTATAATCCTCGCAATGCATTTCACCTAAATATGTCTGTTGTTGAGTGATAATCACAGTCGAAACATGGTAGAGCATTAATGGGTATGGTGGAGTGGATTAAAGTAAAAGAAAATTAAAAGACAAAGGCCATCCGGTGCACAGTACAAAAAGATAAAAGAAATTTGCACATTACGTTTTCTGTTATTTGTTTTTCATTGTAATGGTTTGTTAGCTAAATGTGGAATTTGTGTCAATTTCTTATTAGTTCTTGTCAGTAAATTTAAAAGATGACAACCTGGGAGTTCAATTTAATTTCAATAAAATTTTACTTATAAAGCCCAATATCACAAATCACAATTTGCCTCAGAGGGCTTTACATCAAACGACATCCCTCTGTCCTTGGACCCTCACAGTGGATAAGAAAAAAAAAATCCCCCAAAAAAACCTCTAACAGGGGAAAAAAATGAGAACAAGCTGTAAACACAGAAGCTTCTGAATGTTTTAGCTTAAGTCAAGTCAGGTCAGTTTTATTTATGTAGCCCAATATCACAAATTTGCCTCAGGGGGCCTCACAATCTGTACAGCATATGACACCCTCTGTCCTTTCAACCCTCGCTTCGGATGAGGAAAAACTCCCCCTAAAAAACCTTGACTATTAATTGAATAATTTGCAGTGATTTGTAATTAAGACGCTCTGTGTGGAGGGCAGGTTTGCTAATAAGGCCCAGTATGAATTGATTCAGGCATCTCCTCCATGACTCATTATCATTAGCAGGAAACTGGATGGGTGCAAAGAGCTTATGGTAAAAAATCCAGAGGGGGGGGTCAAAGGAAAAAACTTTCACGATGAAAAGCAGACAGTTTTGGGAGAATAGAATTATCAAGCAACATCTTTCTTTTCAAAGCCCATTTGCAGCGCAGTGGCATTACATTTCAATCCCCACTCCCTCATTAAATCCAGCCTTTAATTTGAATTACTGCAATATCCTACTTCAGTACCCATGCTTTCATTACTTTCAATAGTGTTTAGTTTTGCAAGTGCTATTCTCCTTTAGTGCTAATATCTTTTCGATCCGCCAGGCTCATATATTCTTTTTCTTTCTGCTCTTTCAATAGTTATAATAACCTGTTTAAACAGCAGTGCGGTGTCAGCAAGAAGAGCTCTCATCTGTTGTCCAGGCAAAAAGGCCAATTACACTGTCACCTCAGAATAAACACTCACAGTTCAAGAGGAAGAAAGAGAGAGAGAGGTTTTCCAGTTCTCTCTGGTTGTTGTCATTGATGTGCAATCAGGAACGAAGTGCTGTCTACACTGTGACAGGCACACTCATGCACAAACAAATGCAGGTCAGTACATACATAAACACGCCTGAACCCAACACACGCGCAGACACACACTAAGCTCATGTCCTCTCTGTCTATCTCTGCCAAGCTAAGTCGATAGTGATGTTTGGTTAGGCACCGGTTGGTCCCTGGGGTCCCGGTCATTATGACTTTCAGTGACACCAGTGAAAGGCCCTGGAGTGAGATAGAAAAGATGTAATGGCGGGGAATTGTCCTCTGAGGCCCAATTAGGGGAACACTGTCTATGACAAAATGGGAGCAGAGAAAAGAGGCCAAGGCAGACAGTGTCTTTTGGGGAATGCATCGTGTTAACATGCTAAAATATGTCTGCATGACACCACACACCTAGCAATGCTTTAAAAAAACAGCTGTGAGAGATTTCTGATTGATCTAGAATGTGCATCTTCACTTCTACTGGAGGTCAAAGACATGCAGATGAAGTGTGCTGTTATTGACCTAACCCTGCAACTAAACAAACATACTCCACTCAGAAAGCTTATTGGAGGGAATTATTTCCTCAGGCAGTTCGAGTCTTCAAAACAGCCTGGGGAAAAATGGAAGAAGGGGGGTAGGAAGTCACATGTGGTTCGGAAAAGAGCAAAACACGATTAACCATCTGCTAGAGCAGCAGATGTTGTGATAAATTGCAACTTTCAAATGTTGACTTTTTGTAACCCAGCTGGACGTACCAATGAAGAGGCTTTCCATATTTTTTCCTATGTCAAGAGACGGAGAAGCTGGTCTGTATATTTTGAAGGACAAGTGTTTTCCCGACGTGTGTTACAGCCCCAACACACTCAACCATGCATTTTGCAGATAAAGAGAACTGACAAGGTGTCATTCAAAGTGTTCAACCAAACAAAAACATAACCACTGGGGGGATTTTGTGTTTGTCCACATGGACAAGACTTACAGAGTCTCAGGAAAAAGTAAAAGAATGGAGCGTTTGACCAGACATAGGTTCAAAAACACCGAAACAAACCCAGAAGGGCAGATAAATAATGTGCACGAGGAGGCACCTGGATGTCAATCAAGCTGCAGAAACAATCCCCTAGTTTAAAGGTTCAGGTGCAGTATCTCCTTTTGCAGCTGCATCACAAATCATCATGGCCACTGGAGGGATTGTCTGTATACAAGTATTGACTACATAAACAATATTTTAAGACAATGACATACATCAGTGATGAAAATCACATCAGTTATGTCTGTATTTGATGTAGAATGCTTCAAGTAACAACGTCCCACAGTACAGTATACTGTCTTGTCTTTGGCCTTTGGTCTTATGGTCCAGTGCCCTGTGGGAATTCCTTGTTAACAACAAAAAAAGTGCTTTTTACAGTGTTTCTCACCAAAACCGAGGTGTGTATCCTACACACCTAACAGCAGCACTTAACCAGTAGCTCCCGGCGTCAGTTACCAACACAGCGAGTGTAGTGTCTGTATGTGATGCACTGATCATCTGCGGATCCGTACAGACTAAAAGGAATATAAATAACTTAGCAGGTAATTGAGGAATGTACACATATTCTTCATAAGAAGGGAATCACCACTTGTTTTTTAGTCATGCTGGTAAATCTGAGTGACCTACAATGTATTTCTATTTATTTCTATTCATTTAATTGGGACTAATTTAATTAAAGTTTAACGGAATTTAGAAATTAGACTGTACACATATATTGCCTGGAATTTGTGCATTTTCTGTGAACACGGAAGTTTATTTTGAAAAGACACACTGCATGTAACAAGCAGAAAGTGGCACGGCATCCCTGGGCATCAAAAAGTGATGCTAGTGGGGTACCTAGGACATCACAGTTTGAACGGTAGGGCCACTGACCAAGTGAATGACGAGTTTGTATTGAGAATGTGTTAAGCTTTACAAACTGAGGTGTGGTTATTCTATCGTCCAGGTGAATTCATGTTGTATAACCAAGCTCTTGCAGAGATATCAATTTTGGTTCATTTATGTAGCCCATCATATTATTTATTTAACTTGTTTTAGGTGGAGATTGGCCTGTACTACATTACCACATGACAACAATGTGTCCTTGAAAAAAAAAGAAACAACAATCCAGATTAATGGACTGCCAACCTGTGTGTATAGTAGAAAAACACATTCACTGTAAAAGATGATGATTGAAAGTCTATTTGTAGTAAATGGACTAAAACATGAAAAAAGACACCACTGTGGCTCTACAAGCATTCCCTCCCATGCGTCTGATCTCTTCCATTTAGGCCAGAGCAAGTGCTTTAAAACACTCCATCCACTGGCCAATTCAAAAATTAGAGGACCAGCCTTGAGAACTCCGACATTGTAGGGGCTTCCTTTTCAAGCACACAGAGAAATAATCTACCCATCTAGATCAAGCTGCATTATGGACTTGGCAAGCAAGAGGCTGTAAACCTATCTATTCACCTCCCAGAGCGCTGTCTTTGTATGTTGTATTAACTGAAACTGTTGTATAGACCGAGCTCAGTCTCTTTGTATGTTGAAGAATATATTCTATAAAGGCAAAGCCTTTCTCTACAGGCTCTTTGGCAGCAGGTTTGGTTTCTCATGTAGCTTTTGGCACTAACTCCAAATTTACAAGCCTTTAGTCCTTTTGCGGTGCTGGTCTGTTGGTCTCACCGTATCATCACTACACCCTTTGAGCTATTGGACCAGGCAACATTAAAATCCTTTCACTTAAAATGCCACTTCCTGTAACAGCCACGACACCGAGTGAAGTGCATGCTCTCTCTATTTGCCTGTTAATTTTTAATTTGCACCAGGGCATTTTAAAGTGTGCTGTCAACCTAATCCTACATTAGTCTCTAAAGTGTTAGAATCTGCTTACATATGCCCTACTTTAGAATTATGAGATTTTCGTCCCCCCTCATTTTGATTACCCGAGGAGCAGCTCACTGCACTCTACACATGTATGTGGATGGAACACGACGCCCGAGGAGGGATGATCACCGGTTCATTTCATGGGCTACTCCTCATAAAAGAAAACTCTTATTTCATCAGCACTTAGTGGAGGCAATAACTGTGAATTGCATTAGCTGCAGTGTCAAGGCCCCCTTAGGTAAGAGAGCTCATGCTACCAGGGGCATGGCTATTTTATGGGGTCTTTTTAAGGGGATTAAGGGGGGTGCAGCTGGGCATGCCTGTGCACTTGTGGGATATACAGTATATGCTAGAGGTTTATTTGTCAGCTCTGGTGAAATATAACATCGGCTTCGGCTTTTCATTTCAGTTATTATCTTTTGCTACTGTATCAATCTGTGTGGAGATGTTCTGGATTGATCCTATACAATCCCCTGCCACTGACCTACAAGTGACCATTATCTTAAACTTTTATACTGTAGATATGTGTAGTTAATACGTTAACTTTAACTTTATGGTAGTTTTGATGACATTTCTTGTGTGCACCAACAAGATAAAACACTGTGTACTGCAAACAGAAGTACTGTCATACCTGAGCTATCATCTCACTCCTACCTCGATGTTTGGTCACGGACGTTCTGGGACGCCAAGTCAAGGTATGCCTCTTACATGCATTGTCTTCTTTCAAAACACACCTTTCACAGGAAATTTACAGTTTACATACAGTCTCTTTCAAAATAAACACACTACATCAGTACAACACTCCGAATTTTTTTCCTTGCTTGGGTTTAGGCAACAAAAACGTATAATTACGTTTAGGAAAAAAGAACAGAGTTTGACTTTATGATGCTACGGGACGGGAACGCCACTCTCCCGCCTTAACTTTTGTTTTGTCCCGCCGCGTTTTCCCCTGACGCCACCGAGCGTCGTTACACTATAACGGTGCCCGGCTACGTATCATGCTGTCATTAAAGGACGGCTTTTTTCATTGGTGTGTGATTCTGCAACTCACTGCCCAAGCGCCGGATTCCAACGACTTTAGAGTGATATCGGGTTGTCTGAGCACATGACTGTGCTTCTGCTTGCATATTTTTTACCCGGTCCAGCCTCTTTTTAGTGATGACTCCAAGTTCCCAGATCTCCGCAACTGATTTGATGAGTATAATGTTATAATAACTTAAGCCGAGCCGAGGTCACGTATTCGGCTTATGCATTCAATTGTATTAAACTGTGTACCATGGGCCAAGGAAGCGGCCATTAAACTTTGGAGTGGAAGTGAGTCATGGGGCTGATACAGGAATTAGTTTTCACTTTGCAATATATGACAATCATAGAGAGCTGGGACTTCACACGGCTCTCAACTTGGATGTAAAAAGCAAACATGGAGGTGGCTGAGCCAACAGGGTAGCGGCTTGCAGAGTAGAGCGAACAACAGCAACAATCCTGCTAGAGCTGACAGTGGTAATGGGTGTTAGCTTACAGTCCCCATGGGACCAGACCTTCTGCAACAAAACCATGCCACCACTGTGGGTGAGGATAGTGTCATGCTAACGGCCTAATGGTTCTAATAAAGGCGCTGGCAGAGCAGATATGTGCACTGCTCTCCACGCATGTAGTGCGCAGCGGAGAGCATCAGCAATTAGCTATCCAGTGAGGACATAAATAATGGTAATTTACTTCTATATTACATTTCTGAATGTTGTATATTGCACCTTCAGCATTGCAGCATTTGGCCTTGGTGGAGGTCTGCGCTTTCCGAGTGCCCTTCTAGTTAGACGAAACTGAGGTCAAAGCCATGACCATGAGACACAAGTTGTAACAAAATGTAACAAAATTAATTACATGTTCATGTTAACCTATCACATTTCTATCAATTCCATAGAATTAACTATGCACTGCAGAGTTTAAATTTACAACATAAAACAGATTGGTGTTCTGTATTAATACCCTAAATTTGTATGAGTCTCATTTGGTATCAGGAGGGAAAGTGTGGGTGATGAATTCATTTTGGTCACGTTTGACTCACATTGAGGAATCCTGTATTGCATTTGTATCGGCTGATGAGATCAGATGACTTCATAAAATGAGACATTACCTGACAGATCCCTGTTAACACCCAGGGCCATGCCATCACGCAGCCAGAGCACCATGCCATGGTACCCGGGGATGGAGCAGGGCAGGGTGACAGGCTGACCTGCCACCACCACCAAGTCTGTGGGTTGTTGGGTGAACACAGCAGAGCTCCCTGGAAGAACAAAAAAAGCAAACTGATTAGTCTAACTTGTACAATAACCACCAAATAACACCATCTTCAAACGAGCAAGCAAATAGTAAATTAAATATAATAAGCGAAATCATAATTCAGATCCACACATTCTATTAAAAACAAACAAAAAAAAAAACCCTCAGTGCAGGAAACTCTACCATTATAAGGCAATTATTTCAGATAAGACATGCAAATTAGTCCACATAAAGCTGCACAGAAAATTGTACCAAATAAAATCTACTGTGTATGCCTTTTATATCTTTTCACAGTGGTAAAATATTACTGCATTATAACTTATATTATCTGGAGCTCTGTGATCATCATCCCCAGGTGGCACATAAATCAACACTAAATGTGTAAGCACAGGTGTAACAGCAGTATTTCAGGCCATTGGAGTGTTATTGACAGCTCATAACCCCATTTCAGAGGCGTGCTGAGAAGCACCGCACTGGCCATATGTTCGGTCAGAAAATTGCACGGAGCCACAGGACATCATACGGCCTTGTAATTGCAATATTTATAATAAATATTTGCTCTTATTAAACAATTTCCTCTACATTATGTCATTATTACTTTTCATATTTAAATTGTCCTTATGCATTTCCTGTGAATGACATGAATCCACCCCTCTTGTTAGTCCTTAATACTTTATGACTCATTGCCACAAACCAGAAGCCAAGACCAATGTAACAGGGTTACGGGTCTACAGCCATGGCAGCTCTGTAAAGCTCTAATTGTCACTGTAAAGACGACCACACTGACAGATAGATGAACCAAGCAGCACTATTCCTTGAGCCATGTGCTACCTTGGATAAAAACAGAACAGCTAAACATAGAATTAATCCAACATAAGGAACATTTTTACATTAAACTGTGAGAAATGGTGAGATCACAGTTTCACATATTCTATAATTTGGATCCAATCTCACATTGATATTCTCCCTTGTCTGGGAAAAGAAAAAAACAGAGCTTGTTTACTGAGAAAGGATTCTGCACATGAAAATTACCAGCATGTTTCAAAGCAAACCCAAATGGGAGCAGTAGGATATCAACAACAAGAGTGAAGGCAGATGCAAACACTGATGCCATCAACATATTTGAGAAATCAGTTGCTCTTTTGAGAAAAGCGTTCAACTATCACATCTTTAAACAATTGAAATGTAGAACTTACAGGGACAGATAATGTCTCATATCACTACATCAAATGTTTCACCTGCAACATCTGTGTTGGGTCCTGTGAGATCCCAACGTTGCAGCCGAGAAGGCCACAAGGTTATTTCTCAGATTCCTCCTTAAAGGATGAATATACCCTGTACACATCTGAATGTGTGCTTACAATAAGAATGGGATGCAGCAGTGTTGACAGACTGGAGACTTGTACCAGCTGCTTGCAAGACACTTACGTGCTGCTTACACACTGTGCAGACATTATGTCTAGAACAGCACGTTAAGCATAATGCTTATAGGACAACAACTTCACACTGTACAAAACCTTTAACAAGAACATCAGCAGCTCCAACATGGAAATAAAAGCCAGACTTCTATAAAACATACAATGGGTTCAGCTAGAGCTGTGTGCTTCGCTCTTCGCCAGCTCCCAGTTGTATTTGTCATCAGTGCTGCAGGTAGAAAACATGAAATGATGCATAAAAGTGGATGTATTTTGAATTTCTCTTCACATCAAGTCAAATTTTGGTATACATGTAACAGGGTCAATTATACAGCAGTAATATGTGCAACAAAGTCAAATATACATTTGTAATATCCATTCATTTTCTAACTGCTTATCCTCTTGGGGGTCGCGGGGGGGGACTGGAGCCTATCCCAGCTGACATTGGGCGAGAGGCAGGGTACACCCTGGACAGGTCACCAGACTATCGCAGGGCTGACATGTGGAGACAGACAACCATTCACACTCACATTCACACCTACGGACAATTTAGAGTCACCAGTTAACCTGCATGTCTTTGGACTGTGGGAGGAAGCTGGAGTACCCGGAGAAAACCCACGCTGACATGGGGAGAACATGCAGATCAAGTCAATATGTAGAATGTTTGATACTGATCACCTTTAGGGGTAACCCACTCTTTTGCTGCTATGCTCCATGGGAAAGGGGCTCAAGTTAAATGGTTGTAATTGATGGAGGATTTTGTTTTTAGCTTTTGCTGTCAGTTGTCAGGAAAAGACAAGATCGTCTCCAAAGATATCCACAGTCTGGGCCTCTTCAAATCAACACAAGGCAGAAAACACTAGAGTCCACTGATTACATATACTTACTGTGACCCAACAGTACTGTCTTTACTGTCACTGTAGCTTGAGATAAGTCTCTGTTAGACTCAGCTGTGAGATATTTTCTTTTTTTTTTGCAGCATTGTTAGCAAACTAGCAACAGGACAATGAAACAACACAGCTTTTTTATTGTCAGATCAGTCTTCTGCCATGGTACCCAGACCTCTTTCACCAGAAATGAGCTCATGAACATAAAGGGACCAACTCCAGCAGATTTATTTCCCACTTTTGCATCATCACCCTGGACACTTATTTTTTTGAGCCACTCCCCTCTGGCAGGACCCCATCAGGACCAAAACCTCATGCGACGAAAACAATTTCTTCCCAACTGCAGCTGGTCTCATCAACAGGGCCAAGGACCCCTACTGACACTGCCTCTTATCCTGATCCACATCTGTCGCTATGTGTTACATTAGTACACAGCTTCACTATCTCCCCACTACTGAGAATGTCCTGTGGTCACAATTTTGGCACAGCAGATATTTTTCCTTTTTTATTATAATTTTTATTGTAACATTTTCTATGTTATATTATGTCTCTTGACTTTTGTAACATGTTTATTGTTTTGCGCTACATCACCAAGAGAAATTCTTTGTAATGTATGCGAAAAATTACTCGACTTTAAAAATGTTTCTAACTCTAATGCTCTCAGAAACTTTTTTTGAAAAATATAAAATCGAAGGCAGCAAAGTAATGGCACTCTCTTTTGCATGACCCCTTTAAGTACCTTTCTATCCTCCTAATGTAAGTAGAAAATGCAGCTAGCTCTTAGATACATAAAAACAACACCTTAAATAACAAAACTATTCATAGCGACTGAAGGAGTCTGCAAAGTTCACACTGCACCCTCAGTTACATATTGAAGGGCATTGAATTTTTAGTGTCATTAATAAAAAGTACAAAAAAACATCAGTGTGGGTCAAGGTTGTTACATTCAGTCCAAACGCTTTTCACAGTATGAGTCAATATATGCATTTTCTTTTGTGCCTCTGCTGGAATATGTATATATATAAATATGTGTGTGGGTGTGTGTATTTAAATGGGCATCATTTACTATTAAATATTGAGGCTTGTATTAAGTTTTTTTCTTTCATTAAAGTTAGTTTTTGTGCTTTACATTTGCTTCTTAACCCTAAATGTATTAGGAGAATTCATCAATGACAATGGCAATGAAAACATGAAATTAGAAAAAAATCAAATTTAATCAAAATAATTTCAAATTTGAGAATTTTCATATGTCTTGATGTTGCCATCTCAAAACCAAACAGAGTGAATTTAAATGCATAAAAGTCTTTTGTGATTTTCCATTTCAATGAGAAAATGCATGCTCTTTATCCCCCTGTAGCACCTCTATTTTGTCTTTCCTCCTTCAGTCCTTGACTACTAATGTATTAGTGTGTTTTGTATTCAGTTTCAATGGCGCTTCACATAAAGTGTGGCGTTGGCCTGCCTCTGTGTGGCTGTCTTGTTTTTTTTCACAAGACCGAAACTCAACTTTTTTTCAAGTGGATCCTCAGACGTCTTTATTCTCTGGAGAAATGAAAGCCATACTCGACAAAACATTTGCTGATGTATGAAGGAGCATATTTCCTGTTAAGCGTGGATTGTTAATTAATATATTGAGTCTTCCCCCACATCCATGAGCCAAGAACACTTGACTTTTCTTTTTTTTTTTTTTACTTTGGTTTTCAAACTCTCAGTATACATCTGAACAATCAAGTCTGTGAAGTTTTAAATATGGGTTTAGCACACAGAGTGCAGCAGATCATGATAAGCATGGAAGTAGCAAACAGTGCCAATGGGAATTCCAGTGGGGGGCAATCTATATATGTACATGCCTGTGTCTCCTTCTATCAAACAGGGTTTGTGCAGCTCTATGGGGAGCGCTGTAATGTGACAATCTAACCTTGTCTTGCGCTTCACAACAGTACGTTTGCACAGCAGGGCAGGCACTAATGGGAGGATGAGTAGAACAAATGGATCTCATCATTACATCTCCCAGCTTCTCTGTGGGAGACGGCTGTCTCAGTCAAATCAAAATAAACATATTTCTTTGGAGAAATTTAGACCCCGCTTCTCCTCCATTTGCCTAGAGGTCTCACCCATTAAACATCCACAATTCCATAGGCGCCTGGCACAAAGAGCGATTACAGTGGTGTGGAAATTTTTTTTCCCAATAGTTGACATAGAGGCTGTTTAGTGCTTAGATGTGTGCAATTTAGAGATAAAGGACAGCAGCATGGTGTTTTGCTAAACAGGAGAGCCACTAGAAGCCAAATAACCTCACATTTCCAGCGGTGTTCAGTTCACAACTGTATGAGAGGTAGAGAGAATATCATTTATTGTTTTTCAACAACTGGGTAGAGCAATATCTATGAAGACTTTTAAATGTGGTGAGAATGATTTAAGGTCATAATGCTTGAGAACGTGGAGAGTTTACAGAGAACAAAGAGGTTAATACCGACAGTCTGGGCAAAGTTGCCTGCTAGTAACTAAACTCTCAAGTGTGACTATGCTCTGAAAATTGAAGGGCAGTTTCCTAAGCAATCTTAATTCAGCTTCATTCACATCCCGAGATCAACACCACACTCAACACGATGTTTGCTTTCAATTTGCCAGCCATTGATGCGAGAATCGATTCTCTCATTGGCTCGTGGATTTACTGAAACGCAATTAAGCTTATGAGGGCCCCTCAATTCCCTCACCTGCCAAGAAGACTGAAACAAGGGCGGGGGGCATTTGGCAGCTTTATGCCACAGTGGTCTGTGAGAGGTCTACTGGGGAGATGAAAATGTGTTCCTTAAACAGCTTCAGCAATTTAGCAAAATAGTGCTGAGAGCGATTTAGTCTCATTATGGTTACCAGAGTCCGCCTTCCTTTCATAGAGCTCTGTGGAGACTCTGCAGTGCCATAAGCTACGGCACAGGAGAGGACAGTTGCAAAGCTCTGTTCACTGCACACACTGCAGCATTCAACTGAATATTTTATAGACTCATAAAAATCTTGACTGGTAAAATTTGTTTCTTTGAGCCACTTTGTGGCATTTATGCACGTGGAGTTCGGGGAGGTTTTCCACTGATCTGTTTCAGATCATGTCCAAAGAAGACCTCTACTGTCAACACTGTACTTAATTTGCTTGTAATGGAAAATTCCACTGCCTCTATCTTCACCCAATTAATATGAGCATATTGTTGCTGTCAGGTCTCTCCTCTTTATCTCAACACTTTTTAGGAACTTAGCAGAGCTTTGACTCTAGTTTTATAACTGTCCATGCTTTGGTTTGATATTAAAAGAACTTCATGTGCCAAGAAAAATGTAGAAATTAAGCTCAGACAGAAATTAGTCATCCTACAAGGTTCTGACAGCAGTAAATGAAATAATTTATTTGAAGCTTATTCTGAATAACAGGCCATAAAAAACAGGCTGAATAAGGTGTTACTAAAACCTGTTTTCATAACTAACATTCTACTTTAGTCATGATCCATTCTTACACTGAGCTCTGCTGTTGAAAGCATACAGCATGAGTGTGTAGTTAAAAGCAGTATGTTAGTACCATTGGGAAACATTCATCAATATCACCAAGATTTTTCTGATATTTGTTCTTAAAAAAGGTGCTATGAAAAGTTTCTTCAGACTCACAACGTGTTCTTCAACCTTAGACAAACTCCTAAATAGTGTAGGTAAAAGCCTTGCCAGTCCCTATTGGTATGAAACTACAGGGCCATGTGCACACACAGGAATAGAAGAAGGAGAAGAACAAGAAGAAGCAACACTTTCTCACTCCAGCTTCTTTACATATTAACATTTGCTCATGTACTTTCCTCATCCATATACAGCGTGCAAGGTACCCTTGGTGCCTTGGTTGTTAACATCCTGGGATGCTTTGTCAAGTTCTGCCTGTTACATGCATTATCTTTTTTCAAAATACACTTCCGTTTTCACGTTTCTCTTTCAAAATAAAGGCACTACATCAGTACAACGCTGCAAAATGACAGATTTTGCTTTCAACAACAATCAAATGTGGTTACCTCTACCAACACACACACAAGTGGTTGGGTTTAGGCAACAAAAGCATGTGGTTTGGAACAAGGTTCGGCTTTACAATCTTACAGGAAGCGAACACCGCCCTTCTGAGTGAATGTTGGTAGTTGTTGGATCCATTCATCACCCTTCCCACCTGCCCTACTCAGACTTTCACCGCCTTAACATGCGTTCTTGTCCCACCGTTTTACCTCTGATGCCACTGGGTGCTATTAAACTTTAACAGCAACAGACTGTGTCTCATGCTGATATGAAAGGACAGCTTTTTTGTCAGTGATTTCGACGACTTCGGAGTGAGATGGGCTTGACAAATCAAAATCAAGTATACCCAAACAAAAGTCCAAGGAAGGTGGAGCACCAAACTCCAAACGTAAGAAAAACCTTTGATAGTTCTGAGGTGGAGGTACGTCTGTAGGAGGTGAACGCCAAACAAGCTACCCTACTTAGTATCTTCAAAAGTGTACAGATGCTGAAAATATGCATATATCAACAACCTGAACCTGATACGACCCACAAACTGCCAACTTTATGCATTATAATAGCACAGTTGTCAAGACTGAGGTCAGAGGATACTGTGATGCTCTTTCAGATGTGCTTTTGAGAGAAAGGGTGAAACGTGGACCGTTTCACGCAACATTTCTGTAAGTTATTAATAACTTACTTGGAATGCTGCTTTATCACTTTTTGACCCTGCTCACATTAAACTGCAACCAGGTGTCACTCTGAAGTCGTCGAAATCCAGGACTTGGGCAGTGACTTGCGGTGGAGGACACAGACGAAAAAGCCGTCCTTGCATTATATCAGCATTATATATACATTGGCATTATATGCGGCCGGTCGCCATTGTAGTTTACTGGTGCCTGGCGATGTCAGGGGGACACATGGCAGGACAAGAACGTCAGTTAAGGCGTCGAAAGTCCCAGTAGGTCCAGTGGGAGTGGTGGTGAATGAGTCCAACAAACCCCGATCTTCACCCAGGAGAGCGGTGTTTGCATCCTGTAGATTCTAAAGCCAAACTCTGTTTTTTTTTTCCCTAAACCTAACCCCGTGCTTTTGTTGCCTAGAACCAAACATGTGTGTCTGTTGCTGAATGAAAAAAAAGTTCAATTTGTGGTATTATACCGACGTGGTGCATTAATTTTGAAAGAGACTGGTTAATAAGTAAACGGTAAATTTCCTGGAAAAAAACAAAAGACAATTCATGTAACAAGCAGAACTTGACACAGAATCTCAGAACATCAACAACCAATACACTCTGGGTTCTTTAAACGTCATATCTGGACGTGGAAAGTCCACGACCAAACGTCAATATGTGATGAGGTCGGAGTGAGAATGTGTTGGAAACCGGGGCATTTTGTGACGTGGTCAATCACAAAATATTATATGGCATGGTTCCTATTAACATAACTGATGTGAACTGAAGTGTTAGTCTAGTGTTTTTCAATTTCAATGCTTTTGAAATAATGAAAATAAATATTTTAGAAAATATTATAAATGACAGAAAAATATTATTGTTATTTAAATCCTGTTTTACAACTGCAAAACTGAAGAAAATGCAATAACCAATTACTCTGTACAAACATGTCAAACCTCAAACATGTGCTTTTGTGTGAATGTCAGAATCTTTGAGAAATGGGTTTAATGAAGAAATTTCTTCTCAAGAACGATTAGTGAATGAGGCCCATTGTTAAGTAGCAGTCAGTTACTGTCACAGACAATGTCAAAGAGCATTACATGTCAATGCCATTCCATCTTCTATGTTACCAGAGCTGTGAGATGACAATCAGTCGACCTTTAAGAAGGAAATAAATGAAACCAGCTGGTTTTGAATGAATGAAATATGTGTAATTGGATTATTACAGTGGATTTAAATGGTTCACTCACATCAATGCTGTGAAGAGTCTGTGGAGGAATTTGTCAAATACTAAAAAAATCCTTAGAAAACTTTTAAGGAAGGAAAAAAGAAAGTCCTTCTAATCTTCTATAAAATGATAAAGAATAAAAATACAGTATGTTACAAACACAAAACACTGTGTGCTTAACTCTCCCGGGTCTCCCTGTGAAAAATGAAATTGTTTGCTACTGTATGTTGCAGACAGGCCTTGATAGATAACAGTGTGGGTTTAGAAAAAAGACACAATGTGTAAAATTGTCCTTCCTTTCAGGTCTCTTGAGTTTCTCAGTT
This sequence comes from Cephalopholis sonnerati, assembly GCA_019142605.1. NCBI lineage: Eukaryota > Metazoa > Chordata > Actinopteri > Perciformes > Serranidae > Cephalopholis > Cephalopholis sonnerati. Next base: position 35,807,289 of record JAGQAX010000017.1, read on the forward strand.
CCCCGCATTGGAAAATAAATGTGTCTTCCCTGGCTTCAACAAGGGTGGAGGGTAAAACAGGAAAAAATGGATCTAGAAAATCTTTGATTCATGGATTGATCCTTCTTCTGTGTGAACAAAAGGCTTGCAAGCACAGCCTGAGGCACAGAGGTTTTTTTTTTTTCGTTTTTTTTGGTGGGGGAGGGGGGCATAGCACCAATCAAACAATGAATTTGACTTCCTAACTTCGCTAGATGAAAGCACCCAGTTGTGCACTCCACTGCAACAGGAGAATTTTAATGCGGCAAATAAAGCCAGAGGTTTGCTGTGCGTACAGAGTGTGCGGAGGAAAATAGGGTTATTGAATGCTTCAATCCTCCTTTCATTGTTCTCTCACAGCACAGAACCTTCACCATGGATCGTTACCCGTGGTGCAAAATTCAATGGAAATGATTCTTGAATGTTGTGCATTTATGGATCAAACGATTAAAAGTGTGAGTTTGGGGCAGGGGTGTCAAATGTACAGCCCGTGGGCTGGAACCAGCCTGCCAGAGGATCTCATCTGGCCCTCCTGATCACTGTACGAAAGAGACGATCACACCTTCAATGTTTTTGTCCACCAACGTCATCAGTTGTTTATATTCCAGCGCAATATTTTTGCAAGCCTTTGTTTGATACTAGATGCAATAGTTACTTGTTATAATAAAATGCACGGCTCCTGATTACACTGGAATATACAGCTGGTCTCAAGAAATGTAACAGCCACCCATCAAATGACAATTACCAACATAAGCCACCATGTTCTTAACGAACATACTATAAACACTGTGACTTTGTATCAGTACAAAGTCGTGCTTATCATATCTGTTTGCAATGTTAGCGAGGTAGCTACCAGCTAGCTAGTCAATACAGTTAGTAATGAACTGCGGTCAAGCCAGCAGTCACTCCAATCTCCATGGTCACAGCAGCCAACGCTACAACTGTAGTGCATCCATATACTGACATTATGCCTTCAAACAGCCCAAAACAAACTGACAGGGGGAGCTAGCAGCAGACTTAGCAAAGTTAGCAAAAGGATGTGTGACTACATTTAGTTTTCAAATTGCATACAACATTATAGAAATACAATTAATTGGACTATATTCAGAAAATTACTTTCTGGTGTCCCTTATAGGTTAAAATGTAAATGCCACTAACTTTTAAGGGAAATGTCTTTATTTTTTTATTTTTGGGTTGCTGAAAATAAAAATGTCAAAGATAATTCCTGACACAAAACCCAAGCATTTTTACTATATTTTTAAAGATATTCCAAAGTAAAAGTTCCACATGTCTACCTTGATTCTGACAATAGCTGAAATATTTGAGTTCAGGACATTTCACACTACACCCATCCGGAAAATTAAGTATCTCTACTGCAAGTTCTTTGTGTGAGTGTCTAGTCATTATGCGATGGTTGATGTTTTCTTAGGTCCGGCCCCGGAGCTTAAATGAGTATGACACCCCTGGTCTAGGGTGAGAGTGTTTGTATCAGTTTAAGTCCGTTAGGGGGAAGCGTGGAGCTTCACCTTCCGACCTCTCTGTCCTGACCCAGAGGGGACTGGCTGTACAGGGAGACGGCAGCTGGCAGGAAGAACCTTCTGTAGCTGTTCTTGTCACAGCGGAGCCAGGTCAGTCTTTTGACGATTGTAAAGAGGATGTGAGGTATTTTCCATGATGCACAACAGTTTCTGCTGCATCCTCTTCTCCATAACCACCACTAACAGCTCCAAGGTGGTTTCCAGAACAAAGCCAGCCTTTCTGATCAGTTAGTTCTCTTTGTTTTGGTTGCCTGATCTGACGCCAATGCCCCAGCACGTTGCAGCAAAGAGGATTGTGCTTGCAACAACAGACAGGTAAAAGCTGTGCAACATTGTGTTACTCACATTTAAGGACCTGAGTTTCCTCAGGAAGTACACTCTGTTCTGTCCTTTTCCTGTTAACAGCCTCTGTGTTACATTTACAGTCCAGTCTGTTGTCAAGGTGAACTCAAAGGTTCCCCTCACTTTCAGTTTTTGTTGAAATTTCTTCACTAAAATCTCTAAGCTGTGACCTCTGACTATCCAGCTGCTATGATCCAGATGCCAAAAGACAGGAGCTGATGAAAGTACATAAATGCAGTAAATGCCTTTGGTGTCACAATGCCAGGCAACTCTTAAGCCTTCTTCGCATGGGACTAGTATTACCTGGGGACCTCGTGTGATTTTAGAAATTACACTCTGGAATGCAGTGCATTCACACGGGATAAGCAAAGTCTGTATTTTTCTCAGATTTACTGACATTATACCTCAGATATGATGCACGCAGTCATTCCACTCCACTTTACCCAATACAGAAACATCATACAGCACCACCAGCAGTGATGTACAGTGTTAACCTTCTTTTTTTCTTTAGATGCGGGTTGAACAGACAGAACCGATTCTTTCATATGTCATCCATCTCATCTTCTTTGCTCTTCTGACTGATATGAGCCTTCTTTTCCTGAGAATGGGTCTCCATTGCTGTCTAGCAAGATCAGACTTCTGCACCCAAAATGCTGCCAAAACTTTCATTTATAACTGCCAACACAGCCTCTGTAACTCTTGACCTGGAAAAAGGTGGAAAGAAGGAAACTAAGAAAACTAAATACAACCTCAGATCATCCAGATGCCAATTTGCACGGGGCTCAATTATCTCATGACCTTTATATTTGGCGAAATATGGTAGGTAATTTGCAGTGGAATTTTTACTTAATAAATTACAGACATGGCAAATTTGCATGGGATTAAGATTACAGACAACCTGTGCGGTTATTACAAATTACCAGAGGTCCCCAGGTGATACTATTCCTAGGTGTACAGGGCTGCTGCTCAAACTAATTTCAGATCCCTCCACAGCTTCCTGCCAAGCACTAACCCCTTTAACTGCCACTCTCAATCACCTGACCTACTCAGACTACCCGCACACCTGTTCCTACTTTCCCCAGAGTCCTGCTGTATATATACCAGCCCATTTCTATTCACCCTTTTGCTTCCCAGTCTTCTGTTCTGCCTGCCTGACTTGCCAACTCGATCCCCTGCCTCCCCGTCTGACCTTTGCCCTTCTGTCTGACCTTTTTGCATAAGTCTGCCTGTTTTATCCACCTGCCTGGTTCTGGACTTTTCCTGATCTTTGACTACAAGTAAACGAGAACTTAGATGCCTCAGTCGTGCATCTGGGCTCAAACCTGTTTCTCTGCCGAGCATTTTGCGGCCACAGGAAGAGCACGGTTAAACATCTGAGTGGAGTGTAACTTTAAATACTTATTTAGTCATTTTATCTCTCTTTCAAAATGTCACAGTTTTCTCCCCGTGTGAAGTGTTAAAGCCAATATGATTCATGTTTAGTTTCTAATCAACTCAGGGAAACCAGAGCAAAATCAGCTGTAAAGAAAACATGATGACTTCAGACTCACAACATCTGCTGTGACTGATGCCATTAGCTGGAGCCTGTGGTGCACGGCTCTCTAACAAGGAGGGACATGTCTTTCTTGTGTTTAAATGGAGTGAACATACATTCATAGATTACACAGCTGACAAAGCTGTGTGTAAAACAGCATGACGTTCATCCAACCGAAGAAGACACACGTCTCTAAGATCCAACAAATGTCTAAATGCTTTGCAACGCCCTTAAACATCATGTTGCGATGCTGTGATTGAAATATGACTGGGGGTGAAGGACAGCTATTTGCAGGGGAACTGGAATGCTATTGTGTTACACAGTTCAGCGTGGCTATGTCCGGGTATGGTGGATCTCACCCTACATTTGTGGTTTGTAGACGGGGGGAGCAGCTGATGTGTGTGTGATGAGAAAGAGATCATATGGCTGACAGGCAGCGGCTGGGGTTATACATCATGTAACTGAAAACTTGCAAGGCTTTGAAAGGACAGCTACAAGCTAGGAACATCAGCATTACCCGTGTCTAATAACAGACTGGTGTCTAGATGTGGTGTAACAACCGTTTTTTGTGTTCAAATGACAAATAAAGATGATGTACAATGAATTAGTGGCTGTGCATGAACCCTGCCTTTGCCTGAAGCTGTCTCTTGCATGACTAGTAGGGTAAGGTACGGAAACCTAGTGCCAATATCGCAGCGGTTCCTGTGTGAGCAGTGGAATCTTGACGCAGAGTTCAGTGCTTCATTTCGGTGCCAGATTGTGTTGTGTGTGTTATGAGTGTGCGGCTCAGGGAGAGAACATGTGTGGCGACCAGAGCAGACATTATAAAATTAAACATATAGTGACCGGAGCAGAGAGGAGTTAAACATAGCATTGTGATGTGAGTACAGTTGAGGCTCTTTGTCACTGCTTAAATACTATAACTCCTCAAGACCCAAGCCAAGCTCCTGTGTCTTTTTTACCACTTGCCTATTACAGAGAAGACGGTTATCTTCCAAAGTTAGCAAGCAAAGTTAGCCTTAAAATGGAAATGGACCAGGCTACCCTAAGGTGGACTGTCAGCTGCTTGTAAACAGATAATGACAAAATGTCTGGCTACTTAGACTCCTCTGAATTAGGGAGACAATAACTGATCTCAACACTTTTTTTTCTTTGATTAGTACTGTAATTGTTATTAGTGTTAAATTATCGTAGTTGGGTTAGGAGATTAGACTTTAAACCATTAGACGGTTATATTGTTCAATTTTAAGTTCATATTTGCCTTTGCAATAAAATAAGCTGGTAAAAAAGAAAAATCGGTTCAGGCAGCATTTAGGCACTGTTACTGTTTTAAAGTAGCGTTTTGACTGATATTGGAAAAAATCAAAACAAGACCAAACCCTAATGACGACTGTGGGTGTGTCTACGAAGGAGCTTAGCCGATGCTATCAAGGTGTGGCTACAGCATTGGATGTGCCCCAATTCCATACCACTAATTCTAACATGGTCTGTTTAGCCTGGGTGTCAAAGTAAGAAAAATGTATCAATTTTGAGTGTGCTGTTGGTGTACAGAATTGTCCCACAATCCTTTGCCAGAAGCTAACGGAGGAGATGGGTAAAAAAACTAACTTGAGTTTGATTTCACCAAACCAAACAGGGCAGGTGTGAAAGTCTTTCACATCTTGATGTTGCAACAAAATCAAACATGTGTAATGCCACCATAAGTTTTTATTCTTGGCTACTGATGTAAACCTTGTCAACAACCAATAGCTGCACGCTCTCCAACACCAAACAGGAAGCAAAAAAAACCAGACAGGAAACATGGAGGGGACTCCAGAAAGGCACAAGAATGTTAACAAGTCTTGGTTCTCTTGTACTGTGGAGAAACTGGTGAAGTTGTGGAGTGAACGAGAGAAACAAACCCGCACTTGTTTGTGAAAAATCAAGGTCTCCTCCCACTAAAACAGCACAGGTAACCAACAGAAACTGGCAGCGAGTTGGTGCGACAAAATCCAATATGCATGTGACCCTGCAAGATCCCCAGTCTTTGCAAAATCTTGCTATTTGTAAGTCATTAAGCTTACATTCTGACATTCAAACAAAATATGATACTGGTCTCCCACACGATTATCACCATAGAAGTTACAGATCCTCTGGTTTCTGTCCAGCTCTTTACATCTTCCAGTGACTTTCTGAAATTCTGTGTTGTTTACTCTAAAACTACAAACAGCCTGTCTGTACTTTTGGTCTTACAGTGTATGGTGGGCATAAGAAAGCAATGAGACGCAGATGTACATTAAAGATACAAACATCAATTAATATTACTGTGGTATTTCCAGACCGGTCAGGATGAGTGACACTTTTTGGGGCGGGAACTGAGAGGGTGTGACTTAAAGTTAATTTTCTTCCTACATGGTAAAAAAAGTTGGATATACACTTTAAAATCTGATATTTGCCTCTCCTTGTTATCATATTTATATCCTGTAAAAATGCCAATTAACACGTTGTCTTCCTTCTTATCCTCAAACTGACAACTCCTTTTCAGATGGCGCTTCATGCTCCATGTAGTATGTGTTTACATGGGTGTCATTACAGAGGAAACATTACACTTACATTTCACTGTTACTGTGACCAAATGTCTTCTTGATGAAATCGAGAAGTCTTTTGATTCCTTCTGCCATTGACAGCTGAGAACAACTTTATTTATTCCTGCAACAGCAATTGTACGCAGCAGCTCGTCACCCACTTTAATGTATAATGTCCTAAAAGCAGACTTAAGGCTGTTAAAATCAACTATTCTGACAGTTGATTGACACTTTCTATTTGATTTCCTGATGTATTTTCATAAAGGTGCTAGATCAAACCTAAGGTAAGACTTTTTTTTTCTATTTCCATAGATGGTGGCCTAGTGGAAACATTTCAGAAAAATCACAAATTCTTGTATTAAACAAATTTAAAGTCAAGGCAACTGCTTTGCACTAACTCCATTTACTTGTTCTGCCAACCATGAAAGGAGTGCATGCACACACACACACACACACACACACAGAGGTGGTGAGAAAAAGAAGATAAATGGCTGGAACACAATGCACCACCAGCTTCACATAAACTTATTCAGGGACATTCAGTTCTGTCCCGTTCACTGTTCCTCTCAGATTCCTCGGATTTTTTATTTTTTTTCTTTCAAATGCAGTTCAAACCCTACCTGGTGGCGATGCACATGCAACTAATGGAATCAGCCATTTCACAAACACTCCGTGAATCTCGACCTGCCGTCTCGCTCTCCCTCTTTCCTTCATCTCTCTCGGTTTAAAAAAGCAGCCTGTTTCTTCAGCCTTAGCTTATTCTGGTTTTCAGTGTTTCATTCATGTTCGTGTTTATTTCACGGACCTTTTGACGGGCAGCACGCAGCAAGAATGCTGGAGGGCTTTTTGCCGGGTCTTTTGTCTGACCTCAGCTGTCAACTTGGGAGCACCAGTACTTTCTGAAAAGAAGGAGGAGGAGGGGGAGGAGGATGAGGAGGGCAAGGAGAGTTGAGGCTGCAGGTAAACACCTCCCACCCCCCATCCCACTCCCTTAAATCCCTGAGCTGTGCCCGTCTCCCGCTCCTTCTCTCCCACAAGCTCTTCTCTATCTACTCCCTTCATGCTCATATTTCTCCTCTGCGTGCCCCTCTGTTCTTCCTTCTGTCCTTAAGGGGAAGATTGCCTATGGCACTGCCAAAGGCCACTCTATCGCGTTTTAGATCACCTTCACTCTCTGTGAACTGTTGCCCAATGCAGTAGGTCTGAAACACATGCAGATCCATGCTAGCATCTGCATGATTGCACAAACACACACTGTGCTGCTGCCAATGCATTTTATTCTAATACTAGGAAAAAGTTCTTAGATGTGGCTCATAACATTAAGTACTTGTTCCTCTATTGTAAAATAGCTTTTGATATGTAATGCATGTTCAGGGTTATCACTAGTGGGTGAAAAGCTGGGCAGGACAGGAAACTAGTGCAGATTTGTGTTTCTGTGTATGTTATCGAAAAGGAAAGGCTGCTTGTGGAAGTGGAAGAGTGTGCCTGGTCAGCTCTAAAAGGTTGAACTTTTCACAACTTAAGAATGCGTATTACCCTTCTGTGCCTAGGAAGAGGCTGGGCTTAACTCATTTTGCAAATATACTGTATGCTTCACAGCAGCTCCCCATTATATTTAATAACAGTGAAAGACGATGGTGGCAGTATGAAAAAAAAGACCAATTGTGAACAGACCCAGACACATTGTACTACAAGAGGAAAAAAGGCTTTGGTGATCCTCGGAAATGAGATGTAAACGTGCGAGACGGCAGTGAGAACACCAACGCATGCTTATTTGCATGTACACGGGGCCCAGAGAGACTGCCAGCTGCCTCACATGACCGTGGCAGGTGGTAATTGCCATTATGACACTAAAGTTGGGTTGAGACACCAGTAAAGTAGCGAGTCCCGTCTCATTAACACTGCCGTTGTTCAGATTCTCACAGACACAGGGCAAGGCAGGGTAGGCAATTAGTGTGGGACCACTGGGAAGAGGACAAACAGGCTGAAAGAGAAAAAGACTTCTCTGTAGCCTTTAGATTTAGCTAAAGAAACCGTTTCATGCAATGTTTAACTATGGTAGAGCTGCAAAGACTCTTTTTTATCATCAATGCTGACTGCTAAGCATCTCTGAATGTCTGGTGATGTCTTGTCTTGTTTGGTGTGAAACCCAAAGGGATTCAGTTTGCAATGATATAAAACAGAGAAAATAAGCATATGCTCACAGACTGTTCACACCACTTGATAAAGGACTATAATTAAATCTTGATTTCTGAATATTTTTAGCAAGTGTTGGGACGGTTACTTTTGAAATATAATAGGTCTCAGATCACTGGTTACCCTGTTAAAAATGTAATAGGTAGGCCAATGTAACTATTTTAATTACTTCATCAAAGTAATGAATCTTAATACAGCTCATTACTTTTTGATTACTTTCTTAACAAATGTTTTATACTAGGCAATAAAGCTGAAAAATGTCCTATGCCAGAAGAAGACATTCCTGCATGAAGAAAAGATGCAAAGCAACAGAATTAACGTTATATCCTATATATAAACTTTTTAACTAGGGAATATTTTTGGATGTAAACCCTTTATAATCACCAAAATTTTGTTAAGTAGCTGTAATTTGATTTATTTGTAAGGTAAATATATGTAACTACTCCCCAACATTGTCATTAATATTAGTTATAATTATAAATGTATTTGTGAGTTGCACACACCGTATGGACTGTGCTCTACAGTGCTCTACATAATAAAATGAGAGAATACACATAAAAGACAGATAGCTAAGACAGAAAGATAGTGTAAATAAGATTCATGTGGAAGGATATTCCAGAGACCAGTGACACAGAATGCAGCTTTACCATACTTTGTAGTTCTGGGGGACAGGACCAGAGGTGGATATATCATTTCAGTGCTAGACAGAGTTGTTCACATTCATACTTCTCAAGAGCTAGCTCTGACTTCAGTTTACACATTTTTTAAAGGTCTAGTGTGGTGTGTAGGAGTTAGTGGCATCTAGTGGTGAGGTTGCAGATTGCAACCAACTGAAACTTCTCCCGTGTGCCAAGTGTGTAGGACAACTATAGTGGCAGACGCAACAATGGGAATGGAATTTGTACCTTACTCATTTGTAAAAGTCCTTTAAACATCAATATGAACCTGCGTCAGTCGTACTGGAAGCTGTGTTGTGCTTTGTGTGGTGCTATAAAGCAAGCTGTTGCAAGAGTGAGCAACACTAACATTCAAGTACTTTTGCTAACTGGTGAGTTCAGTTCATCAAAACTATGAGTTCAATAATGTTCAATAAACATGCTCTTTTAACACATTCAGGAATTCAACACCAGCGCAAGATTGAGGTTAACTCAGAAGTGAAGGTTGGACACAGTAAGACTCAATCATGTAAGTTTGGCTTTTAATACAAGCAACATTATGTTACTGTAACTAGACTGCATTTATAAGAGCCTTTCTACCTTACCCATCAAAGTGCTTTACAATTTGCTTCTCATTCACCCATTCACACAGACATGCCTACACCAATGGAAGAGCTGCCATGTAAGGCGCTGGACTGGCCATGGGCAACTTAGGGTTATGTGTCTTGCTTAAGGACACTTTGGCACACGGACAGGAGGATTCTGGAGTTGAACCTCCAACTTTGAGATTAAAGGACCACCCGCTTTACTTCCTGAGCCACAGCCACCTCAAAAGTATTCCGTTTGCAACAATATCCATTACTTTCAATGACACATTGGCTTTATCACTTCATTTGTCCAATGCCTGTGTCAAGGAAACTCTCGCCTGCAATCACAATTCTGAACAGAAATCTGAGTTTGTAATGCGCCACAGTCATGGAGGAAATATTCGATTGCTTTGTCAAAGCTGCCACAGAGATGGATAGCATTGGGACAGGGCTTCAGATACACGCTGTCTTCCTGCAAAGCTTAACAATATCCCTCTGCTGTGAGTCAAGATGCAAACCATCCCCCCACCCCCTCCATCTTCTTCTGGGCCATTCATTGGTTCGGTGAGTCACAGGTGCATGAATGCAGCACAGAAATCAGGTAAATTTAAGCCCTCCGCTGATGTAGTGGAAATCACAGAGACTCATTGTGACACATGAATCACATCCAGGCATACCTTAGGGTGAGGCCTCTGCACAATTGGTGTGACTGCATTATTTCTGCCTGCCAGAGAGTCTCACTGCTCAGGGGCTTTTCATTCCTAAATCGTCCTACTCATATATTTATATATATGTATGCAATCCCATTTCCATTTCTCAGTACTAGAAAGTAGTGCGGTAGTGACAGGCTGCTCATCTGCACGGCTCTCCTGCATGGCTAATGGAGTTAATCTATGTTGGAAAGGTCAAGTCAGGGAAGATTATGGCCTACTCTACTGTTGAATGGCTGACCTTATCAGCACTAATGCACCACTGCAATCTGTGTTGTCACCTCCATATCGAGGTACTAGGACGTGGGCAGGTTGAAGAGGATGGTGTGAACGAAGCTGGAGTTCAGCGGGTCACCACGCTGTTTGTATAGTGTGATGACCCGCTGATGCATCAATGAAGGTTTGATATCATGAAAAAGGCTATGATTAAACTAAAATACATCTGCACAGGAATGGGAGACTGGAGCAAAATCAACCAGCCTCTAATATATCTGGCAAAAGCAATCCTGTCTCCTAGAAAAAATCTGTTTGTTTTGTGATGAATTTATATCACACCCAAGTAATTTATACAAACTGACTGGCCAAACATACTGCTAGAATTTGTGTGAACTTGTTGCTCTGTGACATAAATATTTAACCCATTCCTCGATCTTCCCCTAACCTAACCAAGTGGCTCTTTAAATGTTGCAACAATAGATGTATGAAAAATGTGTTTACTACAGCAGCATCAATTTACAGATCTGTCCACTGATAAAATTACCTTGTTATATTGGTTAACAGCAAGCAGTAACCTCCAGAGCTGAAAAATGAAGCCAATGCAGAAGTGCAAAAAACTGCAGTTCCTCTAATGGCCACGTTAGGCTGGCTCCAAATGTGATTCAATCCCCATAGATCTCCAATGGTTAAACGTCCAACTTAACAGCAGAAATAACATGTTTACAGCCTGGAATATATAAAAAGTGGTTTTGTCTCTAGAGCTAATTCTACCATTTACCTTTTTTTTTTATTAACTCACCTGCTGAAATTTTATTAAGACCCAAAAGCTACACATAATTAAGTGCATGGTCGTTTTGAGCATCACCCCAGTCTTGACTCAGATCCACCCAGTGCTCCTCTACAGCTTCACCCTCTTGTCCAAATATGGTCACTATGGCTCCAAAAATCCAAGATAGCAATGGCCAAAATGCAGAACTTGAGGCTTCAACACTAGAGTCGACAAACCAGTGGATGATGTCATGGTCGCTGCATCTATTATTTATACAGTCTGTGGTGAACAGTCTCCAGCCACACTAGCAGCTTTGTGAGGCTTTAAGGCTCTTTGTAAATGAACCAGACCGGTAGATTATAGTTGACAACCAATTTCGTTTTTAATCTTTAGCTGTTGTGGAAAGGTAAATGTAATAAATGGCCAGATGTCAGGAAAAAATAAACAAATGAAAGAAAGTCACACAAATAATGGCAAAGGGATTTTGCCAATAGAAAATATTTATGTCATGTGGTATTGAATAAATCAAACAAATACTCATTTCCCCTCAACAGTTTCCTTAATTTTAGTGAATTGTCATGTACTTCCAGCTACTACATAGGAAATAGAAAGGTTTCTGTTTCTTTGTTTGTGTGTTTTATGTATTATTTATCATCAAATTCACCGTATCAGTTTGGCATGTTAACATTTGCTAATATTGAACATTTAAGGTATTTAGGTCATACATCACAGTAAATTAAGTACATAGTTGTAAACCTTTTATCCAAGATTCTTAACATTTTGCCTTTCACCATCAGGAGCAACTTGGGGAGCATCTTGGCCAAGGACACTTCAATATGAGGGGGAGCCAAGGATTGAACTACCAAACCCACACTTATTGCAGTGGGGAAAAATGGGGAATTGTTTATGTTCATGATTTAATTCACTATAGAAGGGAGTGCAATGTGAGTAAAAGTCAAAAGGCTGATTATTCTGATTATATGTTTCAGTTCCTGCACAACTATCTCCTCAGCTGTATTGGCAACTATATAATTCTGGTCTTCATCTTAATGTAACCACTGAAATCTTTTCAGATGAAGGTCTCTAAGGTGAAATCCTATCAAATGGCATCTGTGACCTATTGTGTATAAATTTAGTAGACAACCTGCTACAGCCACCCCAAGCATTGGACAAACTGAGAAAGAAACATCAGGGGACCACAAAAGTTCACAAGTACCATGGATATTTTCACCAAACTGCATGCTAGTCCATCCAACAGTTGTTGAGACATGTCACTCTGAACTACAAATACCAGCTTTATGGTGGTGGTACAGAAGAAGTCAAAGCTTTCATCAAAATCGATAGCATTGATCCTCTGGGCACCATGAATGTCTGTACCAACTTTCACAGCAATCCATCCAGTCCTGTCTGGACCAAAGGTGGACTGATCAAATGACCAACTGTCTATTTCAGAGTTATCAGAACAGCCATAAAAATCACTGAAAATATCTTTTGTCACTGCCTGCCAATGAAAAGGCCATTGTTGAGAGCTACAGTAGCACAGACCTGGAAACCTTTTCACATCAGTTCCACAATAAAGAGGTACAATACATCACAAATGTGATCGTGAAAGCTTCCGCTGAACAAAGCTGAATATTTGAGGCAAAATGGCAAAACGTTAGGACAGGGCTGTGCTGTGGCCTTTTGCCGCGAGCTGCTTCAGTGTCAGCAGGGGCGCTCAGGCAGGTTAAGTAACATGTCCTCCCGAGACGTGGGCACAGCATCTCAGACACCATTCACCCTGACACACCTGACCAGCTATGAGCAGGCTTTCTTGGATAGAAATGTCAAGATCTGTAAGCACTCTGCCCACCCTCCTTCACATCCCCCTCCCTTGTCATTCCCGTTCCACAAATTACACAAACACAGCAGCATGCATGCATGCTTGTACACACACACACACGCACACACAAAAGACACAAAAGAATAAGTCCATTTGCCCTTGTCTCCCACAAGGTAGGTAAGACAAGGCTTGTCATAACCACACTTGTCAGTTTCTCACTAACCATGCTTGTCAGTGAGCCTGCCCTTGCTTCATTAAACAATCCTCAGCGGTGTAGGAGGCCGTACAGCAACAACCAGCGCGGAGCTCGCAGGCCGCCTGGGTGGAGGGTGTTAGGGAGGAGCACCACTGCTTGTTTTTCCTAAGGCTTTACTTCACCAGCTCATCGCTGTTACTAAAGCTCTTTTCACATGGGACTACTTCTAACGGGAGACCTGGAGTGATGGAGTGAAAACTGCGAGCACAATCAGTGATTTGAATTCCCTTCTCATGTCTGCAATTTGTAAAGTCAAACTTCCAGACCTATAGTATTTTCATGAACACAAAGGTCCCTTGATAATACAAACCTGTGAGTTGAGAACTCTTAGTGGTTTCAGTTGTACTTTTGTTTTTAGTGCACATAACTTTCTTCTTCTCTGGTGGGAACCGAGGCAGTGCTGGGATCTCTGGAGGAGGATTTTGAGTGCTTTTTGGCTATGAACCTCCCAGTTTGCTTTGCTAAATCCAGAAATAACAAATGATTAAGTCCTGACCTTAAATATTTGCATCACTGGTGAATTCAGTAAATTTCATTATCTCTGTAAATGTGTCTCATGGAACAAAAGTGTTTGGTTGTAATTTGTTAATTACCTCCTCATAGTGCTACTTGTGCGCTAATGGGGCTCAGTGCAGTAATGTGAGGAGGGTTTACTGGCAGGGGTTTGGTGTTCACATTGTTCTAAGAAATGGATGGATATTGCCTCTGAAAGGCATGCAAACAGCACAACATGGAAAAGACATTTCAGAAAAAAACTACAGTTTTGATTTCCTTCATTTCACTTCATTTTTACACTGTATCTGCAGTCCAATTCATGACTCAATCAAATTACTACAGAATAAGAAGAATGATTGCTATAGAGGAAACGAGTGAGGATGAAGAGGAAATGAGTCACTGGGGGTCTGTATGAACCCTTAATTTGGACGCAGGGCTGGTATGCTAATAGGGGCTGCAAATGAGCAAATTAGGCACCTAATTTTGGTGATTAACCACAGCTCAACAGGCCGCAGGTGATCTCACAATGGATTGTGCGTAGCCTCTGATCTTTCCCTGTCTTAGCTCCCAGATAACTGTTTAAGTAAACCTTCTAAATTAAGATACCGAATAAAGCTGAAGACATACAGATGAGTGAGAAATGAAGGGGAGCAACAGCATAAAAGTCCCATTTATTCTCCTCATAGACAATGTTAGGTGAGTAAGGTCGCAGCATGCTGACAGCTCGGATACAAATAACACTTTCTTTTCATCATCGCTATAGAAGATGAGCAACTGTATTGGAAACAGTCTTAGCTTGTCAACATAAGAAGGAAAGGTAAACTATGACTCAAAGGTGCTGGCTCCATGTGAACAGCTGTGCACCAGGTGAAGGTCTACCTGGCTTTCACAGGAAACGGACACTCTGATCAGTTGAATTCATGTTACATCTATCTATAAAGCAAGAAATCTCTGTGTGTGTGTCTGTGTGTCTGTGGCTCGCATATCTCTCTGACTGTTTGTCAGATCAACCTGAGCTTTCGGATATGGCTTGCGCATGGCATGATGGTGTGCATCCTTCATTTTGAAGTTTTTTGGATTAATATTCACAACATTATCATTAAAAGTTAAAATCCCATAGACCTCCGTGTAACCGATCAGCCTATCGCGCTCTCGCTTGCAGCTGGAGCCACGCCTCACGGAATAAAAGATCAAAGTATCCTACTGCTATACCGCTCAGGGTCACCCAAAACTTTGCACAGGCTTACCCCGGATGTCCACTGGATCCGTCACATGCGCGATTCAGCCATGGCGCGGATGCCGGAGCTAATCGCGGCCATTCAAGTCAATGTAAACTGCTCCACCAGAAGCGGCTCGGCTCGGCTAAAAATACGAGCCGGGTCTATTTTTTGACGGACGCCGCGCAACGACGCGTCAATTTCCACAGACCAAATGAGTCAAACAGGAAATCAGGCACAGAAAAGACCAGAGTCAGGCGTAGAAAAGACGAGAGCGATGTGAAATACGGAGCATATTTCACATCGCTACAACAACATGATGTCAAAGTTTGTGGCCCCCGGCAGGTAGAGAAATCTTTTCTATGTTTGTTGATGTCTTTATACCTCCAGTGTTTCCGCAAATTATCGTGTGACATCAAGATCATCATGTCATCTCGCGCGATCCGTCAATTCCAGCCGCTCACGTGCGCGCCGCTATAGATACACTTCCAGTGGACATTGACGCCCGGCACAGGACGGAGGAGCCACGTCCGGACCACGCATGCGACGGATCCAGTGTACACCCGGGGTTATGGCATTCCCTTTCGTCCCTCCCCCATATAGGAATAGATGAAGTGGTGCAGTTTGCATTAACATGACATGTTTCAGTAATCTCATGGGTAAGTAGTATTTCCTAAGTTTCACCACGCTGTTCTCATCTGCTCATGGTGTTTGCTGACATGGCTACAACATGGTTAGATTGACTAAAACATTGCCTAAACTTCCCATACCAAAGTACGGCTAGGTCGGAAACGTTTGTTTTTTCCTTTCAGGCGTGCAGGGTTACGTGCTTGCTAGCTGCCATTTCAAGATTGTTCGTCTATGGAAAGCTAGGAAACCTAATGATGTTGCATGTTTCTCCGTATCTCAATGTACGTTCATGTCTTACCCAATGTACAGTTTGTCTATGTAAGATGCCAAGAAGAACACTATGTAAGAGTATGTACACCTCTTTGTACATCCAACCATCGAACACAGCCTCATTTGGCCATACATGAAAAATCTACTTAAGCTTCCACTTTTCTATAGAAATACATACTTCCTACGGGCACTGCACTAGTAGAAGCAAAAAACACTTATGATTAATTGAGAGGACTAAATACAACCCCCTTGTGCCTTACTGTGCGCCCACATTATGTGCCATTTAACTGCCAAATTGAAGGTGGACATGCCCAAAATGCACCTACATCACTTCAGACCATGCACTATAGATTATTTAAACAGGACCCTTTGTGTGTGTGATGTGGCCCAGATTTCCTAACATTCCCATATATAGAGCAGAGGAGATGGTTTTGCACTGGAAAACTTTAAGAACTGATACTAAAGAACAAGGTCGATAAAAAGGGAGTAGTGCAAAAACAGGGACATTTATTAACAAAATGTTTTCTGGAACAAAGGCAAAAACGGAGCCCAGGAAATTCAATAACACTAAATTAAACTGAGGCAAAACAACACCAAACAAATGGAAGCTGCAGCCTCACAGCTAACTGCCGACACCTTTCACCCCCTACTCCAGTTAATGGCACCTTACCCTCTCTGCCTTACTTAACTGGACCCTACCACCTGTCCAGGTAAATAGGGTGAGCTAAAAAGAGCTAGCATCCAAATCACACAAATTAATTAACAAACCATGTATGCAAGATTGATTACTGCAGACATCAGAATTTATCTATGGGCACCTATACATAGGAATGCACACCAAAAGAACTACCTTACCTATCTTCCTACATCTTGACAGGGCACACCCCTCAACCACCCCCTGCTAAGATGACATAAGAAGGCAAACCTATTTTCACTGTATATGATTGATCAGCTGATCTGACTTCCCAGGCAAAACAACAACAAAGAAAACAAAGGGCACAAACAAGCTACATTATACTTACACTTATGCTTAAATGTTGAAATGGCTTGGGCTGACCCATAATAAAACTATATGCAATGATGCTGTGATGCATTTACATTTATGTTGTTGTACTTTACTGTTTCTGTTGATGTGATTACTCATATTTACAGCCATATTTCATAGGCTCCCCATTGCGCAAGCTTCCATGAACTGCCCCCATATAATTGACTAGTCCTATATGCAATTTAGAAATGGTTCAGATGAGACTGACATATACAAGGCAAGATATGTTGTAAAGGGTTAAGTGTCAGGAATAACTACAGGGAAGACTTTTTCTCTGACTGTAGATATGACATCAGTATGCAGCTTGATGCAAATGGCAGCTCAGTGTGGCTAAAGTTCACACTACACGACTTTCAGTGTCGTCACATCGCTGTACTGGTCACACTACACAACTAACTGTCTTGTAATCTTGAGGTCATTGTGGTTTTCACACTACATGACTGACCGGCGACAGGGGGGTCACACACTACAAGATCTTTCACCAAGAGGAATCCCCGATGAGCATGTCATGTGATGCACAGTCAACCCACAACCCTGTGTCAGCCGGGTCAGGAAGTGACAAAGCAGCGTTCTGATTAAGTTATTAGGCTAATAGCTTACAGATACATCGCATGCAACAACCCAATTTCCACCTTCTTCCTGCTCTCTCTGTTGTTCTTTCTCTCAAAGACACACTCATGCACACTGTGGAAAATGCCACAGCAGCGCTTGTCTCTGTCCTCAACCCATGTCTTGCGCTGTCACTGGCTGAAGCTTGCAGACAAGGCCAGATAATTACAATATATCTGGGGAGTGTCTGCGATGCACTGGCAAGCCTCTTTGAACAGTTCACACACAGAGCTCCAGCGCCGATTTGCGAGCACCGAGCCAATGCCGATTTGCAAAATCAGGGCCAAAGTTGTGCAATGTGAATAAGGCATTAGTTTTACACTACATGGATGTTAAACAGCTTATCTGCATGCTCTAATTGATTGTGATGTGTGTGTGGAGCGACCCGAAGGATTTGAATTTTAGTTAGACACAGGTGAAAAGCAAGTCTGCAAATTGAACAAGTCATCACACAGCCAGGAAGCAACTGGAACGTGTTACATGATCATCCCAGCGAAATAGGTTTGCACAGACTTCAGCAGGTCATTGTGTCAATCGCAAACAGACTGAAAATGAGAGGCTAACTCTGATAGTTTGGGTTGATGATTTAATTATCGCTGCCAGTCATAGAGACTCACTCAATGGTGTGAAAGAAATGTTCAGAGCAAAGTTCAAGATGAACGATCTTGGGAAACTGAAGAATTTCCCCGGCACTGATTTTACACAGAGAGAAGAAGAAATGAGGATTAACCAAAAAGCTACATAACAAAGGTACTAGAGAGGTATGGTATTTCTGATTGTAGAACGAGGGCAACTCTATGTGAACAGAGACAAAACTGTGAAAGACCTTGTTGGTCTAAAAAGATATTGTGGAATGATAGGCAGCTTACATAATGACACGTACAAGACCTGATCTAAGTTGGAGTGTCAGCAGGCTGTCACAGAACCTATCAGAGCCAAAAGAAAAACACTGCTGCCAAACATGAGTTGAGATATTTGAAGGGTGCAATAAACCAGGAGAAGCAGAAAGAAGCAGCCAACATTTGCTTTATCAACCTGTGAAGCAGAGTATATGGCACTGGCTTCAACCACAAGATAGAAAGTCTTGTACAGTTATTGAATGGGATGGATCATGAGTGCTCATACGCACCAGCTGAAGTCGTTGAAGACAACCAGGGTATAACTGACCCTTTGCTAAACACCGCCCCTTTGCTGTCAGCTGCTGCTACTCTATCAAGCTGTTGCAGTGAGCATGGAGCCCACACAGACAGTAACTGCTCTCCCTGTAGAAATATTATCTCATTTTTGGAAAAACGAAAATGCAAATTTAGAAAGAAGCGAACAGAAGGGTTTACAATATGCATTTGAAGGATATATCCAGGAATCAAACTGACTCAGCAGTAAAAAACAGGTTTAAAAGATAAAGATAAAAGCTAAACCCTACAGATCTCAATGTAAATGTAAACCACTAGATCACTTGGTGATAGAGACAGAAGACAGTGAAGTTAAGTAGCAACAGCAGCTAGTATAGCATGGAAGGGCTAAGCTAGTAACATAATGTGAGGTATCACTATTACACGTGCTCCAGGCATAATGTTAACCACAACTAGCTCAAAAGCCTCATAGTCAGCTTAATAGTAAAGACAATCAGAAACACTTGTAGGAGAGTCAATGGAGCACAGCTGTGCAGTTGTTGGACCCCGGTAGAAGCTAGACTATGATTGGCCAGTCTGCCCTGTGTTCCAGGGTGGGACAATGTGAAAGGTTATCTCTTCTCTCAAAGAACTATGTCAACATTTAAACGTGAAGGTGGTACACGTGGTGGCATTTCATTCGGCCTGTATTCAGTGACACAGAAATAACCACTGAATATTGTCTAACAGCAGACATAGTTGTAGATGTTTTTGAATATCTTCTCACACCACCTCAGAATATAATTTGCGTAAATAAATCATGTGTCAATTTAAAAAATTCAAGCATAAATGTCTTTGTGAGCAAATCCACAGCGTGTCTTCAGTTCCTCTGGACTATTATTGTAAGGCAGCAATACTTGTGCAGCTCCTAAATCCGAGAAAGATTTCCCTATGGGGACAATAAAGTATATCGTATTGTATCATATCGTATCGTATCGTATCACATCATATCATATTGTATCATATCGCATTGTTGCATTGAGTCCAAAACTTTTGTTTTCTGTACTACAGGAGTTTTTATTCTGCCGCTCAGCACATAAATAGAGCTAACTCCACAACTGTTGGGCCAATAATTAAGAAACTTCCACATTAGTTCCTGAAAAATAACCTAAAAGTTTTCAAATCAACCACTAGGGGGCACTAAAAATGAAAAAAAAAAAAAAATTGTGCATAGTATAACACAAATCAAACTTTATCAGAAATTGTTCGTTCAGCTATGACAAAACACACAGGATGTGTCTCATAACAATGTCGAACACAAGTAAAAAAAAAATTTGCCCAGTAGGGGCACCACCATTTCCAAGCATGTTCATTTGCCTGGCTATAAATCAATGACAGTTCTTCCAACCATTTCCAAACTTAATGGATATTCAAATTAAGCTAATGAAACATCCCCAAGATGTTGCATTTTGCAAATGACAAATAGGGGGTAAGGGCAATATCGCAGAAGTGCATAGACCGGCAAAGATTTGGTCGTAATTGAAGAGGCGTCTGTCTGCTCACTGTAAAACCTGGTATCTTTAATGTAGGTGTCATAAACTGTCAGGCAGCCTCTAGATTGTGGGGCCCCCATAGAGTCATTGGCCCTGTGCTGTGTGCCATCCCCCTTCTCTCCAAAGGCATAAAGCCCCCCCACCAAAAAAAAAAAAACATCTGTGAACTTCCAGCACTTTTTCACTAAATACTACTTTTTACTAGATGAAATGTATACTCTTTAAAATAGCAACATTGCTCATTTCTTGTGGTTCTGGTGAATAATCCTCAGATGTTGGAGGGCAAGATTTACATAACCATTTTGACGCGCAAACCTAACTGGTGAGTTTTCCCAGTCGACTCTTTAGGCTTAAGGGCAGGCTGTTCAGACGAGCATCTGTCGATTGTGACGACACGCCTGAGAGCGTGCACTTTATATTTCTACAGCTTTTGAGCTGATCAGCGTAATAAGAGCTTAACAGACACCACAGTCAATTCTCACTACATCCTCTCCCCTCCCCGACCAAGAGCGCTCAGTGTTGAAAATCAATATCTCTGTGATGCATGCTTTATTGCATCATCAGGGTTATAATGATCAGCACTGGTAATTGATATTTGTCTCACTCACCAAATCATTACTCACTTTTTAGTTTATTTCAGAGGCTGTTCACCACTGTTGAGTTTCTTCATCACAGGGCGAATTTGCTTTAACATTAATAAAACCTACTGTTCTTTGTGTGATAGAAAACATTGTTCTCATGCTCTCAGTTAATTTCCTCGTTTAATAATACAACTTTTTTTATCTGCACTGCTGAGACACAACAGAGCAGTGATTAGTATGCTACTCCATTGTGCTCATTTCCATTTGTTTTGAGTGTTGGTGAACCTCCTACAACTTTCAAAGCGTCGATGGAGCGTTTGAAAACTACCTGGTGGCTTTGGGCAAGGACTTGACTGGTGCTGCTCTCATACTTCCTCCTGCTGTGTTTCCTATGCTCCCAGCTGTCAACACAAAAACACCACAATGTTTTACATGCTCTTACATATTCTATTGTGCAGAGTAAATGTCATGACTGAAAAAAAAAAAAAATAGAGATTTCACCAGAGGAGCCCTGTCAACTGGGCGAGTCAAACGATCCCCTTGTGAATGGATACAAGCTTGTGTTGGCTTGCATGCGCGGTGATAAGAAGATGATGTACATGACTAAATCATGGAAAAAATACAAATTTAAGCTTGAGAGAACAGCAGCTTTTGGAGGCTCCACTCGCATTCAACAAAGGAAGGATGTTTACACATCGGTATTAATTGGTCCTCTGCTCAGAAAGCATTAAAGAGGGCTGGATTCTCAAATATGTGGGAAAAGAAAAAAAAATCCAGAATTTATGTACTCAGGTGGAATTAAAGCAATGAGAAATTAATGTGCAGTCAATATCATGACAAAGAAGAGGCAGACCATGGGGAATAGCCCTAATGATTTATTCCTGAGGGCTAAATTCCTGCCAGTAAAACCCCCCTGAGCTCTGCTTTGGAAATATTAGGCCCTTCCGATCAGCTCTGAGGCTGCATATTTTTTCACAGGATCTGCATCGTCTAAATTGCCTTCCTTATCTAAAGCATCATTATCTGACTCTTATCTAAACTGGGTTTTGGTGAGTATTCCAGTTGACTTGTGAAAATTATGTGTGTGGAAAAAGATTATCATGTAAAATGTTAAATAAATTTCTCACTGGAAACCCCATTGTTCAGTCTCATGCAGCTAGAATGCTACCGGTATTTCATGAATAGGAAACTAGTTGGAACTCATCTGAAATATTCATTTACTATGAGTCAATACCGGAACCAATCACTTTAAATAAAGATGGACAATGCATCTCCACTTCCTCCCACTGTACAAAAGTAAAGCCAAAATATACCAAATACAGCCACTACCATCTTGTGCAGATAATGTCAGTTGGAGCCAGAGTCTTCGCAGTAACAACCTCCCCGGTATCAAGTTCCTACCGTTGGACCCAATCATGAGCAGCACCACTGATCTCAAGCACAAGAAATGGCGCACACAGCTGTCAATCATTACAAACTCTTTTCATAGCATCAAATAACCAATTAAAACCAAACTTGTCAGAAAAATGAACACTTGAACAAACATCAGTGTGATAAGAACTACATAAAATGACAGAAAACATCTTTGGGAAGAATGTATTTGACCCCTTCTTGATCTTTTAGTTTGGCC
Organism: Cephalopholis sonnerati; assembly: GCA_019142605.1. Classification (NCBI taxonomy): domain Eukaryota; kingdom Metazoa; phylum Chordata; class Actinopteri; order Perciformes; family Serranidae; genus Cephalopholis; species Cephalopholis sonnerati. The sequence goes on from JAGQAX010000017.1 coordinate 35,829,639, forward strand.
CATGTCCCGCCCTGCTAACATGTTGTTGCCTTACCCAGTCAATTCTCAGAACCCATTGCTGTCAGTCTGACAATAATATAGCATCTGGGGGCAACAGCCAATGTTGCGTGGGTTCCAGTGTAGCCTCTTTCAAGCGCTGACCATTTTTTACAGTTCTATTGAGACAGGACCAGACTTGGCCTAATCTCTTTCAATACATATCTGCTTGTGAAAGCAAATAAATTAGTAAATAACTAATAGAAAATCTGACTCATCATCAGACAACAGCCAGTGGTTCTGAGATTGAATTATGGCCAAAGCGATCCAGTCCTATTGCTCTCCACAGATTGTTTATCTGCTCACAACCACAGTCCACTCAAATGTGTTTGGTAAATACCACTCAGACTACAAGGAAACCAGAACGCCTCTGCTACCAAAACATTGTCCTCTTGCTTACAGATGGTCTATTCATATACAGATTTCTGTTCACACAGATAACTCATGGTCATGGTGACTTTTCGCAGTTCCCAGTGTTGACTGTAGACCAGCCTGCGATAGGATCACTCCAGCCAAGATACAGCAATTCATAACAATGGCCCCCTCCCTACTTCCGGAGCCCTTGCTTAGACCGCACCCATCTTTGAACCCAGCCTTCATTGCGATCTCAACTACACAGCTGCAAAGGTCCATGAGCCTGGTGTGTAAAGCGAAGGAGAGGAAATAACGCCTTACCTGTTTCCTGCGCCCTCTCCTTCGGCCTCCTTGCTTAGACCATACCCATCCATCCCAAATCATTCCACAGACAGACATATAAACATCTGGCGATGTACTCAACACAGCTTCTGTGGTACCTCATGCTACTATAGGTAGTCAACAGGACCACATTTTGCCATGATAATGCATCGACGTTGACATGGTAAGCAAACATTTATGATTACATGTATATTGTTTGGACAATTACAGAGAAGAGAAAGAAAAGAGAAAACAGACAGATGGACGGACTACAAAAATAATCTAGACAAAGTAGCTAAAAGAATAGAAACAGGATTTATATGCTTTTGCTTTTTAAACTGTTTGTATGCCATATCCAAGACTGAAGTACAATTCTCTGTAATGAACAAACTGCAGGTTAAAGGTGGAAACAGCTTGTGATTCAGCCCTGTGCTCACAGCTTTGCATCACCATAAAACAGCATTGATCCTGTGGTTTCATAAGTATCAGGCAAACCTGAGCTGTGAAAATTGCATTTGATGTTTAACTTGCAGTCAGCAGATTCTCACTGTCACATCTTTAATTTTCAGCCACATAGCTTGGCCAGCTTTTGGCACTTGGGTGACAGATTTTGCCCATGGGGTACACGTTGATTTGCAGCATTTGGCTTCGCCTGTTTCAGGTGACGTAAGTGGGTAGGATTATTAACTTAGGAAATGCACGGCTAAGATTGTCTGAAATGTTGCACTCAATGAGAGAAGCATAACCTCCACGGGTTTTTATTTTAAAGAGAGAAGACAGATTCAGATTTGATCTGCTCTGCTGGTGTAGTTTGCAACAGCAGTTGGATCTCCATTTGAAAACTGTGTCAAGCTGTGAACCGAGAAACAAGTTACATAACAGACCAGATTTTAAAAACTCTTCATTTGATCATCCTTGGATCTCATGAAAGATAATCACATTGTCGAACCATTTGCTCACTTCCTTTCCAGACAGCGCAAATCACCAGACATCTCAAATTAATTTCGTCAAATGACTACAAGGTTCATAAGTAAAGTGCAGTAAGGGTTAATGATTTCATTAAGTTTGAAAACAGTCACATTTTGTGGTTAGGCCTCTCTCTGAACAGCAGCTGTTTTCTGAAGGCGGCCAAGAAAATGAGCACATGACAAATGGAGCAGGTTTCTGCAGAAGAGTACACATCAGAGTTGATTGTGCTGTGATTTCATTACATGCAGTCTCATCAATCATCCGCCATTTGCAAAACTAAGGTAAGCCCATTCGCCCATTAGCGTTCTAAGTTGAATTACTGTAAACATCTTTTTATCGAAGCCACTGTCCACAACAGCCTTATTTTACATAAGTGCTCTTCATTCTGCCTGGTAATAGACTGTAGCTGTGATTTCATCTCAAGGGATGGATGGTGGAAACCATGTTTCCCTGAATATTTAATGTATGTATTTTTGTACATGGTAGAGGAAGACACGAAGTGGCAGCCAAATATGACAGCAATGGCTGAAATTTTGGTCTTCACGAAGTAAAACAGCTGGTATGTACTTTTGCATAAGAAACAAATGGAACTCATACAGATAGCATTGTCAAAGAATTCAGACCAGGACTTCTATTGACTTACAACTGTCCTTTAGCAAAGGTATGAAGCAGGTGTGTAACCCTGTAAAGTTCAATCTAACAAACCTTAGGTTTATCCAAAACCAGCCTTCCCTTAGATGCAGCAAAAATGTACATGCACTCAATGATTTCTTTCACACATCTAGTATTGTATCACAAGCTGGAAAAACAACTCTTACTTTACTGCAAACACTTTGCCAAAAAACACTTAAGGCACTGGAAAAAAAGCTGTTAAGTTACCACCAATGTAACATCATTCAGAAGTATAATGTCCTGACCTTTGACAACTTTATGTGTCTTGCTGATGCTCTTTTAGTGTACAATGTGCAATGCAATTTTCTGTTTTCTCTGCAGGGACTTCAGATGTTACTGAGCTTATAGATAACTTTGGTGCAGCTAAGAAGCTCTGCAATGTTAAATAAACAAACAAATATTACTGAATTGTTCATTTACAGTGTGGTAAGAAGTGTAATAGTTTCCTGGATTGTGTTTAGAGGCGTTGTTTTTTGTTCGAATCAAGTGCTACATTTATGTACCACAATGGAGTCGCATGAAGCTGGTCCAAGTGCATGACAGGCATTCAGATCACAGGACTGTAACCTTGTTACTTTAGGGTGTTGAACAGAATCTCTTAAAACTGCTTCCTTAGTTAAGGAAAGATGTTATGGCATTCACTGTACTGAAGGTAATTTTACAATAGTAAAATGGAGACCGTTTGTTTGCTTGCATTTGTGCTTGTGACAGCTTATGGCCCAGATCACACAAAAAAGCATTTTAGCAGCTGGAGGCAGCTTTTCGTAATTGTTTTTAATGTGAATGAAGCGTTTTGCTCGCTGCTTTTGCCCTCTGAACTCCTTGAGACTCCTTTTTTCCTGATCTTTTTCCCCCATTGTCCAATCAGATTATTTGATTGGCTGGCTTCCTGTGGTGGTCACAACAAGTTTTAAGTTGGCAAACATGGAAGAGAAACTGCTGGCAGAAGCTGCTGGATATCCAGAGCTATAGGCTTGACAATAGAATATGCCTAAAATATGCCTGGAAACAACCATCATGAATGCGAAGCTCCTGGACCAACTGGTAGTGTTCCCTGTGATCCACCTACTATTTTGGGGTCTCATGTACCCACACATATCTCCTTGTCCTTTCGCCCAACAAACTATTCAGTGAAAGCCTCTGACCCTCGACCAGAGCTACAGCAAGTACCCTCTGCCTCAACATTTTAGGAACTAGCCTCTAATTACTGTGAAATAAAAAACAAATAAACTGTAGATTGATTACACAGGAGGGTTAGTGTAAGGACATGATGGGGTGGTTTCCTGGTAACAATAAAAAGGTGAAGCGTATTTTTTCACTGGTGGCATTCAATTAAAAAAAAGAAATAAGGCAGTGTGGCACACGTCACATTTTGCAACCTGCAAAACGCTGTCTGTGTGATCAAGGCCTACCTGTTATTGCTAACTATTACATTTAAGAATTTAAGCAAACATCAAGCAATTCCTTAAATATAAGACCACAATAAGGAGAATACTTAAGGATGTTTTGTGCAACAGATTTTATTAAGGGAAACCAGCCCCAGACTCCTCTCTATGGTAGGTTTACTCTACAGGTCCACAATTATGTTCAAAAACAGTCGTAGTCATGTGAAATGTAAACAGGCCTAATCACATGAGTTGACAATAGTACCCTCTGTGTTCCTTTCTTCATTGCTCCACAGTGTGTTTGCTGGTGGCCCAGGTTCCCCTAGGCCCGAGGCTGGTAACACAAGCAGTATTAGCTATTGCTCCAGTGACAATACTGCTAACTAGGCTCATTGGCTTCATAGTATGGTTGGTTTGGACCTCAAACTGCAGCATTTGCAAGGTGTCCTAGGGTCTGTAGTAGGACTATAAATAAGTCTGTGAGGCTTTGAGAATTTTTATGTCAATATCCTTGTGTAACATTTTATTTCCACTTCTTTTCATGTAACAGAGCTGGCTTTAAGACCATGTTGAGGAACTGTCCTGCTGTTGAGGATAAATTCAGATTCTATAACTCTCAATAACTCCCACATCAAATGAATTTATGCAAGGTTGTGTGTGTGTGTGTGTGTGTGTGTGTGTGTGTGTGTGTGTGTGTGTGTGTGTGTGTGTGTGTGTGTCTGCGATATGATGGATCTTTTTGGACAGAGAGGTGCCAGCGCTGCCACATGGCATTAGGCTCAGGAGGGAGAGTGGTGCATATTGGGAGCACAAACCAGGGGGAGTGATCACAGATATTATACTGGCTGATTCGGAGTCTGTCACTCTACTGACACAGATGTGGGGTTATGTTTGCGTGGCTTGTTCATGTGTGCCGTGTGGTTGGAGGGCTTATACTGTGTGCAAGTTCACCCTGGGAGATAAATAAAGAAATGATTGTAGCACTTCTTCAAATGCACATTAACAGTGTGTGGAGGCAGTTATGCAAACACAATACAAATATGTTATTTTTTTACATTTTAATAATATCATAACTTTGTTCAAAGCTGCTCTTGGCTTTATTACTATGTTAACTATGCTCAGTTTAGGGCTTCAGTACAGCAGCGTCCAAATTCCAAGAACACAGCTCATTTCAGGTGTGTGGACAGAAACGTCTCTGTGCACAGGAAGAGACAAATCAAATCTCAGATAGCAAATTACAGGACTTTCTCCTGAACAGCATGGTTGTCTTGTCTCCACCTGTTCCAAGGAGTACATATACAAATTACAGGCACAGGAGGTAATTCTGTGTCCCCCTCTGTACTTTCCTTTGAACTCCCAATACTACAGTACAGATACTTCACCTGCTGTATAGTTGATATCTTTAGCTTTACATTCAAGACTAAAAAAGCTGTAAAGCTATGTAAAACTTCACATGTAGTTCAGGGGAGAAAAATATTATATAAAGTGTATTTCTAAGTTTTGTTAGCTTGTATGTTTATCCACAGCCTCTTTCAAAATTAGAGCAAAAGCCAAAAATTAGTGCAGACTCGTTTGAACTACATAAACTAGAGCAGTGGTTCTCAACCTTTTTCGTGTCAAGGACCCCTAAATAAACATCCCAGCTGGCACTGGATGTCAACATGATGTCAGAGAGTTGTTGGACTCTTATGTCAGACAGACAATTCATTTTAGCTGAAATGAAAATAAGTCAAACAACGTTAGAATTTCAGGTTGTGTGGACATTAACATTGTGATGTTTTGCAGAGGTTGGGTATTGTTCTCCGTACCTTACAACTTTATGTTGTTATTCTACATCAATGTGGCATTTTCATGAGAGGTTTGAAAGACATTGGATGTCTTTTTAACACAACTTAAAACTAACAAAACATCAACACAACTGTTGTCAGTACTCTACGTCAAATTGACGTCAGCATTAAAAGTGTCCTGACAATAAATTTTGGTCACCCAGTGTCTCAACCAGAGCTGTAAATACAGACAGTGCAGGCGGTTCGGTTGGGGAAGGAGGGGCCTGTAGAGAGAGAAAGCCCTTGCAAGTGATTGAGATTGCCACTTCAGAAATAAACTTGTGTTTAAAGATAAATGGTTTGAAAAAATAATATTATTTTAATAATGGTGCCATTTGATATATATGTCCTCAAAAAGGCAAACCAACCTGCATCATTTTTTCTTTAACTTTTTAAATAGTAAGTAGCTATCTTAAACAAACCTATATGCTTCCTCTATATAAGCTATAAAATCTATAAATATACTATTAAACTATTAAATTAAATGATTATTTTTTTACTTTCTGTCGAAACTTCCTTACGCCACTGGTCACAAACTAATTTCAACCAATATCAACGTCCAACAATGTTTGTAGCTGGCTAGAATTAGGTCACAGAGCCCCATTTGATAATGTTTCGCTTTAGGGATAGTTATTAAGACCAGTATTCTGTACCTGTCAACTACAGTTAAGGAGATAACCATGGAGGAATTCAGAATAGTCACTCTTACTACTCACATTGGGCTCACTTCTAAAGTGAATTAAAACTATTCCTCACTTTTCTGGGGACCCCCCTGGAAATCCCTTAAGAACCCCAAGGCATACCCAGACCCCTGGTGGGATTGTACTGGAGGACCACAAACGGTAAGGGGCCCTCCAGGAAGTGAACTACAGGGGAGCTAGGGGGAGCTTGGCTCCTCTTAATAAGACATGAGCTCCCCTTTGCCATGCATTTCTATATCGTCATCATCATGGATCATGCATAAAATGAGGTTATTATTGATGTATGATTCATGCATGAGAGTGATTCATAACCAATTTACTTTAATAAATAAAGACACCACCACGCATGCTGTTCTTGCAATCACCACTGAAGCCTGGTGGTGCAATTACATAAAATTCACTTTAACAAAAACATCAGAAGAAAAACAAACTTTCTAATTCCCAATCAGTCTGCGCATTGGTTGCCAATTTTATTTTCCAATCATACAGATATATCAAAAAGGAAAACAAGGAGAGTTAAAGATTTATGCTCATACATTGGTGTGTTTATAGACTGTTGCTATTTGACCTATCCATGGCTTACTGGTGCAAATAAACTACAGAATATAGTACATCACTCCGCAGAGCATACTGTTTCCTGCTTTGGTTAACTGTATTGTATTATACTATGATGTTTGGTTTTCGTATCCATGTGGAGGTTTGAGGACATTAAATGATTATTATATATAAGATGTGCCAACATACAGCAAATACGCCCACATGCTTGCAGCTGTAAATGTTTCCTTTGTATATCTTCATGCATATACATTTATCATTACATTACATTTACTGTTTACATAACAGTTTATTATATTGCAATTGCCATCAACCTCAACTTTGTATTATTTTAATATGTATTTTATTTGTTATATTTCATCCCTATACTTTATCTTGCACTATTTCCTGTCTTAGATGCTTATTTAATTTTTTTACTTGCACGGTTTTGTTTTTATACATATTTAATGAGCATCATTGGAGGGAGCCTGAGATCTGAGATCTCTGTTTCTCTTGTGCATGTGATAATAAGAACGTGACTTGATGTGAATGTCTTTGAAACGTGCCATAATTTGCCTGTGGTTCCCAATTTTAACAAGCAATATATTCATGGAGAAAGATTTTAACGTGGAATTGTCTGCCAGAACCAGAGGAATTCACTTTGTGATTAAAAATGATGAAAAAAATGATACTGTTTAATGTCTTGTATTTGGAACATCAAAACAACCAATTATTGGACATACTGCCCCATGTGTCATTGTTATAGCTCGCTCTTTCCTCTCTTAAAGCAAGCTGTAGATTAAGATAACAGAGTGGAGGTTTAATTATATACCTCTTTTCAAATAGAGAAGTCCTTTTTTTTGTTTTGATATTTGATGTCACAACATTCCCATCTAATCATATTTCAGTGTGTATTTGTGGAGGAGTGCATTTGGTTTGTTTAGTTTCATGATACAGACTTTACAGGCACAGTGTGGGCTGAATAAACATGGCATACAGAAATAAGTTATAATACAGTTTGAGTTTGTAGGTTCTATATTAATTTGATTTTCTAGTTGTAAGGCAGGTGCAATTTTGATCATATTGATTTGATTATTCTGTTCAGGCATAAGAATAATTCACATGGACATAACGAAATAGTTTATATAGTGTGCTATAGCTTCGTTCTTCACCTCAGTACAACCCTGCTATGTGAACTTTGAGTGTGAACTTATAAAATGAGCTACTGGGAAATTAGCCTTAAAGAGGTCTTTAAAAATTCACTTCACTGAAAGAATAATGAAAAGCCTTAATAAGAACAGTGGGGCTTTTCCCTTCAAGAGCCTCGTATCGATCCAACATTAACCCCACTTTGTGACCGATGGCTCAGCTAAATTTGCACAGCACTGTGGCTTTGAGACCGGGTGCCAAAGTAGAGCTCAGGAAGGCCTGATGCAATCTAAAGCCAAGCTCTCATCTCTGTGGATAGACCGGCACTGACCTCAAGTAACAGGAAAGCAAGAGGGGAGGAGGGAGGGCGGCGGAGAGGACTAGCAAGCAATCAAGCATTGCTTGCAAGCCACCTAATATGAGATTTACTTGAGCCCATTTGTCGTGAGGCACAGCAGCACACTTAATTGCAAGTTCATCTGTCGCCTTTCAGGGATTTCCAGAGACATTTATCCAGCCTTCATCACTCTCATTTCCTCACTGCTGCTGCTGCAACAGCTTCACTAGGAAGGTGACTAAAGGGAATTTGAACATTTGAATGGGAAATGTGGGAAAACCTGAAATGTGACTTAAATACAAAATAGACAGTCTGAGAGGGGCGCACAGTGGTGCAGCCGTAGGTTTGGGCGTTAAGACAACAATAACGTTTAATACAATATTGACTGGCCACAGTAATGGCCCTCATGCGTCCATAATAAGAGAGGGATATTTAATTATGCAAAGCCTGTTGTTATATTAAGTCTTTTTTTTCTCATGCTATCTCTATGCTTCACCACATTCTTGGAAAGTAACAACATGCTATGTGTCTGTAGCTGTATGTAATTACCAATGTAGCCCTAACTCCGATGTCTGCTCTCGTTAGCACAAACAATGCAAATGCAACTAATTTGGCAATTTTTCTGGTTTTAAACCAACAGAAAAGGGGAATGAGACAACATGAATAAAGCACTTTGTAAGCTATGGGATTAACAAGTTGGTACTAAAGATGGAAACACTACAAATCTCTGCTACAGTACCATCTTGAAAATCAGTATCCAACACAGTATGCAAGTCTGCCATTGATTGCATCCACAAAGAGCAGCCAGACCAAGACTCCTACCACGGTAAGCCATCAAACCTCAATTACTGAGGCTTTCGCAAAGGCAACAAGATTTAAATGTGACATTCAATGATGGACTGTACAAGGGTGGTTAAATATGCTACTGAATATAAATAACTTCACCAAGTGATTGATCTGATATTATTAATCTCAGCATGCCCTCCTGTAAAACAGCACTTACATTGTGGCCACACTGTAGCCACATATGGGTATTGAAACAAGAGTCTCAAGTCCATAGATATGTATATCTATGTGTGTCTCTCTTTTCAGCTTTTTGTTGATGACAGTCTTTGTGTATTGTTTTTTCTTAAGGCAATATCACCAGTAGGGAAATTTCAACATCGACCAACCCTATGCAGTGGTCAACAGTGTTGCCACACAGCAAAAAGGTTCTGGGTTTGGACCCTCTAGCTTCTGTGGGCCCATCTCTTTAAAGTTTGCCATCTCCCACAATCACAAGACATGATGGTTAGGTTAGCTGTTGACTCTAAATTGACCTTTCGCTAAGCCCCGCCCCTTTGTGATGGTCCGACAAGCTGTCAGAGTCAGCATGGAGCCCACACTGTAACTAAGTGCACTCCCTGAAGAAATATTATCATATTTTAGGAAGAATGCAATAGTGATTCCAGAGAGAGGCAGACAGAGGGGTCTACAGTCTGTGTTTGAAGGATATATCCAGGATGTCAAACTGACTCAGCAGCAACAACAGGTTAAAAAGGCAAAGATAGTTAGAAGCTAAAGCCCAACTATAGGCTACAGATCTCAGTGTAAAAGTGAACCACCACATCACTGCTGATCGACACAGAAGACAATGAATATAAAGGGAAACTTTACTGATATTGAACCAGCTGTGTGGCATCACAGTGTGTGCAGATAAACAGCATTTGGCTTAGCCTCATGCTGCTTCCAGCATCCGCAAGTCCACCGCCGGACGAGCAGGCATCTCCGGGGGAAGTCAAACAACGTTCATCTGCACACACTGCGATGAGGCACAGCTGGTTGAATATCAGCAAAGTTTCCCTGCTTCCCTTCACTGGCTCCTGTACAGCAGGGTCGGTCTTTGTTTCACTGTTATAATCATTACAAAGCAAAAGCAGCATGTGTATACATTCAGTAGGCTATATCTTCAGTAGCTAGCTAGCTAACCCTACACTTTTCAGGGTTTGATTTCGGTTTTGGAACAGGGAAGAAACGTATATCTTTTTCCAACCTCTCCAGGTAACGAGTGTCATTAATACATGACGTGCCCCAGGCACAACATTTAGCTCCAAATCCACAAAACCAGCCTGAAAATGAAGGAAATCTGAAACGACTGTATTAGAGTCAATGGAACACAGCTGTGTTGTTGTCGGACCCTGGTCTGAGCCGACCCGAAGCTACACTATGATTGGGCAGTCTGCGTCCAGGGACGGGACTTAGCAAAGGGTCAATTGCCCATAGGTGTGAATGTAAACTTGAATGGTTGTCTGTCTCTATTGCCCCTTTCCCACTGCAGAAAAAAATCCACTACCACCCATTAACATTTGGCTTTTGTCTTTAACAGGTAAGGTTACAATTGACATTCACTCCAGGGACGAATGACTCTGCAGCAGTCAGGGGTATTTATCGGCTCCAGCTCCGATCGGCTCCAATCCGGAGTGATGCAAATGGATATAGGGTGGAAGAAATATTCGAAAAACCTTTCAGTACAATGCACTCCAGTAAAACACCACCACCCACTTCCACCTAAATAACAAACATAAAGTAGAATTACCACCTCTCTAAAAGTGTCAGTGATGGCAGAGCTGTACGAAAGTAAGAACTGTAAGTGTATTATTCAAATGTACCCTATTATTAATCTGAACGCTTTAAATCAGTTTGTTATTGTTAAGCTTTGGGTGTTCCAGGCTTCAGGCAACAGATACCAAATGTGTGAATAAAAATGTAGCAGAGATGGCTCTATGGCTGTCCTGTTTAGTTATTGTTGGAGACTGATGCAGCAGCACACATACCCAGATAAAAGAGCTGTATATCACATATACAAAACTGCGCGGCTCAATCACTGGGGCACTGTGGCTCCCGGCGCTTAGTCTCCCTGACAGGATGTGTGCTGACTTTGCGTGAGGGAAAATGAAAAATAAATAACATAAAAGAATTTAAAAGTGTTCAAAAAAGGTTTAAAAAAGTCATTTTGAGGATTTGGTTTAAACTGCATGCCTGCTCTCTGCACCTCGTTTATAGTACTGTGAGGGAATCAGGGAGACACTGACATAATGGTACACATGCAGATTTTTTAATTAAATTTGTGGAAGCCTTCACTGGAAGGATATGCTGACCACAGGCAGGTTTCTGTTCCATTTGATTAACATTTTAATGGGGAGCAAACAGAGGCTTGCGGCATGGCCTGGCTAATTGGAGGCGACGCCTGGAGGAATGAGCCACCCCTACCCCTGGGCTCCACTATGCTTGACTGTCAGCGTGGCCCGAGTCCATGACTCAACCAAGCAGGAATGTCAATTTCCATTAGCCTTCAGGTGTCATGCTACGTTGCACTGCACGCCTGACCAACCCCTGCCATATTTGAGGCCTCTTAACCCCAATTGACAGTCAGTGTTCTAATTTTTATCGGTCCTGTAGTTTCCACATGGCATTAGAGGGATGGAGTGAACCAAAGCTACAGTAGTGGGTGTCTTGGAGAAATAATTATTAAGCTACACCAGTGCACCATACAGACAAAGTTTGTTGACTTGTTGACACTCTGCTTTTCTTTCAGCAAAAGCGTGACGTGCTGGAAGACCTTTCATCTCTTCTTACTTTTCACTAAAATAATTGGATTCTCCTGTGGGCCACTGAAGTGAAATGAATCCTGAGCTGAAAACATGAAGAGGAATGCCAATGAACTTTGGCTTTGAAATATACAACTGTTTTTAGGTGTCTGTAAGCATTCTCGCAGAAAAGTTTCCATAGAGGATACACTGAAAAAGAGAAATATAATGGATTAGATTGTGGAGGATGATTCTTTAGAGGTCACGGGTTGACTTCAGGTCAGTGGTTAAAAATAGGGCTGCCCCTGACTAACAATTTTTCTAGTTGTCCAACAGGCGTCATTTTGGGCCATTAGTCGACTGCATATTTACAATATTAATTTAATTATTAAATTAGATATTTTGGGCAGGGCAACACAATGGTTTGAGTTGAAGGTGTGAGAAAGAATAGTCTCGGTAACATTGTTAACACTGTGCTACATTACAGAGAAATGCAAAACCGTACTAATGAACCTTCATTAATATAGGCCTATATTTTATCTACAAGTGCATGTCACACACTGAGCGAACCGTCTGTTGATGACACTGTGGGCTAATGGGCATGTAGCTACTTCCATGTTTCACATGATACGTCATGTTTGTGGTCGACCAATGAAGATGAGTTTACATATCACCTTGGGTTGGTCCTTCACCTTCTCAAAATGATCCCACACTTTGGATTTCCTGCCCCACATGTTATTAACTAGCCTGTGGAATAACCGCAGGTACCAGCCCTGGAAATTAGGGGCCGTGCACATGCTGTGTCTTTAGCTGCTAAGGTCGGGTGCTGGGCGCTACTCTCGTGTCTCTTTTGTGCCGGCTTTCAAGAGTGCGACAGCAGGTTGCATCTGAGGTTGCTAAACAACCTTAACAAGCACTGTATAGCCCATTTACCTGAAACTGTGAGTGCAGAGCTGATCTTCTTCCAGGTGCTGTTTGTAAGTGTGTAGACCTATCATCTGTGGGACAGATGGTAAGCTCTGAGTAGCCCTGCACTAACATGATCAACTTTTCCGTATTTATCAGACTGAATATTTATGGAAGAAAGAAAAGATATCTGTCGGCTGTGATTGGTTTGTAATGTGACTCCTGTCTAACAGTGTGTCTGAGTGTGTCCTATCAAATTATCAAATTAAATTCCCACATGGTCCAGTAATGTAAGTTTTGATTTATTTTAATAGGGCACAGCTCCTTACAGAGTTTGAGCTTGCCAACTAATGATCTTTCTCATCGACTAAGGTTTGGTCGACTATTTGGGGGCAGCCCTTGTTAAAAACATCTATACTGTAATGTACAAATTGTGAATACTTTCGCATTTTTTTCATCAGGACTAGATTGTGAGACATCAGTGAGGAGAGTCTTAGTTTGCTGGTTATTAGAAAGAGATTGTCTGTGCCTGCAAAAATCTCATTCTTCACTTTGTGTTCTTGCAAGATTAGTGAAGTTTGCCATTGACCCTTTTAAGGACATTAATAAAAATCCAATCAATCACTCGACTTGTATGGAGCTTCACTGAGGATAAGACATTTATATTTAGTACTGTTGAAACTTCAGGGCACAGAATAGAAGGGGAAAAAAAGCAATCAAATGTTTGAAAAAGACTCTTTTCAAAAGTAAATTTTAGTGAAAAATCACAGTAGGTGTTGGAAAACATTTTATCTCTGAAGGCATTAAAAAGCTCCACTGACGATGAATGGAAAATGAAAACAAAGGCTCTTTGGCATACAGTGTTTCCAACATTTATGGCAGTGAGGCGCTTGTCCGGATGGTTGTAACTGTAATGATTGTTGTAATCAGTGGGGAGAATGGCTCTGGCAAACATTATTGTCCTGGATAAAAATAGACCATAACCATTTCTTGGCATGTTTGTGTTTTAGCCTTGGAAGTGCCACTGCTGGGTGTGCAAAGGCTGTGCTGATTGATCGTAGGATTTCAGCATTGCTGACATCATCTGTGAAGCTTGGAGAGATCCGTGGCAACCGTGAGGGATGGTTGGAAGTGAGGTACTGATTTTCAAGCCTCGAAGGCTGCTGTGCAGTCATGGCACCTCCTCTGCCTACAGGGCACTGTGCTACAATTTGACATGACACTGTGATTGAGTCCTTCGTCTGTCATGGTTGACACCTGAATGGTGAGTGCTGGGCCATCAGTGATTTGAGGTATCAGCTACAGAAAACATGAGGTGGTGGAAGAGTGTTGGCTGCTGTTGAGGGAGAACGTATTGATTCCCTTTATCTGACATGTGAAAAAGATTTTGCCAAGGAATCCATTACTTTCTATATCTTTCTCTCTGCGAGATTTCTCAGCAGAGCAGGACCACAAGTTGTTTTCTCTAACAGTTCTGTGAAATCAGCTGCTCTCAGGTGATTAAACTGTCTGTTTATTAATAAACATAGCTGAATGGAATGAGTTATTGCAATGAAAAGGCCTTGATGAAAGCAAAACCTTCTTAAACTTAATTCCTTTTAGTCTTTTATTTGCTTGATGAATTATTTTCTTTACAAATATTCTTAGCCATTTGACCTGCCGGTTTCTAAACATAAAGAAAATAATAAAATCTATTTAACAAAGACATTGAAGAGTCAGCTGCTTGGAAAGGAGTAAATAGGCCAGTGCTACACATTTCCTGCTATGCCAAATTAGATGTAACATTGCTTGTGTGCTCTGTGTCTATTCCCTGTTGCACATTTTAATTTTTCTGATAGGATAACATGTAAATTGCTCAGATAAAGACCAACCACCTAGTCTTTACTAAGACTTACATGGTTGCCTGTTATGGTGGATTGCTGACAGGACACAACTTGTCGCTCTCTTGCAAACTGGATATGAAACAGCCTTTCATTATCAAGTCAAATTCCTAACAAAGCTTGAATTTGGCCGATTTGCAATACAACAAAATTCTGCCACAGAAAAAAAATAACAAAACCCAAGAAAAGACCAAGAATGAAGCTGCACTTGCCTACTTTGAAGATGCTAAGGAAGCTCATGCTAGCTTTATTACTGTCAAACAGCATGTGTATCATGTGTAAATGCAACCATGTGTCGATCACAATCATGTGTAAATGCTCTGGAAGCCTAAGTCTGACAAATGAGACGACAGGAACTACCAAAGCTGGAGTAATACTCTGCGACCAGTTGGTTTACCTAAAAAGGCAAAGGGACAGGACATGTGCACTTTTCGAAGATCTGGCTGCCTCAAAGTCTTTGAATTAAGACTTTAAGTTTCTCGCTAGTAATCGAAAGAACCCATCAGATTCCTGGTACAAGAGGAGGCGATAGTGAGCAAGGCAATTATCCTCCAAGAACACTCATGATGAAATTTTTGAATTTCCAACAAAAAGCAAATACCAAGAGCTGCCAATAAGAAGGGAAATAACACATACAAGGGACATGCTTTTGGATTCTACCTCAATGCAATAACTGAAGTTTACAACAAACAGTGAAGGTATGAGGGTGTGTGTCAGAAACTATGAGACAGGGGAATTAACTGCCATGGATCTCTTTACCCCCTTGCCAGTTTCTTAAGCACAAGAAGCACTCCTTAACATTTGATACACCTAAAACAGCAGGAAACTGCACTGATTGGTTTTTGACTGAGCAATAAAAGACATTAAGTCTTGATTTTATGCTGCTTTGAAGACTGAAAACTGGACTTTCTTATTCTGATCTGAACGTAATCACTGAACTTTGATCACACTTTAAGTCAGGAAGCAAGGTAAGACCTTAATTTCGTTTTATGCTGATATTGCAAAATGTATGTTCTGGTTGTAACAAAGGTTTATTGGGGGTTTACTGTTGCACATTAAATATTTTCGATAAGGCTCTAATGGTTGGTACAATGAAGCATTGTGCTGATGTAAAATGTCTTATATTTTTTTAATCACACCTGGCACACAGAAATAAACTGTTAATTGTGGAGAGGATTTTGTGTCGTGAAGGTCTATACTGTAATTTTAAAACATTGGTCTATTCTGTGCACACAACACCTACTGTATGTCTGTTCATTCTAGAAAAAAGGAACCCTCCTCTGTTGTTTTTCCTGAGGTTTCTTCCATCTTTTCAATGGGAAGAACCAAAGGGATGTGTGGCCTGGACAATGGAGATTAGCGGGGAAGAGAAGCTCAGGTGGGTGGCCTAGGGACAGCTGTGGGCTGGAGTCCTGAGGCAGATGGCCAGGGGTCATTACAGCTGTGGTGCAGGAGACCTCAGGCAGACAGCCTAGGAACTGGACAGGGGCAGAGCATGAGACATGAGATGGACAGCTTAGGGACTGAACAGCGGCGGAGCAGGAGATCGCAGGCAGACAGCCTGGGCTCTGGACAATGGTGGAGCAGAAGAAGCAGAAGACCTCAGGCATAGGGCAAGGGCAGGTGAGGTCAGGTGGACAGCCTCAGCAAAGAAGACTGGCAGGGCAGGAGAATTCAGGAGGGTGGCCGTGGGACTGAGGAGCAAGAAGACACAAGGTATATGGCTGGAGTTGCTTAGAAGAGCAGACCCGATGTTGGCTCTGGAGAGTGGCTCAGGGGAGGTAGCTGGCAGCTGACAGACAAGGCCAAAGGCATGTTCAGTGGGGGCTGGACAGGAGGACACCAACAATGACAACTGACAGGAGTGCAGGACAGGTGCCTGAGAGCTGGATTGCAGAGGCGTCTTCAACAGTGGTTGAGGTCTGTGGCTTAGGGCAGGCAGATGACTAACCAGCAGTGCAGGGGGAACAGTGATCTTGGACATAGGGGTGGTTCCTCAACTGGCTTTTTAAAGGCTCATAAGGTTCAGGAGAATCAGGGGACTGAGGCTGTTTGGTGAATCCATATGTGACCAGATCGTACTGCCACGGAGTGTGAATCCACAAATTAACAGGAACAGGGCAGGATGGCAGACAAGAAAGTAGATTAACCCAGTCTCATTCTTAAGTAGTCAAGTACTGCCGCTAGGACAGTGACTTCTGGTGTCAGACACCAACGAACAAAGCCGCCTTTTCATGTCGGCATGATACACAGCCAGTCGCTGTTATTGTGTAATGGCCCTGGTGCCATCGGAGAAATGTGGCAGGACGACAGCATAAATTAGGTTTGCAAAAAAATCGGAGTTGTGCAGGAGGGAGGGGTGGTGCATGAGTTCACCAACTACCACCTTTCACGCGGGAGGCCTGCGTTCACTTCCCATATGAATATAAAGCCAAACCCTTTTCTCTTTTTCTTAACTCAATCATATTGTTTTTTTTGCCTCAACCTAACCACGTGTGTGTATTGGCTAAACGTAACCATGTGCATTTGTTGTAGAAGGAAAGAAACATAAATTTGTGTTGAACCAACGTGGTGTGCTTATTTTAGTATATGGTGTATATACTGTATATACTGAAAACAGACAATGCATGTAACAGGCTGAAGTTGACACGGCGTCCCAGAACATCAACACAAATGCACCTAGTGTACCTTGAACATCAAATGTTGACGTGGAAAGTCCATGACCAAACACTGTTATGTGACAAGGTCGAAGTAAAAATGTGTTGAGCAGGTAGATACAGATTCAGGCTGAAGAGGCCAGAAAGCAAAGGCATCAAGCAGCATGGCAACACTGACGATTTGGCGACTGACTGGGGGAAAGGGAATGGTATATATCCTGCCATGGTGATTAAAGAATGAGACACAGGTGATCAGGAGGATGTCAGATGTCAGAGTCAGGTGAACAGGATTGGATTGACAGGGAATGTCCAAGGGCATCTGAAGGACAGGTGGAGAATAACTCCAAAGCATCATAGAAATGCAGGAGCCTGGGGAAGTGGGAAAGTGGCTGAAAGCAGGGACAGAAGGCAGATTGAGCAAAATAAAAATACCACCTACAGCAGTTGTGACATGCTTTGCATCAAGAAGTTGCATACCACAGATTGCAGCTTTTGTGAAACAAACCTTCTGCGCCAGCGAGGTCTGCATTTAAAAATGATCATTGATGACAACGATGATGAACAAAAATTATTTATGCATCTTACATATTTCATGAAGTGTTTCAGCCAAGCTGAAAGCCTCACAGGCAACTGTCATTTTAAAAGGACCAAGTCTGGTGCATTATGTGAAACAAACAAACAGGTTTTACCCATCCCAATCTTTTCACACATGAAAGAATAGCAATGTTTATAGAACAGTTTGTTTTTATCAAGCATGAGTTAGCATGCTAGATTAATTTTACATGGGCAGTGCAATTATCAGAAACTATTATCCCACCGGTTGCCTTTGGCACTCATTTTCCTTTTATAATCAGTACAGTGTGTTCTTTTAAAGAAATACTTTTTATTACATTGGTGTGAAAATACACACAGCCAATGAAAAGAAAATAACTGTCTCTAATGGCTTTTCATGATTTGCTTCATTCAATATGATTAACATTATAAGTAATAATGTTTCCATACATCAAACCCATTCCAAGGTGTGTTAATGAATTAATCCAAAGGTGGCAGACTTTTTGTGTTATGTTTCTCTGCAGCTGCAGACACTTATCTCAACATTTTATATTACAGGTGTCGAAAAATTAGCATGGGCTGCATAAAGCATCAACAAACTAAGAATTACTTTATCTATGCTTACATATAATGATCTCGAGGGAGAGAGTTGTCACACATTGAAGACAAGGTTTGGAAAGCAAGACGGAAAAGTTGATGGCCACGTTACAAAAAAGTCAGAAATGAATACAGTTATTTGGAAGCAAACATTTTAGTTAGCCTCCATCTGGAACAAGCTGCTGTGTTCCAGATGGCACAACACATCAGTTCCATTAACAAGCTAAATTTCTAACATTAACTTGTGAGTCAAGAAAAATCCTGTGTTGATAGAATTCATCACGAGAGTGCTTAAATATTTCTCCTGCTACTTGCTTTTGTCACAAAATAGCACAGCAAACATGTGACTAATTCTCATTGTGAAAGTACAAGAGAAGTGCAAATTAGACATGTGTACCAACAAGAGACATTCTGTAATGGATAGCAGGCTGTTCTCCAAAGAACAGCCATCAGTCGTTTCACTAAGTGCTGCCGAACATCTGTTTACATTCAAGTTATTGGGTACTCTATGGGCCATAGGTGTTGTGAGGGGAGCAAAGGATGCAGTCAGGTAATGCTGCTATAGAGACATAAAGTCAGAGGAGCCTGGGGTAGATGGATGGATCAACAAAACATCAGACTTCAACACAGGAGGCCTCTGTTCGTTCCAAGTTTCCCTAAACATGTTTTCAACCTAAACCATGATATGATGTTTCCCTCGTGGTGGGACATCACATCAGGAAAAAAAAAAGACTTCCCAGTGTTGTTCTGGAGCCGAGTTACAATGTATTTTGTCATGTAATTTTGAGGATTTGTGAATGAATTTGTTATTATTATTGCAATCTGAAGACAGGAATTAAATTAAGTTATACCCATAGACTACATAAACATAATGGACGGAATCACGGTGATGTCACACAATAGTTTGTGGACTCCAGTTTTGAAGCCTCGAGTTCCGCTCTTTGGCTGTTGCCATGTTGGATTTTTGGAGCCAGAGGTGAACCTAATTGACCCTTTGTTAAGTCCCGCCCCAAGATGCAGACTGACCAATCGTAGTGTAGCATCAGGCCAGCTCAGACCAGGGTCCGACAACAACACAGCTGTGTTCCATTGACTCCATTTCCTTCATTTTCAGGCTGGTTTTGTGGATTTGGAGCTAAATGTTGTGCCTGGGGCACGTCGTGTATTAATGATACTCGTTACCTGGAGAGGTTGGAAAAAGATATACGTTTCTTCCCTGTTCCAAAACCAAAATCAAACCCTGAAAAGTGTAGGGTTAGCTAGCTAGCTACTGAAGATATAGCCTACTGAATGTATACACATGCTGCTTTTGCTTTGTAATGATTATAACAGTGAAACAAAGACTGACCCTGCTGTACAGGAACTAGTGAAGGGAAGCAGGGACACTTTGCTGATATTCAACCAGCTGTGTGGCATCACAGTGTGTGCAGAGGATCAGTGTTTGCCTCAAGCCAGCCTCAAGTGGCCATTGGAGGAACTGCAGCTTTTGCACTTCCACACTGGCTTAATTTTTCAGCCCCAGAAGTTGCTGCTTGCTTTCACCACAGCTATTGTATTTTCAGTTGTAAAGAGTTGATTTGGATTTTTCAAGTCTTTCCTGATACAGTGCTAACAGGCCATACTTGCCAATGTATATAAGACTTCAGTAGTCCGAGGTAGACACATCAGGTGTGTCTTTGTTGTGGCAGTGTCTGTAGATTTACTGTTAGTGCAAGACTTGAAAATATTGGAACATATCATGAATGTGAACATCATGTTTTGCTCATCTGGAGCTCTTGAACGGTCTTCATCTAATAAAAACACTCACAGATGAAAAGACAGATGACATCATAATATTTTCTAAAGATATAATTAAATAGGCATAAGTCTGGCAGCACATAAATGGTGCTAGATTATAATAATAATACTAAAAAAAAAACCCAACAAAGTCACAGTTCACAAAAGACAAGGACACTTGCTAATAAGCGCAGAGATCCAGCACAAACTTCTAGTGGAGAGGTCAGATATATCAATACAAGTAGTGCTTAAACCATAAGTCTGCATTGTCATTTGCTTTTACTACTTGACAATGAGGCTTTTAGCCTTGGCTGGGAATGTATTGTGACAGCAGAAATCTCGGCACCTGGGCAGCTAGTCATTGAGTCTTCGATATTGATCAACAGCCCCATCAGCCCAGCAGATAAACTATGACCATTTCAGGCTATGAGGCAATAAAAACCTTACTGATTGCCCCTTTAATTTGAGTCTGTCCATGCAAAACTATCCTGCACCACAACAGCTATTCTCCCACTGCTCCCATTTACCTTTGCTTCATGGACACTGCCTGTGATAATTCTCCCATCACGCCAGCCACTGGTACGTGCAAAGCACACCACAGTGCAACTGAAGCTTCACTAAGGCCTGATGCTAGGAACAGATTCAATGTGCTGTACTGAAAGGGAGGGAGAGACAGAGAAAGAGATAAGGCGTTGTTAAACAAAACAGCCTCCAGAGTCCATTAGTGAATCGAATCGCAGCCATTGAAGAAGCTCACCATGCGGCCCGTGGTGTTTCATCCACTACATTAGCTACTTGAGTTCACAGAAAGTGTAGCGAGGAGATCTTTGCATTTAACCGGGAGATAAGTCAGAGTCTCATCCATACAACATTTTCTTTTCTCAGCTCCATTTATTTCCTGTCTGCCGCTATCTGTATTTTCTCCATATACAACATTAAACCGGTATTTTTTATTATGTTTATAAGCAGGGCCTGGTGATTTATCAAGCGTTTCAGCCACCCCCTATCTCCCTTGAAACAATGCACAAACACAGCAGCTATTGTGGTTATTGGTACTGCACTTTCATTATTCAGTATAAGTACTGAATGCACAAAGCGAAGGATATTTAACAAATCCTGCAGGGACTTGTATGTTTTCAAGATGGAGTGCATTCAGAGCCCTGGTGAAGCATGCAAAGACGGAGTGCAGACATTTGAAGTAGTTGGCATGCCTTCATGTCACTCCTTAAATCCTTTGATATGTGTTAGACTTCCAAGTTAATTTGAGTCAGGACAGAGGAGAGCACAGGATGACACATGCTTTCATTTTGGAACTGCGGTGCCAAAACACAGATTAGAAAGCATCCAATGCCAGCTGGACACAACATAACAACTGCCACGCTAGCGTGAGGAGCACCGTACCCTCTTGACGTGTTTGCCCAAGTGGCATTTTGTGCTCGGTTATGCTTGTGTTGCACCTGTTTATGTATTGTATACAGAGCGTCTGTGGGTGCCAGCGAGCTAATGTGAGGCAGTTACTCTCTGCTCCCTGAAAGGTGAGGCCTTTGTTACAGTGGCCGGGAGCCTATTGCAAGGAGCAGCTGTTATCTGCTGCGAGCAGGAGGTGAAATGCGAGTGAGCACCAATACACTGCAGCCTCCCTGGCCCTCTGAGCAGTCAAGTATACTCACCTCAGAGACGGTTGATATTTGGCAAACACGGCAAGCCCCAGCATTTCCCACAATGTTGGCTCAGAGAATGGTCACAATTACAGCCATTACCATGCTTAATTAATAGATTACTGTCAGACAGAGCAAAATGACACAGCCCTGTGCTTTTTGGTCCAAGCCTGCACTGCCTCAGCTCCATGCGACTTTCCTTTTTTCACACACAGCTGCATGCAGTCCCATTACTCTTTGTTACTCATGTGGGGAGCAAATGGTAGTCTGTCTGTTAATGTCTTACCTCCAGCCAAGAAGTTGTGCCACCATCAAGGATCTCACACCACGCTTGTAGAGCAAGCTGTGATGTCAGGCTGATAAAGAAGCTTATTTAATTGATGTCCTTGCCATGTGGCACCCTGGACACACCATTGGCTGACTGCGGCAGCAACAGTGCAGATTTCTGGTGACATGTCCAGCTGTTGCCCGTCTATACCCACAGCGAGCACCGCTAATTGTGTCATTGTGAAGTACTACAAGGGCTCGTTGTCTTTCTATGAGCATCACATTAGTCTTCCTGGTGAATTGCTTTTAAAGAAGGCTAAAAATGTATGCCTTAATGAAAAAAAAAGTGTTACAGTGAGAGTACATTTCTGCAAAGGGGGAATAGTAAAATTAGCAGCAGCCTACTCATGAGCTATATTTATAGGCGCACCAGTACACTGCCAAATAGAACATGGATCATGTGAACACTACATTTTGCTACTATGATTAAAGTTCAACTCAATTCACAGTAGCCTTTCCTTTTGCAGTCAAAAGTCATTGTTTAAGAGTTTTTTTAGTTTTTTAGATTTGCATTTTTATCATTGAGAGGAAAAAAAATAGGTCTTATGTAAAAAATTCCCTCTGAGAAATCAAGTTGTTCAAGTTTTTTTTTGTCCTTTTGTCCAATCTGTAGTCGCATCTCTAAAACTGTAAACATAGTAGGCACAACATCTGTCTGTTGTGGACCATACTATTCACACAATTAATTTTCTTTTCACGCAGTATGCTGTCAGTTAACACCTTTTCTGAATACCTGAATTTTCTTTCTTGTCTTATTTACAAATACTTGCTCACATTGACTCATTTTTCTGTAACCACCTATCCTGTTAGGGGTCGCAGGGGGGCTAGAACCCTATCCCAGCTGTTTCACCCTGGACAGGTCAGCAGACTACTGCAGGGCTGACACATAAGTACTATTCGGACGGGATTAGTTTTACATAGGGATGTGGACTAATGTCAGTTTACCACAGGATGTCTGTAATATAAATGTCTGATTCGCACGGGACAAGAAATCTCTGTAATTCTAACAGAGATGCGAGTGGTAACTCGGTTTGTGCCCTGGCGTCACCTCCCTGTCGGCATGTGCGTGCTACGTGGTGGAGGATGTTGGTGGATAAAGGATTGTGTGTACACAACAATTAGCAATTTGGATTTATATTAGGCCTACCTAACACAACCAGAAGTCTTGTGGCTCTGAAAAGTGCTTTCTTCTCGACCTTTTTGATTGGTCTCCAACATAGGGCTATGCGATCATTAGAAGAATGTCCACTATCACGACTGCCCACAACACCGAATGCTTCTTCAAGCGCCTCCATCATCGAAAAAAAGCGGACAACTAGTTGTAAATGGGGAAAAATGGTTGTAAACAGGATGTGACATAATATTTACATACATTTTTACAGAGGATCGCGTTCGCACGGGATTAATATTACCCAAGGTATTTTCTCCGGACTGTTTTACAGAAGGTAAAAATCGCAGTCATTTTTACTGACATTATTCGTAATGATTACAGACATCATGCGTTCGGACGGGACTAAAATGCCTGGTAATAATTACTGTACCCCACGTCGCCACATTAAACTAATCTCGTCCGAATAGCAGTATAGAGACAGACAACCATTTACACTCGCATTCAGACCTACAGCCAATTTAGAGTCACCAGTTAGCCAGGAAGCCGGGGTACCCAGAGAAAATCCACACTGACACAGGGAGAACATGCAAACTCCCCCACTCTAAGGTTCAAACCCCCCACCCTGGGTTCCAGCCAGAAACCCTCTTGCTATAAGGCGACAATGCTAACCACTGCACCACCGTGCCCAAAACCTAACATATAAAACCTTAAATATAGCATAGATCCTAACCTCTGCAACAACAGCTCAAAATTGCATGGATATTTACAATAAAAAAGGGACTTTCTAGATTGATTTTGTTCAATGTAGATACACAATAACATGGAGAAGCAGCAAGAGAACACGTAAAGTCTGGACCAGGGACAGGAGTAGCAGGACTGTCTGAAACTGTGCATTTTTTTCTCTTCTGTGCATCTTCTTCTGTATTTGTGTATTATATCACATTTAAAACCAGAGGCCATGTATGTGTTTTTTTAACACTGGCAGAAATTTCATGTCAGTAAGAAAGCCTTTACTTCAGCAATTCTGTTTCTTACATTTTTTTTTCTACTGCAGGCTACATTCTATATAGCACAGATGACTCACTCGCTTATAGACAGCATGTTGCCAAAAAAGCACACATTCAACACTTGACCAAAAAATGTAGACTGGTGTGCAGTGAAAAGAAACTGTATTATAAAAACAGTGGATCTTATATTGTCTATTGTATGCAGATAAAATAGAAATATTAGTTATGCAGTTTCTGATGCCATCATCTGTAAAAGTTGTGCAGTTAGCAATATATCTGTTCTTCATTGATTAAAAAAAAAAAAACAAGTTGCCAGCATTTTAAAAGAATGATTTGATACTGAGGTGGGTTTGCCATGTTTTGATTGGGGTAATATCTGTAGAGACGTTTTTCTGCATTTTGAAAAGTAGGGTTGGAATTGAATGAACAAAATGTGTTTTTGAGCAGAAAATGAACTATTTGGCTAGTTTGCTCTTGCGTTATGAATTACAGAAAAAAGTATCTCAACTATAGGTAAAACTGTAAAGCTTTTCTTGTATGTAAACAGATTGCTTAAATTATTCTCACAATTGTTCTGACTCTCAGGAGGCCAGCACAGGCTCGTCTGCAGCTTGAGCGCAGCTACAGGCTCACAACTGTAAAAACCATCAGTATAGGGTTTGTGGGGTGGTAGTCTGAAGGTTAGGGAAGCAAATTCAGCCAACGGGTTGGCAGCTCCTGCACCGACTAGCAAATTCAGGCAGCGAGTGTCTCTCTCTCTCTCCTCTCCATTTGTGAGTACCGAGCCCTTGAGCCAGGTGTTCATTCTCCAACTGCTCCAGTGGAGCTGCTAAGTGGCCAACATTGCAGGCCTGTGTTTGCTCTGGTCAGCACCCACACATGTACCTCTGCTTGCCAATGTACCTACGGGCATGAATGGTTAGATTGGGTCATGAAGTATAACAAAGTTTTATTGATTTATTTTTTGGTACAGAGCTATATATGCAAGCCAACTGTGTTAATTTACTATTTCTCCTCACATTCATCTGTTCCTTACAGTTATGCTGTAATGAGTGTCATGATGGTCAGACAAGTAGGCAGAGAAGTAATTGGAAAGTAGTTGGTTCGATACCAGATACCACCTGCTTGTGGCACTGACACTGAAAGCCTGTTCACCTGGCTTTGACCTGTCTTGTGCAATCAAATCACAAGTGACCAGCTCTATGTCTGTTCATACTTGGCATAAGTATGCATCTCCCCAAGCGTCTCAAGTGACCACTCGTGATCGGATCTCACTTTCCCACTCCATTTGCAAATAAACAGGAAAATTGTTTCCATTTGCGAAGGCCAAATGCCGTGTAGTTTTTAACCAACGTGAGATTTGTTGTGCTACAGGCATGCTTACAGCCGTTAATACTTAAAATGGGTAGAATCTTATTTCATTGTAGAGCTGCACGTTGATTCACTCAGCCTCTCCTTGTCCTGGTCTCTCTCATATTCCCTGTATATGATGACACAAGTGCATCCTGCGGCCCCTACACCTTCTCGGCGCTAGGAGACTACTGCTGCAGGAGTGTGAGCTCCGCATTGGGAGAAGTTGTTGAGAGTCCTTTGCATCAGCGATGTATATAAAGATAGACAACGCGTCTCTGCGTGTTCCCACTGGACATTCCATGCTTTTCATAGCATGGAATGTCTAATTAACCCAAACATATCTCAAAAATGAACACAAAGTCATAAGAACTACTTCAGATGGCATAAGACAAATTAACTGATGTTTATTTTAATCTTTAGTTTGGCCCACATCCTATCCACTTGCATAAAGGGGGCAGGGTTTATGACTTGTACTGCAGCTAACCACCAGGGGGTGATTGAGATGTTTTGGCTCATGTCATCCATCTTTATTATGCAGTCTATTGCCTGCACACACACAGTGCCAGGGCTAACTGTTAGCAAAACACAGCTAATGTTAACAAGAACAGTCGTTTCGGTGTTGGTGTGAGTTATTTAGGACCAGGCCAAAGACAGTTTGAGTCAGATAAGCAAGAACATCAGCTGAGTAAGAGATCCGTCAATGTGGCCCAGGACACATTAGTATACACACTGCTTAAAGAATGTGGCCTTAAGTGGCCCAGACCACCTCTGAATGTGGTCTGAATGATCAGCTCTCAAGAAGCATGGATGATGGATTTGGTGCATTCACAACTGTACTTAAAGCACCTGTGGTCCAGTCACACAATTTGCATGTTAATACCAGGTGTAAACAGGGCCTAAGGTTCTGACAGAGCCAGCAAATTTAGAAATACAATGAAACCTACAGAGCGAGCCAGTGCCTGCTCCGAGAGAAAAAGACTGATCTGAGAATAGCAGGCTGTAATCTGACTGCTAATGTCACCTGTGAAAATGATACAGTATCACCGTGTGCACTTGAGCACAGCACTTAACCGCCAGTTGCTCCTGCATCTGTTCTGCAGCTGACACTATCTGCTTCCTACATGTCATGCATTATGTCAGTTGCCAATGTCAGGTAATCAGATACTGTCTCAGCTTCTATATAAGACTCAAAACCAATTTATTCATCAAGGCATGCAATCTGCTTTAGATCCAATATACTGCGCCTGCCATCATTTTCATCCCCCTACAGTTCATCTATTAACCTTAAAAGTCCAAGCTTCCTCCAGTTAGCAACTGCTTTACATTTCTCACGTTACACACACAGCCACTGTACAGTTACATCTGCCAAATCAAACAAGGCAATCTTTATAATTACCCCTCCAATCAGCTGTTCAGCTCCTCCATCGACTATAGTCATTAAATCGTTGGATTTGCACTCTGGCCCCGGTGTCATCCACAGCTCATTAACTCACTGACAAATATGTATATATGCATGCAGGACACACAAGCACACACAAGAGCTGGCCACATATCTGATGATTATGATGTCTTTGTTCTCCTTCCATTTCCACTCCATTCATCTTGTTTGTTGCTCTTTGATGATTATATTCCAGTGAACAACAACTCTACACAGTTTTTAATGTACATGCCTTCCTGTACATCAAAAGTACCTGTGGATGTTACAAATATGAGTTTTAAGCAGGTTTGGGCACTTATTTTCCATTACACTGGATCATACTGTTGTTCTGTATATTTCCAGTGTAATGTAATTATTGTTAAAGTGTAAACAAAACTACAACCACATCAAAGTCATGCTGATTTTGCTGTCATCTTCAGTGATACAATAAGAAGCTGTTTAATGTTGATTCGGCTATATACAATAAAAAAAAAAGGACTTTTGTTGTAGAAAACATTTCATTTTGTTCTAAAAAAGAATATCAAAACTATCTATTTTACAGTGCAAAGGACATAAAAGCTTTTCACTGTAATGTTTATTCATTTGCTGGTGTTGTAGATGATTGCTAATTGTTAACGCACATTTCTCTATCCTAAATTCACTTCTTCAAACCCATCTGACAGTTCTCTTACCAACATGCAGCTTAGCACAACCATTATTCCAACATCCAAAATGCACTAATGTCTCCGTACACCGCCAATCATTACACAATAACCTAAAAATACTAACCACAGGTGGCATCACAAAATGGATCATGATTGTTTTTGAAGTATCATTTATTTATTTTTCAGACTACAACATGATTGCATTATCAAACAAAGAAGAGCACTTGTTTGTTGCATAGAAATGACTCTGAAATGCTGCAATATGCTTCAATAGACTATTTTGTTTGCCATTTTTGCATAGAGTAAATCCAAGTGCACACAATTAAACTTAAGTAAGTCCACTAATGCAAAATAAAATTATACATATTCACTGTACACACAGGCACATGAAAGCTACAGATACAGAAATACCAGTGCTAGTCAACCATTTCTCCTGCATTCCACCACAGGTTCTAATCCACATTGCACTTTCTGTCCTCTCTTGCAATACAGCTGGAAAATAATCTTTTTGCATGCCTGATCCATCCCTGGCAATCTTCTGCAGAGCTGTTCAGACATCCGGCATTCATTGTATCCAAGAGGGACATCTGATCACATGGCTGGTGGTCAGATTTTCCATCTTTATGCGGGAAAGAAACCCTCAATGGGGTTGAGGAATGGGAGGTTAGGTGAAAATAGTGACACCATCCTGGGATGGGCCTGTAAACCACTCAGTGACTGGGAGGGAACGGTGAAATGCCACATTGTCTCATACACTTACAAATCCTGCTTCATTCTAACTCAACTGGCCCCTTTTCTTACCTGGCACATGTATTTTAGAGAGGCCATTAATGACAGTGAGCACTCAGTGGTGTTTGCCCCAATTACGAGTTTATGCATTTTTATTTTAGCAAAATGTAACCAAATTACACTCTAATGTACAATAATTTTGTTTTCGCTAAGATGGACTGTAAGTACAGAGAGTTTTAGTGGTGGTTGAGTTTGAGTGAGAAAACTCCTCATGAATTGTGTTTCAAAGCAATGAAAAGGGATGCACAGTTCAGTCCACACTTCCTATTGTGCTGACTGTTTGAGGAGCTTTTAAAAGCTTTACTTCTGAACTTGAAATGCGTGATACCATTTGTCGGCTGGACCTGACTCTGAATTATGTCAGTCAAATCAGATTTGGCTGTTCACTATGAATATTGGACCATTCATTCCGTCATGTTGAGAGTTTAAACAGGGGTTCAACAGGACTTTGAGGATGACAGAGATTTTTGCGTAATTTAGTAAGCAAGCTAACTACACTAACGACGGATCAGAAATGTGCAACAACGTTTTTTGCCGACACTCGATCTCAAACAAAATCCAAAGACTGTGTTGTAGTAAGTTGCTGTGAGCTGTAAATTCCCCACTTCTAAGCAGAAGGCATAAGATAATGTTATCTCAGAGCCTTAAGGGGCAAAGCCACTTTTGTTTTAGTCAGCTGCCTCTGTGTCTGCAGCTACCTGTGCCGAAGAACCGTGTGTAAGCAAGCGCATTCACTCTGCAGGAAAACATCCCTAGAAGTGCAATGCACACTGACTGACTGACAATAAATAAATAATAAAACAACTGATAAGCTTGAAGGAATCTCAGTCCACTGAGGGGTCTCTCAACTGATGATTCGAATGACTCACTCTCATGGGGCAGCCCTTTAAAAACTGTAAGAAATTTAAAAAAAACATGTTTTTGGTTTGATATTGTTAATATTATATTTTGAAAACTTAACAAGCAATATAATTATAATTGTTTTTTACTTAATGTGGGTAATATAAGTGCCAGCTCACCGAAGCACCGAGGTGTGTTTGAAAAAACACCCATGCAATTATCACAGTTAATAAAAACAGTACAGTAACATAATATTTAATCTATCATCAGTAATTGTTCTACAATGTCCCCAGGCATTTAGTGTAACGGATACAAGTGACTTTGAATGTTTCAATGGGAAATGATGCAAGGGTGAGAGAAATGACAGCTGCGCTGAAATGTGAACACGTTCAACATTATTTGTTTCAGTTTTTGCCCAAACATCCCTGAAACAATATAACCACCTCCTCTAAAACTAAACAGCAATTTTCAGTGTCGTGTCTCAGCGTGTCATATTGGACCGGTCCCTCACTACCACTGGTCTCTCTCTGTAAATGAGAACATGCTCTTTGTCTGCTTGCCTCCAGAGTTAATATTAGAAAATGTGCTGCATGACTGGCTGTTTTCATAGGCAAATGGAATATTATTCTGTACGCAACAATGGGCCCTCTCACTGTGTTTGGTTTAGCTCAGCATGCAATTGTTCCTCCAAGCCTTGTTCAATACCAATCAGCCATGTTGTTAAAGTGAACCTCCACAATACCAAATCAGTATGCTGCAAACTCCAGCAGCACATATTGGCTGCTGCTGTGCCTTTGCCTGGATAGGAGGCACACCACTCTAACCACCACTCATGATTACTCAGGATCCTCACTACCATCGCCCGCTGAGATGCCGCTGAACACCCAACCCGACACAAAGCGCACACACACATGCAACCCCGCCGTCACCTCCCCCTTCTGCTGCAACCCCTCAATCAGCCTCTAACCTATGGAGTCCCTCCGGCTGTGACTTACATCTCCAGGAGATGTCAGAAAAAGCGGATCAAAACAAATCTCTGCTTCCCTCTATAGTTAATTACAGTGGAGACAACCTATTCATGTAATTATTTGTATGCTGCCCACACGGTCCAATTTGCACAGAGACAAGGCTCAGGCCCTCCAGGAGACCTTACATGTAATAAGCTGATTGTTCATCAGGTGTTCCGCTCAAGACAGATTGAAGAGACATTTCGTCCTTGAATGACCAAATGAGCATTACCCGTAGTGGATTTAATAATGAATGCAGACGCTGTAGTGCAATGACAAATCTGTTCGGAGGGCTGTTTCACCAGAATGATTAATTTAATACAGGTACTAGATAACATCCAGGCGTAAACGATAGAGGGACTCTCACGAGCTGCGGTGAAAGGTGAAAATGCTCTCAAACACACAATAAGAGGTTTATTGCTGCAATAATCTGCCCATTTCTCCCCAACGTGGATAATACCATGTGACGGTTACAGACTAACATCAGCAGGGGTGAGAAAAAAAAAAGGCAAGCCAGCGCCTTCTATCTTGAGCAAGAGAGCCATCTATGAGAGCGACAATATTACTGAGGACGTTGCACTCCCACTCATCAACCAATAAGAACTTCCTCCATTAGGGAAGACATTCAGATTCAGTCCATTAGAGAGCCAGCGGAACAGCAGGGACTTTCATTCCACTATCAATACACATAATGAGCAAAGGACAATAACTCCACCCCTCAAGCACACTGCATCAAAACACACTGTCATTGTAGCTGCTGAAGTTACAGAGTGATATCGTTGCCATCGCTTCCACCATCCTGCAAATGTCCTTTGTCTATTAGGTGCAAGTTGAATATTGAAAAAGTGTTGTGTTTTCACATAAAAACAGTAATGAGTTGTTGTACCTGTCTGTACCCAGACTATTTGCAAACACAATATAACGAAGGCAATGGATAATAGAAACTTTATACTTACACCACACATTCCTGTTAAAGTGTGTGAGAGTGTGATTAGATTTCGGAGTTTTTCTGCTGCATACATTTGCATAATAGTGAGGGAAACCTGATTTTGTTGAAACTACTATAACTCCTTAAAGTTTTATGGTCTAGTTCACACTGCAGTTTTTTTATACAGTTGGTAACAGGCATTTCTCAATGCTGAGTTCACTTCTTCAAAGCTCTTCACACAGTCGGCACAACAAAAGTCAGTGTAGACTGAACAGCACATCTCTTTTCATTGCTTTGAAACAAAATGCATTCAATGGCTGCATCTTTCAAAATTCATGAAGAGTTTTCTCACTCAGGCTCAACCACCACCAAAACTCTGTGTCTTTACAATCTATTTTACATGTTTACACACTACAGTAAAATAAGGTTACAATATTGTAACCCTAGTTCTATTAGCACACATGGAGGCCTCCATTGGACTACATGAGTAATACTCTCCTTTGTCATGTGCAAGCAGTCACCCACTGAAATTTGCATAAACATAGCCATACAATTAGGGCATGCCCGTAGACTGTAACAATAATTAACTTTGCGAACATGATGTTATCCTTTGGTTTGTGTATTACTGTTTTGAAGCCTCGGGTTTGGCACTTCAGTGGTCTTCATCTTGGCATTTTGGAACCACAGGTGACCAAATTTGGGTGAGAGGCTGCCGTCGTTAAGGAGTGAGGGGTGGATCTGACTGACAAGCCAAGGACATTATCGGCAGACAGCCTGTCACACAAAGCAGCCAGCCCTTAATTGTGTAATTTTAAGCCTTAATAAAATGTAAACAGGGGAGTTATGAAAAAAAAAATTCACCCCACATACAGTTGTCATGAAGGAAATTAGTTATATAGACTAAAACCATTTTTGCACCAGGCATGTTGTAAACATGTTTATTTCTGCTGTAGTTTGGTATTTTAATATGGGGGGCTGAAGTGACTGGCCTCTGGGCCAGCCTCAAGTGGCCAAGTGGTTTTTTTGGCACTCTGGAGTCTGCAGCTTGGGTGTGCCTACCTGAATATGTGAGGACTCCATAGTATATAAGGCAGCATATGGCACTGTAATATATCCAAAACCCTCTTTAGAAAGCGACATAGGAGTGATTGAGCTCTTGTTTTAGGGCTCTGCCTGTGCAACGATTCGGTACGGTATGGTACGGTACGATACGATACGGCACAGTGCGATACGATACAATACGATACGATACGGTGTGATGTGATGTGATGCGATACAATACAATATGGTGCCCTTTATTGTCTCCGTAGGGAAATTTGTCTTGGACTCAGGAGCTGCGCAAGTATTGCTGCTTTACAATAATAGTCCAGAGGAAATAAAAAGCATACATCATAAAAAAAACACAACAGAGCACCATAAGCAAAACACAAAAAAGACCTAAGGTTACAACAATGTAACCTTTGTTGTATCTGACATGAGCTCTGCCACCTATTGGACTCTATAGGTAGGGGGAGGGGTGAAGCTTGATGAATGATCAGCCTGTTGCAACACCACATCATCAACCCAGCCACACTGACCAATGGGCAAATCACCATTGCTGCAGAGAACTGGATAGCAGACAGCGTTGTCTGCTGTGTTACATGTCAGGTCTGCATATACAGGTAGGCGTGTCCCAATTGGCCAGCTATGTTTATGCAAATTTTAGTGGGTGAATGCAAGTTTTTTATTAGAATGTATTATGCATAGAGTCCAGTAGAAAGTGGAGACTGTGTGAGACAGAACTGCTGAGTTTAAAGTCAAAACCCAACACAACACAAAATTATTGTTAAATAAGAGTGCAGTATGCTACATTCTGCTACAACTACATGCATGCCAGGTGAGGAAAAAGGACAGGTGAGATGGAGTCCAGAGCATTTTGTAATCGTATGAGACGATGTGGCGTTTTGCCATTCTCCTCCGGTCACAGTGTGATTTACAGTCTGTTCCAGGATGGTGTCACTTTTCCTTCCACTTTACTCTCCATTCCTCAACCCCACTGAGGAATTCCTCATATAGATGCAAAAGTTTCTGACCACCAGCCACATGATCAGATGTCCCTCTTGGACACAGTCAATGCTGGATGTCTGGACATATCTGCAGAGGATTGCCAGGGATGGATCAGGCATGCAAAAAGATTATATCCCAACTGTAGTGCAAGTGAGGACAGAAGGCTTTATGTGGATGAGAACTTGTGGTCAAATGCAGGAGACAGAGTTGACTATTATTTATGTATTTTTATATCTGTAGCTACCCTATACATGTGTGTATACTGAACATGTATGCTTTTGTTTTGCATCACTGGAATTACTTTTGTTTCATCTTGTATATACTCTATGCAAAAATGGCAAAGTCTACCAAAGCATATTGCAGCATTTCTGATACAGTTCTGTGACACATAATGAAAAAGTGCCCTTTATCTCAGATGTCAGAATAACTGTTGTGCTGAGCTGCAAGTCGAAAAAGAGACTTGTCTGAGCAGTTTTGAAGAAGACAACTTACTATGGAGAAATATGTTTTTACCACCTGTCCTAACACCAATGTGTGATGGAAATACAATTATGCTAATGACTGCATAATGCACTGTTGGCATGGTGGTGTAACTTGTAAGAAAAAAAAAAAAGCTTAATTACAAAGTATACTTTTAGTTTTGGCCATTAATTCTATCAGTTATGTTTACATTGAGACCAAGGTCCATCATCCATCCATCATCTGCCCCTGCTTATCCTTGAGGGTCGTTGGGGCCTGGAGCCTATCCAAGCTGACACTGGCCGAGAGGCGGTGTACACCCTGGGCAGGTTGACAGTCAATCACAGGGCTGACACGCAGAGACGGATAGCCATTCACACTCATCATTCATGTTCACATCAACACCTACTAGCAATTTAGAGTCACCATTAACCTAACCAAAGTAAATGCTGAAATGTGGGAACAGAGTGAGTAAGACGCAGCAAAGTTAGTGCAAGAAACACAAGCTGACTGTTCGGCCAGACGTTCTAAATAAGCTTAGCCAGATGTTTAAATTGAAAAAGAGTCTACCTGAAATGTCGCCGATTATTCGTCATTGCTCAGGAAAACTGTGTACATACAACTACATTTAGTACATTAGGTTGAAGTTGAACCACGCGATCAGTGGATGTTCAGCACTGATGATTTAAAGTGACAGTTCACCCCCAAATCAAAACTACATATTTCTTCTCTTACCTGTAGTGCTATTTATCAGTGTGGATTGTTTTGGTGTGAGTTGCCGAATGTCATAAATATTAGCCATAGTGATGTCTGCCTTCTCTCCAATATAAAGAAAGTAGATGGCACTCAGCTTGTGGTGCTCAAAGCGCCAAAATTACATTTGAAAAACTCAACAGCAATGTCTATTTCCATAAATCATGACCTGGTTACTCAAGATAATCCACAGACTTTGTTGTGAGCAGTTTCATGTAGGAACTATTGCCTTTCAACCAAACTACACCTGCCAACTATATCACCGCGCAGAAGCATGTATGTACTCATGGTCAAGAGGCTTGTGCTCGTGACAGCGTGAGATGTAAACATTACTGGCGTCCTCCTCGGCTGTGCTGTAACATTAGCTAACTCAGTGGTGCTAAGTGAGCTAGCAGTACATGCACACTTCCTTCTGCATGGGGATACAGTTGGCAGGTGTAGTTCTGTAGAGAGAAAATAGTCCCTTTATGAAACTGCCCACAACAAGGTCTGTGGATTATCTTGAGTAACCTGGTCATAATTGCTTGAAAAGGACATTGCTGTTGAGTTTTTCAGTGCCATCTAGTTCCATTATATTGGAGAGAAGGCAGACATCTCTACAGGCCATAATCTCCAACACTCTGCAACTCACACCAAAACAATCTAGACGGATAAATAGCACTAAAGGTAAGAGAAAAGTATGCATTTTTGATTTGGAGATGAACTGTCCTTTAACAGTTACAATCTCATAATCTTTTTGAGTACAATATATTATCAATACTTGCCAAAACTAAGACATTAAGACCAAAGTTGTGATATAATCAATGTTCATTATCATCATTGCATTGAGGTACTCATTAATTATCCCTGTCTTTCTATTTGATTTCTCTAAACACTGTGCCCTAAAATTGGCAATTGCAGGATATTAAGATGAATCTTCTCATTAATTCTCTTTCATGTGAATGATCAGCAAATCAACCAGCATTGACATCCAGCCTTCTCTCACTGTCACTTTGCTTGATAAAATCAAAGCAGCGGGGACTCTTCCAGTGACAGAAAGTCATTTTTGACATCCCTTATCTAAGCAAGTAATCACATTACACCGCCAAACAAAAGAGGCTTTAAAGGAAGAACGGGCAGTAACAATGCTTTTCATCTAACATCATATGATCCATAAAATATGGATTATTCACTTTATATTGCTCATGAGCTCCATAACAGTGGGAAGTATAATTGAAAGAGGTAGGACCCTGGAAGATGAGTTTGGCGAAACAGAAGATGATAAATCAATAACATATGATGTCATGGAGCAGTGGAGGATTGCTTTACATCTCATTGCCCCACCATCCGTGCATGTACATGCACACGCTTCAGCACACACACTGACGGAGCTGTGTATTGTGGAATAGGGACACTAGCTAATGAGCCAAACAAATTGTCAATCCCCCCCTCTTCTCACCACCACCACCACCGCCACCACGCACACACACCTCTTTTGATAGAGAGCCAATACGAGCAGAAAAGAAACAATGGGTCATTGTTGGCCTTGTTCTGCGCTCCAATCCACTGACCAGGCATTGCTCTGCTGGCTGCTGAGGCTAATATATTCTGGACAGAACGGAAAGCACAACCACTCTGGGAAAAAAAAAAACAAAAAAAAAAACACAAAGAGCCAATGTGAAGATTAAAAAACACTGCTGAGGGCCCTCACAGCAACATCCACAGTGGGGTAATAACACATCTGCATTAACAAGACAACATCTGACTAAATTAGTATTCATAAATCATGTTGCTTTCCATATGGGAATGCTGATCTGCCTCTCTCATGTCCCATGGCACACTCAGTAATGAAGGTGGAGGAAATATTCTGAGAGCGTCAAAAGTCCTTGCAACGAATGCCAAAGCAACTTCAACAAGGCTTGTACTCTGCATAGCTTGTCATTCTCTGAGGACGCTCATGTAGCGGAGCTCCCCGGGTTCTGAATTATATGGAACACGATACGCAGCCACTTTCTCTTCCTGTGAACACATCCTTATCGCTGGTATTCGGAGGAGATGGGGAAAGTGTTAAAATGGGCGACCTCTGTCACTGTAGGTACCAATCAAGATCACCCAAGTCACTCAGTCAACGCCAACTGTCTACAAACAAGCACCATATAAGTATACACATGAGTGGGAGTGAGAGAAGTCATTATGTAAGTCTAAGTGTAGTCAACAGACATAGCCTTGCCATATAAGTGACATTGATTTCTCCTACTTGTGTCTATTTTAATGAGGAGGCAGCGCGGGAACATGGGAGGGAAAGCAGCCCAGTCGAAGCACAGTTGCCTGTCAAGAGAAGGCCATTAATACATCGCACAGCACGCTCCTCTGTGGAGTCTGCCATGCATATGCAGGTATGTGCATTTAGTGCGTATGCTTGATGATTGACCACATGTCTGTGTGGTAATAAGCTGAAATAAAGCTTTCTTTGAAGTGTTTAAGCATTAAGGTTGGGTTATAGAAGGGAGTAATCGAATCACTGACGGAGGAGAGTTTGTGAGATGCTGCTGCTATGCTTCAACAGCGTGATCACAGCTCATACATCACATCGTTGTTTACAAGCGACACCTAGCCTGCAGGCTTGGGCTCCATTCACCTTCAATTAAATCTGATCCATCCAAAGTTTTTTTTTCCTTTTTTTTTTTGGAGCTCAAGCGAATATCTTCTGAAAAAGTGAATTGAGAGCCCCATCTCTGCTAGTGTGTCAAGTCATCAGTCCTAAGTCATCAGTGCTATCACACTATGTGAGGTGGTAGCAGAGGCCTGATTTAAATGCCATCAGACACCCGTATGTCATCCGGATCTGCCAACACTTCATCAGTCACCACCCAGGAGGCTAATTTAGCTTATTCAAATTTGATAGTGGGCTGTCATGAAGGCGAACAAATAGCTAAAGTCAGACTGGTATGACCCTTTACCATATACAAACAATCGCAGACAGATTCTGTGATGTGGCTGCTACGTGCATGACAATATAGGGTAACTTTTATCTTTCAACCTGAAGTCTATTTTCCCATGTGTTTGTGTCTAAATCACTAATGGGAACAACAAGTATTGAAATTGGTCCAGTACCGAGAGAGATCGCTGCAGCTAGCAGCCACCAAACAGCCTACAATGTAACCCCTTAAGGCATTTCTTCACCGTACATCCA
Source organism: Cephalopholis sonnerati (assembly GCA_019142605.1). Taxonomy (NCBI): domain Eukaryota; kingdom Metazoa; phylum Chordata; class Actinopteri; order Perciformes; family Serranidae; genus Cephalopholis; species Cephalopholis sonnerati. The sequence continues at coordinate 35,867,389 of JAGQAX010000017.1, forward strand.
CTAAAAGTGCTTGTTTTTTCCACTGATAGGCTCTAATTTAATTTTAAGTATCTGACTACATATGGAAAGATTCCTACAGAAATTTACCTTTTTTTAAAAAGAGCAAGATCTTTGTGTTTAACCAGTCAGCCCAAAAACCACTATTGCCAACTTCAGCTTCAGTCTGTGCCTGGCACAGCCTCATTCACTTTAAGGTGCTGCATCGCCTTCATTTTTCAAAATTCAGATTCTCGTAAATGTGCCCAGATGTTGATTCCGCTTGTGACAGGGTGCAGACTTTCTCCTGCATCCTCAGCATACTTACTCTGGTGGTGTCCTAATTTGTCCACTGACTACAATCAGATCATCAAAATACTATCAGATTAGATATCCTTTAAGATAAGATAAGATATCCTTTATTAGTCCCACAGCAGGGAAATTTCCAATATTATTTTTTTAAATGAAAATTCACCAAGATCTTTTGTCAGCCACCTTTGGTGTAGCAGGAGAGGAAAATAAGAATCTTTCAGGGTCTACACTCAAAGTAACAAAGTTTGTCACTTTATTAGCACAAAGGTTAATCCTTCTCCACTGAACGAACCCTCAACCACATCTGAACTCGGTGGCTGAGGGAGGTGATGCAACAAAATTCACATTAAATGGCTCTCCTGACACATTTATGAGAGGTTGGAATCTATTTAAACCCCCACTTTATTGATAGGATGGGCCCTGATTAGGCCTTTATCTTCTGCAACTGCCTGTACCTTTAAAGGTTCTATGCGTATGTAGATATCTGTATATGTGTATAATGGCGCATATGTATACTTATTTTATTTCTTTTGTCAGCTGTATAGCAGTTTATATGTTGTTTAACAAAACAGCAATAACAATATGTTTAAAAAAAGAAAGATAATGTAATTTTAGCGCATATAGAGCCAGCATATTTTCACATCTAACTGGGTGCATTAAGGGTTTATTTCAACCAAACCAGTGATGGTGATTGTTGGAACAGTGGCAAGATGAAACCATATGTTTTTTGCAAGTTTTATTCAGTTTACTCTGACTCTAAATAAAGTGTGTTTTAAGATGATAAAAAATACTGTTTATTGAATTGGATTCTGGTGGGTCTGAGGATAGTGATATCCAGGCTGTTTGTGGTTGAACAAAAGTGCTTTTTAACAGAAGGATCTATCTCTGTAGGGATCCTCTCCGTAATGCGTGTCATTTAGAATAATAATCCGAGCAGGTCAGTGGCAAAAACAAGCACTTTCAGTGGACCTAAATTGACGGTGCACAAATGCCCTGAGTTGTTATATTGCAGCCTATTTTGCCATTCCTGTCTGCAGCTCTCTCGCTCAATACTGGACCAGTTTCAAAAATTGTTGTTCCCATTAGTTGCATAGAGACAAAAACATGGGAAAATAGGGCCCAGGTTGAAAAATACTTAAGTTACCCTTTAACATTTGCCAGGCAATGTTTCATTACAGCATGATGGCACTTTAACTGCCATGCTGAAAGCTAGACATGCTCTGTCAAATTATAATGTGTATCAACAGCTATGGATGTGCACCTGGGCTTTCTGGAGCCAAACGCTTCTGTTTTCCAAGTGACACTAGGTAATTAAATGCAATCACAGGAATCTGTGCTTTCTTGCACACAATCCTGGCAGCCTCAGTTTTAAGTGTATGGTATGTCTGTGGCCAGTTAGAAATTAACCCTTTGCACTCCAAGGTTCAGACTTGATGAGAGAAACAAAACAAAACAACATCAAATTGGGAGATGGTGAGAAACAGCAAGAAAAAAAGGGGGTGCAAAAAAAGAGGTGTGACAGCTCGCCTGGGCTGGCGAAACAGCTCTCTTCTGTCTCCTTTGTCTTGGTGGTAATCTGTATTCCGGAAAGACGCTCTGCTGAAGTGCATCTCATGCAAATGAGCATGTGTAAAAGACACTGGGGTCGCCATGGCGCATTCTTTTCCTGAAATGCAATCAAAAGTAGCCTTGGACTGTGTTCCTATTCATTTAGCCTGCTTCACTGCTTTTTTCATTAGCAGCATCTGCTTTTGTTGCTTCCCTCCCCAGTTCTTGTCTTGTTTTCCTACACACTGTGCATGAGTAGACGAAGAAGTGCCACACAGTCGGGTACATCAAACTCAAAACTCAGCTCGCAGGAAAGGAGTTGCAATGGAACACTATTCCCCGCTGTATACGGATTTTTCAAACACTAAGAATAGAGAGGCAGTTGTTTTCTGCGGATATTTCTTTCAAATTGTGAAAGTAAAATGACTGAAGCCCTGTAATAGGCATAATCAGATAGATCTGTACCAGCGAGGAATCCAGTTTTAGTAAGTTGTTTTGCAGCATTATTGAATCATTACCATAATCTGAAACAACAGCATAATGGCTGCAAATGAATAAGGCCAGAGGACTGACAGCCTCTACCAACCTTTATACTGCATTTTGCATTGCAAACCAATTCGGCAAGAAATCTTTTTGATTGCTTTAAAGCACATATGAAGGCTGTTTTACAACAAAATGCCATTTTTTTCACAGTAGTAAGAAAAACTTCAGTTTAGCTTCTACATCCTCTTACCAATTTAGCTTAGGACTGTCAGTTCTTATCTAAAGAACACCTGCAATTCTTTCTAAATCTGCACCGACGTGTTCTTTGAACACTTGAAAAGGTGAATGAGCTTCTCTAAGCACTGAGCCGTTTGGTCTCTCCGGGAGGGTCAGTGTCAGTGGTGATAGTTTACATCCCTCTCACCTCAGACTGTCAGGTGTAAAAAAAAAATGTCCGTTAAAGCACAACATCCTATCTGCCCTCACCTGTCAGGAGACAGGAGTCAGGACTCAGAGCTGGTGGTCGCCTCAAGGTTTCAGTCCAAATCCATCAATTGAACTCCTCCGTGCAGCTGAGGGGATGGGCAGTTGGCTGAATGCGTAGCTTTA